>CM067376.1:56945114-58145114 GCA_034510155.1 Eucriotettix oculatus
TCAGTTTTGTGTTTATGAGGTGAGCTCTCTTTGGCCTGGAGAGTAGACTCGTCATGACAGACCTGCACGTTGTTTCTTGCAAGCGCGCTATGCAGTCTTGCAGTTAATCTATTCGTAAGTTAGTCAGGAGGACACTATGGCTACCTTCTGCTTGTGGGTTAATTCCCACATTCGGCTTAGCCATCAGACCTCAGCCATAATTCCGCTTTCGGCAGTCTCTAAGGAGTCAGTTCAGCTCTACCAACGCAATCGCATCGCATATCTCGATGAGATCTCGCAACATCACACGCCAGAAGCCAACGTGGTGAACTGCAGAGACATCAACATTTAGTCGGTGAGTACTCGAACGCATATCTTGTGCATTTTGGTGTCGGTCGCCCAACACGCAGGGGAATATTATTCCTTCTAAACAAAAAAAATACAGCTCCCACTCACACCATTTATTTGGTCCTACCGATAACGGATTTTTGAAACCTTTTCATTTAACATCTTTTATTTATTCCAGCCATTTGCATTCTTTTATTTCGATGACGAGTTTCATCGCTCGCCGCCGGCATTTTGATCGCATATAAAGCATAGTACGTTATCCTATCTATTCACCGCATTGCATTAGTGTTGTTACAAAGTACTTTCATATTTTTATTTACGCTTCTCGCTGTTAAGCCTTTCTTAATAATCGCATTTAATTTGTTCTTTAATTTATAAATATCATACGCATTTACTGTTAGCACTTTTCATTAACTTATAGCATTATAAGTATTTATTTTTTAATATTATCATACGCTATTATCCGTATCGCCTCTATTTCTTTATTTTTTATATATCATAACGGTAATCTCATTTCGTTGGGTTGCAATAGATAGTCGTTAATAATGACATCGTCGCAAAAATAATCAAGTAATTATTCTGGAAGCCGAACTGTCCGTCTATACTTTGATATGCGATTCACTACAGTATTTACAACTTGTCATGTATTTTGGACGAGGATACTATTGAATTTTTTTTGTCTCAATATAACCAGGGCTTGGACACGATTACGATAGTAGTTTTGAAAAAAGTTTGTGTGTACGAATCTTAATTATACCTGCTTCATTTTGAGATATAATTCCCAAGTATAGGCCCAGACTTTAGCATAAACCTTTAACGCATTTGAGGATTTCATATCTTGCCATTAATAAAAAGACAAATTCCTCATAATTACAGTGAACATCGGACTAAGTCGGTACACTGGTAAATAACGCTAATATCTAGCCAGGGATTACATTCCATAAGCCTTAGACTTCCGCGTTAGAACTCACAAAGGGTTTGAAGGTGAACCCACGTGAATCTGGCCGCTGTTCTATTCCAGTTTCGTCGACACTGATCCATAAATAATTCAAGTTTCCCCGTTCGATCTCAAATAAACCGTATAGTCAAATCACTTTTTCGTTAATAAATATATTCCGCATGCTCCTCGTTTGCGCATCAAAAAAGTCATACATCATTTTTATGATTGCTCCATAATTTCAGGAATATGTTGATTGTCCTGGGCGTATCTTGCTGTGAACGATATGACATTATTAATAACGTAAACAAATCCGTGCGCGTAAAATGCCTCAGTTTACAACATAACCGCATCGGTTTGTAAGTCTCACTAAAGAGTTTGCAAACATTTGTTAAGTCGAGATATCATCATTCGATGTTACATTGGAGACGAAAATGGTAATTATTTCTAGCAGTAAAACGGATTGAGGCCTGAAACAAAAAACCTTTTCCTCTCATTTCTAACATAATTCTGTCGCGCAGGACGTTGCCTGCCCTAACCAAGGGACGCATGACGAGCGTTAGATTTTACGATGTGTGCCAGTTCTGCCACACACAAGTTCATTCGGCGTCCGCTAATATATAATAAGCCGGATGATGTAATATGCGCGATAGTCCGTCAAAGTTCACGCGTTCAGCGATGGTATCGTCACCAGGGCTTATAAGAATACGTTTTGTTAGGCACCGCACGTGTTTAACCCATACCCCCTCCCTGTTTTGTTGTTTGTACCATGGACGGTTCATACAAACAAATTCGCATATTGATAGTAATCCCGGTTCACAAAAATCATTCTTATAACGAAAAATGTAGTTAAAATGTTAGGTCCTCAAAATCACACAATCACGAATAAATCCTCATTTCAATATAAACGGTATCGGTAATTGTGAGACACAAAGGATAGGTTACTTTTACAGAGTTAACTTTAGTCTCGCAACCTACGACTCTGATTTCAAGCTTATAACATTCTGACCCTTGATTCTAAATCAAATGATCTGACGATCTTCCTTTCGAATAAGAATAGTAGTAGATACGAAAACCATCCTTTATTTAAATAATGTCGTTTTCGCTGAACCCGGAATTTTTATTTACCGGTCCAGTGGATTTGATACTCGCAGTCGGATAGTTTGTGTGACGATTTCTGAGGTTCCTTGGTCCTGGTAAGGTAGTCGGACCTCCAGGGAAAACCTGACGCTCTGGAGACGCGCTTTCGGATTTATAGTTTTTAGGTTCAAGTAGAAAACAATGTATGATAAATACTTACAATATTCCGGCGTCAAACTGTACGCATTTTTCTCATCGGCTGAAAGATTCGCTCGACCATTTAGTAAACTCGGTTTTGGTCATTACAAGATAGTACCGTTCTAAAACACCATTTATCCCCCGCCCGAGCGCCACATTTGTCGAGACACGTGTTGTTACTTACAACACTTTGCCGCGACAACCAATGGTCGATATCCCGGTCCGCTTCACGAAACAGCGTTACCGATTTCAGCAGAAAACCCTTCATGTTTGGGAGATTCGGTAGTTTCAGCGCACCGATGCTATCGCCTCTTTAGAAAGAAACATTTTAATTCTCAAACGCTGATTTACGTAAGAATTACGATAAGGTTATTCCGCAAATATATAGAAAGTGGAGTTATCGAAACTCAGCACTCCATCTCAACTTCCAGAAACGATCCACATACTATGTGATACCTCATCACGGTGTAATGTCGCCTAGACAAGCTGACCACAAAGCTTCGCATAGTACTAAACGCCAGTCATAAGTCTTACATCAGGTATTTCGTTATTAACGATTGTTTACATTCGGGTCCCAATTTACAAACTGATCTCACTGCTATTATATTAAATTTTTAGACTTTACAAAATAGCTTTTATCGGCCGATATTAAACAAATGTTTTTAAATTTAATAATTCGCGATTCAGATCGTCGATTTTTGAATGTACTTTATAGATTCGAAGAAGAAAAACGACGTACAATTATATAATTTTATACCCGCGTTTGTTTCGGTCTTCGCTGCGAGTCCGTATCTCGCAATGCGAGCTTGTGCGGCAGCTGGCTGAGGAGCAACGAAACAATTTACCGCTCGCAGCCGATGTAGCATCTAATTACATCTTACATGGATGAATGTTGTTGCATATCCACTCGTTCGACGGACGATGGTTGCAAGCTTAGCGCAGGACTTGATCAAGCTGTTCGAATCTTGGCGGATTTAATATTTAGTTAAATTCGTTAGCAACTCGGAAGAGAAGTATCTCAACGCGATTCCGCTCCGAAAATCGCTTGTCAAGTTGTGTTACATTTGACAATGACGATTCACTTAAAATTTTGGGGCTCACGTGGTTGTCGCCACGCTGAAGACGTTTTCCGCGTCACTATCAATTTTTTCTCCGCGACCTGAATGTTACTAAGCGTCTCATGTTGTCAACCATAGCTAAAACTCTGGGGATATAAACGGCGTGTTTTGTTGCTCCAGTGGTTTTATATGCGAATCTGTTAATTCAGTCCTTATGGCTCTCATAACGTCGGCTGGGACGAACCACCACCTGAGCATATATTTGTACCGCGTGAGAAAACTTTTATTAAGGGAATTACCGCTCTTAAATAATTTTCAAATACCACGATTTTTCGGAATCGATCCTGATACACACCGTGTTTTTCTTATTAGGTTTTTCTGATGCAAGCGAGAGGCTCTATGGAGCCGTCGTTTAATTTATGTATGCGTTGTGTTTCCAGGCCGACGACAGTAATCACGTTACGCTGGCAATGGCGAAGAGCCGCGTCGCGCCGACTCTGTACTGTCTCCTTGGCCAGGCTAGTAATTATGCTCTGTTCTGATTATGGCACAGCTACTTGGTTTCATCCGCGATTCTATAACGGCACCGTTGTAAAGTAGATGACGTATTTGCTTTCACTGATTCGTCCGTAGCTTTACACTGGACACATTCATCCCGCATCGATTTGACACTTTCGTAGCAAATCGAATTTCCAAGATACAAGAGTATCTCGCGGCCTCGACATTTTTTCCATGTCGACGGAAAACAAAACCCTAGCGACTGCATCTCGATCTCTAGGGGCTTGACTCCCGCACAGACTTCTCGATCATCCACTGTGGATGAGCGGTCCATCATGGACTCGTGAGAGATCACCGCGGCATGGCCTCTACATAGGTTCACATTTGATGATGGTATCTGAGAGAGAAACTTTTAGAGTATAAAACCGCTAATACGTCACTTGTTGTCTGCGCCGCAACTGAAGAAGTAAATCTTTTCCTTCAACTTGCAAACCGCGTGTCGTCCTCATGGGAGAGTGAGAAATTATTACGCGTACAGCGTTATACATCTTACGATTCACTCGCAGACTTCCACGTTCGGAATTTATGAAGTCTGAACATTTGAAAGATAAGCAGAAACGACTATTATACGTTTCCTCCAGTCGCATGCCGCAAGTGTTTACAAAGATGTCATCTCTGCAATTAAATCAAGCCGCACAGACACTGTCCCAATAGTCCTTCTTACCGTACTCTCCGTTCATCGATGGAACACAGTTTACTACGTGTAGGCGGACGTTTGAAGTAAATCTTCACTGGCCTTTGATGCTAAAACATCCCATACTGCTGCACTAAAAATCATCGCCTTACAGAGATGATTTAAGACAGTTATCATCGTAAATTTTTGCATCCTGGACCGCAACTTATTACTATCATTATTGCGACATAAAATTTTGGGATAATGGTCGGGTCAGTGATATAATACGAAAGCGTTTTCGAAGCTGTAACTAAATGTTTCAAGCAACGCACGACCGCGTCCGTTTCGTTAATAATCCTGCGTCATGGCTTCTCTACCTGCAGCCTCTCGAGTAAACGAAGCCAAGCCTTTTATATGAATTACAGGCGATGTGGATTATGAGCTGGACCTTACAATATTCTCAGAAGTAGACACAGAGGCGCCCGCAAAGAAAAGGCATCTATGTTTGTCTTTTCTACTTGTTTCGTTTACAAGAGCAGTGCATTTGGAATTAGCTGTTGTGACCTTAGCAATGAATATCTTTTTAGTCGCTTTCAAACGATTTATTTCACGTCCGTGGCAATTGTATTATAAAATTTATTTTTCGGACATACGGCCACCAATTTTGTGTCGTGAGCAAAACAACACACTTCGTTGCAGTTTACATAATATTTTATCAAATCAAAAACCTTTCGTGTTGAGACTTTTAATGACGAGACTTTATCCCAATAGGCATCAATTGGAATATGAATCCGCCAAGTGTCGCCTCATTTCGGCGGTGTCTGGGAAAACTATATATACGTAGCGTCAAGCTACGAACCTAAAACGCCAGTCGTTGGGACACATTGCTTACCTACGAGGAAATGTACACAATTACTTACGCAAATTGAGTGTGTACTTATTTCACGGACCTTTAACGGTCTTGGTTCGGACCCCGCCTGAAACCACCGCATTAACTCCAGCTCATTTTTTAACGTTAGGTCCGCTACGTACATTTTACTCTACACTTTTGTTAATGATAAACTCCCATTTTAATTAAATAGAAAGCAACTGATTCATGAGACAACTTAATTCAGGGCTATTTGGAATCGTTGGCGAAAAGAAGTACCTAACGCAATTGCAAAATACTCGCTCGACAAATGGAACACGCCTCTAATCCAATGTAAGGAAAGGTCTAATAGTAATTATAAAAGCGGACAACTGTTCGCACCACTTCACTTGGCCTCATAGCTATTATAGACGAGGTTATCCTGGCTCCGGATGGGGTTGTCAGGAGTTAGTAGCGTGTAGTGCGACACGGATAAAAGCGCTCTCGAGCTCTCTGTTTTCTCGTAGGGTCCGGACCTGATCGGTACACTACGTAACCGAGCCTGTAGGCCTAAGCTTTGCTCCTCCATGCCCTACAGCTTGTCTCGAGTAACTCCATTTCTCGTCTATTTTTTTGTAGTGTATTTTTGTGTATATATTTAAATTGTTAGATATAGTTTACATTAGAAGTTGTTTTTTTTTTTGTTAGATTCGGTTTCTATGTTGTCATTTATTTGGTTTATTAATTCCGCGCGATTAATGAATCTTTCGATTTAATCTGTTTAATCCATGGTCTTTATTACCTCACTACCTTTAGTCCATTCCTTCTGGTTATGGGAAACGCCTATAAAGCCGGGGGAGATGGTCGCCGCCACATATGGTATACAGTTTTTGTTGTTATCGAGAGTTCCCCTCAGCTTGGCTGGTATACAGCTGCGAGTAGTTATGGCGCGCACATCTTTGCTTCACTGCGTTCTTGCACCGCCGCTGACCATGCAGTTCTTCCGCTCCCGCCCCCGTCGCTTCGCTCTCCGTTTTCCTGGCATTTCTCCCCGCTAACTTATGGATATATAATTGCGAGCTTTTTTTTTGCATTTGTTTTCTTGCGCCCCTTCCGCTGGCTGTCCGCCCGCTTTCAACCCCTTTCCCCCGCATTGCTCCGCTTTTTTCCCGCCGCTCGCGTGGCACTTTGTGTTTCCGCTCCGCGCGCCCGTCTCCGCAACTCCGCGATCCCACACGCTTGGTCGCGAGATACGCCGACTGTCGGTGTTTCTACCCGCATCACACGCCTTTCTGCTGCTGTCTTTTGGCTGGCAGTGCGCGGGCATCGCGGTGGGGAACCCGGACGCTCGCGTGTCAGCAGACGCGGATGTTGCAGGTTATGGACAGGCCTTTTTTCCCTGCTTTGCATGTAATTTTTCTGCCTCGCTTTTATGATCATAGTTCTCTCGCCCGCGGCGTCGTCGCCTTTTGATTCACCCTGCAGCGCTTTATTCTATTTGCATACCGACACTTTTTGCAGTCTACCGCGTATGCTCTCGCTCTTTTGGCCGCGCGCCCTATAGTCTCCTTGATCTTGCGTTGCTTTTCTGTTTGCACGTTTCTGTTATCTTATGCACTCTGCGCGTTTTCTTTTTTCTTCTTATCGCGCGATACTTCGCGTCCGTCACTCCGGTTCTCCTTGGCCCCACCGGCCCGCGGTTGCTTCCCAGCGGTCAGAAAGCCTCGCCTCGGGGGGGGCTCCTGTTGATGACTTGATTACCTTCTACTCCTCAGCTACTTCCTGTCTTCTACCGCTGTTTTTCCGATTTCTCGCTCCCGTCGCCGCTTGCAGTTGCAGGCTTTTTTTTGTCTCCTCGCCGCTCGCGGATTTTTTTTCCCTCCGCTCCGCTTCTTCTCTCGCTTACGCTCTCCAGTATGCAGTTTAAATCCATCGCTACAGTTAGCTTGGAGACTATGGCTTTTCTGATAAGTGGCGTAGTGGGGTAATTTCCACATTCGGTATGCCATTCGACTCAGCCATTAATTCCGCTTTCGCACCAGTCTAAGGAGTCAGTTCAGCTCTACCAACGCATGCTATCTGCACACATATCGATGGAGGATCTCGCAACTCCACGCCAGATGGCCAACGTGGAACTGCTGCATCAACAATTTAGTCGGTTGAGTCTCGAACCGCTCCATACGTGCGTTAAAATCTCCAACGCATATACACTTGATCTTTTTATGCTTAGAAACGGCTTAACGGATTTCAATGAAAATTTAAAGGAATGCGATAGGAAAATTTAACGTGTATGATTCATTTTGACATCTTGAAGAGTTCAGAAGATATTTATATAAATATTTATAGATCCATTGAATTGCCACACGAATTGCTCATTTTTATTTTATATTGTTATTATTATTGGTTAACAGGCTACATGAGGTTGATGCTGAAACAGGCAAATCCATAGGAAGGCAATTAAAAAGGGGGGATGCCGAAGGTAGAGCAAGGGTTGACAGGGGTCCCCGACCTTTAAAGGATCCTACCCTAGAAAATCTGCATCACGTATGTCGGGCATTGGGTACTAGTCTCACGCCCTTCCGAATGACGGGAGACGAGTCTGCTGTGGGGTCACTTCATTCCCTTCTCCATGATTAGGAGTCAGTAGACCAATGGAATCAGCGAACAACTCTTACCACATGCCCATGGTCTTTGACCCCCGGCATGTGAGAACTTGAAAAAACCGGAGAGAGTGCGAGGCATTTCCGACGGAGTCAGGTCAGCCCCGCAGTCAATCTGGGGAAGAAATACCTTCTCATTTTCATTGGCTCTGAAACGTAAGGTAGCGGGACCTGTTATAAACCACCTGCGAGTTATAATGTTTGCACTGAAGAGATCATAAATAGATAATACCGTACTTTTTAAATATTCAATTAATTCAACTGTATCAAAATTCTGTGCCTGTTGTTTCATTTTCAGGGCAAAATGAAAAGAAATATTTCGGCACGATCAAAGTCGCGGAGTTAATCTGAAATACCATTCATAATGAAACCTATAAAATAGATATTGTTTGGAACTGAGAGCAGCGCCAGAGACTGAGCCAGGGGGCTGAATTTTCTCGCCCATTATTTTGTGCCCAGCTCTGGATGAAATCACACGTATTCGCGCTGCTTTAATGAAACTCTTTTAGCAACCACGCGGTGTCCTCATCTATGTAGGATCTATCGCCGAACTCCCAATGGACGTATGTGCTATTAGATTACATCCTCAAAATCGTTTTGTTCACAAACTTTGTTGGTGTATCCTTTTATTTTATAATTCATATATAATAAGTAATATTATATTATTGTATAGTATGACTACTGTATTACGTATGTATTATGTATTGTGACGCGTATACATTTTAGTTGTATATTTTATGTTATTTATCTAAATTAATTAAAAATATTAAGCATTAAGTTTCGATTGAGAACAGATCCTGAGAAATCAGCAAGGCTCCTTTCTGGGGTAAACCCGACAAACAAACACAGTCATAAACTTGAAGCCTGACAGGCACCTGAGGAGTCTCAGTCCTCTGTTTGGAAGGATTTTGCAACTCGGCGAAAACCCCAGGACAACAAGGGTCAGCATGGTGGTTGACTCAAAAGATGGCTAGGGTTGGCCCCTCCCAAATTTTGAATTTTTGGAGATAAAGGTTAGGGACGCTAACCGCCTGGGGACGACAGAAAAAGCGGGGAGACAATGAGATTTTTATGAGAGGGTGAGTAAGAGGTGGGAAGGACCTCTAAAAGGCATCCGGAAAAGAGAATGGGAAGTGAGAGGTCAAAGAGGATCTACAGAAAGGGAAAGTCGGACTAGCTGGCTTCAAGGAGTCAGAAAGGAGAGGCGATCTGGCTCCAAGATCCGCTAGGAAATGAAAGATGAGACACGTTTCCTGCCGCTTCACATGTCACCCGGAAGCTTCCTTTGCGTTGAATCCAGGATTTCCGGTCAACCAGGAAACTAGGGGAGGATGAATGCAAAGTAAGAAACAAAAGGCAATAATTTCCCGCTCCGCTATGCGAATAAACACGTAATGCAGTCCAGAGTAAACTAGATTAAATTTCCTTAAGTATCTTCCTATGTTATTTCTTTGGTTAGGGCTGGGCAAATAAAATTCATTAAAAGTAATTAATTGAGATTTATTGGCACCCACCCATTTATATATATATATATAAATGTTTATATATAAACTCTAAAGTAATTATTGATAGATTTATAAAAATAATAAAACCAACGTCACAGTGTACTATACAGTAAAAAGTATGCATTGTTCCTTGTATAATATAATTGTAATGCTATTTACTATTTATAAATTGCATGATTATATGAATTTTAATTATTTAAATCACAGGATTTCTTAGAAATCAATTTGCTTTACCCGAAAAATTCGATTTGAAAATCAAATATGAACAGAATGTTCAAACAGATATTAAGAATAATGTAAAAATACATAATATCTAGTGTACTACATCCCTATGTAATATGGAATAGTAGTAATAATTCGCAAGAACGAATTCTTTCCTGAAAATAAGGGAAGAATCTCCTATAGTTTGATTTTATTTCTAAAACGAATAAAAGATTCTGTAAATGATGGCAAATTACGAGAAAGAAAGCAGGAAAGGGATCGAAATGTCACCGGATTTTTGCGATTTTTATGAATTATCTTCATTCTGCTCAAGCATCATCAGCGTCTATTGCGTCTGTTCTTCAAAATTTGTATCGGTATGGAGTAAAATATGAAATCGAAAAACCGATCAAATTAGTAAACAATTAAAGGCCATTACAAGCAGAGTCCTTAATTTGTAAATTATTTTTTGATTTTATCTATTGTAGTTATAAGCATAAAATTTTCCTGCAGTTAAAAGCTTTAATTTCATTACTATAGTTAATTTGAACAGTCGTCCTGGCCGAACGCTGCCTAGAATGCCATAGGAAGAAGAAGAAGTTAATTTGAATTTCGTATCACATACCTTCACTTATAACTGTGTATTATGTATGTGTCTACTATGATCTATGTTAGAAGAATATTTCAATTTATAATATAATATATCAATGATTTAAAATACTTTTCATTTAATTCAAGTGTTTATGTAATTGTCTTTTATGTATTTTTTTTCATGCATCTCTTTTATATGAATCACCAGCTAGGATCGTTAATCTATAGCCCGGGACCTTGGTCAACCCTTAGCTACCTTTCTCTACATTCCACATCCTCCTTTTCAATTCGCTTCCTATGTTATAAAGGGGATTTGCCTGTTTCAGGATCACCCTTATATAGGCGGCCACATTTCCACTCAAAACAATTAACTCAAATTATTTAAATCAATATATATGCTATTCAAGGTTATAAGTGCTACTGAAAATTGAAGAATAGATTTTCAATGAGCTTTTCAAGTGATGAAAAGTGGATTTTTTGAGTGAGCCCACCTTTGGGAACCCTGGCCTTAAACGACTAGTTGCTTAATTCTACTTAGATATGATTAACACTATTAAATAACCAAAATTGTACCATTTATTTTATATACACAATATTAAACCAAATTAAATTTAATTTCATGACCTTTGGCTAAGCTTCAGGTGAAGCAATTCTCTCTATTAATTGAAATCTATGCTCCTTAGACTAATTTATATAAAATCCGTACATCACGGTGTGAAGAACGTAATGGTAAACATTGTAGTGACCCTAGCTTAGATTTGCGAGAGTGGAGGAATGTTGCATTCGATCTGGACCAGCGTAGTTGGTTAAGAGCCTCATCCGGAAGGGTGGCATTTTTCCATTCTCATCTCCTAAATTTAATTTCATAGCTTTTGCATGATCTTCAATTGAACCTATTCTTCAATCTTTGAATTGATTTTATCATTTTAAACATAAATAACCGAAACAGTAGATCTGTTCTGATGCATCTCACTCGTCAGACTAGATAAAGATTACAATGAACATAAAAAATGTTTACATTTTGCCAATCTATCTCATGGCTATTTAAATATATATGGTTCCACAATACTGAATTATTTTGTAGATTTAATTTTGATTTAAATTTATGTTTATTAATGCGGGTTTCAAAACGAGCGTTTGGTTTGACCAAAGTAACAGGAGTTGCAATCTTAACTGTTAATTTGGTATATAACATTATGTTTACCAAAATTATTAATTTTATTATTAATATTTTTAACAAAGTTTAAATTATAGTATCGTTTAAAGGTAACCCGGATGCCGTAAGTTTTAAAAAATAAAGTTGTACTGATTTGTTTTCAAAAAAGCTGAGAAGTGTATGTATAAATTTTTACTAGGATTTTAACAGGTAAATTATAAATATCATATATATATATATTGATTTATAAACAGTCAGATATTATAGTTAATTCTTTGATCAAACTCGTGTTGCTTTTCTCCATCGCCAATCAGCCGTCCCGTGTGCCTGAATGTTACCGTACAACACAAAATTGCCGTGAAAATATCCAGCTTAATTTCTGTATTGTTGTGCGATGACTTACGTTATGACCATTGTTTTCTTTATTTCATGAGATAGCTATTCAAATGCTCACCACTTAAATACAATAAGTATAAGAAATTTACTGCTATAATTTTTCAAATATGATCACTTACTACGGATGGATGGATTGCACTTCCGTAAAGAATATTATGGGTTATAAAGACGATGATCATTTCACTTTTCAAACCAGTTAAATTTCCTTTTGGACCCGTAGAACAATCGCATTTGAGTATATATTTATGGAATAGTATGCTTTATCTTGGACCATCAATTTAACAAAGAGGACTGCTATTTCCTTCAACTTGGAAATTCTTTATTACATACTTATGCGTGTATTTACAGGTACATCTCTTAACAGCTCCTTTCAATAATTTGTTATGCATGACTAATTTGAATTTATAGCCCACGCATATAAGCTGATAAACTGCATTTCCTTGCTTTTTCTCTGCGAGCAAGTTCAGGTAATGCACTAGAAGTTACTTCCTACATTACGAAATAATCGCACGAGGCTTTTTGTGAGAGCCTCCTCGAAGCTTTAACGAAGGCCTATTCTATTGGGGAGCTAAATATCTATTCAAGCGAACGCGGTATTAACTCCGGTAATTGAGCCATTGAATTTGAGTTCACTTAACGATTTAACTATGCTATGTATTCATAAATGGCGACCATCACAACGGTTGCCGTGTATAGAAACTTATAAGTAAAGGAAGTAAATGATTGTTTGAATTTAAGGATTTAATATTTAAATAATTATTAAGAGAAAAAACAACGTTATGTATTAAATATATTTTACCAAGTAAAAATTGCTTCTCGGGATTAAGTTAAACTGAGTGAAAATTATTATCCTTAAGTAAAATACGCTGAAATTTTTATTAAAATTATTATTAACAACAGGATGCGATTCAGAGTTTCAAAGAAGATACTCAGAGTAGATTAATACGGAATGGAAAAAAACTATATAGAAGAGAAATGGGCACTCTTGAAGGAAGAAATTAATAGGGAAAATACAAAGAATAGCTCAGACCGATAGGAAAGTGCATAACACAAGAAATAATAAAAAAACGCGAGAGGTGAAAATGGTATAGAGCAGTACAGACGCTTGAAGAGTGAGATAGATTGGAAATGCGAAGTTTTCATGGTAAAAGGAAAAATAGACGCAGCTTACAGGAAAATCAAAGAAACGTTCGTAGAAAGGAAAAATATTAGCAAGAACATCAGGAAAGGGGATGGGAAGCAATTCTGGATAAAGAAGAAAAAGCGGAAATATAAACCGAAAATCACGAAAAGCTGTACACGATGGAAATCTAGATCAGTCCGTAATAGAAGAAGTAGAAGAGGTGGATGATGAAGAGTTGGAGAACAAAATTTTAAGGTCGGGCTTTGATAGGGAACTGACAGCCAGGATTGGATAACATTCCAGTGGAGTCGATAAGACCAGCGGTCGAAGAAGCAATATCAGGACTGTTTATGTTAGCTTGCGAAATATGCGAAACAGGAAGAATACCATAAGATGTTACTAAAACATATATACACATACCGAAGGAGACTGAGGCTGATAGATGCGAACAGCGCAGGGCAATTAGTGTAGTATCTCATGTATGCAAAATATTAACGAAAATAGTATATTGGAGGATGGAACAACAAATATAATGCGTGTTAGGAAAATATCAGTTTGTATTTAGGAAGAATGTAGAGACAAGAGAAGTAATACTGACTTGCGTCTAATTTTAGAAGACTGAATACGAAAACATAGGCCTACATTCATGGCATTTGTAGATTTAGAAAAAGTCTGTGATAATGTGAACTGGAACAGATTATTAAGGAAATTTGGAGGCGACGGGAATAAAATATCAACAAAGAAGACTTATACATAACCTCTACAGAAGGAAGTGGGCAGTAATTATAGTTGAAGATCAAGAAAAACAATGCAGAAGTCAAGAAAGGAGTAAACAAAGAATGAAGTCTGTTGACCATGATGTTTATATTATATTAAGAACGGTCGATGTAGAAAGTTAAAACTAAATATGGAATCATACTTCAAGGAAAAGAAATGAAAACCCTACGTTTTGCCGATGATATTATAGTATTAGGACAGTCAGAAGTAGACTTGGAAACCGTAATAAATGGCATGAACAAGGCCCTAAAGAAAGAGTTCAATATGATGATTAATAGAGGGAAAACCAAGGTCATGGAGTGTAGTATGGGAAACAGTGAAATAACAAAAGGTATTGATTGAGTAGGCAGCATAATAAATAGGGATGGTGGAAGTATAGTAGACATGAAGAGTAGGATAAGCACAGGCAAAGAAGTCTTTCGCAATAAAAGAGGAATTTACTTACAAATAATATAAGCGTAAATATTTTGGAATGAGAAATTTATTAATTATTTTTTCCAGACAAATTGATTGCATTTTTTATTTTTAATCACTTAAATGTTTTCAGGTTAGAGAATTCCATTAGAAGAGTAAACTGAACGTTATTAATTTCTTTTAGCCTAATAACTATCGCATATCTGTAGTCCATATATTAAAAGTCTCGCGAGCCGCCACTGGATTAGTAGGTTAAAAATTTTAAATTAACTTAATTAACAAATATTCAATTCTAATTTTTACTGATTTTGGAATACAAGGTTCAAATAATATGATAAATTTATTCTTGAAATTAAATAATTATGGTTTTTTGTAGTTTTTATCATTATGACCTGAAAATAAAAAGAGATGTAACATCGTGATTTGTTTTAAAGTAGGAATATGTGAGTAATTTCGTAAATGTTTTCTGGCTTACTGGCCATTGCACTGATTTTGTAATATTGACAACGTTTCATCGGACGCGCAGTTACATCAAGAATACTGATTTAAGATTAACGCCCCCGTGAGGAATATATAACGTGGCTTCGACCGCCTCCAATTTAGGATCTGTCTCTCAAACTTCTGACGTGGAACATATTCCAGTAGAAGCCACATGAAAATCCTCACAACCGCTATCGACTAGCTGTTATACATTGACATATATCATATCTACAAAGATTGTGGAGAATACTCTTCACAAAACTAATGAAAACAGTCGAAGCTATATATGATGTAGTGTCATTAGCTGATCTATTCCAATGTTTTGTAAATGTAAATTTTATACCGAAGTAAGTTGTCACGTTTTAAGGAATGACTTGATTCTCGTTTAAATTAAAACAAGGAGAATAAGTAATAAGAAAATTTTAAAATTTAAAATATATATTTAACAAAACAACAAATAATAACTTATCTTCCCGCTCTTTTAAAAAATACACATTAAAAAATGAATTCTCAAATTAAATTCATAAATGACAAAGGAACTTGATTATTTTTTCCGGAGGAGGGTGGGCTCAAATACCTGGTCTTTATGTTCCGAGCACTAATTAATGGTGGCAATGGCTACTGTGGAATTTATTTGATGGCATTGAGGGATTTATTGTTTCATTTAGTAGTTTACCACGATGACACCGGAACTCGTAGGCAGTTCTGGCCGGAACCTTTGAAATCATCCAAGTGGCAACGCTTCTGGAACAGGAGGGCCGAATACCTTGTCTTTGCCAACAGGTGTTTCACGTCCGCCCAACAATTTTACTAACTTTCGTAAGTATTATTTACCACTGGCCAGTCTGAATTCTTCACCCCAATTCCAATAAATCCTATCTTCGAAATTCCCTTAATCGCTCATTTAAAATATTAACCATACTTCGACAGCTGCTCTTTCTGTATTCCTCCTTCTAACTTCTCAACAAATTAACAACAATTACTGTCCACCACTTACATTCTGCTAATCCATTAACCTAGACTTACCATAATTTTCTTTTCGAAGCCGGGACAAAAATGAGAATTTGTTAAAAACTGATTACACGGGCGTCCGTACGAATTTTTTCTGGGACGGAGGTGTTAATAATGAGGGTTGGGAGGATGATGATTTTGCTGAAGGGAAAAAACAGGAAATTATCTATTTTCGAGTCGAATTATAAATCACATTTCGATATAATAGCAAATATGAAAAATAAAAAACTACCATATACTAATATAACTACTAATATATAATAGTGTGTTTATCAAATAAACAATAATAACTAATAGCTTCTTTAGCAGTTATTAAAATTTCGTTATCTTTGGATTGGAATTACTGAAATATTATTATATATTACAGGACGTTCCTGCCGTTATTAAACTAGCCTTATGCTAATGAAGTAGAAATGATGTAACTCCAAGCTCAAGCAGGAGCGTATAGATATTTTTAGAAAAAAGACAAGAATGGAAAAATGTCAACTGGATCAGGGAGTCGAACCCCGGAAAAAGGAGGTCCGGGGTTCAAGACTACATTAACCATCTCTCTCTCTCTAAATTCTTCAACCACTTCTTAACGACCACTCAACAACCACCCTTCTCGATAACTACTCAACAATTTTCCTTCCACCAACCTCGAAACTTCCAATCTTCCCTTCTCCCGGCGAAATAACCATGACTTTACCCAATAGGAAATCTCTTTATATTTAAGAATTACCAATACAGAGTTCACATTGCTTAATTCAAAGACATGAAACATCACGTACCACAGGTTACTGAATTTTCTGTCAGAAATTTTCAGACGTGACAAAACGTTGAGACAGAAGCTTATCCACTCGACATTTATGACACTGACTGGGTCCGCCGTGGCCTCTTAATCCCACAAAGGGCCAATTCAATAGATACTTTCGCAGCTCGGAAAATTGAATTTAACAAAATTATTTAATTTTAAATTAAACAAATAACTCCCAAAAATAATTTCTTAAGCACGAGTACACTACAAAATATTACTAAACCATTTGAAACCTTATTAAAGTATTGTCAAAATCTTTATGTAGTCACCCAGATTTTCAATTGCTGCTTCAAAAACTCTGACACTATTGCTTCTTCTAATTGCATGACTGCAGATTCTTTGACTACTTCGTACAGGGGGTTAATGTTACAACGCTTGAGGGGTGAAAGTACAAATCGAACCCAATACACGTATTGGCAGAAACGAACCGCTAACCCGCCGGAACGCGCAATTAGTTCAAGGTAAACGCTTTTAACGTGAAAGCGCTTCGTATCTGTGAGTGGTGCGGCTTCAAAAAATAGGAGAGGTGGAAAGGTACGGAGTGAGGGGAGGAAGAAATCTCATTCCCACTAACTAGCGAATACAGTCGGTCACTGCAGTTCAAAGCACCACAGTTCAACAGTACAGATTTCATTTGGTTTATGGTATTGAAGTCCAGTGGATTGAAGAAACATTTCTTGTAGTTTCGAGGAATTTATCAAAAGTGCTATAGAGTATTCGTTTACTGAATACACGAATATTCTTCTTGTCTACGGCGAAATAGGAATTCTGCCCGTCACTTGTAATCTAAGAGAATTCGTATTACACCATTTTTTCTCGAATTGTAACCCGTATCAGAGAGACAGGTGCGTTCAAGGTAAAGATGCAAGTGGTCCTAGGCGAGTTCGTACTCCTACTCCTTTTAAGCAATAAGTACTTCATCGGTTTGAAGATAGTCGCAGGACAAATTTAAAATCTGAAGCCGCTGAGCTTTGCGTCGATTATGTTACTTTTTGGAAAGTTGTTCATTGTTATATCCGTATCATCTTCAAATGTTGCAAGAAATGGGAATTACCGACTACCCTTTACGAAAAAATATTTCGAATGTGAACATTTGGAAAAACAGCCAAAATTTGGAATTTTCTGTTCATTTTAGTGACGAGGCAAATTTTACTCAAGACACAATTTTCGATAGCCACGTGTAAATTAGTACGCGTCTTTTGTCATAGCACGACAAGAGCAATTTTCTGTCAACGTGTGTGGACTAGTATTGTTGATGATGTACTAGTTGGTCCGTTCTTCTATCCTCCACGACCCTACGATGAACCTTAACTCAATTTCATTGAAAATGAGTTACCTGTATTGATTGATGAGGTTCCACTTCCGGTTCACCATCAAATGTTTTCTCAACATGACGGAGTTCCCCACAAATTTTCGTTTGTATTCGTCAACACTTGCCCTATACATTTGGAAACTGTTGGAAAGGGGAGGGGACCTGTCCTATGGCCTCCGCTGTCTTTAGATCTCAGCCTCCTTCATTTCTTCTTGTAATTAAATTGTGTTTTCGAGTTGTTTAAAAATATTATATTATAATATAAATGTCAATCTATATATATAAATAAATCCATATTTCCCTTCGTCACGCCATTACTTGAGAACGATTTTATCGATTTCAGTCGGGGTAAGACGGCTGCTACCCCAAGGGTGGAAAATTTAAAAAAAGTAAAATCGGCCAATATTTTTATCATATAAATACTTTCTTGGATAAGTAGAAGTATAATTTCAATCCCATACATAATCAAAGGGGAGTTTTCTTAGGGGTGGAAGTGGAGGGGCATCGCATAAAAATAACAAACGAAATAGGAATTTAACAAGCTGTAATGTGAGCCAACGAGTTTATTTCTGACATAAAAAATGCAATTTAAGTTACAGGTTAACCCCTAACAGGGCAAAACAAGACTTCCGCGTACTATCTTTAACGGATTGAACAATTTCGTCCAAATTTTGAACTGATGTTCTCGGCGAACACAGCTCTATACAATTAGGGTCATACGCAGTTATAACCACATGGGGCGGGGGCAGAGGTGTGGTAATTTATCAAAATCCATACACTGACGTTATTTCCTTAATTAATTTAATAGCGTTTTCGGTTTATTAGTTTGCATATAATTTCAACCCTATTAATCGTTGGGAAGTACGGGTTGTCATATGAAAATAAAAATAAAAAGGTGAAGTTTGGTATCAAAATCGGTCTTACCCGAGTCTTTATTCTCACATTTTGAATGAAAATTAAATTTCAGTTCATGCCCTAACACTGGGATTGGACAGGGAGACACTTCTGCTTAATACATTCAAAGGGTAGAGCAATTTTGACTAAATTTTGTTTTCATATTCTTCCGACCTTAAACTAAATACTTACCCCTGTGGGGAAGGGGTGGAACTTTTATATATGAGCCGAAAAAATTATTGAGGTCAATAACATTTAAAGTGTCTTTACGACAATATTTGTGTATAATTTCTACTCCTTGCAGCATGAGACGGCTGAGGGTGGAAATGAGTCATATGAAAATAACAAGGAAACTATCAAGTTTGGTGTCGAAATCGTTGTAATGTAAGCCGCTGTGTTACATTATGACTTTTAATATGCGATTTAAGTAAAAATTCAACCCTTAAATGGGGGAACATTTATATTCTATTAGAGTACTGAAAATAATATTAGCCCTTTTATTGTAGCGGGAGTATTTTTGAATGTCTCGAGATACTGGGAGTATATTTTAGATTCATATTATGACGTTTTCGATGCCGGTTGAATCATGTGTCGAACAAGAATTAAATAATGTGCCACGGTAATATAAATAAATTCCTGGGCAACGCCGGGTGCCCAACTAGTATTACACTACTAAAATTAGTCTCGCGTTCGACTACAACTAATTAATAAACTAACTAAGATTTATTGTTGTTTCCAATAGTCCTCGATTGAGGAAATAGGATACGTCATAAATTACAAATAAGAAACAATTTTAAGAGCAAAATAAGGTACATAATTAATTACAAATAATCTTAAAATAAATAACTAAAATAAAAAGAATATAGTTTAAAATAATTAGAAACTACACGATCACTAGAGAGCGCAAAAAACACACTCAGACATGGAAACACACTCATAAACAATAGAGTTTTCACTACTTGGAGCTGCGTGATCGGGATTCTAGACTTCCGTAGTAGCTCCAGGCAGTTCATGAAACAAGTAAATAAAAGAGCAGAAAAAACTGTACAGAAAGTTTAAAGCTACGTAGTAGGTGAGTTTACAAAGTAACACATTCAACACTTTTGGAGGATTCTTAATTTTAATTATTAGGGAGACGATTAAGAAAATCTTGTACAGAATAAAACGCGCCATTTAACAGAATTGTTTTACTCTTTTTGAGGAAACATTTTTGGTTATTTTTTTCTTAACCTCTGGAGGTAAATATAAATGCTATGTTCCGCTATCGCAGATAGTTTCTATGAAAGCAGGTGGTAGTGATGGTGAATGGAATAGAATCTAAAGTTTTCCCACTGAAGTTCAAGAAACGCAGTTCGAAATCAATTTGGTCTTTGAGGGGAAACTTTTATTAATCTTTCACTGCAGAGCGTGTACAAGACAAATAGAAAAGTGAAGAGTATTGGAAGGACTTTCTCCGAAGCGCCTGCACTAAACGAGGGAACTATTTGTAATTTAATTTGTTGTGTAAATATCTTTATGCCTAGTTAACTTCAAAGTCTTAGAGAATTAAATGCTCTAGTCGGTCCCTCATAATTGTTCAAGCATAACGGAGAAGCGTTTTGTTATGCACTGTGACGGTTGTCTAGTTGATTGCGGACAGTGTTTTTTATTTGAAGAAAATTTTACATAACTAAATCTTTCAATATAACTTACAGAAAATAATAATACATCAAGTCCCAGGCGATCATAAGTGGAAAAAGAGAACTTAAATTTTTTAATACGTCATTCACTTCAAGTAGTAATTGAAAATTTTTAAACTAGTTGTCACGATAGTGAAACGGATGTTCCAAAAGAAAAACTGTATATTTTTCTAGAGTTACTTTCCAGCTGATTAAAATTAAATTTTTTCTTTCAAAATAAATTACTGTAATCCAGTGGATCATATCGTGTGTATCATGTTTGCAATACTTTGCTGCAATTGTAAGCAGAAATGTAAAAAAGTGCAACTTAAACTGCATTTTATATATCAGATTTGAACTCACCGAATTCCGAAACGGCGGAATAGACACCAATGAAGATCGGTGTTATTGCCTTTCATCCATTTCCACATCACCCTCTACTCCGACCTGAGGGTCGCATGTTGCATGTCAGAATCAAACTCAGTGACCTCCATAACCCAGGATAGACAACAATCTTGGCTGTTTTCGCGCTAATTGTAACTCAATAAACCAGCACCCGTATGGTTGCTCCCTTCGGAATGTTGTTCAAATTATATTAAATCAACATCGGGCGAAACAGTTTCATTCTCATCGGCTATCGAAAAATTGTATACGCAAATGTCGACCGTTTATGAATACTTTAAAGCTTTTATCCCAGTGGTACACGTGTTTTGCTCCTACAGTGTTTCTGTCAGGGTTTCAAGTTACACGTATACAAAATAAGTCGAAATTGCGCCACGCTTTTTTATTTATATGCGGAACTTTGTAATATCCCTTTCCACCCACACTAATTACTACAACTTTACTGGCCTGTTTAATGTCAAAAATAAATTCAACGACTTCCATTACTTCTTCTCCAGCCACAATACTAAGTACACCTTAACCAACCAGTTTAATGTCAGAAATAAATTAAGCTACTTCCATAACCCCGGTTCAACATCATTCTCGGTTTTTTCATACTGTTTTTGTATAAATCTCCCTACCACTATGAGTACTCTGCTGTAATGGCGAAATGAGTTGAAGTTATACAAAAGAAATAATTAGTAGAAAGATCCCGATAATATGACACAAATATCAACTGTTTTTGAATGTTTTAAAATGTCCACCCCGTCCCTAGGAGGACATAACTTAGTTTTATTTTTAAAATATATTATAATCATACCATCGGTCTGATTAACATGAAATAATTTTTAAATTTAATGATCGTTTTATTTAAGTAATAATACATCATCCTAAGAAATATTTTATAATTCACAAGGTTCTCACTCGAAAAATAAAAGGACCATAACTATTACAGTCAATTTTAGTAATTAATTTAATGATTTGATTATTTTCTTCTCTATTTGGTATAATATTCCATTGTTCCTTGTTTATTCCCACATCAAGTGATATCAATTTAATCACGTAAATGACGCGCAGTATACATATAGTGGTCTTTAAAATAAAATAATAATTTCGTTAATACCTCACACACAGCTTTTTTTTATCCCATTTCAACGTCGACCCGTACTTATTGAAACCCCTATATAACAGATAAAATTTTAATCTTTGTAATTAAATAATTTTGTTCCAGCACAATTATTCAAGGTTCGATGCAAGTGAACTAGTTAGCCTTTCTCTTCATAAAATGTGTAGACAAAAAGAAAGGCTTATCGTAAAGTGCTTGAAGTGTTAATTTTCAATACGTACCCGGACATGCGTTAAAAGGGGAATCTTTTATCATATCGTTCTTCATGAGGGAACGATTGTGCAGTAAATTTTCTGGAAACCTAAGTGGAGATGAAACTACTGGATACAAAATTTGATTTGCTTCTATTTAATTTTCTCATTATTAATTATATATTAAAAATAAAACACAAAGAATGATTAAAAGTCAGAAATGAAATAATTTTATTGGAAAACATTTCGTTCCCCTTCCGAGTTCTTTAATTAAAATATAACAAAAATTTAGTGTTACTGCTGCAACGTCCTGAGCCAAAAATCAATGCCAAAAGTTGGGGTACGAAAAGTTTTCAAATAAAATTGTTTCAATTCTGACTTTTGGCCATTATTTATATTTTATTTCCATTAATAACTAATAATGGTAAGCCACATTAATATAATTGCTTTAATTATAATAATATATTAACTCATCAAGATGTGTTTATTATCTCCCCAATTAAACTTAAAATTGGTCACCAAGTGAACTGTCTGTGGACTGGGAGGCGGTAAAGGCCAGATCGGCTTTCGAATCAAGATGATTTATCGACTTGACTGGACCATCGTATTTCCTGTGGCTTCAGCTCAAATTTCTCCACATGCAATTACTGTAATTCATCGGTCAACGACGCATTACCGAAATTCTCGTTTGCTCTTCCCTCCGATAAAGCCGCGCCTTTCATCTTCTAATGATGTGTACAATGTGGAAGTTCGTCCACTTTGATCATTGTGTCACTTCTTTGGCGCCTCCACTCTGGTCAATGAAAGGGTCTGAGGAAACGGATAGTTACCGCTGGACAATAAGTGCAGTCCAAGCTTTCCTTGTGATTTGATCCATTCTTTGAGATGCATACAGATAAATTTTCGCTTTTATTTTAGTTTCACTAATAAGTTTAAATTTAATCGATTTTTGATGCGGGAATATGCAGCTGGGAAACTTATGACAATTCTATAACCACTAGCAATATTTTTAATCATAGTTTTTTTGTTTAACATGTTTGAGAATACAACACGTGGGAAGGTGAAAGAAAATTTGTCTTGTTAGAGGAAAAAGGTTAACAGAATTTATTCTTGTACTACCGAAATACTTCAGGTACAACAGGTACAGAATTTTGATAAAGTTTAATTCATTCAATATTTCAAAAGTACGGTATCATCTATTTATAATAGCTTCAGGGCAAACCATATAACTCGCAGTTGGTTTAGAACAGGTCCAGCTATCATACGTTTCAAAGGCTGCGACCCCACAGCAATTTCTTCTCCCGTCATTCGGAAGTACGTGAGAATAATACCCAATTCCCGACCAACTAGATGCAGGTTTTCTATGGTTTTCCCTGCATCTCTTTAGGTAAAACACCAGGTAGGGTCCTTAAACCATAGCCCGGAGGGCCCTAGTCAACCCTTGGATACCTTGCTCTACCTTTCGCATCTACCCTTTTCAATTCCATTCCTATGCCTGTTTCAGGATCATCCTCATGTAGCCTGTTAACACAAGAACTAATAATAATAAATAAAAATGTGCCTGCCTAGGGGTGTCCGTTGGTCGTTTCCTCTCGCAGGCATTTCTCCCCAGAGTGGACTGCGTGGCTCGCCTGACTCCGTCGGGAATGCCTCATAATCTCTCTGTTGTTATTTTCTAAGTTCTCACATAGCGACACACCTTCACCTATTTTTGGAGATGTATGTTCTGGAGTCGAAAACAGTGGGCATACAATAAGATTTGTTCATTGATCCCATTGAATCAGTGGGCCAACTGCCTTATAAAACAGGTGCAGTCACTGAGATGGGAATAATGCGACCCCCACAGCAGACTCGTTTCCAATCATTCAGAAGGGCGTTATAATAGTACCCACTTCCCGACCTATCTAATGCAGATTTTCTATGATATTCCCTGCAACTCTTTAGGTGCAACACAGGGTAGGATTCCCAAGCTATATTCCGGGGGCCGTAGTCAACCCTTGACTACCTTACACTACCATCCGGGTCGCCCCCTTACTATGCTATTAAAGCGGAGTTGCCTGTTTCTGAAACACCCTCATGTATCCTGTGCCCCTAAAAAAATCAGCAATTCGCATGGCAATTAAATGTATTTGTAAATATTTATATAAATATCTTCTGAAATCTTCAAGATATCGAAATGAAACATACACGAAAATTTAAGTTAAGCTCAAACATATCAACAGTATAAGCTATCCATATTCACTTTGGAGATTTTACCGCACGTATAGAAAAGAAACCTTCACGTAGAATTTATATATATATATATATAATTATCGAAATGAAATATGCACTAATATTTAAGTTAAATGGCCTTTTTTAAACCTTCTTATTTTCATTGAAATCCGTTGAGCCATTTCGTAGCATATTTGAGATAAACATACGGACAGACAGACTGTCAGACAGATAGACAGACTGACACTTCAATTTTATTTATTGGTATAGATAGTGGGTATCCTATATTCGACTTTAACATCCACCCTTACTGCCTCACATGATTTTAAACTTAATGAATCACTTTTAACAGTTGACACTACTAATTCGACATGTCTGAAATAATTTATCCTTAGTGGGTACAGACCGAAGTACATCATTAATAAATCAACTTGGATACAGTGATCGCGCAATTAAGTCAGAGGTACTTTCGTTGCCCGGAGTCCCGTCTTCGTGGTTTGAAGTCACCATTTTATTCAGGCTTCCGTAATTATTATATTGTCTAAAAAAATTATATGCCTTAATTTCAGACCTCAAGAAATTCTCACAAAATTTTAATGAATGTAATAATCCTATCCCAAATTCAAAATTACTTTAAACATGTCCAGCTAGTTATTAGAAACATAACCTTGATGACGTTGTAATGCATTATAAAGATTCACAGTATACAATATTTCACTTCCTTGTCTCATGGTTTTGCTTGAAATATAATAATTACGAAAATCTTCAAATGAATAAAGTTTACATGCATCTAAACAATATATTTAACATAAATACACTTCTCCACGTCACAATACACAAGTTAAACAATTTTTGCCAATTTATGAAACAATAATAATACAATTTTACTACTCATTCGACTCCTATCAAAACAATTCTCTGTGCTTACCTTTCCTTCATAATATTTTCCATTCACCATGCCATTCTTTTTCTTTGTAGTGAAACTATTGTTATTGAGAACTATTTGTAAAATATTGTAATGGGCACTATTAAATCATCGAAACGTATCATTCTAGTAATAATTTCTGTAATTATACACTTTTCAGTCAATTATGTGTGGGAATAATTTTAAATAATTTGAGAATTCTAATGGAAACTACAGGAATATAATAAATATAATAGCTAATTGAAATAATTGAGGAATTATTATGGAAACTACAGGAATATCAATAAATACAGTAGTTAGTAAAATAAACACAGCTAATACGAAAAGAAATGTTTGACATTTCAAAGATCTCTAAGGATTATGTTTTTAACAGTCCATCGATCTGTTACAGGCAACACCATTTCCTATCTGTAAAAATCGTGTGCGTTTGATTTTATTTTTTTACTATAGAGATAATTTTAGACAAATTAATAAATAAAAATACGGTCAAATATTTTCAGAAAACGAGTTTTATTAACGTTTAGTTATTATAAATACAACGTTTCATCTATCTTTGGGGGCATCTTCAGGGAAAAACTAATTAAATTGTGAGGATTAGGTGCCACGGACTACCTTCAGCGAAAAGAAGTACAAGAGTGTAAAATCAATTTTCTAACTTTAAACCAAATAAATAAAAATACGGCCAAATATGTCAGCAAACAAATTTAATTAACAATTTTTGACAGCTTAGCGAGAGAAGGTTTAACGACGAAAGAGAAATGCAAGTCCGCATTAAAAACGCTCCAGTTAAATTATCAAAATATATCGTGGGTAAATTTCAGCAAAATTTAAAAAAAAAATCCCCACACCGAAACGTAATCACATTTCCAAAGTTGCAACACGCAAGCTATATATTTAAAACCCTTTCTTTTGTGTTTTTCCTACAAAGCTGAGTGAGATCAATATTAAGACGAAAGTATTATCAAATTATTTGCAAAAAATAATAATTGTATTATTAATGTATGAAAGAACAGAAAATACGAAAACAAAATAGCATTCCCCACCGTCTGTGGTGTAGTCTCCCAGCACAGAGGTCACGAGGTCGACGTGGGCGTGGATGCTGTTTGTGTGAGGTGGTTGATTTTTTATACCCTGAAACCCTACAACGAACTGAGTTCCCCAAATGGCAGAGTCACTAATGATCATTAGCAGTTAATGCGAATCCAAATTAATGAATAATACAAAAAAATGGAACTTTCTATCGAAATCCTGGATTACTACCTACATTCTGTCTGGATTAAAACAGTCAAATCTGAAAATGATTTATTGATATTATAAAATAAAACGTTAATAATAATAATAATAAATAATAATAAAACGTTAAAAATAATCGTTCTTCTTATCTCAGATTCAGTTCTTTGTTTGTAGACCGAAATCAATATTAGCAAATACAAAAGGAATTCCAATTAAACTATGATATTCACATTACGCAATTAGAAAAGTTATTTTTTACTAGTTCTCTTATTGGAATAGACACTAAATTACCAGAATCAATCAATCGTTAGTCAAAAAAAATATTGTAACGATCAAAATTATTGATTCATTAGAAACACATGAATGCCAATTATCATTTCATTTGTTCACTTAAACTAGTTTAATTTATAAATAAAACAGTTAACGACCTTTTACAGGCTTCATTATTCATATTTAATTAGTAATAACGTTTCGGCATATTTTCGAACCTTCTTCACATTTTCATCCTATAGAGGAAATATTTGTTTTAAATTAATCCAAGGATGGTGAAGTTTAAGACACAAATTTATACGGATACTAAATCAAACTTACAATACTGAAAAAGTAGGCCAATAAGTCAACATATAAATTTATTACTATTTATTCAAAAGCGAAAGACTTCCTCAGGCAAACATAATATTACAAGAAATTAAATATTGGTTCTATGTTACATTTCTTAATTTATATATAAAAAATATGGCTCAAACTTACAAATTTAGCAATTCATCATATTTACTCCTTGACTCCCTCAACCGAAAAGATTATTAAATGTACATGTGAAGAATTTAG
Source organism: Eucriotettix oculatus (assembly GCA_034510155.1). Classification (NCBI taxonomy): domain Eukaryota; kingdom Metazoa; phylum Arthropoda; class Insecta; order Orthoptera; family Tetrigidae; genus Eucriotettix; species Eucriotettix oculatus. The sequence continues at coordinate 56,972,602 of CM067376.1, forward strand.
GTGTCGCGGACCATTTCCAGCGACAGAATATTGATAGCTTTATTTCGATTTTCACTGTAGCATTTGTGATGTGACAACTTGTCAGCCATATCAACCAAATTATAAACCATGGCTTTCTTTTGAGCCATCGGGTGATTGGACTAGAGAACTTACAAAATTTTAATGTAGTTTCTTTAGATGTCGTTTCCCTGTTAAGTTAGAAAACTGTGATGTAAATCGAACTAACCACAACAGTATCAAAACATAACAATAGAATCACATATGAACTCCTACAATAATAATCGAGATCCGAAGCAACACGGAACACTTAAACTCCTTTCAGAAGCAGTTATAGCCAGGATGAATGCAGAAATTTAAGTAGGTTAGAGAATTTTGATCTGGAATTTCCAAGCCTCCTTCCCAGTGGCCTTGTAATACCAATGTGTAAAGGGGAAATATCTTATCACAAAATAAGTTTGACAACAAAGAAAATATAATTATAAGTTAACAATAGGTGGTAAATGAACACAGTTATACTAAAAATGATAATTAAGGAAAAAACTTATTATAAGTATTACTTATATTACTTGCGTCATTTTGTGAAATGAGCGTGTTCTTAGTGATTCTGATGTCCATCATTTCTGATAGACTCCATTTGTACACATTTTGCTCAAAATCGAGAATTTCTAGCTTTTCCCAGTCAAATTTATGTTTCTCCTCGAGCCTTGTGTGTGGTGACTACATTATGGATAGTCGTTTTGTAACTGTTCTTATGTTCATTCAGCCTTGTTCGCAACGCACGTTTTGTTTGGCCTATATAACATTTTTTTGGCAGTTGGGCGCTCCGCAATTAATTTTATAGATCACGTTTTGTTGCGAATAATTTTCCAAATCATCGTATTTTAATTAGTAATTCGTATCCTTTGGACTTTATCAACACACATACTTCCACAACATATAATTTAAGGAATATAGATAGGGAGAAACTGCTGTGTGGTGCTACCTTATTGTGGAAGCGTTACAGAGAAATTAAATAAATTATTCATTAGTTTTGGCTTCTCAGCTACATTTGAAATTAATAATAAACTCAATAAGTTTATCGAAAAGAGCAAAGACTGTTGTGGTAATGTTTGATTTAGTTTCCGTATATATTTTTTTAACTTTTGACTTAACGATTTAATTTGCTGAAAATATTTCCTCCATAGAAGACATAAAAATATGCAGAAAAGTTATTACTAATTAAATTTAAATAATAAAGTCTGTAAAGGGCCATTAATTTTTTTATTGTTATAACAGACGTTAAAATTAAACTTTTTATAGTAATTTACTTTTTACACAAGATCTTATATGAAGGAAGTAAAATTTAATGTCCGACTTTAATTAATTAAAACATAAAAATTGGTATAAATTTTGCTCTATATATTTCTTGATATTTTGTGAAATATATATGTAAATGAAGATAGTTACAGGAATTTTTTCGTATTGAAGACCTGATTAAACGAAGAACGTTCACTCCCAAGGGAAATCAGGGCTGTCCCAGAAAAGCACAATCGAGCAGTCAATTTAAACAATTTTGGAGTTTATGGAGATATGCAATTAAAGTTTTCCCCCAAAAAATTCTTTTTTAAAACAACTTAATAATATCAAGGATTCTAAATGAAAGGGTTTGGATAAAATCTATAATGAACGCAAACATTACTTGTTTTTATGTTCTATCCTTTTTCCTCAGGGCTGCAACTACTCTGAGAGCTTTTTATAATTAAATTTTTCTGTTGATCTTGGTACATACAACAAATGTGTACGGTTGTTTCCCCGTTTCATTGATTAAAACTGGGTCCTGTGTTCAAGAACAGTCTGTAAAATATCGATTTCTCCACTTTCCAATGGACGTGATAGGTGGTGGAGTATTTCAATATTTTCAAAATGGTGCGACCCTGTTTTAAGGTTTATACTCGTTCTGGTGGTGAGAGAAAAGTCCATGCTAGAGTCCTGCACTTTCGAGAGAAACATGCGCTAACCGGCGCGAAGTATGTTGTGATTGATCTTTAAACAAGAAATTCTACCTTTAGCATAGTTGATAAATGAAAACAAAATATAGTTTTTCAGTTCTGATTATGTGTTTGTGTTTGAACGGAAAATAGTGTTCATGTCTCGTATAGAACGAAGGATTTCCCATTGTAGAAAATGCCTGAAGCAGTCTCAAAATTCCAACCGAGTAAACTCTTTAATAACAGAGTTTTCATGACTCTCCGCGCAACAACTTGTCATCTGGTATCCAGAAAAATGCCAACCTCTTAATATTTAATTTTGTCAATATTTTATTATCGCAAGAATTCCAACACTTTATTTTATGGTAATTTTTAATCCGCACTTATACCACGTTTAACGTGGTATTTTCCTAACCTGTCCCATTTTTATAACTAGTACTCGAATACGTTAATAAGTCAGTTCCGAAATTTTTTTTCTATTGATTCACATTTTTCGTAGGTGTCCTTCTTATGCTTTTCACTCATAGCTTTCGAATATATATTATTTACTAGTAACCCCTTCTGTACAATCACATTAAGAAAGTAGAGATGGGCGATCTGATCAAGATCTGATTCAAAGAACTAGCTCCTTCTACGGAGTAAGTGATCATTGAATCGGGAAAAAAGAGCGGTAGCTCTCTTTATTCATTCCGCTCCTGTGAAAAGCAACTAGCTGTTTAAATCACTCACTCAGGAATCATATCACTGGGACTGCGATCCCAGAGCTACCTAGTGTTTGAATTTCTAATCACTCACTCATAGCGGGAATTGCGATCCGAGAGCAGTAAGTGACTCAATCAAAATCTTTTTTATTTCTGGATACGTTATTGTCGGGTGATTGTTTAAAGTGGCATATGCACGAAAACTTGTAACCGAACGTTAGTATAAAATTCTCTTATCTTATTGTGCAAACAGACACCTTTAATCCATTCAATCCTTTCTGCCTAAATGTAATCCCACGCTTTTCACTTTAGCATTTCAATATCGCTTCACTTCATACTCTGCTTGTACTAGCATTACTACTTTTTTTTGGTTAACAGGCTACATGAGGCTACATAGGAAGGGAATTGAAAAGGGGGGATGCGGAAGGTAGAGCAAAGTAGCCAAGGGTTAACTAGGGCCCCCGGGCTATGGTTTAAGGATCCTACCCGGTGTTTCACCTAAAGAGATGCAGGGAAAACCCTAGAAAACCTGCATCAGGTAGGTCGGGCATTGGGTACTATTCTCACGCCCTTCCGAATGACGGAGAAGAATTTGCTGTGTGGTCGCAGCATTCCCTTCTCCGTGTCTCCACCAGCTTCAGGAGGCAGTTGGCCGACTGATTCAATGGGATTAGCGGACAACTCTTGCCATATGCCCAAGGTCTTTGACCCCAGTACATATACCTCCTAAAATAGGTGAAGGTGTTCTAAATTGCTTCATTTCTTATTATATCGAATATTAGAGACGCCTGTGGGAGTTTTCTCTCGTAGGCATTTCCCCCTAGAGTGATCTGTGGGGCTCACCTGATATATGTCGGGAATGCCTCATATTCTCTCTGTTTTCTTTTCAAAGTTCCACATGCCAAGACACCTTCACCTATTTTTTGGAAGTTTATGTACTGAGGTCGAAGACCTTGGGCAAGAGTTGTCCGCTGATCCCATTGGATCAGTCGGCTAACTGCCTCCTAAAACTGGTAGAGACTCAGTGAATGGAATGCTGCGACATCAAACTCGTCTCCCGTCATTCGGAAGGGCGTGAGAATGGTACCAATCCCCGACCTACTTGATGCTGGATTTTTACGGTTTTCCCTCCATCTCTTTAGATTAAACAACGGGTAGGAACTATAGCCCGGGGACCCTAGTAAACCCTTCGCTACCTTGCTCTACCTTCCGCATCCCCTCTTCAATTCCCTTCCTATGCTATTAAAGGGGAGTTGCCTGTTTCAGGTGCACCTTCATGTAGTCAGTTAACCACCCAAAAATATAATATCGAAGTAGAATTTGGATAAAGTCCTAAATTACGTTAAATTAATCATAATATTAATAAAAAGGACGTGTGTAAATGACAAGTACCAAAAAATTTAGAAATGAAGCATAATACACCTATCAGAAATTTTTTAAATGCGATACTTAAAGACTGATGCCGTCTAATAAATGGGAAGAAAATTTGTAATAGGGAATACGGAGGTGAGAGCTAAATTGTATCAGGGTAAACGCTTGAAAACTTGCATCAGATAAGTTTCACTCTATTCAGAACAGAGTGGGAGGCGTTTATTGTTATAACACAGCTTTCCATTCTCCATGACTGTTTGTTTTTGATAACAGGCTACTTGAGGGTGTTCTGGAAACTGGCAGCTACCCTTTAATAACACAGGAAGGTAATTTGAAAACAACTACTCTCCGAATTAGCCAAATAATTCTGTATGTATTTAAAACTTAACTATTGTCCATAAAATATTACATATTACTTACTAACGAATACATAGTTACAGTGGAATTTACAGTTTATGATTAAAAACGTATTAACTCATTTATACAAATTTCTATGTAATTATTTAATTATAACATCCTAGCCGCCCTATCAATATTTATCAACCCACACAATTTTTGAATTAAATTTAGAAAATTTTGTATGTATTTTCAATTGACAACCTTAAGGACAAATTTATGAACATAGCCATCCATTAAAAGTTTACAAATTAAAACTTTGACTTCCGTTTTGCATTTAGCCATTCATTTAATACAGATTCTTACAGGAGCTACATATTCGCAGACCTGTGCTACTTCAATCATGTACCTATAATAAACGAATCGTATGAGCCGTCTGAAATACCACAAAAGGGCTGTTTTCTTGCGAAAGCGAGCGATAGAGGAAGCCCTTTGACCGCAGAAACGTCAGTATCAACCATGTTTTGCCTCACAAAGAAATTAAACCCTATCTGCAGTGGGCATCGAAAAAAAAAATTGAAATGTTCTCGGTATTGGCCCGTATTGAACCGTTATGTAAATTCTGGTCATTGTTCTCCATCCTCAACTCTGGAACAACCCGTGCAAAATATACCTTTGTATTCCAGTTCAGAGTGTGGAATATTGGTCCTACGGGACACTTGTAGCCTCCTGTGCACGAGGCGAATATAATGTTCCTCAAACAACGTTCAAATATTTACCCATTGAACGTGATTTCAAATAATTAGCCCTCAGTGTAACAGAACTTCGAATACTTTATTAGTCTTTAAATAAATTTATAAAAGTATGGTATATTACTTTCTGATTCATGTAATCGTATTTTTTCAAAAAATGAGAATGTTTCCCATATGTGCTGATAAATATAATAATAAATATTTATAACAACTTTCAATTATTTGATATTCTTTTTAAATTATAATAATATATAAGTAATTGATAATTATTCTAAATTTTTGTTACATCGAAAATAAAATGTTTCGTATTTTTAAGTATAGGAAAATATCAATTATATTTGGCTAGTAAATTTATTTTAATGTGGGTTGATCAGTAAATACTGACTGAGAGACAGACACGTTATAATTAATGACTCTGGAACCTACATAACATTTAATGACTAAACATGTGTTAGTTACGCAATGTGCACAAGATAAAAAAAATTTGTGCATAACGTAACGTAGTTTTTTATTTGTCGTGGAACAAGATCGAATGTAAATACTAATTACTTATCTATAAAAGTGTGGTATATTACTTTCTGATTAATGTAATCGTATTTTTTTCCAAAAAATGAGAATGTTCCACATATGTGCTTATACATATAATAATAAATATTTATAACAACTTTCAATTATTTGATATTATTTTTAAATTATAATATTATATAGGTAATTTATAATTTTCTAAATTTTTGTTAAATCGAAAATAAAATGTTTCGTATTTTTAAGTATAGGAAAATATTAATTGTATTTGGCTAGTAAATTTATTTTAATGTATGTTGATTAGTAAATACTGACTGAGAAACAGACACATAATTAATGACTCTGGAACTTACATAAAATTTAATGAGTAAACATATTTGTTAGTTACGTAATGTGCACAAGATAAACATTTTTGTGCCTAACGTAACGTAGTTTTTCATTTCTCGTGAAACAAGATCTTAGGTAAATACTAGTTATATATTTTAGTTGAATAAATATATTTTATTAAAGTTTGTCTGTCATTCTGATAGTTGTTCGTGCAATAATGCATACTGTTATTCGTTACAACAAACTTCTATAGTTCAGGAGTTTTAGCTAATCGTGTGTTTACAGTGGACAACTCCACCCATATGTAGTGGAGGTAGACAAGAGCTCAATTCAACTATAAACTTTGTAAACCAAACTTGGTTATGTAAAAGCAGTTTTGAAAACATTGATGCTAGGAAATATATTGCTGTCAGTTCAGGATATATTCCACGTCAATAAAATCATACTTAAAATATAATATATGGTACGTATACGTTGTGTTACAAACATGATGTTGCAGTGGCCATATCCCGTACGTATGAATACAATTAATGTTTTTATCAATGATAGTAGATTTCCGCCAAGCCGCTTGTAGGAAAAGTTTCTCCTTAAAATATAACATTCCCATTCTCCTTTCCTTAATGCACACGAACTGTAACTTTTTTCTCTTACATCCAGTGCTTTATTTTCTTGTCTTTTTTAAAAATATAAAATCTTCAGATTTTTAACCAAACTAAGTAATTCGATTTTGTAAACATGTTAGACAGCATCATGGAAATTTTATTTGGTGAGCTGTAATAAATTATTAACAGCTGTTTCGTCAAATATTAAAAGTAAATATGCAGATTCGTATAGCAGACTCAACTTCGTTTCTATTATATCTATTTAAGGAGTACAATTCCTACATTTAAAAAGATGATAAAATAGAATAGCAATTCATCCTATACGATCAATATTTTATGACAAATCAAATAATATTCGTGGGCGGTAAACTACTTTAATGTCTTTTAAAACGTAGAAGTATTAGTAAAAACATCGCTTGGTAAATTCAGGTTCATAAAAATAATTACATTTAAGAAGTAATACAAGTTTAATGTGAATTCATGAGAAAACAATATTGAATTTTTAAGTCATAATGGTTGACAATGAATTAAAGCCAAAACTGGAATCCAATAAATTTCAAATTTTGTATTAAAAAGGTTGAGACTTCAAATCCTCCATTATCAGTAGTTATTCAAGCGCCAAACCTCTTTCTTTTTTTTATATATGATTGAATATGTTTAATATATATTAAATAAGTCCAAATAAATAGCTCCAAAAATCCATTCAAAGGGCTTTGAAGTCACTAGAGTAAATTTCATACTTTTTTGTGGTTACTAATAACATGCAGAAAATATTCTCATTGGAATAATTATAACAAATATATTACAAATGTACGTTTCTCACTGAAAACTAAAATAGTGAGAGTTGTAAATATTTGATTACAAATAATATCATTATTTTTTGCATTTTTCTTTCATAGTTTTGTATAAAATATTAGAAGAGCGTGTCAAAATCTATTTCTAAAGGATTGTCTATTTCTACGTATGGAACAAATACATTTCACCGTATTTATGGTTTATGGAACTTAAGAATAAAACGATTAATTGTTAAAGTAGAATGTTAATGTTGTCAACTTATATATATTCGATTATTGCTAGATCTATACCAGTAAATAAAATTGAAGAGTCTATTTGTCTCGACGTTTTTCTGTAACATGCCCCAGAACGGCTCAACCTATAATGAATATTTTAGGTTTTAAATACAGTAGATTTAACTTAAATATTCGTGCATGTTTCATTTAGATTTATTTAATAAAGATATTAATATAAAACATTCTGCGGAAATGTTTCTTGGTTTACGCACATCCAAATCTTCAATAGAGAATGCAGGTTGCCTATACTTTTGATCTGATTATGCAAATTTCAGGGATTGAAACAGGAATTTAAACTTAAAATTTCCTGTATGTTTTACTTCGATATCATACAGAGTTCTGAAGTTATTCTTATAAAAAATTGTAAATCGATTGAATTTCCGCGCGAAAGCTGTCGTGGAATCCAAATGCGAATTACGTCCTATTAGGCATTCCTATACCATTCATCGGACTTACTCCATCTATTGTTGCAGTAGAATTCGCGTGTTGTTGGCATAAATAATGAACTGCTTTGGATCGTCGATACGATCTATACGTAAATTGATTTCATTTTCGCGTCAGGTAAATTTTACTATTTAGGAATTGCTCATTTTTACAAGAAAATTAAAGAAACATATTTTATTGTTGTCTGTCTGAAAGGTTGTAACGATTTGGCTCCAAAACGTGTGATAGTTTGTCTCGAATATGTTCCAAACAAACTCGGAGTTATAAGGTTTGCCCTGGAGTGATAATAAATAAATGATACCTGTTGTTTCGTTTTTAAGGAAAAAAAGAGCTATTTCCGCGCGAACGAAGTCGCTAGCTAGTTGTAAATTTCGCATGAGATCAAATGTAAAAGCAGATACTCAAATTTAAATTCAATATATGACTCTATATTATTATTGAATTGCGCAATCGTGAGCCTTTGATATGTGTTTCTTATAGTTTATGAAAATTTGGTAACAACAGTACAAGTTTTGGGATCAGTTTCTTTGCCATGGTTTTCCCTCATTTTGGCGGCAGAACACGAAATCCCATTAATATATTAATTAAAAATACAACGTTTATGTGTATTCAAGTATGTATATGTAATTATATTAATGTTTTGTAGACAGAACTGATGAGATTACGAAACGTCGTAATGTAAATTAAACTATTCTTTTTCTGACTGTCGACCATTCTTCGCATATTATTTATAACACTACTCCAGAGTAATTTAGTTATTTTATTTATAATTTGGATATGTTTGAAATTAAGTATCAATAAAAATTAACAGATAATAAGAAACTTTATTACGCTCTAAAAATTTCAGTTCACAATTGATGCAGAATAATATTGCTATTAAGTTACATATGTCCATTATTTCAAAAGATATTCTTCGTTTTCATGGGGGGAAGAATTCGATTTTCTTTGTTTCCCGTGATAGGATGCATTCGTTGAATAATTTTGCTGCAGTTTAACGTCGCTCCTTTGTTTACCGACTGGATATTGTATTTAGATCACGTTCGAAGCATATTACGGATTATAGACCTGCCTGATTAAGTTTAGTCTCCTACTGCACTATTCTTCAATTGTTTTCGCACAGTAGGTCTGATGAAAACAAAGGCGAATTTGCAATAGAAAATATTTCTAGATAACTAAAAATAAAGGAATCACAGATGTTGAGCATAATGGTGTAACCACTTTGGGTTTCTGAAAGAGAGAAAAGGGAAAATTTTAATCCAAACAATATTCTGGCTTTAAGTTTATTAAACTATGCCTCATGAAGTCTCAAAAGGAAGACAGAACGTCGTATTTGGATTAATGAAATAGTAATAAAATTAATTGCTGACTTATTAATAGTCTTTTTATTTATTTGAAAAGTTCAGTCATCTTTTTCTGAATAGTTTACGACAATTTTAAGATAATCGCGTACATTGAATTATTCATTGTTATCATCGGAACTAAATTTAAAAAGTCGCATATAAAACCAATGTAGGATACCACGAGAGGTTACACAATTGTAAAGTTATTTGAGTTCAAACATGGAACCAATCTTCCTAAAATTCAATCGTTGTAAGGAAAATATGATAATTACTTTTTTCTTAAAGCCACAACCACCTTATCAAATACAATTAATTATAGGAACGATCCAATATCTTGGTTGTAGCCCTTGTGTTATTTGCAGGTTAAGTGCAATGTTTTCAAAGCCATTTACACTGGTCAAACCAAGCGAACCTTAAACACTAGGATTAAATAAAATCGCAACAACTAAACACAATGTCATACCGAAACCTATTTTATGTACTAACCATACCTACAACTGAGATAACGTCAAATTCTAGATATTGAGAATTACTGAAGTGATTCATATAAAATCCAGCAATTTTACTTTAAATATCCAGTTTGATACAAATTATTTGAGTCATATCTATGAAGCTATATAACATATGTAGTTTCGTTGATTCTACATTCTTTTCTAAGAATTTTAAACGTGTACCTTACCACAATTCTTTTTAAGTAACTGATGAGGTCTTCCGAAGTGCAGAGGAAACGTCGAAAAAGTTTTATATAAACTTTTTTGTCTATTTTCTGTTGCTATAATTCACAATTACTGTTTGAATATACTGTAAGTTTGGTCAGGGAGGTAACGTATTTTCCATTGCACGAAATTCATTTTAAGTAAAAAACGTGATATTTTTGTGGCCTTTGTATGAGGTGGAAACTAAGATACTGTAATGAGTGGATGTGGCGATCGTCATTTACTTTCGTTACTGGGTGAAGAATTTTTCATATTAAAGACAAATAAACATCAAGGCGCCACAGACTTGAGGCATAGGAGTAATGAACGTGTCAGAGTCGCATATGGTGATTTAAAGATTTGGTACCTAAGTCCAGTTCCTTGACCTCGGGAATTTTGGAAGGCGCGTCCCTTTCCAGAAATTAAGGAGAGAAACCGCGGGTCAAGCTGGATTTTGATTGGAGGCTGAGGGTAAGGTGATCCGCCATGCACAGCATGGGGGTTGGAAAAACGCATGGTCTGGAAGGATGGATGGGAGACGTTTATCAGTTGAGCATGGACATTTGAAGAAGAAAGACGTCTGGAGGGTGCTTCGTGTTTGATCCATGATCCATGAACATTCGAAGGAGGTATAAGCTGGGCAGTCGTGAAATAGAAGTTGATCAGCTGGGAATGGAACTTGGAAGTAGGAAGATGAAAATGCGATGAGACAGAGAGTTTGGCGATGAACATTCAAATTTGGAAGAAGTAGCTTGACAGCATCCTAATCTGGAGGCAAACTGAAAAGACGGTAAACGACAGCGGGCATAGGGCACCCCGTCTACGTAATCCTAGAAGGAAGACCAGGCACCGATGGCAGAAATAATCACTTGAAGGAGCCGCCTGACGAACGCGGAAAATCTACGCAAGCAGCTTGAATTACTCAAAGGAACGAGATAGCCGACCATTCACAAAGGACAACAGGTGCGCGCCTTTGCCACTGTCTGAAATGTGTCTTAACTATCGTTCTGCTGCAAAAATCCCCACAAAATGACCCTTATGAGATTGATTGTAAGCTGAGCTTGTCGTGGTAAATTTTTAAATTGGACCCTAAATTTGTAATTATTGTTTTTTTGTTTTCTGAAAATATTTAAATTTGTTTTATTTAACCTAACCAAATAATTTGTTTAAGAATTAAATCTAAAACCCCCCAGTTCTTTATAATACCCGTGAGAGGAGGTTTTTTCTACTATATATATATAGTATTGGGTACAAATTGTTAAGGTTAACTTGTATCAGGTATAGATGTCTTTATTCAACAGAGTGGATAATGAATAATTTTTAAGAGTGATACTACATATTGATAATAATTGTTAAGCGAGTGAAAGGAAAATAAATATATATGTATGTATATGGAAAGTTTTGGCATAAATATATTGAAATGAAAATAGAATTCATCTGTGCACATTTTCATCTCAAATTAGTTTTGAGAAAACTCTCCGCAACTCACAAAAAGAAATCCATAAACGTTTGGTTGTGTTGCAGGCAGGCACAAGTGCCGCGAAATGTGGGGAAGTGCAGCAGTGGAGAGAACCTACAGCCTCTTTGTGGACGTGGTGCTTCTGTTGGTGCCACTGCTCGTGATGGCTCTGGCCTATTCCCTCGTCGTGTCCAAGTTGTGGAGGGGACTCAGAAGGGAAATGCTCTCCAATAACAAAGGTGAGTCACTTCGATACTCAATCAACCTTTTCTTAATATCCTCAATTCGTCTGTTGGAATTAGTATATTCCAAAATATTTAATTTATCTCAGACATAATGAAAGAACACAGGGTTGTATATATACAGTATTAAAATTTAAAAAAAACTTTCTGAACCACCAGTAATAGTTAGCCTTTCTCAATTGCGCTCAAAACACAACACAACACAAAATTGTTACTCACTAATGTCTGATCTACCTGGCAGCGTCAGAACTTGGGTGTACCTGCATAAAATCGCTAGGAAGTAAAATGTTAACTGTTAATATTTTTAACATATCTCCACTATAATTAAATCGAATAAATTTTTATTTCCTTATACACATTTCATCACCAGGCAATTTCTTCAAATCATTCTAAAAAGTTGAATCTTTATAACCATAGTAAACATAAACAATAATTAAACTTACAATAGAAGTCAGAATACATAAAAATATAAACTGGATAACTCTAAGAGAAAATTCAACCGAAAGGTGAGCCAAAAATACGAACCCGACAATTTGCAAAAATGGAAAGTTAAAAACCTTAAAACTAATACTATAATAGGTCATAATCTCTCAATCTGCAATAACTGTAACCAATCATAAAATAAGTAAAAATAAAATTAGAAATTCATTGAAATAAATTAACTGAGGAAGTCCTAAACATGGTGAAGAAACGTCGGATTAATTAAACAAAAACCTTGTTTTCAATGCGTCGCAAATTAATTCAATTCAATTTTTTTAAAAACAAACGTCAATTGGTTTACTAATTACCACTGCATAAGTAATTTTTCTGCTTGTCATAATTGTCATTTCAAAAACATATTTTCTAATATGGTACACAATTAACAATATTGATCTCATAACATTATAAGGGGGATACTTCAAGATAATTTTGGAAAATAAAATTACTTAATTTTTATTTCATTGTAATATACGAAATCACACTGTCTTCTTATATGAATTGTATGTCTTTCTAACTTTAAAGATACTTTACATGTGGCATTAAAATGTGTATTGTTGACTACGCTTAATTTAATAATCTGTGGTTTATTTTCACATTTTTTCTTTAGGTATTTCTTTTCCGAACTTATAATTGATATTCTTGTACCTTTGCAATTGATTGCTGAATCGATACAAATGCTTTCTATGATTTACTTTGCTATCTTTGTGATATTCAATTTGTACATTTACAATTATTTTGCTTCATTATTGTAGTGTATTTGATGGTAAACCCCGTTCTAACATGCCTATAAGTAGAAACTGTAATCCTAATCCATTACTCAGAACTGTAGAGTGAAGTTAGATCCAGTGCATCGAAAATAAAACCAAGTTTTGTTGATGACTGTGAATTTCGTTTTTCTATGACGAAAGGTTAGACTAGTCTGGAACACAATTATAAATATAAGTTCCATATCAGATTTAGTAGACAGATTTTTGTGTTATAAGCAATATGGAAATAGTGGATTGAGATATTAAAGAAAGAGCTGGAATCGTTAGTAGATTTACAAAATGTACAGAAATTTACTACCAATAATAATGTATTAAAATATACTTTATTTAATCACCTATGTTACTATTTCTTTGTCTTAACTAGAAATGGAAAACTTAAGTCTCTCTGGATTTCCTAATAATAATGATTAGAAAATAAATAAATAAACCTACTGACTATTGAGAATTGTTTTTATCTTTTATAACATATTCCTTGGTCAATATAAAATTTCTCTCATATCTCCAAGAAAAATTTTAATTAAAAAAACTTAAAAACGATCTTATATATATTCATAAAGTTACATTCTTTGAGAAGTGCCTAACGTCTAGGATTGGTCTCTACTTTTATAATCAAAATTATAATTTTGATACTGTACGGAAACATGACTTTGCACCTGTACTTGTCATTAATATGGAAATATTATCTCAACATTAACCGTAATAACTACACGGATAGTTGATAGTTGAGATCATACTACATCTATACGCTTGTAAGGTAATATAAGCGGAACACGCACCAGCGCATGAGGAATTGAACATGGACTAACATGCTACTAACGCCTGAAACATAGACTGTCCATTGCACACGCCGATCGCACGATAGTCTAACCCAGTGATTGCAAAACATGCGTCGCGACGCCACAGGCCGTGTTACATTAGACTTATTAAGCCCAGTAATCGGTTTCAGTGCGTCATTCAAAATCCCTTAAATAATGTTAGCGGTCAATTTTAGTAGTGTGTGAATAATATAAAATATATAAAAATAAATAAGAACCGTATTTCCAATTCACAAACAATTAATTAAAGACGCATAATTAAAACAATTAATATATATACATACATACACACACACACATTTCTATTTATTTTGCTTATTTTTCTAATATATCTATAGTGTATACGGTTCTTATTTACTTTTATATATTGTATATTATTCACACACTACAATTTTTTGACTTATGGTGTCACCGTAAACTCGTGATTTACTTACGAAAAAGTTTTCAAACCACTGTCATAACCAATTGCTAGGTCTAATTTCAACACAATCCTTAACATTTGAAATAATCGTATTGTAGTGTACAAAGGAAGCAAATATTTGCCTAAGACGGAGGGAAAAAGATATCACCTTTGGCGGAAAGGTGAGTCGTCTCTGGAGATCAGGTGGCGGATATTGTAACGAATCTTAGCTGACTTGAAACAAGACTGTACGGAGAGAGGCACCAGAGATTGTTGGAAATATTATATCAGTGGATATTCAAATGCTTCGATGAGGGTAAAATGTTTGAGTTGTATAGTGTATCAATTATGTTGGTTGAGGCAAGCTTGTTTAATATATTTGTGAAAATTAATGTTCACTTTATTAATTGGTAGTACAGTAGTTCATTTGACTGCAAGTAAAGCCACACTAACCCTTAGAAAAAGATTAGAAATTTTAGTTCGGATACGTGACTAGAACCCCCTGGGCTATATTTTAAAGATCCTACCCGGTGTTTCACTTAAAGAGATGCAAGGAAAACCCTAGAAAACCTACATCAGGTAGGTCGGGCTATTGGGTACTATTCGCACTCCTTTCCGAATGACGGGAAATGAGTTTGTATGGGGTCGCAGCATTCCCTTCTGCCTCTCCAAAAGTTTTAGGAGAATGATAGTCGACTGATCCAACGCGATCAGCGGACAACTTGTACCGTATGTCCCAAAATAGATGAAGTTGCCTCGGCATGTGAGTACCTTGAATTAACTAGATAGAATACGAGGCTTTCCCAACGCAGTCAGGTGAATCCCGCTGTCAATCTGGGGAGAAATACCCATAGGCATTCCCTTATAATCCCTTTTTTTGTTAACAGGCTACAAGATAGTTATCCTGAAACAGGCAATTCCCCTTTAATAGCATAGGAAAGGAATTAAAATGGCGGGGGGGAAGGTCAGTTTTTGGTTAAAAGGCTACATGAGGGTGATCCTGAAACAGCAACTCTCTTTTAATACCATAGGAAGGGAAATGAAAAGAGGGGATGCGGAAGGTAGAGCAAGGTAGCCAAGGGTTGACAAGGGTCCCAGGCCTATAGTTTAAGGATCCTACCCGGTGTTACACCAAAACAGATGCAGGGAAACCTTAGAAAACCTGCATCAGGTAGGCCGGGCATAGAATACTATTCTCACGCCCTTCCGAATGACGGGAGACGAGTTTGCTGTGGGATCCCAGCATTAGCTTCTCCGTATCTCCACCAGTTTTAGGAGGCACCTTATTTTTTTTTGTGGGGGGGGATAACAGGCTACATGAAGGTAATCCTGAGACAGGCAACTCCCCTTTAATAGTATAGGAAAGGGAATTGAAAAAGGAGGGGGGATTCGGAAGGTAGAGCCAGGTAGCCAAGGGGAGTCGGGCATAAAAATACAATAAGTAAACTAGTAATATAGCTGTGAGATATAAAAATTATTACAGTATACAACAGCATAGGTATTCAAAATTATTTCTTATCTCGTGCATTATAAAGTAATTTTTGTCCATATAGTAATTTTATTACAAGTTTCTCTTAGTTTTTTGTTATTCGTTCAGATGCATACCACCTTAACAAATTAGTTCATTACTAGTTATTTCCTCAAAATCCTTATATATAAATTAATACTCTTATTTTTCGTAATTATGGATCAGTTATAAAATTATGCCTTCAGAACCTCCAGGCACATGTGGCATTATTGTCACTTCGGCTTTCGGGACGGCAGAGTAGCTTTGGATAAAGTCGCATCGATGAGTCAAAGAGTTGAGTTACAAAGGTGATTCTTAAGTACGTTGAGCTACAAAAACGTTGTATAATCTGAAAAATAAACAGAACTGATTTTGGAGTAAAAAAAGTACCATTTATGACTAAAGAAGCCTTGTTCATTTCTTTTCTCCAGCAATGTAAGGACATATATTTAGCGAGATTAACCTTTAACTACATGTCGCCTACAGTATGTATATAGTATTTTAGCTATGTTTATGACTTTTATTAGAATTTCTCATAATTTTTATTATTTTACCTTGACGTTTAGTCTGCATTAGGTCTTAATGATAATGTCCTTACGATAAACGGTAAACGTCAGGGTTATATGAAAAAGTAAAATGTATTTCTTTCAAAATCTTTGCTTCGTGACTATTATTTTGTTGAGTTATTCGAAGTATGATAATGAATGGTGCACGGTTGTTACAATTACATCAAAATTATGGAGTAACTGTAAGATACTTCATCTGTGACATTTAGCTGTTTATAATTGTGACAGTTAAGTCGCAGACAACTACCTTTATCACAGTTCTTGTATCTTATATTTCAATACTGGTCTTTAGATAACACGTGTTGTTAAAACAAACAATCAATCTTAATGCAAATCAATCAAGAGGAGAACACTTCAAAAGTTCTCTGCTCAATATGGAGTCAGGTTCAAAACAAAGGAGATGGATTCACGTTGTGTTTGCTTACACATTTTACGGTAGGTTAAATGACGTCGTTAAAAGTGTTCCTTTCTCTCCTTGTTAACTCTAAAATGTCACAAAAACTATGCGAAATATTATTTTATTGTTCTACTCTGTAGTTCTTCACTTGTTATATATTTTCTCAATATGCCTCGTCAGCTCTGTGTGACACTTAAAGTGGACTTAAAACAGTTATCAAACGAATTCTTTATGTGTTAAAATGATATATTTCTCGTGTTTTGAGCACTTCGGTATGCTCAGGCAAAAATTATTGTTCATTGTTCTAAGTGTATCAGAGAGGACGAAATGAATACTTATAATAAGCTTTCCATCTGTTTAAAATTGGGGTATGTTGCGTATTTATTACAAATAATATCTCATAACTGGAAGGAAACAGTCATCTCAAAATAGTAAGCGCATTAGAAGAAGGCCGGAAATCGTTTCAACACGAATCTTTGTTACGCTGACTTGATACTGATAAAACTACTGTCAAGTAGTTGACCTTGTCGCTGACGTACATCCTGTTCGTAAGAACATAATGATTTTTTAAAGGCATTACAGTGGCTTTAAGCACCTGTTTTACCTGACTTCAGTATTCCCGTCTATCTTCTCCCTTCTCCTACTGTGCGACAAATATGACTTACTATTTTCCCCGGGCTTTGAATGTTTCGGACTAACACAAAAGAAGTCACTTCCGCTTGCATGATTTCAAGAGATTGAAGTCATCAGTACTTTATGAACTTAATAACACGCTTCAATGTTTTAAGTAGGTTAAATAATAGTAGTTCCATTTGCGTTTGAAATATTTCCAATTTTTATTCAACAAATTTATGACAAAATTATTGATTTAAGAGATTTGACAAACTATACCTTCAGATACATCAGTAGAAACGAAAATAAGCTGCAGAAAAATAATTTAGATTCAAGATGTTTATTACGAAAAAAAAAATAAAACTAACAGAAGTCAGATGTATTTAATACATTTATATATTTACAGTGATTTCTTTCACATATTTTTTTTACTTCTTAATGGCGGTTGTGCCGGAGCCACCTGTTGGAGGAGTGGAGGAAGACGACGGAGCGCTGGTTGGGCTTGTGCCTGATGTGGAGATGGAAGAGCTGGGGGCAGCAGTTGTAGGGGAGCTGGGGGCAGCAGTTGAAGGGGAGCTGGGGGCAGCAGTTGAAGGGGAGCTGGGGGCAGCAGTTGTAGGGGAGGTGGGGGCAGCAGTTGAAGGGGAGCTGGGGGCACTTGTAGAGGAGCTGGGAGCCGAAGTTGAGGAGCTGGGAGAATCTGTAAAAGAGAATATCGACGTTAGTGCAGTTCCCACTTACAGCAGCGATGGTGATCGTAAGTTGGTATAAGCTCACCTCCGCCGCTGCCGACGCAGCCGGGGTGCTTGACGTTGTAGGGCCAGTCGCACACCTCGTAGTCAGGGTTGTAGATCAGACCTGGTTCACAGTTGAACTTGACCTCATTGCCGTGATCACACTTGTAGAAGATAGCACAGTTGGTGTCATCGGGGATGTTGAGGACGATCTCCTCGCTGGGACAGCTGAAGCGTGGCTTGGCGCTCACGGCTGCCACCAGCAGAGCAAGGGCGACGAAAGCTGGACAGCAAATTCAGTATCAACACCAGTATCGGGTTAAAATAAATAACACTCACTGAATCTCCATGCATAAAATCTTCGAATCTACCGTCCAAATCAAATGCTAGCCACGTACCTTTCATTCTTCTCCAGGAGGTAGAATGCAACCTAAGTGACTTGTTCAAAGCGATCACGCCAATTTATACTCTTTCGGCTGTTGCGTCATTTGCAACCTGTGGACACGTTTATCAATCGTTATCAAGCAAATTGAAATGATGTTTCAATTGCAAAGGAATCTGTGGTGATAATAGAGATTAAGCTTTATTGTTCTCTCAATTGCCGAACACAAATTTCGCGCGTATATGATAAGTTTTTTTTTCTTTTTGCAGCGTATACGCGTATGAACAAAGGAAAGAAAAAAAACAAAGACCAAATTCTCAATCGCAGTCAGGCACTTCGGATGCGAATTCTTTACAACCGTTAGCCACATCGAACAGAATTTTTTATTTTTTAATAATAAAAAAGATAGTACCTATTTCGCCCAGAACTGATTATTAAGGGTGGCCTATTAAATCTACCCAATTATGAAAAACAATTCACTATTTTGAAAACGTAAATACATATTTACTTTAATTTTCTTGAATTGACTGACGAGTGTGTTGTATATGATATTCGCTTCTGATAAGAGAACAATATGTCAAGGTTAGAAATATAAAAAGAAATACATTCCAAAGATATATCTAGTCAATTATTGAACAACTGATAATTTTAATAAAAGCAAATATCACGAAATATAATTAATTTTTGGGTTTAAAATGTCAAAATGTCCTTATTAGCAGGCATTTTAGCGGACTAGTGATCATACTTCGTTAATTATTCTACAGAGACATTATATATTAATTAAAATTTGTAATATTTCAATTAAACGTAGAAATAATTAAATGATTAGTTATTTATATAGGGATGCACCTAATATATCGATTTATAAACAATACAATTTTACTCCTCCATAAATTAATTGTTAATGAGATATAAGAACATCTGTTTTCTAAATTGTTTTAGCAAACGTGAGGCTACATTCTTCGTCGGGTATTTCATTGTCTGAGTTTCCTCTCCCTGAAGACGAATGCAGTCTCATTACTGTCCAAAACGTTGTGTTAAATCTTTCTTTCTTACCCAACTTGTACTTCTAGACATGTACGTCACATTCACGAAATTAACCTTACTTGTTTGTTTTGTGCTCTTGTATCATGGTCCTTGCTTTTTATTTGCATCATCACTTTGTTTTCTCCTTTTCTGTCATTTTTATTTCCACAACGCAGTATCCCAAAAATATTTATTCGTAATAATTTTATTTACAATAGCAAAATGATTCTAAAGGCCACTAAATAATATACCTAAATATATGTTTAATAAAATAGAAAAACCTTTCTCACATACAAATATTATACTACTTTCGTTTCTGGAGTAATTCCTTATTTATCTTTGAACTATAGACTTTTCTCCTTAATTATAACGGCGAATTTATATACGGCCGTCAATTATTACGTGTTTATTTATAATAATTAAACATACGTTTCACATAAAATGTAATGAATGATGTCAAATTGATTCTAAAACAATCCATTAACGAATCTTGTTTGAAACGTTCGCCAGTTTCTTCCAACTTATATTTTGTTTCTCGTTTTCTTTGCGCTGAATGAATTGCAACACACATATTTTGTACGGATCTTACAAATTGGTAAGATATATTGAAAGTTCATACCTGACGGTATTTACGTCATCAATTACAATGTAATATCCTTAATTTTCTGAAGGGCGAGAATTTATATATCCCTGCTTTTAATTTTGGCAAAGGGAATTTATAATTTTGTACATGAAAATACGTTTTCAAAAGTACAGCACTTAATAACTCGAATTACAAATCTTCTGTTATTTAAAAACACACCTATTAAAAAAAGTAAATTATAAAAAGAAATCTTAAAAATATTTCTACGTTACTCTTAAAAATAACAAGTTTTTTTCCTGAAATTAACTTTCTACTTGGATTTTGGAATTTTTTAAGTTGATATAACGCCAACATAAAGAATAGTAGCGAATAATTTATTCTTTCAATGGAATAGTTCGTCCTACAGATCGAAAATTTGTCCTCAATAGTCATGGAAAAATAGTTTAAATTGTTCTTCAATCTGCGTTTCACAATTACTTTTGTGTTTCAGTTTTGATAAATATCAGTCAAAAATTCAAATAACGATCATTTATGTCTCCATGTGGTTATATTTCGTTTGATATTATTATTTCAGCGTATATATTTGTACAATGTGGTTCCGAATCAGTTATGACATACATACAAATGCTTATAATCTGTGGACTAGGACAAAAATTTTGCCATAACGTTTGAACTCATTTGAGTACATCATATGTAAATTTTTCAAAATTAGATAAACTTGGTTTTAGTAAATTGGAATAATTTTCTCTCCGTTCCACGGTTAAGAGATGATATTGTGACACTCGGAAAATGAAGGACATTATATTCTAATTTATGCAGAGTTTGTCATCGAGATCTGAATTCATGTCAGGAAGAAGTAAAGTCAAAGTTAATGAAATTCAGTATTCGACGTGCAGTTGACATTCATTTTTGTCAACGATTAACCACTAAGACAATTAAAAATTTTCTTTTGCGCAGATAGTTTGTAATGTACATTAACAAACTGATAGTTCCATTTCGTGAGGGTAAACAATTTGTTACTGAACAAATCATACTATTAAGTCTTCCTTATTTTCTGTTTGATTCTTCTTTACGAGATAAAAGAAAAAAAACTGTCAACTATGTGATTTATTAGCATTTTCAACAATATTATTAATTAATTATAATTAGATTTTTCTTTTAAACAATTTGAAGTTAGGGTAGTTACAATGTAGAGAATACACGAGTTTCTGCGCTCGCGAACTGAAACATTGCACCACTGATCTTTCTTGTAACTCATTGCAGCTTTATCACTTCTGTTCGCAATGAACGTCTGTGAAGTAAACATGCGTGTACCATTGTTGGTTCGCACATCAAGACGACAGAAGTCTTTACTCCGTCTTTTGCGGTCTGAATGTATCAGAAGCTGAAATCAATAGAAGATTTTCAGGGCAATAAAGTAGTCTACAAAGCGGCGTACATCCAGCCACTTGCACTACTGATCACAACATGATTCTGATTATGAATAATCTATGATTTGCTATTGGTGTAGCTATTACTTATTAGTGATCCTTCACTTGAAATTATTATTACCAGATTAAATGGTGTGATCAACAGATGGAAATAGTGAATTGAAAAATAGTATAATTTAAAAAAAATGAAATAATCTTTGTAAGTTTTTTCATTTCTTCTCCAAATTAATTAAATATTAAGTCCATATAGACTTTCAAAGAAACTCTACTCCTGCCATTAAAATTTTCTATTCGATAAACGAAGCTACGAAAATAAGTTAATATTTAAAATTGTTTAAATCCCGAACTACTTAGAGGGATATACCTTGCAAGGAAGCTACTCCGTAAAAAGTTAATGAGTTACTCTAAATTGTACGGCTTCAACGCTCCAAAGAACAACTCATCCCAAAAACGAATTCATTTTAGAGAAACTTAGTCGTAGTGAGTTTGAACACAATAAATAATGTGGTATTAGGACAAGTGAGGAAGTAGCGACTAGTAGAGTCATGATTCGATTTTATGGTTTTAAATACTTCATAAATAATAGTAGTCCAGTTTGGAATATTACAGACGTGAAGATATGGTTATTAATCATTTGAGTTTTGTATTTTCAGAGTTTGTTTTTTTCTACTTTACAAATGGACTATTTCATAGATTTCCTCATTCTTTAAGTTTTTATGTTTCTACGTATTTGTGTTGTGTTCTTAATCGCATGTTTATTTTACTCCTTCTTTAGAAATGAGAATGTTTCATTATTGTTTTCCATTCCTAAGTTATACTGTTTCAACGTATCCTATTGATTGAGTATATGACATAAATAAATCTAAATTAACTGATATGGATATAAGAAACTCGACTGGGCCGGTAATAGAACCCAGGACCTCCGGGTAAGGACTGCTGATAATAAATCTCGATTGAATTATGTAAGAAATAATTATATTATTGTGTATAACAAGATCAGAGAAATTATATGAGACGTCTGAAGTTAAAATTATTTTTTATTAATATCAAAAATAAATTATAAATGAAATTTATAACTAATTTATGAAAACCACTGTAATGTTTATTACTGGTAATGTGAAGGTCAGTAATTTTTATTACAAAATAAGCAATAAATCAAGAATTGAATAAATGCTTTCAATCGAATCTCAGCACTAAAGGTTATGAAACTGAAATATATGATCAAAATAGAAAAATCTAGACCGGACCAGAAATAGACTAGGAGGTACACTTTTAAGAGTCCATCGTTCGGTAAGGATTTTTCAATCGAAATCTGTTAGTTCAATTTCATAGACTTAATTGCAGAGTTCTGTCCTTAAATTAAATATAAATCTTATCATACGTTTCCAGCTAACTAAAAGCTGGAGAGAATAATCATAATGTCAGATAATTTTATCTTTACGACTCAAGTCATCTTAATTGAAAATAATAATTTTCTTACTTTTTGGGTTTAGTATTAATAAAACTCAAATTTTCCTAGGAATAAGGGGCCTGATTTGCCATCTTTTACCTTTATTGACTTTATTAGAAAGCTCGAGTCCACTATTTTTGTTGCCTATCTCTGTCCGTTGTAATATATCGTAACTAAAATATAAATAACTCTTTGATATAAATAACTTTAACAAATTTCGCAACTATAACACAGAGAAGAAAACTATATTTAACGAGCCATAACCAAGTGAAACCGACTAAACTTATACAATTATAGCTTACAATTTGCGGTAATAAACCACTGTGATTTCACAAACCCTAAAATTAACACTTTTAATGCATAAATGGATGAGGAGCCATTAATTAATACGTTAAAGGCAGAAGCGAAACACACTGAGTGCGGTGATTTTTAAAAAATGCACATGTGACACGAATAATTTTATAAACAGCATACATTGTATTTTAAAATATTTTTACTGTGCGAATAGAATAAAATTAAATAAAAAAGTTATTGCATTTTGCTGAACGCGTTTCGGAAATACAAGTATTTAGAGATAACAATATATAGTCGATATAAGTACTAAAATTCATCGAAATAAACTAAAAACGACCAATATACAAATATAAACTTAGGGAGGAATTTTCTTAATTACAAAGTGATTGATTTCCACTAAGTCGCAAATAAATAAAAATTTGGAGTGTTCAGCACGACGAGCATTCTGAAAATAATTCTACGCTTAGGGGCGAACATTCCTATCAATATATTTTTCTTTGATATACGTGATTGTCATCGACTTCCCCGTATAACAGCTGCACATTTCTGTCCCTCTGACCTGTATCGAGACTGTTACGGACACATCACCACAAGTGTTTTAGATGTGCTGAGGACTTCGCTGATATTCTCCTCACAGAGTATATATATATATATATATATATATATATATATATCGGGGCTACAGATTTCTCACAACTAATTGGGGTTTGGTATCCCCACGGACACACAAAGAAAGCCTTTTTGTTCATCCAAAACCTTCATCAGTCCCTTTTTGAAGTGCGTTACAGACAACCAGTAGCCTTGCCGATTGTCACGGAGTGTGGTATTGTTATGTTATACCTTAACCTTCACCAGCTTTGTCCCCGCAATAATTTATAACTTCCTCGAGATTGAACTGCAATCCATTGCATACATGAATTACAACGGCTGTTCAACTGAATAAAAACTTCGTCTTATTTGGTCGTAAATTTATTCGATTCGTTTTAAAGTGTTGTAAATTGTCATAGTAAATTTTTTATAACTATTTTAATAATTCTCTGGCCGACCTCCAGGAGTGTAGAGGCTAGCGTTGCTGCCTCACAACCCAGAGGTCCCGGGTTCGAATCCTGACATGGGCTTGGATGTTTCTGTTGTCATGGTCGAGAAGACCGGGATTAAGACTGTTGGAGGATCGATACACTGACCACGTGTCACTCCAAATTCGGAAAGTGTCATGCAAGATGACAGTCCGCCGTCGACTCGGTAGGCCCAGGCCCTCAATGGGCTGTAGAGCCATGGAGAAAGAAAGAAAAAGAAATAAAGAAATAATTCTCTAACTGAGATTTACTTCACAGCACAATCGCCATATTTAAATAAATCAGCTATTCGAGATTGCACTTGTAAGGCGAGATACAGCTGAGAACTTGAAACAACTAACATCGAATTGTATTAAATTTAATGTCGGAAACCGGTTTTTGAGTTTTTCCGGCAGATGTGTCTACATTAACTGAAAGGTATCATCCATTTTGCGAACCCCTGGTTAAAGGTTACACCCACCACTCTGCGTAATTTAAGAGCGTTAACAGATCATCGTCAAAATCACTAACATCTCACTTTTCAACTTTCATAGAAACCAAGACGTACCCAGGTGCAGATATAAACTCTGACCATTATCTGCTGGTTATGAAATGCAGGCTGAAAATGAAGAAACTCAAGAAAGGAATTTAAAAAAAATATGGGCAATATAAAAACTCCAACAACAGAACGTGCTTCAGTGTTTCAAAGAAGATATTAGGAGTAGATTAATAGAGAAAGGAGAAAGAAAAAATATAGAAGAGAAGTGGGCACTCTTAAACGAAAAAATGACTAGAGCAGTAGAAGAAAAAATAGTAAGAATAGCTCAATCTAATAGGAAAGCATGTATAACACAAGAAATAATAAACATGATTGACGAAAGGCGTAAATTTAAAAACGCCAGAGATGAAAATGCTAAAGAACAGTACAGACGCTTGAATGAGATAGATAGGAAGTGAAAATCAGTCAAAGAGGTTTGGCTAAAAGAGAAATGCAAAACGGTTAAAGATTTCATGGTGAAAGGAAAAATAGACGCAAAATTATAGGAAAGTCAAAGAATCATTTGGCGAGAGGAAAAAGCAGAAAGATGGAAAAGGAATATCTAGAAGAGCTGTATCATGGGGGAAGTCCAGATCAGTCAGTAATAGAAGAAGAAGAGGATGTGGATGACGAAGAGTTGGGGGACAAAATTTTAAGGTCAGAGTTTGACAGGGCGCTGAAAGGCCTGAGTTATGGTAAAGCGCCAGGAATTTATAACATTCCAGCAGAGTTGATAAGAGCATCGGGCGAAGAAGCAATATCATGGCTGTTCAGAATAGTTTGCGAAATATACGAAACAGGAAGAATCCCTGAAGATTATAGTAAAAATATAATTATACCTATACCGAAGAAGGCTGGGACTGATAGATGCGAACAGCACAGGACAATTAGTTTAGTATGCATGCAAAATATTAACTAAAATAGTATATAGGAGAATGGAACGTCAAATAGAATGCGAGTTAGAAGAAGATCGGTTTGGTTTTAGGAAGAATATAGGGATTAATTTTAGAAGACAAGATACGAAAAAACAGGTTTACGTTCATGGCATTTATAGATTTACAAAAAGCGTTTGATAATGTGAACTAGAACACGGTACTAAGGATTTTGAAGACAACTAGAATAAAATATCAAGAAAGGAGGCTAATACATAATCTGTGCAGTGACAGGCAGCAGTAATTAGAATAGAAGACCAAGAAAAGAAAGCAGAAATCAAGAAAGGAGTAAGACAAGGATGCAGTCTGTCACCCATATTGTTTAACTTATTGATAGAACAGGCGATGAAGAAAGTGAAAACAGATTTGGAAAAGAAATCATACAGCAAAGAGAAGAAATACAAACGTACGCTTTGCCGACGATATTGTAGTATTAGGAGAACCAGAAGAAAACTTGGAAACCATAATAAATGGCATGAACGGAGACCTGGAGAAAGAGTTCAATATGAGGATTAATAGACGGAAAACCAAAGTAATGTAGTGTAGTTTGGGAAACAGTGTAATAAAAAAGGGTGTTAGATTGGGAAGGGATATTTTGACGGAAGTTAAGGAATTGTGCTTCTTGGGAAGCGTAATAACTAGGGATGGTAGAAGTATAGTAGACATAAAAAATAGGATAGCACAGGCAAGGAAAGTTTTCGCGAAAAAGAGGAATTTACTTGTGGGTAATATGTGATTATTAGGAAATTGTTGCTAAAACTGGACGATAGGAACTCCGGAAAGGAAAAGAATAGAATCCTTTGAAATGTGGTGCTATAGGCTAATGCTGAAAATCAGATGGGTGGTTAGAGTAAGTAACAGAGAAGTTCTAAACAGAATAGGGGAAAAAAGAACAATATGGAGGACGTTGATCAAGAGAAGGGATAGATTAAAAGGCCACGTTTTAAGGCATGAAGGTCTTGTAAAATTAGCATTAGAGGGAAGTTTGTGGGGTAAGAACAGAAGAGGGAGGCCAAAGATAGAATACGCTAAGCAGATTAGGGAGGATGTAGAGTGTGCTAGTTATGAGGATATCTAAAGGCTTGCGCATGATAGGTTAGCATGGAGGGTTGTATCAAACCAGTCTTATGACTGAATACCACAACAACAACATAAACCAAATATGTATAATTTTGGTCATTCCTTAAGTGTCGTAAGAAATACGATTTGATTTATTTGTGAAACTAAAATATTTTAATATTAAGTTCCTGCTTGAAGTGTATATTATAAATTGCAAAAAAAAATATAAATTAAACAATTAAATGTTTGATATGTGGTAGATAATACTTCACGAAGCGTCGCCTACAGAAAGAATTTAACAGGACGAACGTTATATGAATATTTTGCAACTGTTCAATAAATATTGCAACTAACCTTATATGAAACAGTCTGCATGTAATGTAAACAGTTTGCCTACAGAATCAACAAGATTTACCGTCAGCCTCCCGCGAGTCTCTCCCTTTGAACCGCGATGCTTTGAATAAAGTTTCAAAACACAACGTGTTTAGTTTTCATTAGTATTAGCCAATCCGCCAATCAATATATTCATTACTGGATCCGTAATTGAATTAAATCACGCATGACATCAATAATTACACAATCTGATTTAAAATAGACTACTTCATGGATTAAGATTTCTCGTCGTTTTTATAGAGGCACTTGTATGTATTGTGCAAATAACTACTAGTATTTTAATGGACTTTCCCTCACTGAATAGTATTATATAGCACCTATTGGGGAAAACTATTAACTTTTCTTTTTTAAGTGTTTTCCTATTAATATAAATAAGTTATATTGTATTCTGCAATATTCAAAATATGCTCAAGGAAGGAAATAATTTTTAATGAAGTGAATAGGTACTTTAATGTACATCGTTCTTATATGGTGCAATATGGTGTTTATTTGTTCAGCATGCGAGAAATGGATTCATAGCTTGGGCTTTTTTATTTCCGTTCGTGCAATTGAATCAATTGTCTCGTTATAGTGAGGATAATGTAATGTCTATATCAATAAATATATTGTCTCTTTTTTCTTTTTCATAGTCACTGCAAGTGACTGATAGCATTTGGTGCAGTAGAGCAATGTCACAAGCACGGAAATAATGTTTATTTTTAATAATTAAAATAATCTTCAAATATTGATTAAAATTTATCATATACCGATAAAACAATCACAGATTTATTTCCAATTTGAATTAGTTTTCCTTACAGAATGTAATTTACAAGGTGATTTATTTATTAAAGTTTATATTGCATTTCCCCCCCTCCACCACATATATATTGATGGGCCTGTAGTATTGCCATATTTCTGAAGGACAGTGATATATAGTAACACACAGTGCTAGAGATTATAGGCGTTTATTCAACACCAAGTTCTGTGAAAGTATTGTACTGCGAAAGACTGCCTCCGCTTCGAGGTCAAGCACAATTTATACCTTCATGGAATATTCCAGAAACAGAACATTCTCGAAGTAGAAAATACTAGAAGTGAATGATAAGCGAAGTAAATAAAGGAAACAAATAAAAAGCGGTTGTGTTGAGTGGGACTCGAACTCTAGTCCACATTTCTGTGGTCCTGTTCTATACTCCTCAGCCATGACTGCAAGTTCTCAAATCTAGCAATATAATACTGTTCTATGCGAAATCGTTACAAGCATAACATTTCAGTATCCCAATATTTTACGTCAAAAAGTCTATATACGCATATGAAATTAATAATATTATTAAATTTGGAGTTAAAGAGAATTACGAGAAATCTACTAAATTAAATAGAATAAAAAATTGGGGTTTGCGTTTCCAAGCTTATTACTTTATTTTTTCTTTAAAATTCCCTAGGTTAAATTCGTAATTATAGTATTTAAAAAATTACAATATTATTATTTTTATTGAACCATTTCGGACTGAAGTATTTCTTTCAATTTGTCAGATTTTTCGTAAATATCTTTGTAGACTGATTTTTAGCATGTGGTACTGAAATGCTAGATTTGAAATTCTTTTAACTTACTCTACTTTACATCTGGTTTATAAGCCACATTAAATTCTATAATACTTTTTAGTGATGCTAAGCTTACGATTACAGCCGTTTCTTTAACGCAGTTCAGTTGAGAGAAATAAAAATAACTAACTAAAAGTTTGGTACTGAGACGAAGGCATTTAAATTTCTGATAAAACGAAAATCTGACAAAGCAGTGACGAAAAATCGAACATCTAACGTCGTGAACTGTAAATGAAACCCGTCTCTTGTTCAAAGTTAAAAGCAAAATGTAGTCAGCACATGAGTAAAGGCGAGGCGGATCTACTCAAGTACGTCGTGTCCTATAGATTGGTGAGGGACGGAGAGAGAGATGAAGAAAGTGAGAGGACTTTCTCCCTTCATGGATCCAGGCGTAATTTAGAAGTTGGAAGTTCTGTCTAAACTGAATTACTGGCAGGCGTGTCTCCATAGTAAAATTTAGGAATGTACTAGGAGAGTATGGAAGAATTGAATAAATTTTAAATCCTTTATTCTTGTAATATAACTTGACTCTATATTCATCTTCTAAATCTTAAAGGAAATGTCTTCGTTGTTAAAAAATTGTACGATGTGTCAGTCACATGCTCGATTCTATGCAGATCTAATATTTCTTCTACATTATCCTCTTCAAATTGCAAGCTTTAATTATTTTCTAATGTTATTTTATTAATGTACTGTGCTCGTAGTAGAAATGGGCTATCAGATCAAGATCTGCGGAGTGAGTGATCATTGACTCAGAGGAAAATATCGGTAGCTTTTTTGATTCACTCCGCTCCTGTTATCCGAGAGCTACTAGGTGTCTGAATCGCTCATTCATGAATCAGATAGCGCGGACCGAGATCATAGAGCTACCTGCTCTTTAAATCACTCACCCATATTTCAGAATGTCTTCCTTTCTGAATAATTTACCGTGCGGCAATTATTTTGGTAAAATTAAATTAGATGGCATATGCACAAAATACTGTAACCGATCGTTAAAAATTTTTCGCGTATCTGACTGTCCAGAATATAATCGTAAAATTCCCTTCTGTAATTATTGGTCGAAGCATTCCCGCTAAATGTTATTCTATATTTATGACTTTAAGCTCTCAATAGCGCTTCACTGTATACTATACTTTAAAGAAAATTAATAATTCACTTCATTTCCTTATATAAAGGTAGAATTTGGATCTTGTCAGTTTGTACAAGTTATGTTAAAAAATTATTGAGAGAGAAAAAACACTGCTTAATATAAGCAAAAGAATTTTTTTAATTCCGCAGCTTTAAGATTGATGACGCAGTCCACGACAATTCTGCATATTTTAAAACTGTTACTCATTACAGTAATTTAAAATGAGTGGCAAGTTACTTCAGTGTAATCTATGTGGTCGCAACTCTCATTTAATGACATAAGATGGGATTTGAGACGGTGGATATTGGAGTGAGAGCCATGAATAATTATAACAATAGCGTATATATTAATATTTCTATTAATTTTGTCCCTTTTAAAAGAAAATCATAATCCATCCCAGATCACCCAATACCTCAATTTTAAAAGTAAAGTACATAGAGTCAATTATTTTATAGTTTTACAGTCATTACTAATTTTATGAGTAAACCATTATAAATTATTTCATTATGGAATGTGTTCCATATTTCAACGGTTTCATTGATATGCAAAATTTAATCATAGTCTACTGTTTTCAATATAGAATGATTCACAATTGTTCTTATCTTACAAATTTACAGCCAAAATATGTTTACGTCATTGATAACGTCAATCAAAATATACTATTACGCGCTTTAAAAAATTCAGTAGGTTTGATAACTATGAGTCATAATTCCCGCTTCTGTCACATAGATATGAATATCGTGAAAGATGTGGCCGTATATAAGTAATCTGCACTGTATGTAATACGCAAGTGCATGGCGCCGATTTGCGCTTTATAATTGCTTTGCTTACCTGCTACATTTACCCACTAAAGTGGCATTTTGTAATTCTAATTAACAGCATGCCAGGCAACAAATTATCGTTTGCTAACGGAACCGTTTGAAGCATGATTAGCTTGTTATTTCCACCACGTTGTGTACGTTAATAACAAGCCAAAAGCGTATTTTAATAGGGCCTACTGAGGTAGATAAAACGGTTATGATTTGCAGCAATTTAATGCTTTTATTTCAAACTGTTCCTTGGACTTCTATTTCTCCTGCAATAAATTTAAAACTTGATAACTTTCAGTATCTCATTTAAATTATCATTTTACGGACACGCTGTCTAGGGTAATTATTTTTGAGAATAATATCTGTCAAGTGATAAATCTTGTTACATAAAACGAAACGTTAAAGTTTTATTTAGAGAATATATATAATAAATTCGTCACCTTATAAAATAAATTGATGATGACTGATGTATGAAAATGAAAAACTTAAGGATTCCTCTAGAAGCTACAGCTAAACACTACATTAAACTTCTAGTGGACAGAAATTTTGAATAGAAATTTATTTTTTTTGTAAATTTTTATAATTGAACAAATATCTATGTAATAAGTTATAAACCTTGGACGATCTAAGATGAAATTGATTTTTTCTCGGGAACTGGGTAGCCAAAGTATCTGCCTGTCGCCTCCTTTATTTCTTTCTTCGCGTATATTTGCACGATTTTGTTTGTGTTTGACATACTTTTTATGCCTACATATATGCTTCATATTTGAAGCCTCGTTTGTATAGATGTTTATCAATTAATGATATGAGGTCTTCGATCCCTCATTTTCTCTCTAAAGATATTTTAGCCATGCTTCATCCTCGTTTTACCATCAGCGTTCCTGTTTAACTTGTGAATATATACTCGCTCGTTTAGCAGTTTTACTACTTTTCAGTCGCCGTTTAGACGGATAGTAGATTAAAGTCCAATAACACTACATCTGTAAATGAATACTGCTGGTATAAACGGTTCTGTTAAAATAATCCCCCCATGAACTTCGGTAAACTGGTTGCTAATTTTTTTATTGACAGATTAGAGTCGCATCATTAGCGACTATACAACAGTTCCAAAATTAAATAGAGACAACATAGAAATAAAATTGTTTTACATTAAAATTCATCCAACTGTATGGCGACAAACAACAGATTAACAATAACACAGAGACAAAATAATATACAATTACTTTACATTAAATTTTATCCAACAGTATTGTTTAGCTGAGTGCTGTGCGCATTGGAAAACGAATTTTATTCAAATTCCACATAAGATAATTACATATTTGTTCTATTGTAGCTGTTCTTCCTTTAAAATATCCAACTATAACCTCTCGAAGTCCGATTGTTTTAGCAGGAACGTAATAATTGTTGTTTGAGGATTTGAATTCCTCATATTCCATAAAGATTATGTTATGTTATGTTAGAGTGTGGAA
Organism: Eucriotettix oculatus; assembly: GCA_034510155.1. NCBI lineage: Eukaryota > Metazoa > Arthropoda > Insecta > Orthoptera > Tetrigidae > Eucriotettix > Eucriotettix oculatus. The sequence goes on from CM067376.1 coordinate 57,004,838, forward strand.
TGGCCCATTATTATTATTATTGTACCCGAAAATTATTCAATTACATTTTGACGTTTCATAATATTCTTTACATCAGGTTTATTTGAATAAACCCTGAAACGTAGTTGATCGAATTGCAGTCATAATTATTGATATAATTTTTAAAATTTGACTTTATCATTATTTTTGTGTATAGTTTTGTCTGGAAATTTATTTAATAAAGTCATATCATTGTAATGATTAGCAAATTCAATTTCAAGGTGGTTTGGTTTGCAGCACTAAAATAAACAGATCAGAATTTATTTAAAAAATCTAGTAATATTGGTCTTAAAAGAAATAATTATAGCTATACTGTCGCATAAGGTTAAGAATGCTAAATTTTAAAATTGCTACCTTGCTGGAGAAGTTACGTTTAGAAAAACGAATTTTTGTCCAGAAAAATACCATGAAGTAAATTACGCCAAAACTTATAAAGAGTGAAAATAAGGAAAATAAAATAATATTTTAATGTTTATAAAGCTTAATATGCTTAATTTTTGTACTTTTTCAATGAATACTTACAAATTTAATGTTGTTGGAGAAATCATTCCTTAGACTGATCTGATGGAACTCTACATGCTGACCTATACTATTCAACCCTTTTCACTTCCACAGCAAATTCCATCCTTGGCCTCCCGCTTCTGGTCTTTTCACACACTTCTCTCTGATTCTATTTACAAGAACCTCGTGTTTTAAAACTTAGCCTGTTAATCTAACTTTTCTCTTGGTCAAAGTCCTCCAAATTTCTCCCTCAAATGTAATATCTATACGTAATTCAGAGATTATATATTTCATTATTTGAATAAATTCTTGGCTCTAATTCAGCATAATATTTTGCTTTGAAATTTAACAATCATTTTTACATAATTAACTGATGACCGATTAGTTGAAATCCAGTGTAGAAAATACTTATTAATGTGATAATAATGTATGATAACAATAAAACCTCTTAAACTGCAGTAATAGTTCATTGCAAGTCATTTATGCATAAAAATTGAGCCAGAATGAAGCCACGTGTGAGCCCGCATTTGCTATTGGTTTTTTTTATTAATCGCATCAACCCGAGAGTTCCATTTACTTTATCCCCGATTTAATTTATTCTTCCATAATGTGAATCATTCAGTGTTAGTCAGTTTTACCTGTTAATTTATTTAGAAAATATAGGAATTGAACGTTTTAGTAACTCCATAGTACTTTAATTTTCCTTACATAACTCGTTAATAAACACAATCAATTATCCTAGAAAATATCATACCATTTCTCTAAGGGATTGCGGTTTTGATATGGTATCAGTTAGAGAATAAATTGCGATCTCTGTTAAACATTCTTTGCTGAAACCAACTGTATTTTTATTAAGTGTGCTAAATCTGTAATAAAATGAATTCTGGCAACAGTGAAACTGAGAGATGGTCTCATAAGTCACATCTTACGTGGATGCACAAGTACTCAATCGGAAATATTCCACTAAGCTTGGTTTTATTACAAAGTTAAATTAATAAATAACAAATATGTTTCTAGACCATTCTTGAGGTTTTATCGTAATCTGAATGACTGTTTAACGTTTTAGACTTAATTATTTAATTAAGATTACTTACGTTAAAGCTAGCTTTAAGTATGTTTAACGAATGTGTGACCACTTTAGCCTTAAATCGAGGTTTTATGAACAGATAAAAAATATTAGTTGAAATTATCAGTCTCGAGAAATTACTTAGCCTCATAGTTTGAAGATGCAGCTCAAAGAAACTTTAATTATTCCCCTTTTAATAATGTCAGTTTTATAGTTATAATCACCAGTAATTGCCATAATATACTTTTTATTACGTTTCCAACAGAATTTCTTTCTATATTTAATTAGTGCTACTAGTCACCAACAGGTAAATAGATTCACGTAAATGTTTTCTTTTTCTTTTACAAATAGTATATTTTTTATTCTAATATTTTATTATTTTGGATACCACTCTTCATAGTGGAAGTTTGAGTTGTACCTGAATTAATTAAATCTATTATTTATATAAGGCTGAGCATATGAGTGTTGCCATCCATAATTGTCTTCTCAAGTAAAGATTTTGTCAGTTTCTTTAAGGATTAAGTAGCCTTATGCCAGCGATGTGAAGGTTAAAATTTACCTCACCTTGATACTAATATTCAGTTTTTATTAGCGCACTGACACAATGTTTAGGTATCTTCCGGTTCTTACTCAGTTCATTGTTGCCCAGTTTCAACGGGTGACGAGCGTCCTAAGCAGTCCAGAGACTTTCTGTGGCACGCCGTACGCAGATCCCAGAAGCCGTTGCCCTCCGCAGCCCCTGTGGAAGACCAGGCCATCAACATCATCGACTACAGGAGCGGTCTGCGCACCTCTGCCTGCACAGCACACCCCAAGGTCAGATTATAAGTACTCTATTCAAATTCAAGCTTCGAAACGTTTCAAATACAGCCTTTTGATTTACTTGTGGCACGATAACTCCTTACAATTTTATGAAAGATGGTCGCCGTTGATCCTATTTAAAAATGGACACCATTTAATCTAAATAAATAAAATCGTTGGCCCCGCAAGATCAGATGTAGTAGGACTTTAAATGTACTGAATACAAGAAATGTTCATTTCCGTTTGTCAGTAATGATTTATTATCATTAACACCACTGTTAGGAGTCAAAACAGTAATAAAATATACTTGTCATATTACCTAATATTTTTATAGATGCGTATAAAAATAAATAATTCAGAAATGACGTACTTTGCAACTGAAAATTAATGCATGAGAATATTTCGATGCAAAGCTTAATTTTTTAAACCTTCTTCTCATTATGCTAAATTCATGGTTTCGCATCAAGTACAGGATAATTAGCTAGTCGTGGTTCAAGACGATACGCACTGGACATCGCCGCCCATATTATGGTGGGGGTAGACATCAACTCACTTTTACTCCGGTTTTTGTTGAAAAAAGTTGGTAGGGTAAAAGTAATTCTGAAAATATTGGCGTTAGGAAATATATTTCTATCTTTTCAGGACACGTTGTACGAAAAGAAACGCACCCGTAAAATATAATAGATAATAAGAATAGCGTGTGTTAAAAATATGTCGTCGCTGTCTCCATATCCCGTTCAAATGAAGACAATTAATGTTTTTAACAATGAGAGGAGTAGTTCCTCCTCAAACAACAATACTCCCCTTCTCCTATCCGTACTGCGCATGCAAACACGCCATGTAGAGTGTCACGAACTGTACATGGTCTCACTTTTGCTTCACCCTACCTCGTAGCGTTCTTATTATCAGTTCTACTACCTCCTTAGCTATACTCTTCCCTATATAGTAAGAGCTAAATCATGTCTTAAATACTTTCTCAACATGACACCTTTCATATATCACAAGAAACATTACATTACGGAACTATAATAAAATGTCATTTGAATGCTTTTTATTTCCCAACTTTATGGACTCCTCAGTTATTCCTACAATAAATTATGTAATTATATATACCTAGTTGAATACAAATAATAATTTATTTATGATATAAAGTTAGATGATTTAATTTATTTATTTAAAGTTAAAATTATTAAGAAACATTTTGAATGGTATTACACGAACAGGACTTCCGTATACTTTTCCTCATTTTCGACTATCAGTCCATAAGATTGTCGCTAAATTTCTTTCAACTGATCATTGTATCTGATATTAGACAGCCATCGTATATCGAAATTAATAACTTTTCGCAACTAAAGTGAGAGCGAAAATAATGGCAGCATTTAAAGTAACAAATAATTACGAATTTTATGATCACTGCCACGACCAATATTTTACTCCATCAGCAACCACTAGACAGTTTTCCACAATAATTGGTTAGAAAGATCTCTGCACTACTGAAAGCAATGGATGTGGATGGGAATCTTACTCCTTTCTTTTCTTTCATGCTTGTCGAAACGCAGTAGGAATTTCTCGCTCCTTTGGCGTACACTGCGCAGTGATAAGCTGAAAGTCTTCGGTGGATTTCAGCGCCTCAAACACGGAAAAAAAAGGGAGATGAATCGCGCCACTCGGGCCTTCTTTGGTTCAAACTTAAAGTAGAGCTCCGATTTTATCGATTTATAAAAGAATGAACGTGTTTTAGAAGGTTAGAATAGGGCAATCTCGACCGGGCCGGTGAGCACACGGAGGATGAGCTGAAAAAAAAATACTGAAACTTTACCTCAAAGAAATAAGGAAGCACTGTTTGTTGGTGTGAGTGCGCGGAAAGCAGTTCCTCCTACCCCAACGAAAAGTAATCATTTTCTATAGAAAAATATTCTGTTAACATAAGACGAATCCAGTATGGGCGTGTCATAGCGAATCGTATATGGGATAAAATGTATAATGCGAGTAACATTAAGGAAGTGGACGATCAGTTTTTGTGAAGATGAAAGTGGTTTTGATAGATAAATAATTTCATTTACTAGCCTGATTCGCAATATTAAGTCTGGGATGCTCTGTTACAAACTAAAGAGTTTAATACGATGATATCCATGATCATGTAACGTTAACCTGCAAAATTATTTTCTCTGGACCAAGTAATCGTTTAGAATAACATTTTATACATGATTAAAAAAATTCTACTTCCTAATCATATCAAAAACGAACTGCCTCCTTCTTATTGTAAGCACGGAAAGGATTAAAATGATGTCATTAACATCTACTCAAATTGCTTGTTACACGATACGTGTTGATATATCCTTTCAAACAGGTAACGTTTCTCTCTTAAACCATAATGAATTTGACCCCAACCAACCCAAATAAAGCGTTAAAACTTAGGTTACTGAAACAAACCATCATTTACCCATATATTTTTCTAAAACGAGAAAATATGCATAACTATCTATCTTTTAACGATATGGATACAGCCGTTTATCCTCGCTGTAAATATTTTTAGTTGTTAATGATTACTCAATTAAATTGACATTTCTCCCCAGATTGACTGCGGGGTTCACCTAACTGCGTTGGGAAAGCCTCGTACTCTCTCTGGTTATTTCAAGGTAATCACATTCCGAGGCACCTTCATCTATTTTGGGAGGTGTATGAGCTAGGGACGAAGACCTTCGACATGCGGTACAAGTTGTTCGCTGATCCCATCGGATCAGTCGGCCAGCTGCCTCCTAAATTTGTGGAGACGGAAAAGGGAATGCTGCAACCGCATATCAAAATCGTCTCCCGTCCTTTGGAAGGATATGAGAATAGTGATCAATGCCCGCCCTACCTGATACAGGTTTTCTAGGGTTTTCCCTCCATCTCTTTAGGTGAAACACCGGGTAGAATCCTTAATCTATAGCTCGGGAACCCTAGTCAATCCTTGGCTACCTTGCTCTACCTTTCTCATCCCTCAATTCCCTTCCTATGCTATTAAAGGGGAGTTTCCTGTTTTAGGATCACCCTCATGTAGCCTGATTACCCCCCAAAAAATTCAATTAATAATCACTAATGCAATAACTTATGAACATAAATCAGGTATTCAGGCAATTTATGATTCCCGTTGATTAGCGCCTACCTTTAACAAACTGAATGTGTTCTGCTATCAGAAAGCTTTCACTTGTTAGACCCACGTTATTGATTCAAATATGTTGAAATAATTTAATATGCTACATTTTTCATTACTGTAATTCAATACGAGAGATTTACTAGAAAAACTGGAGATTTTTCAAGGTTCAATATTCCCAAGAACTTAATATGACATGGATGATTGAAAACAGCATACGTGCCAATTTTTTAAAAAAATTATAATATTCAGTGAATAATATTTAATGTTCATTGGTCAATATGTATTTTACCAATTCAATCACAACTCTAATACAATATTTGTGTACCATTAATAAAACCTTTTTTAAAGTGAGGTTTTATATTATTTTTGTGTTTATCGTCACATTGGTGCCGCAGTTGTATTCGCTGAAATTCGTCCCTTGACGCACATAGGAATTCTCAAAACTCACACAAAAAAAACACGCGGTCTGCCACAAAAGAGAGTATAAAAGAACGTGTTCAAGCAGCTATATCCTTTGTTTTTTCTACGGCCACGGAATGTGAATAAAGATCCCCTCTTCGTTTCGTATAGCAGCTCAGAAGTTGACTTTTGCGTTCCCTTAATGAAACGAATCTCTAAAAGATTAGTCTTACTTTTGATGCTTCACAATGAGACTAGTTGCTGCAACTTAAGTACCAGTTTCTCATTTAATAAATCAAATTATTACAATTTTTAACCTGTATTAACTATTTACATATTCCTTAAATCATTTAACCTAAAACACGTCTCATATCTCCTTATTACTATTAATTTTTTATTAATCATAAATTAAAAGTTACCGGCCTAGCAAAACGTAAATATTTTTGTACCTTTTAAAGTACAACTCATTAAAATAATTTAGAGAAATAATAGTGCTGCAGACATAGCAACTGAAAATTAATTTTAATACGGGCATTCAATTGAGTATAGCACAAAAATAATAACCACCTTTGATTGAAATTCATAAATTCAAAATATAAAAATAATGGAGTGATTATAAATTAATCATTTCCTTTCAATATATGAAACCTGTGACAGGTTACAAATTCGATGAATTTTAAAATACGTTATTAAATAAAATATGTTTAATTCATAGCTTAAGCTGAAGTTGGTCTTTATATTTATTTTTCATCGTTTCACGATTATGATACCAATATTATTAATATTAAAAACGATACTGATATTCTAAACAAAATTGACTATATATATATAGTTTTTTTAAGATTCATTGTTAAATTTATTATTATTGTGATTGTGTGACTTTTAGTCTTTAATAATTTAACATTTTTTGACAATTTGTAGTGTTCTCATTTTTATTATTTATTCGCATTACGATTTATCAATAAAATTTCAAATTTTTTAATGAAATCCTTTCATTTCTAATTTATTAATTTAAATTTTTATTTTGTTATTTCTTCAATCTTTGTGATAAAGTTGAATTGAGTACACTTAGGAATACTATCAGTCCGTAACAATTGCAACAGTATATTTTATATGTTTATCCAAGTTCTGTTTGCTTTTCTTATAATAATATGAATGTACGTTTTAATTATAAATAATTTGTTATTTTCTCAAATTGTATTAAACATGTGCTTGAAATTTAGAATCAAAATGTGAAATAAAGAAGATGGTATGAAAAGTTGTGTTTGAGTTTTAGGTTACAACAATTTTTCTAATTAGCTATTTTATAAACATATTTACAATTATATATTAGTAACGTATATAATTTTTGCATTTGAGTAATTAAAGACACGAATGATACAGTTATCACAATATTTTGAATTTTTTAACATCAAATAGGTGTTTCTTATAAATAAACTAAAAGACTAAACATGAAAGCACAAACAGGATAGCCGAAAGATAAAATTATCTAAGACAATTTAATAAACAATCATATATTTTATTTGGTTGCAAAGTAACATATGTTACATTGACATTAAATGTATTACTTTTAATATGCAACATTTCTGAAGTTAAGTTTCTCTTAAAAATCACTTCCTTATCTAAAACAATAGTATTATGAAAATTAAAAGAATGATTTGGTTCGTTAATTCAAATTAACAAATATGTAGCAAAACGAAGTTACTACACGAAATTTTATAAACAGCATTATGATAATAAAGCTTTATATTTTTTAACGAACGTAGATAAAGAATTGACATATTTGTAGATTACAGAAATATTATACTTCTTAAATAATACTTTGACAAATGATCAAACAGGGTAAAACAATACAATTATTAGAATTAGGCTTTGGAACACAATTATTAGAAACATTAACAATTCTGAGTTTCCTAATTTTTGAAATAAAATCTACAGGATAGTAGTTGACAGATAAAATTTTTAATACATATTTTCAGCTTTATTCAACATTCTTAAACTGTAAATTCATTAGATATTTCTTTCTCGTTGTTAAAATCCCATGCAGCAGTTACGAAAACACTTTACAAATATACAAACTACAGAATTGTAATTTTATAATAATAATTTTAGATGTCTGTAGAATACTTTAGGTAGAGAAGCTTGCTTCATCAACAGAAATTTCGATATATATAGCGTCAGGAAGAATAGGTCGCCCAATCTAGGTGAACAGATTGACACTAGAGTCGTTTCATGGCTAGTTACTCCTTTTCTTGAGGAAACCACATCGTACATCTCTTTAAAATCTTCTGAGTTGTACCAAAGTTTTGCTAGCCTGCAGATCAAAAAAATGGCATAAAACACGTTACATCCGTGAACAATATCTGTAGTTAGTAAACAATTCGAAACAAAGTAAGCTTTAAGACGATGTACTCTTGAGAGAAAACATTTTATCTCGTAGTTAATGTAAACTAAATTAAAGCTATTTATATTTTTACCCAAAAAATAGAAAGAATGTATGGTAAATGTTTACAGCTTTCCAACATAACCTTGAACATGGCGTTGATTACGTATTATACTTATTAAATTTTATCATTATCTCATTAAGAGACTAAAATTTAAGGTAAGTTATAAATACTACTAATATAAAACAGTTTTTTTAAAAAATTACTTTTTTATTTGGGAATTACTGCCTCTTATAACCAATCTAATTCAAGGAATTTATGTTGGGTCAATTTAATTTAACAATAAAAGTAATTATTGTGCCTACATTAAGGGATTAATATTCCTGTAGGTAATTTCTTACCAAATTTTCAAATGCACTATATGTTATAATATAATATAATTTTGCAGAATCAGTTTTTATAAAAAGCAAAATTTTCAACTTTTAATTCTCTGTGGCGTTTCACCATGGCTAGGCCCGACTTCTCTCTCCCGTGTTAAAGAGAAAATATATCATAGCCTGAAACGAAATTCCAATCTTAACGGCTGGTAGCTATTTTAGTCCAGAGCCTTTACGTAATCTTAATTAATAAATTCTTGATATAATTGTAATGCCTTGTTAAATTTAACTAGTTGTAGTCATGTAAAGTTCTTCTTTTCATCAACCAATATTTTCAGCAAACTTTTATACTTTATGACAAACATTTACCGGCCGCTTTATAAGTAGTTATATAGCATTATGTAATGTGGCGGAGAATAGGAAAATGGATGCCTTCTAAACATTTTAACTTTGTGTCCACTATGTATGACGTTTATAACCAATTTGGTCCTTGGTTGTGTCCATATCAATATAATTACCCAAACAATATACTTAATCTCGCGATATTTATGGAAAGTTAGAATTAAACAGGTATGTGTTTTCTTCCGTGTATGAAGCCAATGAGTTCCAATGACATGTGTTAGGAATTGTTTAGTCTACAGAAATAGTCTTTAAGTAGATATTTTGAACAGTAGTCAATATTAAAATGAAGGCTATATTGTTGATGTCGCTTTCATGATGTCTTTGTCAATTAATATGGATTGTTCTCAGTGTCGAATGTCTTCGAGGATGGCTGAGGGAGATGAAAGCACCCCTAGCTACACTTTCAGAAGACAAGCAATACGCTCTAATTACGCTCTCAAGAGCATCGAAGCCAAGAGGAAGGTAAGTTCTATCGCTGTTATTACAGTTCAAATTCGTGTAGAAAAAATGGGTTTGTGATTTGTTATAGTTTTCAAACTATCAGAAATGGAACGGTAATATTGATCGAATTTTTTCTTCACCTTTTCATATTGTTTGATGAAAGAGGCGACCCGGAAACCTCAGTCCCAAAGTTCCTGTAAGCGGAAAACTGGACTTCTATTCCTGGTCCAGTCGACGTTTCTCTTTCCTCGAATTTAATAAGAATACTAAATATAATAATGAACTGCGCTTTCTCTTACGTTTAATATACCTTTCTTTCTTATTTACAAGCTTATTGTCGCGTTAACAATAAAATAATTAGCTACCCATACAGATTAATTTTCATTATAACTGATGAAAGGAGGACCCAGAGATTAGCTTGCTTGAGGAACCGCAGTGTTTCATTGATGCCACCTGCTGTTGAAGCTAGATCACTCAACCTGAAATCACCGATCATGTTGGCTCATCCTCTTGACTATCCCTGACTGCTAACCAGAATGTCTGTTATGGATAATTTCTCTTTACTTTTTGTGCATTAAAGAGGTTCAGATCTCGAAAAAAGAGTCACGGGTTAGTCTAATGTGTCCTGTACGGATCCTGGAAAGAACGACCTGACTTCTTCTGTTGACATTCTTCGGGAATAATAGTTAGTACCACTGTAGACGGGTGAGATATTGTTTTATATCCAATAGGTGTTGGATTTCTTTGTGACAGCCTTGTAAATGGTTATTTACTAGTGCATATATTGTCCAAACCTTTCTTGATTGGATTGTTTTATAAAGAACTAAAATGATTAATTAATGAGTATCGTCTTCATCCTCAAAAGTATGACAGTACGGAATGGAGTTTCGAATTTCAAGTGCTGCTAGAACACATTCACTCGTATGGCTGAAGGGTTGGTCCATCGCGATTATCTGAAGCGTAAAAGAACATCCTCTGAATTGGGTGTCTACAATCCCACCAAGAAGCCCAGCAGTCGATAAAGTATCGCTGGGGAAATGTACGACTTATCCAAGGGAACACAGCGAAGGTGACACATTTACTGCAGCTAGGTCGGGAAAAGATTAAGGGTGATTTATATTAGGAAAACACAGCAGATAAATATCTCAGTACTGCACATTTATTACTTTAGGTCTGCGAACAGTGGGCTGAAACACGTTCGCTGCGGCAAATCGCTAAAACTTGGCCAAAAATGAACACGTCTCACTTTATTAAATCTCAATTCCGAAAGCATCGCACGTTAAATATTCATCCCCTGTAAATTTGTATACTAAGTTCACGAACATAGAGACCATTGTTAATACAGGGAACCCAGGACTGAAATTTAAAGGTATAGGTAGAGTCCCGTAAGGACCATTGGAATTTTTACAGGGAAACTAATAGAAATGAGTTTATAAAATTAACGTGTAAGCTAATACATGTTATAAAGGGTAGATATATCGTTCTGCACATAATTTTCCAATTATTTCAAGTTACGTAATGAATACTTGTACTTAATTTCGTCTTATAAAAGTTTAAGAATCTGAAAATTACGGTAAATGGTTAAAGGTCATTTCAAAAACAGAACTAATTTTTCCATTCTGAAGATTCTTTGTGTTTTGCGATGTATTAAAATCTAACCAAGTAAAATTTTATGTACTACATATTTTTTTTGTCGAATATGTTTGTTGCATCTTTACAAATTTTGTTGAGAAAAGAATGTATTTGCATACTAATCCCAGAAATCTTTACTTACACTCATATTGACATACTTAAATCTATTACTTTTTCTTTGGAAGTTTTAAACTAGTTAACTTGAAAACGAAGCAACAGACCCTAATAAAATCCCAATTTTATATAATGCATTGTGGTTTCCTCTCTCAACACAGCGTTGATAACATCTATAAAACAAGCAATTATGCAACGACTTTATCAATAATTTAGGTAAGCATAATGATTTTATATATGTAAGTAGTTTATCAGACATTTAAATAAATAATTAAATGAAATATAACAGCCTCTTTGTCAGTTTTTTGTTTTATTTAAAAGATTAAATATACTACGTTTCGTCTCTCATTGATACTTCTTCAGGTTTACTAAAATGAAAATTATAATGGATTACATTAAGTAGTATATAAAAAAATAATTCTATTCCTTGTTTTTATACTTAAAAAATTTAGCTGCTGATGGAGCTCACTCCATGACTCCTTCGGCCGTAAATCCGACTTAGGAGTTTCAGAGTGAAGTTCCGTTAAAAATTTTAACTAATAATGAATTACGGAAATAAAGAATCATTTATACTTTGTAGGTTGTTGGAATCGCTTTTTGTGTTAATAGAGTGAATGTTCATTCTAATGTGGAGCATCTTGCTTACTATTCTTGAGAAATAATTTTGTTCTCCATCTAGAACTTCGACATGGTTCCAATTCATTTTTTGGTTATTCATTTACATATGTTGTGTGTTATGGGGTCACTTGAATGGCCCTTAGCCATAGTTGGACCCGGTAGGTGCTGCTATTGTCAAGATACAGATTTATTTTTCCGAAAAAAAATTTCAATTGTTCACATAAGAAGCATATAATTCCAAATTTTCAGCCTGACCGTTTAAATAATCTGTGACAATTAACTTACCCAACAATACTGTACATTCGCAAGTTTATTGCGTCGTAATATTTTATACAAATGTGAAACGTGCGTTGTTTGAATTACGATTTACACATTTTTTCAGTCGGTAGAATTGAATCTAACCACATAAAAAAATTATTTTCAGCGTTCATGATTTTGAAAATAGATAAATTTTCTTTAACGTAAAAGTAAATCTTCCATGTAAATAATTAATTTTTACTTCAGTCACAACAGTGTAAATTAAATACTACAGGTATTCTAAGCGTAATTGTGAAGTATATTGGTATTCGGTAGGCCACAAAAGTATTTTTAGTAAAATTTAAACGTTTTATAAAGAATAAATAAGAGGAATAATATTTATTAATGTAATGTGAACTATGTTTCTACGAAGAATTGAACTTAATGACATTATAAATTATGTATTATTTCGTAAGCCTTATTAAAAAAATTAAAAACTTGTACCGTAACAACCAAGATGGAATAATTCCAAGAGCATGTCGATGATTAAAAAGTTTTTATTTTAAATATATTGAACCCATTTTTAATCGTGTAGAATGGACGTAATGGTTTAAGCATATATTATTTGAAGACATTTTCAAACTATATGCCCAGTAACTTTCAAATATTTGGATGTTCCATAACTGTCATCAGTCCTTTTCTGTCAATGAATTTAAAGCGTTAACAGTGCACTAGTATAGAAATTAACTGTCATTGTTCATTATAATAAAAATAGAAGTAGGTAATGATAAAATTTATTATCAATACATGAAATAGGATCCTAATAACAATTAACCACATTTACAACAGTATATAGTTTACCATTAATTTTCATAATAATTTGTGTGCAATCTCTAGCTCGTTAAACTTCCTTTTAGTTCTGTTTCTCTGTACGATCTATATAATACATGAAAGTTCCAATACTAAAAGTATACTAGTTTTATTTTTTTGACTAAAGTCTTTAAAATTGCCTTACATTTCGCTTTTCTTCCAATAATATTTTGTTACAAACAATAGCACTGTCAATTTATATTGAGGATTGAGGAAATAAGATACGTCATACATTACAAATAACGAAAAGAATAATTAATTACAAATAATCTTAAAATAAATTAATAAAAGAAAATGTATATATTCTAAAGTCAGTATAAACACTACAAGCATACACACACTGTGTTTTGACTACTTGGAGCTCCAAGACCAGGAAACTGTCCTTCCGTAGCTCGAGGCAATACATGAAACAAACAAAAGAGCAGAAAAAACTGAACAGGAAGTTTAAAGATATGTGTTGTGTTATTAGTATAACGGTAAAATCTTCGTATCCGGTTCGTTAGATCTTGATTCAAGCCCAACCGAGGAAGGTTTTTAATAATCCATTAGATTTCCATACGATTTTTGTGTGCGAAGTTTCACTCATTTTAAGAATTAGCTAACAATTAAACTTAATTGATATATATATATATATATTTTAAACTCTCTGCCATCCTTCCAGAATGGACTTTGAAAAATAATAGCTTTCCGTCCTCCACGCAAATAAATGTAAATCATTAACATAAAACAAGAAGGAGATCCGTCAAAATTACAATTCAACAAAAGGAAACAGCCTTTTTGCAGAATATGTTTGATTGCGACTGGAGAATTATCAATTAAAAAGATATTTGAGGAGAAAATCTGAGTTGCTAAACGTTTAATACTGAGGGGCCGAATTCTCATTTCATCGGTTGATTTTTGCTATTTTTATCTTGTCTTTTATTGTGTCAGTAAGGACAATGTGCAATGCTGTTTTCACTAACGTATTTGTAGTATTTCCTTTTTGTCATGGTGCTGCATAGACAATACAATTTTCTGAATTTCAATTACTGAGTCAGTTTATATATAAGTAAAAATAAATTAAAATTTTAACGCGGGTTTAATTACAATAATACATATTTAACGAACTACGAGCAAATATTCTCTATAATTAAAAAATAATAATCCGAGCTACGTTGTGGTCCTTAATTGAACCCTCGTTAGACTGTGAAAAGACTGAAAGAATTTTCTGTAACATGAAGATAAACCTTCCAGTTGGAGAACAACTTGATGTGGGGACAAATATGAACGGAAACGTAGAACTGTTAAATAAATTAAATCCGGCTTAATAATTTGGTTTCCATTGTAAACTGTGTCCGTTATCATGTCGTTAAATATGTCTTATTATGACATTTTAATCATTGGTTACACATAACTCGATCTTCCTCTATTTTTTAAACGTTTCATTCATGCTAACATTTATTTATCACTAATCAATTCATTAAATTTTTTATTTAGAGACCTCTAACAGGATAACTGCATTTTATTTTTATTGTTAATTTCTGAAGACAACCATTTGAAGTTAGACTAGTTTGAATTGAAAGTAAATAATAATGATTTAATATATTGCACAAGATTCACGTTCTTACACATTAAAATAATTTTACTTACTTTCTCTAGGGTGACCAAATTTAAATCTGTTTCATTTTCAGCAATACAGTAGCATCGAACGAGTAATAAATAAATATAGAAATTCTCATAATTGAAAGGTTTTAATTACTTACATTATCTGACTGTTTGTAATTATTACGTTTTAAATCGACCAATAAGTCATAACAAATTTAATATAAACTTAATTAACATTAGTTTATTAAATTTATTAACACGACGTTTCGTTCCTCAAATTGGAACCTCATATGGTTAATTTTCAGAAAGTTTCATCTTTCTGAATTTATTGATTCCTTAACATTTACCAGATGAGGTTCCAAATTGTGGAACGAGACGTCGTGTTAATAAATTTAATAAACTAATGCTAATAAAGTTTCCATTTAATTTGTTCTTGCTAACAGGCCGGTTTACTACTTATCAAAGGTTTTCATTTTTCAATCCATCTCTGGTTTACTCTAAAATCTAATTGGATACTAATCTGAGTCTTGTAAATTCCTGAAACTCTGTAAAAGATAATTGCATTTTCTTCGAATTATTAATTTTTGTAGACTACATGATTTTGTTTGCGAACTCAATTATAAAATACAAGGAATTTTATGATAAGGAAACAGTTGTGTCCATCTTGCAAGTAACGCAGAAGTTAGTATCTACTTGACGTACTTAGATAAGTATTGAAATGAAAGATAGAGAAATACCTTGACTCTACAAGTGCGAGATCATATTATGCAACCGCCAGTTTTAAGAAGATTCTTCCCATGATTGTTAACATTTTTAAATGGAGATTTAATCGGCGGCATCTATTAACCAGTAAATATGATAAAATTTATAAAATATGCTGATGAAGATGCACTTTATGTTGCCGTCAAGGGCCGTACGTGGAGATTAAATCAAGATACGTCCGTAGTGCAATAATTACGATACAGTTCGTAAGAAAGTATCAAACTTTGGACCATGAAACCTTTTCCTCATCATGATTTCAGTATATTAAAATATGTTATGACCCGTCCGCCCGCAAGACTTTTTCATTAGAATTTTCAACGTAGCGGTTGCACGAAGCAGGGAAGAGCTGAGAACCAGAGAGGCAGAAAGAGAAAGGCAGACAGAGGATTAAGTGCTTTGAGGGAGGGATATCTATGGTTTTGGTTGTGGGGAGGTGTATACACGAGGTCTCTAAAGAAAAATGTAATGAATTCATTAGTAATTAATAAATGTTCGCATGAATGAATATCGGCTATTAATGAATTAAGTAAATTTTATGTAACCCGATACTAAATTAAATTATTGACCATACTACCACGATTAGTACTGAGTTGAACAGGTTCGTAAGTCACCCCTGAGAGAGAGAATTATCATGTGTATAAATTGCGTCATCATCACGTAATCCACGATTGTGGCTGGTCGAATTTACGCCCGACATAAATATTGGTAAAATATTAATTATAACGAAATTTACGTCCAACTGAGGGTGTGAAGAAGTTTAAATTATTACGAAATTCGACACCCGCGAGCTTAACATAAAGTACTATTGCAAAAGTAATGCCAACAGTGAAGCTTAATAATCAGATTTCAAATTTATTACAGTATCTCAAAGATCTTATGTTCAGAACTAAAACTATTGAGCAAACGTTTACTAATTTCACGAAATGTATCGGATGCGTGAATTACATATTCAGGTTTCATCAAGTCTCGTTTGATTCTTGGAATGGAAGAAGATTCGTCAATCATGTTTAAGAGGCTATAGAGTAAACGAATATAATAATTCTTTAGGAAAGTTTTGCATACATTGCTTAAATAAATACCAACTATATTCCTAAATAATATGTTATTATTCCAAAAAGTGTAGTAAAACTTAGTGCATAATACGAGCGCACTTTTCGAAGCATATGCCGTTTTGATATTTTACCGCTTTTACAGCGTTGCAGTTGCAATTTGAGCCTGCATTAAACATTTAACTCACTAGGAAACTACACGCATCTGTGAAGCATCGTCACTTTGTTTATTTCCTTTGCTTAGAGAGTTTAGAAATGTTCAAAACATTGAGCGACCCGCTGATTGTGAAGTAAGATCATTAATTCGTTGAATACAAGGAATGTAACGCCAAAAAACATTCATCAGCAATTATTTGAGGTGCATGGAGAAGCAATAATGAGCGATGGAATAATGGTGAGGAAGTTCATTAGACGGTTATTAGACGAGTGAAAACGTGAAACACGAGGTTCAAGCTTGGCTATTACAAGTGGTATCATTCTTCAACGAAGGCAAGTACCTGAATGACGGCGGTGACTAAATGGAGAAGTAAAGTTGGGTGTTAAGTAATGATTGATAATAAAATATCTAGAAAATAATTTTTTGTTATTTTAAAAATATTTATCGATCGTTACCTTATTAAATTAGTCCTCGTAACAATGTATATTAACACTTCCCTAAATCTTCACCCATTCTTGACTTAAACTTTGGTAAACTATATAACTTTAAATGAAAAATGCAATGAAATCTATACAATTTTTTTAGTTTATCCTCTTTAAAGTGGTAGAATAAAAGCCACGTTCGCGTTTTGGTTTCATAGATTCTGAAGGTCTATCGGTTAAAATTTCCGATAGTTATTTTTGGAACTAATTTTATTGGGATATTGAATTGAGCCAGAGGCAAAATCAAGTTTCAAGTACTGAGGTCCTCATGGCACTTACAGGAGCCATAATTTTGCCAGATTGTTGAGCCACAATAGAACAAGGGAAGTTCGTGTAAGCGCCATTGTCTGCCACAATAGAACAAGCGAGGGCTTATCTGTGAGCACCATCTCAATTTGATGACGAAACCATTTTAAAGCATTAACATCAACAGGAACGCGAACTTAAATTACAGCTACGGAGATCAAACCGCTGCCGTATAAAGTTTATTAAAACGTCTTATCAGAATGCCTCCTACAATTTGTCGTCTGTCACATTCATCTGTTGATAAGTGTCCTAATCTGTTCTTGTGTTGGCGATTATTAACCTCTTCAGTCCGTGTGAAGATAAGTATGGGCGTTATAAATCAAGATTCACATTCCGATAACAGAATTCAAGGACACTGTCGTGTGCGGCAATTATAATTATTTTTGCTCCAACATTCTTTGGAATGTATAATTTTAGTGTTGCCTTCAATTAGACTTCGTGAAGTGACTATATTGAAACCGAAAGTCTCCCTGATTAAATCGTTATACAAATGAATCAACTAAAGTAGGCAATAATAATCATCATCATCAAGGCCAACGACCTTTAAGACTTAACGTCATAAGCTGCAATTGCAAAGTTCAACTTAAACGTCTGATATGACATCGTTGCTGGACGAAGATCATCCGAAACAACAAAATCACATCGGGGGTATAGCTCAGCGGTAGAGCATTCGACTGCAAAAAGAATAAAAATCATTCCACCAGGTTGCAAAAGTAAGTTGACCTTGAGCAAAGAGTATTCAGATGTTATTCCACAGTCTTGAAATTTAATATATAAATGTAGTGGTAAGGGGAAAACGGAATGCCAGTAAGAATCGGAGTCAAGTGTAAGTCGTGATAAATACCAAATTCTATTGTCTTACGGTGGCAACAGTCGTTGGAGGGGACCTGGATATATGCATATTAAAATAATTTCATTATACTCTTAACAACGGAATATATAAGCAGGTCTTTTTATCGTGCCCCGGTATTATTATTCCTTAAATTTTGTACATGAAATTTGTTATTCTAATATACCCTGAACACAGAACCCAATATATTGAATCGAATAAATTCATGGCCAATTACAGACGAAGGTTGTATTTAAGTAAACACGATGCTCGTCACCACAGTTTGGGACTTCCTCAGGTAATTTCTTCTACTAAAATTGTACAAAATAATTAGATACATTAAATTTTTTTAAAAGTCCAGGGTCTTAATAACATTAGTAATAATAAATCTTACAATTTTAATGAGCAAAAGAAAGACAGATGTATAAAAAATCCATATATAAGAACCCAATATATTCCCTTGCGATAACGATTTCAAAATATTTTTTGCTCTTCCCTGTTGTGGTAACAAAATTCCGGGTTAAAATGAGTTGAAACTTGCTATTTGCAACCTCAGCTCAATGGACGACCGAGTACCGTATTTTGAGTCGTCTAGCTGTTCCTCTCTAGTTATACGTTGCCAGCAATTTTAAGCAAAGAGAATAAATATTTAAAGAGAGTTAGAAATCCCTCTTGAAAAGAATATGATTTTTAAGGACAGACAGTGTCTGGTTTTCAAAGCGAAAGAGGATTAGGTCAAGAAAAATCCGTGCTTCAGCTCTTTTGTGAACATAATATGTTTCTTCCTGTCATATTTCGTTACTTCTCTTAAAGTTAGCTAGACATCTATAATTATTTTAAAAAGTACAACGTCCAGCCCTCAGAATTCCACTGTCTTATGCCTTCCAATATTTCAGGTCATCCCTGTTTTCTAATTGTCAACGCGATTCATTTATACCTAGAAATTATTGGATCCAGCCAAACTAACTGATGTTAAGCAATTTCTTTTTTCACTGCAGTAGTCTAGCAGTCAGGTTTAGTAAAATATTTTGGTAATATCAGTCTCGTAAAGTTTTTGATTCACACGTACAGTTGCATCAGACAGGATTCGCAATTAATCATGGTGAATTGTAGAAGAAACTTTTAACTCAAAGAATATAAAACAGCTTCAGGATATAACGTGCCGAGTTTGACCAAGTAAACATAAACAGGGCTGCTTTTCAGATCCTTCGGTCAAGGGAAACCCCAAGATGAAAGTCATAGTGGATTATAGTTAATATAATCCTTCAAATATTTAGCCGAAAACATAAAAGACGCAAGGATATTGACGAAATTTACTAATAGTCTCGCGGTTAGTAAAATTACAAATGTTTAGGTGGAAGTGATGAGAGTTGAAAATTTGTTAAATAATACTTCGTTTAACAGTCCGATAATAAGTGTTCCATGTCAGCCATCATTGGCATTGATCTTCTCTCTACGTGTAGGCTTATTGTTTGTAATTTGCCGCCACTATTTAACTGAAACTGTTATTTGTTGTTATTTGAGCCCATAATACGCAGCTTCTTATATTAATTTTCATACAATATATTTACGTTTTCATTTTATTAGCGTAAATGTAAACGTTAAGATCACAGTCTCGGGGGCGGAACGGGATAATGAGGCATGGCGGGATACCCTTTTATTACTGGATAGTGCTGGGGGTAGTAAATAGGGGTGTAACATTTTAACATTGTCGAGGAAAAAGTCTCGGCAACTGACGTGACCAAATTTTGAATCCACCCTGTGAATGAACTCTTGTATTGGCGTCTTACATCTGTGAACTTATTTTTGCAGCATTTAGGCAGAACGTAATCTACAAAACTTCTCGCTTTTAACTCTTTAATGGTATATATTCGTAAACTGTTTCTTTAGTTGCATATAAGTTACATATAAAGTTTAAATATACTTCTATTACGATTCGGTGAAACAACTTCAGCTGAGACCAGCCAGCGGGACGGAACGGAAAACTACTGTAAACGGCAAGATGTAATGTGTTCCTCAAGAGAAAAAAAGGAAAAACTGGCCGATTCACATTATAAGAATGATTTACAAGATGCTGTACTCCAAAAAAATCGTATAAGAAAGAAACACAATGAAAAAAAAAGTGAAATATTAAGAAAGACTGCGCAGTTGGATAGAAAATCTCTTGGCGAAAGGAAAAAATGATAAAGGGATCAACCATGCGCTAAATAAGTATAAGAAAGAAAACACAAAAGATGTTAGGATTTTTCTTAAATTTAATTTAATTTTATTGCAGATCTTGTACATACAAAACATCCTTTGCCCCAGGGATGGGGCAAAACGGCTAATATGTAAGCTTCATTTTAAAAATTCATCAAAAATTTAAATTCATTGTTTTGAGTTGTATTGATATTAGATTAAGTAAGTAATAAAATAAACTAATTTTCTATACTTTCATGAAATAATTTTTCCACAATTTTACAAAAATTGCTAAACAATAAGTGTCCCGTTATACCCCGACTTCCTCTATGCCAAAAAATTTATAAAGTTCAAATTAAACATTCTAAATATTTACGTTTCGTTTTGGACTCCATTAGGTACCACATTAATGAAAACGGACGTGTAAATTAACATACACCCTTGGAATATAAAATTTTCAACCTGTGTTCCTTGAAGTTAAATTTGGATTCAAATGTGTGTAAATAAATTAATTTCACTGGTTTCAAAACGATAATATATAATATAATAATATAATATATTATTACGTATATAATTAAAGTATAGGCGTGGAAAAATCTCTATCAGGCTGGGAATGAAGCCCAGAACCTCCCCTTGGTATGATATTATCTTTAACCATTATATTATATTATATTCACACACAACAGTGGCCGTGACAGGTTCGTGATTCCGCCCTCCGCGATCTCACGATGATTTCTATTCACATTGTCCACTTAATGGTTCCGTCTTTTGTCAGTTCACTTCAGTGCCCGATTCAGCGTTGCTATCAGAGAATAATCTCTTGATGGTTTTGGATGAAGAATAGGAAGAGCGAGGGGAAAAGCGGACGTAGCTTTATCATGCATGAAAAAGCAGAATAATCTAAGGACTGTATTCCCCGCATTAAAAAGAATTTAACAAATCAAATAACCGTCGTTCTCTACATAACTGGGTGGAAATTAAATCGATTACCAAATTATGTAGTGGGGCTCATGTTAAGGATGATGGTTTCGGAGACAGAAAAGTTCTCTGGTTCCGGAATATCCTAGTAATGGTGGCAGCCCACAGATTATTTTCCCTGCTAGCCTAACTTGAAGGGAGCAGGTCATCTTATTCAGAATCGGTTCGGGTAATTCCACGCTTGCTCATGGGTTCTTATTTAAGACGGAAACTCGACCTATTTGCAGTAAATGTGGGGGCAAACCAACGATAAAGCACTTACTGTATACCTGCCACCCTGACCAGGATAATGCACCCCCGGGTGCTAACCAGATCAGAGAGATGGAACTCGCCCACTCGGAAAGAGCAATATACTTTCTGTTCACGTTCCTGGCTACTAGGAAATGTATAAACTGTTCTACAACGGTAGTCTGTTACCATCTTATCATAAATTTCTCTGAGTGCAAAATTATCGTGTGATAGTCCCTAATGACTATAATTATTAATGAAACTTTAAAACAACGATGGAGAAAGGTTCTATGCTTACTTCACATTGTCAGAAAATTCTTTAAAATTACTGTTAAAAAATTGTATACAAATACGATTATCCGTATTTGTCATATCACCGAAAGTACGTATTAATCGGAATCTACTTCAAAAGGCATAAAAACTAGTTTTGTACGCAAAAGAAAAAATCTTATTCAATAAGAAACAACCGTTCATTCATTATAAAACAATGAACTTAAGAAAGATATTTACATAGTCTTGGGCATTTAAAACATTGTGTGTGTGTTATGTATTGTACGTATGTAATTCAAAAGGAAAAAACCATGAATATTTAATAACAATGATGTATATACAGTTCACTCAAAACATCCTGTAATATTCTTTTGTTTTAGTGAATATTTCCGCCGTTTTCAGATCCATCCGGATCAGCCGGATGTCCGGACTAGCGGGGTCCAGTTTACTGAGACTCTGCTGTAATTCTATCATACAAATATAGAAGTTCCGTACGAAGTTGCGGCGAAGCATTTATTATTAAAACCTACGACAGGGACAATTTGATTACTGAAGTTTGAGTTCAGACTTCGATTGAGTCGTGCTAGGAGAAGAGCAGGAAATACTTTTGGAATTTTATTTGAAGGACTGAGAATCCATAAATAAAGTAAATGAAATAATCTGACCTAGTATTATAAATAAAATACAAATAATGACTTAAAATCAGACATGGAAAAATTAATTTGAATCAAAACGTTTCGTCTCGAACTTTCGAGATCTAACCAGCTCATTAAGGGACACGGGGACTGAAATTTTAAATTCCTGCAAATGAATTGGTGCCGAGGTGAAAATTTAACTTGTGTGTTAACAGCACACACGTGTAGCAATTAAAAAATTCTCTTTTTGTAAAATTATTTTTTGTTGAGATATTTTGAAAAATATTGTTAAAATTTGTTTCTTGCGTTACGTACTTGGAATATATTTTTGCTTTCTTTACATTAACATGTAGGGCTGCCATCTTTTACCAATTGTTAGTATTATTTTTGAAAACGTATAAAACTGTGGGAAGAAAATAATGTTTTGCTACTAGCTTCATACGGTTTCTGATAAATTGGCACTTTTCAGCACTATGAAAATTCTTTACACCTAAACTACTTACAAAATTAGAAAAGAAATGCTTGTATTTGAAGGTATTAGCACGTAGATTATGTACAAAAAATGAAGGGAATATCTTAATATTTGTGACGCACAGAAGGGTTTTTGTGCCAGAAATAATAAAGCTGAAAAAAAGTAATAATTTATTAATTTAGAATCAAAAATATTAATTAAAATAGTCCTGCAGCATATGTTACACTTCCCTCCTTTCGTTTGGCAGCTTCTTTTGTTCAGTTTACTGAATTTATAGGCATGTTAACATGAAAAAATTATAAAATCGTTTTTTTAAAATTTGGCCGAAATTTCAGTCCCCGTGTCCTTTAATTAAGATTTAGATTTATTGCTACCTCCATTGCATCAACTAATAATTATAAGAACAACATAAAATGTAATTAAGTACAAAAAGTCCTTAAATACGTAATTAGAATTAACAAGATACAGTATAAAGTAAACTAAGGAGCACAAACATACATATAAACAAAGGAACTTTCATTTCTTGGAGCTGCACGATGATGAATCTCATCTTCCGTAGTAGCTCCATGCAATACATGAAACAAACAAACAAATGAGCAGAAGAAAATTAAACAGAAAGGTTTAAGTTATAAAATAGGAAACTTTATAAAGCAACACATTTAACTCTTTCGGAGGAACGTTAATTTCGACTATTAGGGAAACGGTCAAGAAACTCGTGTACAGAGTAAAACGCGCCATCTAAAAGAATATTTTTACATTGATTCACAAAACTTTTCTACATATTATTGTGGATTAGACATTTCACCGACGCTGATGAAAAGAAGTACAGACTTAGCTTTGACGAAAGCGTACAAAAACAGGTGATGCGCAACTAAAGGTGCCTTAATAAGGGCGGTGACTGTGCGGACAAGTAGTGTGAAGGGTAAGATAATAAGTGATAATAAAATATCTGATAAAAAACTTCCGGTAATTTTAAATAAATATCGGCACTCACTTTAAAAACAACCTGTGCAGGCCTATATAATTTTACAAAAAGGAAGGTGAGAAAATAAATGTGTTACATTGTAAAGAGTATCACCCTAAAGTTCATCTGAAAAAATTTATTTAGAAATGAAATTTTTTTTATTTACTTGTAGGTGATCCGTATGCTATTCGTGGTAGTGGCTGAGTTCTTCATCTGCTGGGCGCCACTGCACGTACTGAACACTTGGTACGTGTTCAGTCCCAGCGCCGTGTACGCACACGTGGGTCGCACAGGGGTGTCCCTGGTGCAGCTGCTCGCCTACGTCAGCTGCTGCTGTCACCCCATTACCTACTGCTTCATGAACCGGAAATTTCGGGCAGCCTTCATCGGCGTGTTTGCGCCGTGCAACGTAAACAGGTGAGTGCTTCGACGACTGATACAGTGACATGAGCAATGACATCCAGAAGTACTTCCATCTCCCCTGATAAGACCCAGAAAATTCATTATTGATATTGACAGTATTGAGAGATTTTTCATTGTTAATTATTCATACATTCATCTTTACTTTTATTTTCTATTTAGATTCAATTTTCCATTGTTTCTTTAAATTGCTTTCCTATTTACATCATTCACCTTAAATGCTAGAGGACAAACATTGGACCAAATATAAAGTTAATCGTGGTGAAAAGCAATAGAATTATTATATGACACCATATAAAATACCCTGAAGAATAATTGCACGTTTCCACTGAAACAAGGGAATGGTCAAAACAGTTGTATTACGATCAAGGCAAAAACTCATGTTTTCTGAATTTTCTGAAACATAAGTGAAATGATTTGGGCACTGCACTGTACGTCATTGTTTTTTTGTTGAGTGATTACTTTCTTTGTTTCAATATATAGTAGTAGTTGGCGCTGAGAAAATGTCACTCCCCGCTTAGGCATAAGATGCAAAAAATTATAAATATTTTCTACAGTATATTTGGAAGGGAAGTGCCGTAAAGGTATATATAATAATAATTAAATATAACTACTGGTTAAAGTGTTTGTAAGGATCATTGCGTATCCCTGCGATTATCACCAGATCCTCCTTAGCCGTCAAGAGTTAACGTGTCGTACGGGTTGCATGTCGGCACATGCGGTCATATTTATTGACGAATAGTGCACTCAGCTCTTCGTTAACAACTTAATAAATAAAGAAATACTCGTTATTCATAACAAAATTGTCTTTAAGAACTTGGATAATTTATTGCGCAAATATTTGAAGAAAAAAAAGAATCGTAATTCGTGTGTTATTGAGCTTCAGCTGTCTGACAGCAGCTAATGTTATTTTGAGGCCCGTCCCTGGTTGTTAGAAGTAATGGTTCCCTATAGACAATAAGAACAAAGGCCTTTGTGACTGGAGACATACGATCGTTATTCGTCATTTCTTCATGTCACAAACTAAGGAGAGTAAATTCGGAACAGTAGTGATAAAATCACAGTTTTTCTTTGTTTAACAGGTACATGAGGGTGATCCTGAAACAGGCAACTCCCCTTTAATAGCATAGGAAGGGAATTGAAAAGGGGGGATGCGGAAGGTTAATCATGAAGAAGTATTTATTTAATTTATTTAAAATATCACCTAGCAACTTATTATCTATATGAAAAAAATTCCACGTGAATTTTTCTCAAATCTTTAAATATTTTATTTCGATGCTGAGTATTGAAACTAAATTAATCAGTAACTTGATTCTTCCATCGTGACGTGTTGCAAATACTAAAGCGCTATCGTGTTCGCCCTTGCGGTTTGTCACGTGAATTTGTCTCAAGACCAAGTTTCGGTGGCTTATGTCCGTAAACTTTGTACCTTCGCTCTGTTGCACAAATGCAGCATCTAGGCAAAGGGAAGGAAAATTTCTCAGACAGTACAGGGAACTTTTACAATTTATAAGTTACAGCTCCTTTCTGATTCGCAAAGAATTACACTTGCCATCAGCACTGAACTTCAAAGAGGAAGAGCCGATGGCAACGTTGCACATGGGAATATTGCCAATCTATACGTAATACAGGATGTGACTAATTAATACTTAATTTGTCAAATAAGTATCCTTAAAAATTATTATAACATGATTACTCAAACAATTTCGTTCTAAATATGTTTTCTAACGTTTTCTAACATTATAGAAACAGAAGTGGGCAATAATTATGTATTTAAACTGAAGTCTTCACATGGCTCTTGTGGAATTTAGACAAATTCATTGAGGAAGACTTTGAATCGTTTGTCTGATATCTGAGATACTAGCTGTTATTTACATTGAAAAATAGAAGACATATAAGACAAAATCAGGAAAATAATGTGCTAAAATTAATGCACGATATCAAGCGATATGGATATGGAACGATAATTCAAAAGGGAATTTGTTGTCAAATGTTAGGTGCTTATTTTGTAAAAAAAAGGGACGTGAAATATTTTTTAAATTCAGGTTTTAACTTCTTCTGTAATTTCTCCGTATACTTTTATTTTATTTTACCAGAACTGCCGCTGGGAAAATACCCACCTGTAGTAATAATAAGTATAATACAAAAAATAAAATATTTATTTCAATTTTTATTCTTTTACAACCCTAACAGCCATTTGACCTTTTTCGTAATAACGTGATGTAATGATACACAGTAATTAATTTTAATAATGTAATTTATATTTCGACAGTTCATTCCAAAAAATACTCAATTTTAATATGTCTCGTTTTAGAAATTTATAGACACTTTCAATAAATAGGAAATCAATTATTTAGTGTAATGTGCCCGATATATTAATTTTATATTACTAAGTCCCTACATTATGACACTTTATTTACGGGGAATTCTAAAACTTTTTTAAAATAAAATTATATAGACAGAAGTTTAAATGTGAAGATTAACACACGACCAATAAGATGATAGAATGTTAACGCTAGCTATTTCATATATTATTTTCATCTCCAGATGTTCCTGCTGCTATCACAATACCACGTCGTCCCCGAGATTATCGCCGCCGTGTGCTGTAACTCCAAAATCAGGTGAGAAAAGCAAAGTAATTGTATTTAATGCAATATAAAATATTCAATAACTACGTCCTATAAAACATCACAAGCGTACATATATCATAATTGGTAACAAATAGCCTATTTGTAATATTTCCATACGAATAAATAGATTGTTAGCCTCAATTATATGTATATTCTACTCCAATAAAATCGCTAGAATCTAATAAATAAAATAGTTTTGTTCATTCTTTACATAATGACCCTCAATTATCTTCATTTTGAGTTATAAAACCTTTTTGCACTTTTATTAAATACTTAGAATGTACTGTTACCTAAATATAATGTCCAAAAATATAAAAATTATTTCACACTATACAGAACGATGAAAGGGTCCACTGTTTTCTTTTTATAAATAAAATTGACGGTTTTATGTGTATAAATACGAATTTAAACGCGTGCAGTAACTCTAGTCGAATTTTCTCGGGATGGGACCATTCGGTGCGGCCGATTCGACGCAGCCACTTGGGCGCAGCCGTTTCGGCGCGAACCAGTTCGGCGCGAAACTCGCATAACATTATTAGACGTTACAAGGCATATAATTTAATTTTTATCAAAATTTTTAAATTTATTCCTAAACACTTAATCAGTTGCAATACCCGAGAGTTTGTAAAAAATTTATAGTAAAACAAGCAATAAGTAAGAAAAATTTAAGATAATGGTTAGTAACAGAAGTACGTACAAGACGTTTCATTCCTAAATTTGGAATCTTTTCGAAAGTGAATAAAACTAAAAATATGAAATAATTATTTACAATATATTATGTATAATACAATTTTCTTATGAAATGAAAATTAACTCACGGAATCAAGGAATTAAAAAGGATTAAAATGAATGTCCCACAAGCGAAGAGGCAGAAATAACAGAAAAATAGATACAAGTCCAGCCAATTCTTCAGCACAAAGTTAATATGTATTAAATACATTTGCGACCATCAGCGTCGCTGGACGGAGAACACGTCACAAAAACATTTGCGTTTAAATATATGTTTTCCAATTATAATTCCATAAATATGGACGAAGTGACAACCCCGAAAGAATCACTGTATGAATAAGGATTGGGATGGAACTTTTGCAACAAGCAAATCTGGACGATAACTTCGTTGAATAATTACTTTTATGGATCAATCATGTTGACAGTGTTTATGCCCGTAGAGGTATGGGAGGAAGGAATTACATGCAATAATGCAAATCTGAACAAACACTCTGTTCTGGAGTTATTGGAGTCGCTGGGTTTAGGTCTGACACAATTCAATGAAAAGTTAAGTAGTTATAATGCGAAAACAACATAATGCTTTCTTTTGCGGGTTTTGGGAGTCATAGAATTTACAAATAAAATAGTTAAATTAATCTGAGTTAATATTATAAATAAAATACAAATAATGGCCAAATGTCACAAATAGAAGAATTTTAAATTTTGAAACGTTTCGTCGTCAACTTTTGAGACTTCTTTAGTTCTCTAAGGAATTTTATTCTACTTTAAATTAATAGATAAACTTTAAATTTTATCATATATTTAACAAAAAATAAATAAAATCTTATCTTCTTGTTCTTTAAAAATATGTATTTTGTTACTGAAATTACACGTAACAAATTAAAATAAATCATATTGATTACTTTGCTTCAGGGGATGATGGGCTCACATACCTGATGATTAATTACAACACGATTGATACTGGTGATCAATGTGGCATTTATGGACAACTTTAATGGGTTTATTGTTTAATTTGTATATTACCAACGGGAATAAATAATCACCAACGCTTATGAACCCTTTGAAGTCATAGAAACGGATTGGCGGTGTTGGTTTCTGTCCTTTGCTACCTGCTGTCCACGGTCATATATGAAGTCTCGCCTACAGTCACCAGTTATGAAATCTTGTCCGCCATTTAATTTATGACAATCCATTAACAAACTAACTTCCTCAATCTTTTTTAATTCTCCCCTCTAGATCCGAATAACCATATATTTAACCAATAGCATTTCATCTTACATTTACGGGTTCCCAATACAGGGTTAACGGGTCTGTTAACAAAACAGTGAAATCTATCATTTCAGTGTGAAAGTTTCAGACGTGTCAAAATGTTGATATTGAAACTTATGCCCTACAATGATTTATAATCCTCTACT
This sequence comes from Eucriotettix oculatus, assembly GCA_034510155.1. Classification (NCBI taxonomy): domain Eukaryota; kingdom Metazoa; phylum Arthropoda; class Insecta; order Orthoptera; family Tetrigidae; genus Eucriotettix; species Eucriotettix oculatus. The sequence continues at coordinate 57,033,925 of CM067376.1, forward strand.
GGCCATCAGCGGCTTCTAATCCCATTTAAAGGCAGCCGCTTAATTGTTTATTTGTTCTGCCCTTGGGTCGTAGTGTGCATTAGCCTCTACGGGTTCCGGAGTTTGAAAATTTTATTCAATTAAAATTAAATTGAAACCTCCTATTAATTTATTAACCTCATCCTCACTACAGCTTGTTTCCTAAAATATATTTCAGCCACAGATCTTGTGGTAGCAACGCGAAATTGTAATAAAAATTTAGTTACTGTATTTAGTTATGACACAACCTTCAGTTTTAGTTCAGACCTTGAAGCGGTGATATAGCAAACTTCCGTGTACAATTGGAGCAATTTTAACTAAACTCTGTACACATCTTTCATACGATTCAGGACAAACAAACACTAAATGGTTAAATCCTGATTGTACCTTGCATAGAATTTTACATTATTTTTATTATTATTGGGAATTTGCCCGGTAGCAGCTATATACAAAGAAAACACATAAAATTACAAAAAGAAAATACAATTCCCTCTATGGAACAATTTTGAAGTGTAGGTTTTGATCTGAAAAAGAAAAGAGAAGTCACGCAGAAATTAGTTCACTGCGCTTCACTATTAGCACGTCACTGATTCTAAAAACTGCTCATTTTAGTTTCCTTAACCTTTTCCTAAACTGGTTTACGCTACCCGGAAAAGTTGTCAGAATTTCTGCAGTCAATGAATTCCAATCGCGTATTGATTTATTAACAAATTAAAATATTCCTAGGTCTGTGCGTTGCCCTTTTTCTTTAATTTATCTTGGGATACCAAGGCTATTTAATTTATTTTAGGTCGCGTCATCTATGAAGTTATTGGTGGCCAACATAATATTGCGATCAATGTATTACATGAGGTTAACAATTTAGTTTAGTTAAATTTTTTCATAAATATTGTTAACTTTTAAATATTCTAAAGTTCTTTTAATTGCCTCTTCCGAAGATGTGTCATCTTTTGGTCCATAAGATCCAATAATATCTCTCCTATGCTTCTAATACTTGGGGCACTCAAATTATATTTTTTGCCATTAAATAATGGCATTCAATCAACGAGCAAGTCACTTTACTTAGCAATAACGCCTTTGATTTATCCCTTACATTCTAGGAAATTTATTGTTACGAAATATCTAATACATGTACACTTAAAATAGTTCAAGAATAACGGAGTGGATCACTGGGGCTGCTGAGAAACATTGTCTAAGTGTCTTCTTTAGAGAATACGTAATTAACTGTAGCCCTTTGCCTTAAAGAATTCTGAAAATAGAGAACCTGTAATCAAGTGCAGCCAACGAAACTTTAATGAAGGGGAAGACAAAGCAAAGAGACTAAGTAATTATGTTTGTTTGTTTTTTTCGCCTAACTAATATTTAGCGACTCTTATTACATACTGTATTATTAGCTTAAGCATCACTGAAGTGACCGTTAATTACGCATATTCAAAAGTTACTTTCTGTGTATTATTTCATTTTTCTATTTACAGTTACAAACTAAAAAGGCTATTTAACGCGTAAGGTCTCGTAATTTTTAATCCTACAGTTGAAAAGTAGATAATGTTAAACATTTCACTTAGCAAAATTAATCACTCAAAAATCTTGACTTTCTAAAGAAAAGTTTGACTTGATAACTGTACCAAGGTCACTCTCAGATTCACAACCCAGTTCATAGATTGTTATGATTAATCAATATTGTATTTTAACAATTATTTACTATCAATTCAGAGTTTCATAGTTGGTTTTAAAAATTAATATAGGTATTTTGAGAATATACTATGGCCTTTAAACTATTTTACAAGTTATTTACTAAATAAATTTATTTTCAAGAATTTATACATATGTAACCGATGTAAACAGGATAAAATTATTAAATATTCACTGAAACCCAGCAGGAACAGATTCACTGATCACAATTGAAACAAAATGGTAAAAAACCTGAGAAAAACTTAATCTATAAACGATAAAATCGTCTAAATTCGTAATACTACCGTATACATTGAATCACTGACAAGGCGACTGCGACTGCTGTTAGAATGTACTGGGGGTATTCTGGACTCTCAAGATAATGGGAGTATATTTGACGTTCATATTGTGACATTTTTGATGTCGATTTAGTTATGTGTTAACCAAGAATTAAATAATGTACCGGGATAATTTAAATAAATACCCGGGTAACGCCGGGTCCCCAGCTAGTATAGAAATTAGATAAAAGTTTTAATAATTTTGGAACAGTGTTCTAATCCTGTCAGACTTATCGAAGTTTTAGTAATGGTACGTTTTTGAGTATAGCGGGCTTGTATTTATTATGTCCATATGCATTATTCCCGATGCTGTAATCAAGCTATTAATCATGACTGTCGTTACTCTACGAGCACGAATTTTTACTTTATTCAGAAATGTAGATCTCCTACTTTATTAATTTAGTTTTCTAATACCGAAAATCACGTTTGTTTATTCGTTGAGCCGTCAAATCTATACGTCAGATTACCATTAGATAGCAGACAACAAATCGATTATTAAAATAACAAATATAAACAACTGCCGCTATAGCGTGCTGAGTAAAGTTTTTGTATTATATTATTCTAAAGTTAATGAGTTGTATCTTTGTCAATCTCAAGATGTACTTCAATGCTTCATTCTGAAATAAAGGAACCGCCTAATTTTCACGTGAGAACTTCAACCGAAATTCTCACCGTTCCATTGTTACCGCAGCGTGGGCTTCTGGAATGCTCTGTTGGAGCTATTAACAGCTTTTCTGCAACCGGCAGGAAGCTTTGTCATATTCTGTTGCCAGAGGGATGTCGGCTTCAGGCATTAGCAAACAAATAATGAGTACGGAAGAATAACACTTCCCTCAATCCTGCAGAATATAAAAAAAATTGCGACTTCTTCCCTAAGATTTAAAAAGGTTCTGGGAGATTTTCATTATTTCAATACAAATCAATGTTTTATTTAATTATAACTAAATATTTCATTACCGATTTTATTAAAAGCAACAATATACGCATATTACGTAATCAATAGTATTAGATTTATCAGATTGTTTGTGGAGTAAAATCCAGTAAATTGAACGACGTCATGTCAAAATGGGGTTAATTTTATATTTTCAGCGAATCAGAACTCTACATAAGCTTTGCAAGAATTATTAGGACTTAAAACAATTTTTTATTAATACATAAGACAGTATAAAAATAAAAACAATTATATATTTGGTTCACAAATAAATTATTTCATTTTGTACGTAACTGATTATTTATTATCAAAGATCGAAGACTTTCCCGGTGTATATTCTGCATAAATAGTACTTGGGTTTTCACCCGGGTTAAATTAAGCTTAAGCCACGACGTTTCGATAGTGTACTCTGCCAGCTGCGAAAGATGGTTTTTTAAAATTATTTTATCTCGACGCATTTAAGAGTACTAGTCAGTGTTATACGGTATTTAACGACAACATAATTCTATTACAGATGTAAATATTTCTTATTTACTATAATTCTTTCACTTCTGTTTTACCAAATAAGTTCTGAAAAATAGAACGAAATTTTTCTCAAGTCCTTAACTCAATCAGCTTGTTGGCATCAAAAATAAAACAATATTAATAAAATTCAATTTCACAATGTATAGTTCAAATTAATATTTAATAACATACTATAGAACATTAATAACAATTGTTATTCCGTATTTCATTTTTAGATATTTACCAAAACTTTATTTTTTTATCAAGTAGGGTCTAGTCGAAAGCATTTTGATTTGAATAAATATCTGTGAAAAATACAAGTTTTGAATTAATGGCAGATAAACCAGTAGTGAAAAGAATAACAGTGAGTTAAATGAAAAATAAGATAAACAAAGCTATAACATTAATTTAAAAATCGAAAATTATTATTAAATTGTTTCAAATTCACGTCAAATTTGTGACTCAGTCTTTAATTCTATGAATTAATATTATAACTTGATTTTATTATTGCTCTTAATTTAATTTAAAGTCGCTTCATGTTACTGGCCACCACATAGTTTGCATTAACTCATACAAAGAGAAAATAATATTGATATTAACGTATCTAATAATGTTAACAATTTTCTTGATTTAGATTTTGTCATACATGTTAATCACTTTTAGAAATTATAATAGTATCTTGATTCTCTTCCGAGGATTGTGGATTGATTTTTTTTGTAGGGTCGCATTTTTGATACATGGTACAGTGAAATAACATGAAAACAGATTTCCTTTGCTCTGAACTTTCTCGTAATAGAATTATAGAAAATATATAAATGGTTTATTTCGTGAATTTTCTGAAATTAATTCTTAAATCACACAATTTATCTAATTTTAACTTTGTCCAACAACAAATGTAACTCATTTTTAATTTTAATTTGACTCTTGACGCCGATTACACTTTCTGGGCTCCCTTTAACCGAGGTCCCTCGTCTGCACCGAAGTGTCTGTTGGTTGCACTTGTAAGCTGTAACATAAATATTCAGCTCTCGAGTTTCAACCCGGGCAGTCGTTGGATAAACGGTAGCACGATGTTTTGAGTAACAAACGTTGTGCGTTTACCCAAACAATCCCCGAGCCCGAACCCCAAGAACTGTTTATTCAGAAAATATTTCTCTAATATTGCTGAATTTCCGTTCTTACTCTAAAAATTAAAACACGATACTTCAAAGGCGATATATCATGTAAAGTGTATTTAAATTTTCCTGGTTTGAGGAGAAAACAAACAGTTTACCTTTGAGAACTTCACTTTTGAACACTATGACGATTTTAAATCCATGAAACATTTCTTGCTGGTTTTCCATTTCGCAGGTTTACATCCAATTCAAGATCCGAGAAACGACATAATCCGATGAAAATAAAGAAAACTAGTGATTTAATTGTTTTTACTTTCATTTTTCTAATGTAATTTTATGTACATTATATTTAATGGTTTAAATTAAACGACCTCTCTATAAGAAATTTTAAAAATACTTGATTCAATAAGGCTTCTGTACATTTTTGAACTGTCATCATATTTAGAATAATGTACGGTAATCTCGTTGAAACAAACATTTTAAAAAATTGTAATGCTGGTTTAATGTATCTCTATAATAAAATTTCCTGAATGTGCATGTGTGTGTGTCTGTATGTATGTTCCGCATAGAAATCTAAACGAGTGAACCAGTTTCGAACAAATTTGGTACACGTGTACATTGCGATCCTGAAATCAACACTGTTGGAGTAAGGCTTGTCTACCACCTCTAGGAGCAGGGTGGAGGGGGTAGAAAATTTTAAGTGAGCAAAAACGGACAATATTTTTATCATATTGTCACGTTTCTTAGGGATCGTGAGATTCAATAACACACACACGTAGAGGTTATAGGCGTTTAATCAACGGCGAAGTGCTGTACAAAGCTCGTACTGCTACAGACTGACTCCGATTTGGAATCCAATCCTATTTATACATACATGGAATATTCTAGAAACAGAACATTCTAGAAACAGAAAATACTAGAAACTAAAGGCAAACAATGTAAATAAATTAAACAAATAAAAATAGTTGCGTCGGGTGGGACTCGAACGCGAGTCTGCAAATCTGCAGTCCGGCTCGCTACCGCTCTGCCATCAGTGCAGGTCTTCACGTGTGGCAATATAAATACATTCTTAGATCAATTAATTAATAGTGTGTCCTCCAATACTGCTAGCGAATAATTTCAACCTCATTCATAATCGAAGATTATAAAGTAATTTCAACCTCATTCATAATCGAAGATTATAAAGTAGCAAACTAAAGTAATTTTGATTGCATTACGTAATTTCCATTATTTTTAGATAAATCTAGTTTTGCAATATATATAATTCTCCTGGTTTGTTTATGAATGTTATTGTAACACGAATTGATGTCCCAGTTCTAGCACGGCTTTTCAATGTAAATATGAAGCATTAAATATCAAATCTCATTAAATCTATATATATATATAATCTATTTATGTGTCTGTTCTTTATGCATTACTACACCATCCATCGTATAGCCATGAAACTTATGAAATTTGACCCGTACACTTCCGCGAAATTTCTGGCATAGTACATCTAACCTACGATAGTACGTTCTGTATATAAGCATGTAACGAAGTGAAATAAAATCTATGGCATACAGTTCGAGGTCCATACGCGCGTCGAGATTTCCAAAAGCGTGTGCGTATTGCCAATACTCTTGATCTATAATACTATGATGTTGTTGTGGTATTCAGTTCTTAGACTGGTCTAAGGACCTATCTTGCGCAAGCCTTTCATTTACGAATAACTGCCACATCCCACAACCACTCTAATGTGCTTAGCGTATTTCATCCTTCGTTTCCCTCTTCTGTTTTACCCCACACACTTCCCTCTAATGCTAACTTTACAATATCCTCATGTCTCACAACATGGTCCATTAATCTATACCTCCTCTTGATCAACGTCCTGCATATTGTTCGCTCTTCTATTCTGCTTAAAATATTACTATATATTTCTAAATTATAAACATTTAACCCGTTTTTTAGGTTAAAAGGCAACTCCTCTTTAATATCATAGGAAGGGTATTGAAAAGGCGGGTGCGGAAGATAGAGCAAGGTAGCCAAGGGTTGACTAGGGCCCCCGGGCTATGTTTAAAGAATCCTGCTTGGTATTTCACCTGAAAGAAATGTAGGGAAAACCCTAGAAAACCTGCATCGGTCGGTCGGTCTATGGGTTCTATTCTCCCGCTCTTCCGAATACCGGGAGATGAGTTTGCTGTGGGGTCACAGCATTCACTTCTTGGTGTCTCAACCAGTTTTAGGAGGCAGTTGGCGGATTGATCCAATGGGATCAGCAGGCATCTCTTACCTACAAGTCCTAAAATAGACGAAAGTGCCTCGGCATGTGAGAACCTTGAAAGAAAAACAGGGAGTACGTTGCATTCCCAACGGTCAGGTGAGCCCCTCAGTCAATCTGGGGAGATATACGTGCGAGAGAAAACTCCCACAGGCATCTGGGTTCCAGCTCTTCAACAATTCACTCGTATTTTCCAGGCTACATGAGGGTGATCCTGAAACAGACAATTCCCCTTTAATAGTATAGGAAGGAAAAGGGGAGGGTGTGGACTGTAGAGCAAGGTAGCTTAGGGTTGACTTGGGCCGCCGGGTTATAGTTTATGGATGTTACCCGGTGTTTCACACAAGAGATGCAGGGAAAACCCTAGAAAACCTGCATCAGGTAGATCGGGAATTAGCGGGACCTTTTCAAAACGCATCAAGATTTATAAAAATTTTGTATCTGTTTTTCCGTATGTTAGGGCAAAATAAAAAGAGCGATTTGTCCAGTTGACTGTACCTGTATATTTTTCTGTATATATGTTTTCATTTAAAGCACCAGTACATTTCTTGAGACGATTAAGATACGGAGTCATTATTGTCGTTACGACGGCATACAGTACGCGGGTGTGAAAAGGTAAATTTACAAAAATGTGACGCTCTCGGTGATAGTTAATCACGTGCTGACAAAATATTACTGTCGAATAAAATACTGTGTCGGGTTAGTATAAATTTATTCCCGTGCATGCCGGGCTCCCAGCTAGGGTTAAATGTTATTTCTTTTGACAAATCGTTTTCTGATTAACTGGTCATGAGTTATCAAATCAAACTCTTACCTCTTGCAGATATTACTCAACTCATTTGAAATTATATTGCCACAATCTACAGTTTCAGAAGTTTCTCGTCTGGTTTAGTATTACACGTTAATTAATTCTACGTTATTTTCCAGTTTTTTATATTTTGTGTATAAATACTGTTCTTACGGCAAACTTCGACGTCTCCAATTAGAGAATCTATTTATTATAAATTCATGCAATGCATTATTCATAAATCGTTCTAAACGTACGTAAGTTGATGAATAAGTTAAACGACGATAAAAACTGACCCGGAGTCCAGAAATGAATTTTGTTTTTGATTAGCTAAAACTTTAAAGACGGTTTAAAGCTGGTAATAATTTAGCTTTGTACGGCCTTCAGTAGTTTTACTAAATCAACGTCCCACTTTTCTAAATATCAAGCGCTATTATGAGAGGAAATTATCGCTCTTTTATTATCCGTATTCCAATGATCAATTCATCAACACTCGGAGGCATGTCTCACCAATAATCCCCCGCATTAGATAAAAGCCATTTGCTGTCATATATTGTTTACAGTAGACATCAGGTTGTTAATTCCATTGAGATTATGTCATGAAATCTTAAACACTCGGGTGATTATACTAATCTGAATCGGTTTTGTATTTGTCATCGATTTTAATTATACGTTTGTAACATTCCCTTCTCTTCGCTTTTATCAGAACAATTTGTATTTTCTGTTGCTTATTAAGCGAAGTACATACCGAAAAACGGAAGTTCATCTCATTCATAGATTTTGTCAGTGTGTATTTATACTCTGAATTATTTAATTATGCTGACTCTTCAGTGTTTATAGCATTCTTATTAAAATTCTGAATGAAGGAAATTATTAATCAATATTCGTAGAAGATTCAAAAGTTGTCAGTTATAAATTAGGCAGAGTGAGTACAAAGCAACGAAAATTTTGCCATAGTATTTCTAACATGGTACATAGCGATGTTAGACATTTGACATTGAATATAGTTACCACCGACGTTTTAGATTTGAGGTTAATTCGTATGAGGCATTTCGGTAGTTCATTACAATGTATAGTTGATACTAAAAATTGAATATTAAATCAAACTTGACAAATATTTATACATCCCTCACGTTTCAGCAGAATTGAATTGAACCGTATATGACAAAATCATTTAACTTTAAAGCTCATATTATGCCTGAAATTTTGGGGTTTTTCAATAAGGGTGGGCCGAATTTGAAATGGAATAAAACCGAATTTGAGTGAAGTATTAAAGAAATTATTTTTTTGAAAGATCCATGTATACCCTTTCAAATAAGAAAATAAGTTTGTTATTACCACACACTCAGCTTGTTTGATTCCCTTTCAGCATCGACCTGCCCATATTGAAAACCGCTATATAACTATAAATCAATTTTCATTAATTCCGCTTCATAATAATAATAATAATAATAATCATATTCCGTAGATCCTGTAAAGAAGCTAAGCTTCAAGGATGTGGAATGGGTCAGGGTGTACATTTATTACATTATTTTATTGTATAAAAGAAAAATATACTTATAACAAATTTTTGTATTATAAACTATTATAAATTACTCTTCTCCGATTCTTCTATAAATTCCTTTATTGAATAGAAGGAGTGGCTAAGCAAAAATGAGCGTAATTCAGTGTTAAATTTACCTTGATTATCGGACAACTGTTTAATTCTGAGCGGCAGTCTGTTGAAGATGGATATCCCTGAATAATGCACACCTTTCTGTGCAATTGACAATGTTTTACATTTTTTATACAGATTATTTTTGTTCCTTGTATTGAAGGGATGAATATCAGAATTATTCAAAAATAAGTGCCTATTTGTAATTAAAAATAACATCACGGAATAAATGTATTGGCATGTCAAAGTGAAAATACCTAATTTTTTGAACAGAGTTCTGCAAGAAGTTCGTGAGGAAACCTGACATATTGCTCTAATAACACGTTTTTGACTAATAAAAATCTTATCTACGCCTACTGAGTTGCCCCAAAATATAATACCATATGATAAAATAGAATGAAAATATGCAAAGTATACTAATTTTCTTGTTTTTAAATCACTGAAGGTGGACATTGCTCTGACAGCATATGTAGCTGAGCTGAGTTTCTTAAGTAATTGATTAATCTGATCAGTCCAATTTAATTTATTATTTACTAAGAGACCTAAGAATTTAACAGAGGAAGTTTCATTTACATTTTTGCTGTCGTATTTAAGTCATTTAATCTGAACCACCTGAACGTAAGAGAAGAGATAATCCTCCAACTCAGTGTACAATTTCATAGACGTCTCAAAGTTCCTGCAAAATTTTAATGTCCCTGAAGTTGGACAAATAAAACCTCTCACTCCCACCGCGAACTCTATAAATTTAGTGGCGAGTCTCAAAATTCTTCAGTCAAGCGCAAAAGCCCCGATAACCGACTCTCTGGAAGAAGCTCAAGTTAACACGAGCGCTCGGACTCTCGGGTCGTGTTCTTTATCCTCAACTGTCAAAACTATCTCAACATTTATTCTATTGCACAAAAAATCGGTCTGAAATGCCAGAGTCAATTGGAAAAACTGAGAATCGGTAACTTACAGAAAATCAGCTTAGTTTTAGGAAGAATTTCGAGACAAGAAGCCCAATTTCGACTCTACGTCTAATTTTGAAGACAGAATTAGAAAAAAAACAAGCTACGTCATGGCATTCGTAGATTTATAAAAAACCTAAAATTAGAACACGCTATTAAAAATTTTGAAGACGACAGGACGAATACGGAGAAAGAAGAGTTATCCATAACCTCTACAGAAGGCAGTCAGCAGTAATTAGAATTGAATGTCGAGAAAATAAAGCAGAAAACAAGAAAGAAGCACGACAAGAATGTAATCTGTCGCCCATGCTGTTAGTGGAATAATGAAGGGTGTAGGATTGGGAAGGGATATTTTTAAGGAAATCTGCTACTTGGTGAACATAATACCTAGGGGTGGTAGAAGTATAGTAGACATAAAAAATAGGATAGTACAGGCAAGAAAGGGTTTCGCAAATAGAGGAATTTACTTACGGCTAATGTAAATATGAATATTGGGAAATAATTATGAAAAAATTTTGTAATGAGTGTGGCGTTATATGGTTGCGAAACGTGGACGTAGGAGTTTCGTAAAGGAAAAGAACAGAAATTTTTTAAACGAAATTCTATAGAATAATGACCAAAATCAGATATGTGGATACGGTAACTAACCAGGAAATTCTAAGCAGAATAAGAGAAGAGACAACATGGAGCAGTTTGACCAAGAAAAAATCTGTATTAATAGGCCACGTTTTGAGACTTTATGGTGTAGTAAAATTAGCATTAAAGATAAATGTGTGTGGTATGAGCAGAAGAGAAAGGTTGAGGGTGTAATACGCTACGTAGATAAGGAGGATGTGTGATGTGGTAATGTGAAATGAAAAGTCTTGAGCAGAATTTGTTAGCTTGGAGGATTGTATCAGACCAGTCTAATTGAGAGAAGTGAGGATAATTTTGGTCAGATGAGAGGGGATAATAGTTGAACGAGAAGAGGAGCGTGTCGAGTTGATACTCCAGTATCCGCTCGAGAAGGATCTAAGTATAATTTCAGTAAGCCAGGAGCTTCACCCCTAGGCTAATCTCTGGAATCTGCGAGAGCTATGACGACATACAGAGTATATCAACCAAAACGCCAGTAACTGTAAAGTCGTATTGTCAAATTCACCATTGGAATATTATTAGGAATAATGTACAATTTAGTTTCATTGCTTTACCTTTCCGCGGTTCACAATAAATTGTACTGAATTTTTTGTATAAAAAGTAAAATATTTCCGTAATTTTTAAACTAAATCTTGTTTTTTTCTGGTATAATAAAAGGACAATAAGATGCTGCAAATAAATTGTCCACTACCAATGTTGTATGCAAAATTAACTGTCCAGACTGTAATTTAAGTTATATCGGCCAAACAAATCGAACTTTGAATTTTAGAATTAAATAACATAAGGCTAATTTTAAACTTTCTAGCTGTAAGCATAATCCGATTACCAAACATTATTTCAATTTTGACAACACCCGTATTTTAATAAAAGAAATGTTATAAATTAATTATCATCCAGAAAGTTATCATGAAGGCTGCCATAGATAATCTAAGTAAGCTTTACGATGTTTAATTTTAGTTATTTGCTCATTTACTACTTTAACTTTGGTGTTATATTTTTGATGTTCTCCTGTTTTAAATTTTGTCATTTTCCCGTTATGAGCCATTTGAGAAACATGCTAAGGTCACATTGAGACATCGCCCTATCTACATTTTAATAAGTTCTCTCTGCTTTTTAAGGTCTGTCTGTTAAATAAGGCCGTACCTCTTGTTATTATGCACCACAGACGCTAAGTTTTACATTAAATATTGATTTAATAATTTATGTAAAATTGAGTTGGCGAAGTTTTCACCACTGCTAATAAAAGTTATAGGTTTTTTAAAAATATTGTTAATTTATTTTATCTATTAAAAATTATTTTTGATCTTAATCAAAAATAGTTTTGCAAAGAAAATAATGTTTATCATCATAAAATGTTTCCTATCTTTATATACACAATCAAGGATTCATCGCCTTACATAATTATTTTGAATTATCTTCGCAGATGTCATACTTAATCAAAACCTTGATCATCTATGATCATTACGGGCGTGAAGACTCACTACTTTATGTGGTCAAGAAATCTCCTAGTACTCTAAGTAAGCACAGGAACTAGAAAAAAACTTAATAATCTGTACAACTTCTGTTACATGAAATAATTTATCCCGGTATCCAAATACACTCTAATATATTGCCGGTGCTTTAATAGAGTGAAGGATATTCCAGGTGCCATAATAGGGTAAGGAATACTTTTTCAATCCTATTATTACTGAATGTTTAGACCGCCAAAAGCCGTCCATGTACCATACAAAATAGACAAATTTTCCGAGTATCTTAAGAAAGTAAAAAAATCCCAGCACCAAAAATAACATCATGAAGTTTAGTTCAGGTTCTAGGGTTGTTTTGACCACTCTTTGTTTAGCCTGGATCGTGACTAACGTGCATTCAAAGTTTGGAAGAAATTTTTTCATCATCACTATTTCAATTATAACTTAATTAACATGTTGAATGTCAGAATTAAACTCAGCGAGTTCCCTAACTCCAGAAAAGACACAAATCTCGGCTGTTTTCATGTTATCTCTTTCGCCCCTCCCCCTACCATTCCCTTCTCACAAACACCACTATGGGGCAGACTTAAAACATAAATTGTATGTAAAATTTCAGAATTAAATTAATAACCCCGGATTCGACATCAAACTCGGTTATATTCGTGTTTTAGTCAACTCACGCTGTCACCACGCATAAGGATACTCCCCACTCAAGATGAATGTTAAAACTATACATAATAAACATCGGGAGAAACATTATCAAATTCGGTGACCTCTAACATTACTTATTCTGCTCAAATATTGTTTCTGCCCATAGGCGTGGCAGTTGTGACATACAGTTAAGTGTCTGTTTCCGCGAGAAACGCGTATTCAAAATTTGGACGAAAGTGCTCCATTTTTTAATGCTACATCAGATTAATTGGATTAATTAATTTTATTTATAAGATGATGAAATACTTTGGTATCCCTTATTACAGTTGTACCCAATGTTACGAAAACATTTTTTTCTTTATTTTAAGTCGAATTAGAAAAATGTGTGCAGATATATTTGTTAGTTCTGAACTTGTCCAATAATAATTATTATTATAAAGAATTTGGTTTTAGTTCGTTATTTGTTTATTTATTAAAAATATACACAATGATGATAATAATTTGTTGAACAACTCTGAAAATCCCGGTTGAAAGTATTTAATTATATTATTATTATTATTACTAGTGACCTCCTGCGGTGTAGTGGCTAGCGTTTCTGCCTCACAACCCCGGGTTCAAATCTTGGCATGGGCTTGGATGTTTCTGTTGTCATGGTCGAGAAGACCGGGATTAAAACTGTTGGAGGATCGATACGCTGACCAAGTGTCACTCCAAATTCGGAATGTGTCATGCAATATGACAGTCCGCTGTCGACTCGGTGAGCCATGGAGAAAGAAAGAAAATTTATTATTATGTCAAAACTTATATGGATTATAAATGTAAAACAGTTAATATATCTGACTGTTTATAAATCAATAAATAATTAAACAGCCTATGTATCAGCGTCAGAAAGCTTCGAGTTTGAAAAAATATCGAGAAACCTTATGATGAAGTTTTTAATGGTTCGGATGCTCTACAGTCACCTCACTCTTGAGTACAACGCACTGAACGTTCGTACAACCAAATGAAATTGTCAGGAAGGACCTTGCTTGGTATGTTCTCCAACTCTCGATCCACAGTGAACTGACTGTCGTTTATGTTGTTTTAAAGTGATGACCCTTCCTGTGAATTTTTATTTTGAGAAATTCCCTCGGTGTCATATCTGATGAAATAAGAGGGTTGCTTTTTCGCTAGGTGACTAAACTACGATTCCGCCGTGTGAGCGAGCTCATTGTCGTGCAGCAAAGATATCCATCCCTCTTTTACCCCTGTTGCACAAACGATCCATGACACCCGGATAATACCGGAAATTTACAGTAGTACCGTCAGCGGAAACAATGGCAATGTCTTCACTTTTGATTTTTTCATTCACATATGATTTGGGTTTAAGGCACCATCACTTACCCATTCTGCACCTTGAAGGTCGTATTGGTAACACAGTCTCGGCACCGTTGATGATTATTTGGAGAATTATCTACATTTATTTTTCAATCAAGATTCAAGGTGCGACTGGCCTCCATTCGTTCATTTCTTGGAGTCAGCGTGTGCGAGACAGACTTTTCTCGTTATAAAACCATTCCGGAGTGCGTCACTAGTTTCAAATACGTTCAACTCTTCTGTATGAGGGGTGACGGTCGTTATATACAAGATCACTAATTTTCTGAATGTTTCCGTCAGATGAACTTGAATAATTATTTTCGTAAGCTATTTTCACGGATTGTAATGTCTTCATAGGCGTTTTACCTAGTAAAACGTGAAATCGAATCACTGCTCGTTGCTCCGTTACGATATCGTGTTACAACAACCTTGAAAAACTACGGTCGCACAACCACTACTTAATAAGTCACCACTGACTTGTACATCTATTTTTTTTAAGTCGTATTTTAAGCTGCCGCGGACAGTAAGAAATTTAGTCTCGAAACTTTTCGATGTATAGGTGTGTTTGTAAGTTTTCGGTATAATTATCCATTAGGATTCTCTGCTCTCTATATATTTTGTAGTATTATGAAGGTGAGATTGGGGAGGATTGATTTACTTTTCAGTGAGTTAGCGGTCCTGAAAAGGTCCGTTTCACCAATCCTAGCATTCATCTATTATTTACGATTAAGTAAGAGAATCTCCAAATGGGATGTTATCAAAATTTTGTGGCTTGCTGGGTTTTAATTACTTTCCGTGGGAATGAAGCGAATTTAACTACGTAAACGCGAAGTCGTCTCATTATCAGAATAAAACCTTACAGAAATGTTTAGTAATTTATTGGATTCAAAATGTAGATAGTCCCTTCAATTGTTTTGTTATATTATCAAGTTTATTGTCCGTCACAATCGCAAGGAGATCTTGTACTCAAATGTTAATTACGTTTCTTTATTCTCCTCACGGTCTTCATGGAATCATAGTTGTCTGAAACCATTTCCCTGCAAATCGTATTAATACATTCTGTTATCGAAAAGGCGAATCATGAAACATGTAATGTTAGTTTTATAAGTGCTTATTGCTTTGTTCAACGAATCCGAAACGTTTATTATTAAGTCAATATTGTGTTAATTGTCAAATGGATCGGAACAAGCTGTTAAATATAAAATGTTTTATCTTGCGTTTAACAATTTGTTTACATAGGCTGCTTTATGCTGCCCTTGTGTATCGAATACGTTGTGTGACACTGCAATAAATGTTTTATGTGTCGTTTGTTAATGGTCAAAATTCGTACGTCGAGCGGCCGTTGCTGCAGACTATTAAATTACTGTCATACATCAATCTTCCATGTTTGCATAGGGAATGGATTGAAACAGAATAATAAATTTGTTGAGCTTCGAGCCGCTCAAAATATAGCATCCCAAATTTACTGTAAAGCAAAGTTTTATTGCAGCCGACGGAGAAATTTTTCTTAAGCTTTACTCTTCCTCTATATTTGACGTCTATAGTCTGTGAAGTGTAATTAATCTATTTCCAGTGGTAGACGCCTAGGATGAGTAGCACAGTGACCTTAACGTCAATTCCTGGGCCACCTAAATAATTTTAGGTGGTCTCTCGATAGCATAAATCAATAACAAGAATTGTATAGTTTTTACTTTTTATCATAAAAATCGCTGCCTCTTCACGTAAACTACCAAAAATTATAAGTTGGTACTCGAATCGTCCTCGTTATTTTTAATTCCTCCTACATAAACCGTGCGCATTGTAGTTTTGATTCATACTCATCGTGTCACAATGACTTAAGCAATGTCTAATCAAAACAGAGAAGTAATAGAGTGTACTTAGATCGGTGCAAACAAATAGCGGCTACAAAATATTAGCAAAAATATCACTCAGTGGAAAAGAATGTAATAATGAGACATCGCATATAAAGTTAAAAAGGAATATGATAATCGCCGGGAATTACAACTAATTAATTCAAAAATCTATCTAAGAAGTAAAAGAATATTATAATTTTTAAATGGTACTCTAAGTAAAGTGATTAGCTCAAAATTAAAAAGTCTACTGATTACGTTCATGGTAGATTACATACTTAATTATAAATTAAATACTAAGTTATACATTTGTCGTGAAACATTGAAAGTGTTGTCACATTCTTCCACGATTTCCAAATGAGTTTTACGCTTTTCGTTTAACAACATAATACATTATTGATACAATTTATGATTCCTGTGGTTTAACGGTCCTATCAAACAACAAACAGTCACTCTATACTCGACGTTCCGTAAACGTTACAATTAATAATATGTATTAAAGTATTCTCATGTAAGTTCTTCAAGGATCTGCCTACATTACAATTAATTTTTATTTCGGAGCTTTCTTCTGTTCTTGGAGCATTCATTGCACCTTTTCCGTCTTTTATTATCATGGGATATACTTTTCCAAGTGGTGCGCCTATATGGGTAAACATTTACTGCTTATCACAGTCATTAGTGTTTTATAGGGCAATTTTTATAGCTATTTTTGGTTCCCTTAATGGCTAATCGATATTTTTATTGAATCAATAGATAATACTTGCAAAATATTAACTAAAATAGTATATAGTTGGATGGAAAGAAAAATAGAAAGCGAGTTAGGAGGAGATCTGTTTGGTTATAGTAAGAATGTAGGGGCAAGAGTAGCAATATTGTGTCTAATTTTAGAAGACAGGATGAGAAAAAACAGGGCTACGAACATGTAATTCGTAGATTTATAAAACTCCATTGATAATGTAAACTGGAACACACTAATAAGGATTTTTAAAAGGACAGGAATAAAATGCCAAGAAAGAAGAGTAATACATAACCTCTACAGAAGGCAGTCAGCAATAATTAGAATTGAAGGGCAAGAAAAGAAGGCAGAAATCAAGAAAGGAATAAGACAATGATGCAGTCAGTCCTCCCATCTCTTTAACTTATATATAGAAAAGTCGATGAAGAACGATAAAAAGGAATATGGCAAAAGAATCATACTGCAAGAAGAAATAAAAACTCAAGGTTTGCTGATGATATTATGGTATTAGCGGAGTCAGAAGATGACAAATTGCATTAATGTCGTCCTGGAGTAAGAGCACAACATGAGGATTATAAAGAAAAAACCAATGTTGAGTAGGAAATTATTGGAATTACAAAGGGTATAAGATTTGGAAGGGATATTTTGAAGGAAGTTAAGGAATGCTGTTACTTAGGTAGCATAATTACTAGAAATAGTAGAAGTATAGTAGGCATAAACAGTACGAAAGCACAAGCAAGAAACGCTTCCACAGAAACTGGGAGTTTACTTACGGCCAAGTATGAATACTAGGAAATCTTAATAAAAATGTTTGCATGATATGAAGCGTTATATGGATGTGAAACGTAGAAGTTACAGAAAGGAAAAAAATCTAAGACTTTGAAATTTGGTGCTATAGTGTGGGATGTGGTAGTTATGCGGAAATGGAAAGGTTTGCACAAGGTAGCAATATAGGTTAGCATGGAGGGTTGCAACAAACCAGTCTTAGGACTGAAATCCACAATAACACACACATATATATATATATATATATATATATATAATATATTAACAGAAACTATGGAAGGATAATGGGAATGGCGCTCAGAAATTTCTTTAATTTTATATATTTACATGGGTAGTTTTGAACAGTGGACGAAGAAGTAGAAGTCGTAATTGTGATCAGTGATATAAAATAATAATTTCAATAAAACAATAAATGAATAACCTGAGAATTAATTACAAATGAATAAAAATACGCAACCAAATTGTCAGCAAAAAAAATTAATTGGTCGTAATTACATTAACTAAATATTAATTAATAAAACTTTCTGACAAATTGGCTGTATATTTTTTGTTTATTTATTTCAATACAGTTCCACAGTTGAATAAGCAGCACCACGCTATGACATCATGACATCCTAGTCACAGAAAGAAAACATCAGTTTAACAGCTGTTAGCTCATATTAGAATGCGAAAACCTCCAGGAGAAAATTATAAAATTATATTTATGTACTTACGACTAATGTCATCTCTAAGTAAATCTTTAATACCGTCTCTTCTGTAACGCCCCTATTTCCCTCATTTAAAAGCAGTCTCATAAATCGATTTATTTTATTTGCAATAAATTTATAAAATAAACGTCACTTCTTTTATATTAATCATTTTGAAGCCATTCGATTATTTTAAATTGCTATTTTTACTTTTTCGTTATAAACACCCACATATAAACGAGTAGCATGAGCACAGGATTATTTTAATGATTCCTTCCCGCAGACCGTTTGGCTACACAAAATTGTCATTTGTAAACATCAATCATTTTTGGTGTTTTTTTGCGTCGACGCCTGAAGCCGATTATTGATTAGTGGCAGATAACAAATGTTCGCACGTGATGGGAAAAAAAGAAGATTACCAGATACAGATGTTTACTCGGTGTTTTTTTTCATGCTGATTAAACTGGAAAGTTGCGCATTTAATCAGACTACTTTCAGAGTCTATAGCTTAGTTAATCTTCCGTTTGTCTTTCCGGTAATCCGTCAGCTTTAGAATCTTAAAGTGGAAACTAATTCTATTTGTAGAGCTCACTAACAAGCTAATTTACATCAATTAACATGAATCGAATTTACAGGATCGCAGGCTACTTAGTAACGAATTATTGCCTCACTGTATTTCTTTTTGTGGGCGTCAAGTACGAATTAATACATTACAGGCTAAGGGAGTCGTTTCTTGGTTGTGAGTTCTACATTTGATGTTATTTATCTCCGGTCGCTCGAAAATATACATTTTTCTGATAATGATGAAAACAATTGAATTTCGACGAGGCTAAATATATTGTTCTGGACTCATTGAAATAATATTAAATATAATTTTTCGACGATTGGAGGATGTATGTTTCCGGCTGTGTTCGGTATGAACAGGAGCGGTAAAATAGCACCACATTCTTTTCCTTTCTGAAACTCCTACCGTCCACGTTTCGTACCCATACGAACATTGTTAGCAATGATTTCCTAATATTCATATTTATATTACCCTTAAGTAAATTCCTTTTTTCGCGAAAGCCTTCCTTGCCTGTGCTCTCCTACTCTTTATTTCTGCTATAATTCTACCATCTCTAGTTATTACGCGTCCCAAGTAGCATAATTTCTTAACTTCCGTCAAAATATTCCTTCCCAATCTAACACCCTTTGTTTTTCCTCTGGTTCCCATACTACACTCCATTACTTTGTTTTTCCTCTATAAATCCTCATATTGAACTCTTTCTCCAGGACCACGTTCATGGCTTCCAAGTCTTCTGACTCCCCTAATACTACAATATCATCAGTAAAGCGTAGGGTTTTATTTCTTCTCCTTGCAGTTTGATTCCTTTTCCATATTCAGTTTTAACTTTCGTCTTCGCCTGTTCTAAGTATGGGTGACAGACTACATCCTTCTATTACGCCCCTCTTGATTTTCTTGCCCTTCAATTCCAATTACTGCTGGTATCAGTAGTTCCACGTAATTGGTTCCTTTTTCAAAGAAATTTTCCGCATCCCCATTATTTTCTTACATTCTAATCCGTCTAGTCTACTGTACATAATAATTTGTAGCCATTTTTAGTTTAAAATATACCTTTATTGACTCTAAACCTTTCTTTTACGAATAAATAAAAGTTTTTTCCAAATTTCACGAAACAACTTGTATATCAAATTATTTAACTCATGTTTTTTTTTGAAAATTAGAGATCAGAATCTCCGTTGAGAAACACTAAGTTTCACACGTTTGCAACCCCCCAGACATTTATTTAACTATTTACGTGTTGACCTCGAGTTTTCTTAACTCTAGAAATTTTCTGGATCCTGAAGTAAATTTTGAGTTTAAAATACGCCAAGAATCTTTATTAATAAATAACATATTTTCCGATGGAATGAAAAGCGTGGGGTTCCCCATTTTCATGGTTGAAATTTAATATGAAGCTATTCGTGCCGCATTCTGACGTGTGCTGATGTTGTTTTCGAAATTAGAAAAAGGAATGCAGTGAGAATTTAAATCAGGGAAACGTACCTTCAATTCCAATCCAAACTTTGTCTTACTACATCACGACCCCTAGTTTCCCGGATGTGTGACAATTTCAACCGTTGAATAAATAACTCGGTCGACTATATTGCAATTGGGTCGCATAAACTATTTTACAATGCGCTCAAGTGGAGATCGAAACATGACTTTGGCGTTCTTAACGAAGTTACGTACATTTAATTAAGAAGAGCAAGTCGTATCAGAAGCGAAATAGGAGAAGGCTGATGATGGAGGGGACCAATTTCTCGGAGACGTCGTAATGCTAATACCATTCTAAAAACAATTCATTATAATTTTACGAACGGGATATTCAAGTAGCTGCAAGGTTAATGTACTAAGAATAGTTTTTTACCCTCCCACAAAGTTTCCTGTTAAAGTAGACTCCGGCCATCTCCCACGACAGCCCCAGATTAGTGGTAAACGAATGAGCATCGTATTTTGACACGAATAGCCATTTCTCTCCAGTTTCATATTTGAGTTAAAGGTCAAAAGGTGGAAGAAAGTTGTTTTTTAAATTAATCTCGACCTTAACGTCTTTAAAATTCAGCTGCTTCAGTTGGTTCTAAACTATATGAAATGTTAAAATACTGTCGAAGTAAATGAGGTAAATCCAGGAGATTTACTTGCAGATACGAAGGGTCCATCATTCGCCTTAAAAAATCCAAAGCGATCCCGACGCATAACATCAAATCCTCTTGACGTGCAAATTTTCGTTAGTGATCCACTTGTGACGGTTTCGGGGACTTTATAATTCGAAACTAAGCTCCGTAACTAAGTCCACCAACTGATTGGCCTGTAAAAATCTCGATGCTTTATCGTAGGAAACGGTTGGATTGTTTTAATACGGGGTGAAAATCCGCACCGACGTAAAAACTCCAAACTTTCGATACGTTTAAGTACGATCAATAAATGACCTGCCTACTTTCACGTCGTGATCTACTTAAAATTCACTTATTGTATTTCGGATGCAATTATAACTCTTATTTGTACTAGTAATGTTTTGCCCTCTAGCGTACTGAAGACTGTAAATTTTAAGTTTTAGAAATAATTAATATTATATATATATATATATCTTCCTGAAAATAGGAAGAAATATTAATCGTGACTTTAGTAGCAGGGGGACGACTCTGAGAGACTAATATATTGTACATGACATTTTGGATTTCAGTACGACGAGGTTAGTTTTAATTTAAAACTGATTACAAGAAGACGAAGGAAAGAAAAATAGATTCAGTGACTGATAGAGAACTAGAGAACTAAAAGGAAATTAATATATGTAATAAAATAACAAAATCTTTTTCCGCTTCAGCACAAATGTGGTCTGTGTGAATACTATTTGAAACTTCTTTGAAATCGTAAAGGAAATATTTCATTTCATAGGTAATCAAAACATTTACCTGGACAGAGTTGGTTCTGAGCTGTCAAGCATCGAAATAACGTTTGTAATACGACAGGTTTAAGAAAAAACAGTTTTAGGCCTTTAATGACCAGTCCTCAAACATTTGACAATTATTATTTGAATTTCTAGTCTATATATAATTAAAGTTGGTTTTACCCCTTCCGGACAGTTTCACGTGGTTGACTCAGTGCTTTAATAGACGAAAGAAACCTTGAATTATAAACGAGGAATTGGAATAATAATATAGGTAAACTTTTTGTGTAAATATTATTTTAGTTTTATAATCCTCAATTAAAATTAGTCGGAAAACAAGGTATAATGTTCTACTAAACACATTTCATCTCCCAAATAGTAATTATTTATTAGCCTACATTTAACGTCTGATAATAAATTGGAAGATCATTGACCTAATTTGTAACCAGTGAGTTTTACGCAGTCAATTATTTAATTGTAATAGTTTATTTGCATTATAGGCCTCTTCGTTGTTTTAGATGCGCACTCAGTCCCGAAAACGCAAATCTGGTAAAACAGTACAGAATTGAAAATAACGGGAACCAAAATTTTTAACGCTTGAGAGAACGTAATTTAAACTTAAAAATAGGTTCGGAAACTTTGAAACACTCTCCTAAACGTCGAAAATACACTAATTGGAAAGTGAGTAAACAAATAGCGATGAGCCGCCTTGGGAGGAATTCCTGAAAGGTCATTCCATTTGCTGGAGATAGGGATTCAAGTTGTATTGAGCAGAGGAGAGAATTCTTCAACCAGTGTTTAACAAATGCACATGTCGAAACGCAATACAACTTGACGTATAAAATATTGTCAATTTATTTTAGTCAGTAATTATTACATCAAAATTTAATAAACGTGGAAAGCGTAGTCAACATATATGACACATTCTAGTTGAAAAGTTTTATTTCAAAATTCCTTCTTCTATTATATATATTCACTTTCTACCTACAATTATTCTTCGAAACTTGCCATCCTGGTGATGGAATACTTTATTAACAATATTCTAATTCAGCTTTTATTAAAATATAAGTATTTATTTCTTATGTGTACCCAAATTAATATGAAATTGAACAATTTCAGAACTTATTACAATCTGTTCCTATTTTATTTACAATGGATTTATAAATTTACGATAACGAACGAAAAAGACATGTTAGCGTTACCAAGAAGTCCATCGAACAAAAAATTCCGCTCAAAGTTGGAAGCGCCCCAGTCGAGTACGTCGATAAATTACGTATACTTGGAGCCACACTTGACGTTAAACTTTTATTTGGCAAACATATTCATTCCCCCGTCAAGGACTGCAAGCGCAGATTAAACATTCTGAAAGCTATCGTCTGTAAAAACTGAGGAGCCAACAGAAAAGTACTTCTTCTCACATAACGGTCCATAATTCGTCCAAAGCTCGACTATGCAAGCATTTGTAAGGAACAGCAAACAAGAAACTCCTTAACTCGACTCCATGCATAATGCAGCTCTAAGGATGTGTAGGATCAACTCCAATAGACAGTATATTAATAGAAGCACAGGAATCTAATTTGAACCATAATATGGTTGAATCCAAATTAAACGCGCTCACATCCCACAACCCTTTAATCATAAATGACGCAATCCCTCCCAGGCACCATATACCTTCAGGGCCTCAAAAAAAATACTCCCTTTTGTAGAAGGTTCAGCTCCCCCACCCTCCCCCAAAAATGTAAACTTACAAATATCTCGTTTTCCCTCCATGGCACATCCAACAAACCCATATTGACTTATCCATCACAGATAATAGCAAGTTGAACCATTCGCAAGGAGAATGGAACACATTTCACAGATCTATGCCTTCAACTGATTCAGCAGCATTTTCACCAACGGTGCCAAGAATAAAGACGGAGTCAGCAGTGCCATCATCTCTTCTAGTATCCGCTGCTCAAAGCCCCTTAACCCCCATTCCTTCATCATCACTGCAGAACCCTACTCCATCAAGCTTGCTATAGACAACTGCTCTTCATCCTCCAAAATGAACCACTTCATCATCTCAGACTCACTCTCCGCTTCAGAAACAATCGCCAACGGAGATAATCTTCCATTATCACTGAAGATCTGTACAAGCTCCATACAACACGAAAGAAGGCTGTATTGACCATGATACCGGCGCACCAGGGTATAAAAGGAAACATCTCCATCGAACAGCTAGCAAAAACCGCCACACACATTCCCCCTCATCTCTTCCTAATTTTTCAACACGTTCTCGGATGCCCTTAGAAAACTAGACCATCTCCGGAAGCAAAACAGAAGAGATCCGGTGGTCTTCACTAGAGTTACATCAGGCCATTCTAAATTAAAACACTCACGTTTATGCTCAAATAGTTCTCCTTTAATTTGCGATCTCTGCAACACGATTATCACCATGGAGCTCCTTGATTAACTGCAGCAATAAATTTCGCCAAGATAAACGCCATGTCCTCGGAGAAGCCAGCCAAACATGATTAACAACTCATAGGACTACCAAGAAAAAATTAGCAAGTTTTTAAAAATAATGATATATTACAACAAGTTTAGTTGTCATATTTGTAACCCTTATAGTTCGGTGGCAAATGACCTCGCAGGTTATGCTACCTTAAATGAAACCTAAAAAATGAAGATAAGGTCAATAGCTGTGCTCAGAAAATAAAGTCGAACTTAACGGAAAGAAAAAAAGATCAATCTCGTTTTCAAAACTTACGTTGATAAATGAAGCGGATTACAGATTAGAAGGGGAACCAAATCCAAGGGAAACGAAATGTCTAGGAAGGAACTGGTGAATTTTTATGACCCGAAAATCGTGGAAAACCCAACAATTGAGGAACTAAGAAAAGGGAACTTCAAAATCAAATAAGGTGGCATACATAAACGTGCTTAGAGAAATTTTAGAATACGGGCTTTTTGGGATCCCTACAGTAAAAATCAAATAAATTATTGGAGAAATCTCAGAAAAGGGCTGTTAATTTATTGCGGGTAGGGCCAGCTCATAGGAACGGAAAGGTACAAATCTAGGATGGGACTGATTGTCACAAAGAAGGGACAAAGGAAGACAGCATTTGCTATCCAAGGCGTATAAAGTGCAAAAATCATGGATTTAAATTATCTCCAAAATACAAAAACCCAGTTATATTAGTAGATGAGTTCATCAATTCAAAGTAAAATGCATAAAACAAGAACAGGTGTAACATTTCCATTCTTAAATAGAAGTATCGACGACTGTAATAATTTACCTGTGTGATTACTTGCGGAAAATCCTCTTCGGGAAGAAAAATTAGAATAAATCTAAGGAAACGAGTGAAGTAAAAGGACTGTCATTAACAATATAAATTATTATTAATGCATAGCCCAATTTAAATGTTAAATCCAAAGTGAACTGAATTGTTAAGTTAATATATTTATTGTAGCATTTTTTCTGTTTTTCAGAGGTAAAGTCATTTCAAAGAACAAAGGTTTATTTAGATTAGGATTATTGTCTATTTAGGTAAATTTAATTATGTGTATGCCACTAGGCTTCGCCAAGTCTTAGATTAACAAGGAAATACAAACAAAAATGCAATATTAATTTGTCTTTTTCTTTACAGAAGGTAGTGTAACATTGGCAGATATACCCGATGACAGCCAAGGAGGAATTTACAGGCACCGAAACGCGAACTCTGCGGAAAATCAATGAAGGCAACAACGACGTCGAGGTACAAAGTTGAACTGAAACTAGTCCTGTTTATTCCGTATTCTGTTTTTATAACTCTCGAATTTTAATTATTACATTGATGTTATATTTGTAAATAAATATATTTATGTATACGTCTTGTTTCATTTCGGGTTTCCAAGGTACTACCTACCGTTACCTCTAAAAAGAGACCCTTGAATACCTTTAAAATTCTCCTTATGATGTGAATTAAATAATGCTTTGGATCAAAATCAACCAGTAATATCGTTATGGAAAATCTATAAAAAGGGCAGGTAGGTTCGACGATTTGGAGTTCCATAAAATTTTCTTACACCAGAAAGTGTCAGCTGAAAATCAAAACGACCAAATGAAGTATTCATTTTAGCGATATGAATTTTCGTCTGTTCATCAGGTATTTTTTATTTAACTACTCTCCCAAATGGAACTGAATTTATTTATCAACTATCAGCTTTAAACAATATTAAATTGAACCTTGAAAACTTTATGCATACGGATACTATCAAATACAAGTTACTCAAAGCTAAAAATACAATATTACGATCATTGGATAATATTAGACCCCAAAGGAATTACTTTGTTTAAACCTTTTTCTTGTCACATATGAAGAATTAAAATAATAACTGACTATCCTTCACACAACTATAAAAAGCATTCTTTACTTCTCAAAACCTACCCCTGCTCTTAGTAAATATCCATTAAACTACTGGTCAAAATTCAATAATCATATTGAGTTATATGAAGGTGAAATTCAGATTGAGGAGCTACGGGGAAAGGATCCTTGAATAGACAAGCAAGCGCGAATCTTGTTTGTGAAGTTCGTAATAAAAGCAGCGTAAAGTGAATGTAATAGAAGATATGGCTCAAATATTTCTGTTGTTTTGTTCCCAACAGGGCAAGTTGAAGTGGGTGTAATACAATATAAAATAAATCAATTGCAAAGAATGGCCAAAAGTCAGAAATAGAATAATATAATTTTAAAACGTTTCAATCCCCCACTTTCGGGACGTCATCAATTCATTCTATACAAATTTATACAATTAACTAAAGAATTAAAATTTCCGAGTGGTAAAGGGTATAATACAATATTTCAAATTACAATTTCATTTAAAAAATAGAATATTTAAAAAAATTGGTCCCAAATGTCGTAAAGAACAAACAATAAATAAAATCACGAATTAATAAGAAGGATAATCTAAAAGTAAATATAACAGCAGTTTTCCGCCCTAAACGTTGTAAGTAATAAGCAATAATTAGTGCCAACATAATTTTTTAAATCACAAATTTATACAAAAATAAAAACAAATTAAAATTAAAAAATTATGTTTTCTAAAATTTGTTAATATCAATGTATCATTATTTGAATTAATTATGTTTGCAGTTGTTTTGATAAGAAAAAATTCTGATAATCCTAAGAAGAAAATGAGTTAAATCAGCCTCTTTGTCAAAATTGTCATGGAGTGAAGTTCCATGTACAGCTAATTTTTTACCTGAAGAACTCTTAAATGAGAGACGAAACGTTGTAATGTAGAATATTTAAAATTAAAAAACGGACAAAGAAGCTGATTTAACTCATTTCTTGTATATTTAAATGTCAGATAAACTATTTAATCATAAGAGGAAAAATTATATTCCAATGAGGGAATAATTTTCCTAGGAAAAAGCATAAATTTGTCGTATATGATCCGTATTTTAAATAAAATATTGGCAAAACTTCCCTCACTGATGTGAAATAACGTTTCAGAGTCTTGATAATAAATTATGAATCATTATTCTGACTTCAATATATGTGAATTAACTAATCGTGTAAGTGGATCAGTGATTGAAATTCTGCTATTATTATACTTGAACTACAACTAGTAGTAAACAGCTGTTTTTTTTTCCTTTTCTTCGCGTGACAAATACTCCTCCCAAGCGCAGAAGACATTTGCCTGCAGCTTTCAGAGTCGAAAAGTGACAAAGTATAAGACATCTGAGAAGGAAGTTGCAAAGTACTCGTAGTTTCCCTTCTAGGAAGGAACATCTGTGCACGAGTAAATCATCTCATAAGAACAAAGGCACTTAATACGTCCAAGAAAGCAAGACTATTTATGGTTAGAAAAATTATATTTAATTTTTAAAACTTCAAGACATCATCAGTCTCCTCTATTAGAGCAAGCAGTTTATACAGCATGATAGATGGGTCTACATCTTAAGGATTTACATTATAAATACGTCAGTAAAGCCCAACAGAGAGAAAGGAGTGGCAGTTACTTCTCTCAGCTTAACGAAATTAATTACCTCTCTACTTTAGTAATGTTTCAACATTCGTGTTGTAACACTAAATGCTATTTAGAACGTTGGATGGAACCTCGTTTACCTCTCCATGGCATTTCCTTCTCTTCTAAAACCAATTACTCAATTTAATTTCACTTTAGGTACAACTGACAGAACTAGAAAAAAGTATATAAATTACTCCTACTATGAAAAGTTTTAGTGTTTTATAATAACTCGAAGCGATTAATTTTAATCAACATAAAAAACATTATTTCAATTAAATATCTGTTTCATTATTAAAACAAATTCTATAATTGTTCTGACTGTACCTCGAATAATGAAGGTGAAAAATTACGGCCAAAAATAGCCAGAATTAAAATGATTTATTTATTAAATTACATCACGACGTTTCTTTCCATTGTATGGAACCTCCTTAGGTGTGAAAACGATCTACAAAACTATTTATAATTTAAGTAAATGAGATGAAAAAATAAATTTATTAAATTTGCCTATATATAAAATAAATAAGATGTACTTACAGAAAAAAAAATCCAAAAAATCCAAAAGTTGTATAATATAAGATTGAACAAAGATTTATTTACAAATTTGTACTGAAGCACGAATATTTCCGAGAGAAGTTCGTGTGTCATTACAAATTTATTTAACAAATATTGATTTTTTTAACAATGAAACAATAAGCGTTCAGTTCAAATTTGTAAATAAATCCTTTGTGCTATCTTATATTACACAACTTTTGGATTGGTTGAATTACTTTCCGTAAGTAAATCTTATGTATTTTATATACAAGCATATTTAATAGATTTTATTTTTCCATCTCATTTACTTAAATTATAATTATTTTTGTAATTGTTTTCACACCTGAGGAGGTTCCAAACAATGGAACAAAACGTCGTGATGTAATTCAATAAATAAATAATTTTAATTCTGACTATTTTTGGCCGAAATTTTTCACGTTCCATTTCATTATGTTAATTAAATTGCAAAAGAGCTTTTAAGAGTTTTAGTGGGCCTGCCTCCAACCGAAAAGTGTCCGAATATACGTTCACAAATATATATGCTCATTCAATTGGCTTTACGGCGACATTTACGCTGTTTTATGGAGACATAACTCATGGCAATCTACCCGCATTTGTTTTGTCACGGTAACTGCTCAAAAAACGAATTTGTAATTATGTGAGTGGCATCAAACGTTGGATGATGAAATTCGACCACTACTCTAGTATCCTCTGTGTTATATTGTTTACACTCCACTAAATTTTTCTAAAAACTCAGAAGAAATTTGGCTATCATACCACCTCAGTTATTACAACTGCCCTTCTATTTTTGCCATTAAAAGATTACCTGGCCTTCATTCTTGGAAAATTTCTCATGGACATCTATAAACAGTTAATGATGCGATCTTTCAGATGTCCCTACTGATTCCCCCTTCTTTGACCCAGATCATTGCCCTCCTTGCTTGACCTAACTAAAACATAATGCGATAAAAACGTAATGGGCAGGAAGGTCGTGTGCCTCTCAGTGGGGTCGGTCTGGGAAGGGGCTTCCTGATACTAACTGAAGGTGACCCATATAGTCATTGAGTCGCTATCGTGGGGGGAGGGCAGGTGGATTCAAGTGCTGTCTCGGGTCCCTTGGTAGGGTGCTGTTTCGCAGACCATTTAGTATTCGATGATGCAACCGCCTCTCCGTAATCATCAGCTAGCATTGCACATGCTGCTAGAAGGATGTAGACCTCATTTTGGCTCGCTGTATGGGCCGGAAAGTTTCAAGGGCAAGTGCAACTTCTCCCTGAGCACGTTAGCTCAGAAAGGAGCAATTCGCGCGGCCAACCAAAGCCATCCTTCGGGGAAATTGGTACCTAGGGGTGCGCAAGGTCTTTGCTATATTCTCCGAAGACCCTAAAGCCCACGTGGTGCTGGCTTGTCTACGTCCCTGGCCAACACACGTTGGAGATGGACGCGCGGAACGGAGGTTACGAGAGCTCATATTTATTCTGGTTTTTTTTCGAGGAAGTAGAACCCTTCCCGCAAGGATTAGGGTATCAAGGTGTCCCCGTAGCCTTCTTTGAGATGCGTCGAACAAAAATGCCGGTGGAAACTAAAAATTGAATGTCTAATTTATATTTTTGTACCATTATTTATCTTATTTCTCTCAGTTTAAAATTGTCCAGTTTAATTATATTCGTTGCTATAAATGCTTAAATCACATTTTGGCTCTAACTGTCCTTAGATCCAGTCCAGGTAATTTTTTAATACCTCACTATGCTGTCAAAATTAATGTATAAGAACATACTTTAAAATTATAAGTAATATTATTTATTTATTTTAACCGGAATCTATAATAACATATTTTAATGAAATATTGTTACATGATATGTTCTAATTTTGCGCACAATTTTCTGCGGTGACATCCTGCAAAACTTTATCTGACGAAGCTCTAAAAGTAAGGACGAAAAAATATATGATTAATATAAAATATTGGTCTTCTGTGAATTGGTTGTTAATTTAATTCTGAGTAATGTTTTGCCCAAAATGGATTAAACGAGTTAAATTAAATAATTGATCCTCTAGAAGTAAATGGTTATGAAGTAGTCAATTGCGTAATATTGGTTAAATGAAAATCAGAATAATTTATAAAATTTTATGTTTTATTTGAAACTGTGCAACTTTCAATCGTTCGTAATGTTAGAATATATTTAAAATTGAAAATATATATAAAACAATGACAGAGAAAAATTTTAAGAAAATATAATTATTCCGTTAAGAAACGCGAACCTCTATCTACATTCCGGTATTTTTTCGGTGCCATAAATCTCATACGGACTATTTGTTTTCACAATAAGAAGAATTAATTTTGATGAATTGTTTCCGAAAATAAAATTTTAATATATGAAACAAATACAAATAGGGCTAATTATATATATATATTGTATATTAGCGAAAATATTCTAATAATAATAAATTTAAATGTTTAAATTCTATATTAACATTTTTATTCAATATTTTTATAGTATACAAAATATGAAAGATCGGAGTAAGGAGAATTTTTAAGAAAAACAATGTCACTGTTCGTATTTTAAATTATTTAGACATTTACGTAGTATGACAAATTTTTAACAGAATAAATACTAACAGTGTATTTCTTACATGTCTACTTCGGTATAAAAAAGGAAAATAATTTATCTAATCTTGTATTGTAGCATTATTTATAATATTATTTGTTATTTTATTTTTTAATCCTCAGTTTCCTGAAATCTAATCAGTTTGCAACAGTTTTGATGCCTTAAATTATTAAATATATTTTTGAAAACTTAACGTGAAATACATTTCATATACACGTATTGTGAAATATGTTAATATAAGGTCTATATTTTTATTAGTACTAAAAAATTACGGCGGTGATAATAATCCCAATTAATCAACGTTTATCAAAGTTTGACTAATTAAAGAATGGCCACGTAACCACAATTACATGCAAGTATGAATAGTTTGTGTCATTGCATGAAATGAATTTATTTTATATTTGGAATCCTGAGAACTTTATCATCATCGTCCATGGAGTAAAACCTTGTGTAACCTTTCTTCGTGACTCACTTGCTTACACGTGATAACTGAGCGCATCTGAAATAATAAAAAACGTCTGTGCCACCTAACATCTGAAATAAAAACTCTCCGCTGTAACGTGGTGAAAATATCCATCGGAAATTTATTCTTTCAACCTAATTCGCTACACCCTTCACACACCAGCAATTAATACTGGCAATAATCTATAACCAATGAGATTGTTTCCAAATATACATTGCCCTGAAGTATCTCTCCCATTGTAACACGTATCTTTTTACATTTCTTTTTTAAAAGCTCATTTTACAAATAATTGATGGTTTCACGGCACACATCATTTGTAGCTCGCCACAATGTGGCTCTTGTGCCCCATTAGCAGGTGCAATTAAAACGGCTGTTTTTGGAAGCACATTCATCCCACGCATGGATCTATATTGATCCTTAATTAACTGTAAATACGCAAAGCAGTTTACAACAGCATCAGACGTGAACATTCTGAAAGAACCTTTTTTTGGGTTAACAGGTTACATGAAGGTGATCCTGAAATAGGCAACTCCCCTTTAATATCATTTCAAGGGAATTGAAAACGGGGGATACGGAAGGTAGCCAAGGGTTGACTAGGGTCCCCGGGCAATAGTTAAAGGATCCTAAAGAGATTATTAGCAACAGAATAAAATCAGTAATAATAATTAGAGATATGCTCACAATTATTTACAGGTTAAGAAACATAGCTTTCAGCATATTTTATGTTTAGAGAGCAGAATCATTTCCAAGTAGACATAATAAACATTAATAACATCATTGATTTTAGGGATGGCAGTTTGATCATGCTGAAAACATTTTAACGGATCTATAGAAAAACAAAAAAGTTGTTTTGAAAAATGAAAACTCTTAAGTAATTTAAAAAATAAATTACTATATTATTTATAAAATAATCCCTACTATATTTTTCGTAATAAAAATATCAGCACAAAATATTTGTGACAACGCAAATTTATGACGCTATGAAAACTGTAAATCTGTTAATTAAAATATATATTTTAACTATCATATCAGGTATTTTATTTATTCAATTTAAACTAGAATATAATTTGAGGGTTTTGAAGTTAATACGGTTGTACGTCAATTAAGTAAATATAAATTGTAAAATTAAATTATTAATTCCAAATATTCTTCGTATATATGACGCATAGTCGAAAAACAGATTCGAAGTTTATCAGCACATGCAAAATTTACTCAAAACCAACACAACTTCAAAGGCTAGAGAAGACGAAGGTCTCATCTTTCAAGCACCATACTTAGGAAAATAAGTAATCAGAGAAGTTGAAAAGCGATTAAAGAGCTTAATTATGCTCCGGGCAGAAGTTCTTTAGCGAGGCCGGGAAGGGAGATGCTTAGAGGCGCCGATTCAATCTCAGCCATTCAATTCATCTGTCCATATTCCATACTAGAGTGCTGTGAATTTTCAAAACACAGACAGGATGAATTGAAACTAACGAGCCAAATACTGCATCGAGCCAAATACTGATAACCCAAAAGACTTTCTTCCATTCACCGATTTTAAACATAATTTGCAGAGGTTAAACTGACAAATATTTTTCTCCGAATTCACAATGGTGCTCGGATAATCGTTTAAATTTCCCACCCACTCTGACAATTTCAGGATTTATTGAAATGGCCCCATGCGACTGGTGGCATTATCATAAAAAAATTACACAACTCTTTGCAGCAATAAAATTCATTCTTTGACCTTTATTTCACGGATAATAAGGCGACTTATTAAATGGAGAATAAATGTTAAATTATGAATTTTATGATTATAATGAAATGTTGTAATTTATATCTGAATATTCCTGTTATTTTTATTAATATTTATGTTACTTTCTGTTGATTAAAAATAACACAATTCTCCTAATCCTTTTCTTTTGCTCGTGTAGTCTACAACCATTAAACAGTCGATGAAACATCGGATTGTGAATTTAAACGACGTAGTCATAAATACAGAACCTAATTTTAATATTTGTCATTCGGTACTAACAACTTATGATAAAGTGCGTCCACAAATGTGAAATACGTAACCGGAAGCTTCCAAAATAATTCAAGTTGATTGTGTGTTGTATTCAGTCCAAGGACTGGTCTGAGGCAACCCTCCATGCTACCCTATCTTCAGCAAGTTTTTTCATTTCCGCATAACTACCACATCCCACATACTCACTAATTTGCTTAGCGTTTTCAATCATTGGCCTCTCTCTTCTGTTCTTACCCCACACTTCTTCTTTCTTTCTTCTTCCTATGGCATTCTAACCCGCATTCGGGCCTTTGCCACCAGGATGGAGGTTGGGCGCAAAGCTGACTACCTAGCCCCGGAAAAAGAAACAGTTGCGAATCCTCTTACCCCACACACTTTCCTCTAATGCTAATATTATAAAACCCTCATGTTTAAAAACGTGGCCTATTGATCTATCCTCGTTAGTGATTCTATACGGCCATCACATTACCAGAATTCTCCTATAGCACCGCATTTCGAATGCTTTTATTCTTTTCCTTTTTGCAACTCCTACCGTCATACGAACATTTTAGCATATATTTCCTAATATTACCCATAAATAAATTCTTCTTTTTTTGCGAAATCTTACTTTTTATGTCTACTACACTTCTGCCATCCCAAGTTATTACGCTTCCCAAGTAGCATAATTCCTTAACTTCCCTCAAAATATCCCTTCCCAATCTAACGCCCTTTGTTATTCCGCCGTTTCCCATACTAATTATTAATCCGCATATTGAACTCTTTCTCCAGGGAAACTCTCATTCCATTAGTAATGGTTCCCAGGTCTTCTTCTGACTCCCCATTGTAAAAAGATAATAACAATTGTAAATAGTATTTTAATCGATAAAACTATACGTCATTTTACGGAAGCGATATGTTTGGGCTATTTTATTTGTCCATTTATTACATTAAAAAGGACTCTGAGTTTGAAACAAATTTGGAAGTATTTAAATATTATCCTACCCCTGTTACACCATGTGCACACATAAAAAAAAATTTTCTTGTATTATTAAGACCGACATCCGGTGGTCTAGTGGCTAGCGTCGCTGCGTCATAACTCAGAAGCCCCGTGTTCGAATCCTGACATCGGCTTGGATGTTTGTGCCATCATGCTCACAGAGACTGGGATAAAGACTGCTGGAGCATCGATACGCAGACCACGTATTACTCCAATGTCAAAATGTGTCACGTAAATTGACAGTACGCAGGCTACCCGGTAGGCCAAGGCCCTCAATGGGCTGCAGAGACAAGAAAGAAGAAGAAGGTATATTATTAATAGTATACGTAATGCTTATTTCCACTGTACAACAATTAAAGATAGTGTGAAGTACAGTTACAAAATCATAAGTGATATTACTGTTCCTTGGTTTCCTGATTGGGATACACTGAGAAAAATTGGGTTCCTATTAATAAAATTGAGTGAAGTATAAAAAAAACATATTTTTAAAACATTTTAGTCTTTGATATTTAAATCTAATGTTTCGCATAGTACAGTGAACTGAAATGTTGGGTTATGAGGAAATACCGGAGAACAGCGGGACGCGATTAATAGTTATTAATTTTAATATATATATAGCCTTTATATGTTTGTGGTTTTACCATTATATATATATATATATTATACGTTTGTGCGTATGTGTGTGAGTGTGTTGTATATCTGTTTGTATTTATTTTATGAATTTTAATAATTGCCAACGGGCTTTACCCAAAGCAGTGGAATAAATCTATCTAATCTTTTCGTGACATTCAGTTCCAGCAAGCAATATGATTGGTTACTGATCAATTTTATAATCCGTTCAGTGTTGAAGGGTGATACCACTTAAAAACAAATACTTCTAATTTAACATGCTTGTATAACTTTGGCATATCAATTGAATTGGTTATATGTTGGTATTAGAAGCTTCATTGAAAAATTGAGTCCATACTTCATATGAAGTAGAACTAAATTAGTATGATAAGAAACAAAACTCGCTAAAAAGGAAGAGTGCTTATCATGTCATTTCGCGATGAAGGTTGGAGAAGTGGATTAAAAATAATACTGAGCATTAAAAGAATTTAATGTGAAGTATTCATAACTATATTAACAAATGGAATTGAGGGAGTACATCTGTGTAAATTAGGCAGACAAAATTGCAAACGGTCTTCGAAACGACTCGTAGTTTCATCCCAAGTGAGTGCTTTAAAGTAGGGCAGAAATACTGAAGCAGAGGAATATCGAATGCCCCCCAGCTATTGCATTCGCAGCGTGCTAAGAGCCATGATGACTACAGCATTTTAAAGTCCTTATTTGAAAACTTTTACCGTATCACTGAGAGCGTAAGTAGACTTAAGCAACATGCGATATTACTCTTAAGTACCGGCCGTAAGCAGAATTCAATTATCTGAAAGTCTCTCGCAAAAGTCAAGGTTTCCGTCAGATTGTGGCTGTTGAAGGACAAGAGCATACGATCTTGATTATTTTGGGGAATCGATTTTCCTTATAGCAATCAAATGAATTCTCGTATTTCTATTACTTCCTCAAAATATTTTAACCATTCTCGTTAAAAATTATTCAAAATAAATTAATAAAAGAAAAATGTTAAAATGCCTTAAATTAAAAGATTCACCTATAAAAATACCAAAAATTGTATTTTTTAGTAATACATATACAATCTCACAAGAAATTCAATATAAATTGAAGCTTTGTAAAATAAAATAATAATTGGGTCATTTAAATAATAAGTACGAATGTTGGAAAATATCATGTATCCAGGATTTTCATTGGATAATAAATGTGATTTTTATAACAGTTATATTTTTGTACTGATTAATATCGCACCATAAACTGCTGTTTTCAAAATAAATTTTTGAAAAATGTAATTAGTTTTGAATTATTTTACTCCCGCTGGTAATAAACCTTGGGGTCATAATACAAAAACAGCAAAATATTACATCAGTCCTATTAAATAATTCTTGATGATAATAATTGTTTCCGACACGTCACTGATCCAAACTAATTCTGAAATACGAAGAAAGAACACTTTAGCTAAGATTCACATAAACAAAGTATTTCAAATATTGCAATATAATATTTTCATTCGACTTCATCACAATTTAAAAAACCTTCAATTGGGTAAAATTATCTTTTCTCAGCACTTCATTACTATTATAATATACAAAATTATTATTTTCAGTGTGTTTCATATTTAAAGGTTCCAAAGTAATGTTAATTCAGAACTAATATATTCATAAAAATATATTGATAACATACTGAAATAACTCGAAAATTTAAATTTCCTCGTTGAAGTTACAAAACTTATCTTTACTTGTTGTGCCGTTACCCTCACCCCCCCCCCCTCCTTTCTTCGTCTCACGCCCTCCTCTACCATGCCCAGAGAATTTGGTTCTTGTTGTTCCCTTTAATTTCACAGCCTAGTAATAAGGTCCCTTTGAGAACCATACGGTCACCCATTAGACCTTTGAAACGCAAATCTTTGACGTGTCATTATTAATGGAATTTCACTGATGCGGACACGCTTGTAATCTCAATTAAAATAGCATTTCCATTTAATGGAAGAGAATTAATTAAATATTCAGTTTAATCGAGTATTGTTCATGTTTCGCGTTTTGTACCGAAATTTAGTATGCATTTATCTTCTGACCTCCGCTGAGTTGAATAATTTGGAACATTTTGTGAATTAAAATTTTCATTCTCTCTTGTAAGGTAAAATAAGGATTGAACAAAAGTTACAAAGCCCTAATTTATTCGTCTTGTTGACCGGAAATTTTCAAATCACTGCCCATCACCGATTTCAATTTACACTAATTTCCTGAGCCTGTAAAAGAAATAGACTGTAGTTAAATATTAAAATTATCAGCCTTGTTAAGGACTGAAAATATTTAGTTAAAATAAAATTTCTTAATTTTAATCAGCATGTAGATTTTTGTGATATATAACGATATGAAAGTTGTAACCGATGTCAACGACTCAAATAGAAATTCAGATTTTGTAATAAGGTGTAGCGCAGTAGAACACGGCCCATTTTTTCCTGTTTATGGAATTTTAAATTACATAAATATTTCGTCATGAGCATGTCACTGGCCACGAAGAAGTGGGTTTTCCGGGCGCCGACTAGGCGGCGCGGAATCAAAATTAGAGACAGCTCTTGACACAGGCTATAAAGCTCAGACACCTCGTCGCCGGTTTCGGAATTTCCTAATCTGTCTGAGAATTTGGTGACCGGGTGGCGTTTGTTCCCAACTGTAACAAGGGATATTATTGAAGAATATCCATCCCTGCGACCTTGTTCATAGGTGTCGCATAGGTGGGAACGAAGTTTTAAAAGAGGCAGGCGGATACATTTTGGCAGCGGATTGGCGGTGGAGAATGAATTAGACCGATTGGCACCGGTTTGGTCGTGGAAAATGAATTAGACGGTTTGGCAACAGATTGGTGGTGGAAAATTAATTAGACAGATTGGCAGGAGATTGGTGGTAGAGAGTGAATTTGAGATATGTAGAGATTGATGGTGACACAGATTGGTGGCTAGAGACTGTGCAGTAAACGATTGACGAGTGCAGTTGCAGCGCCGGTGTAAGTTACGGACTGATCAGTCGAGGAGGTACCGGAGAGAGAAGGCGTTAACAAAGAGGAAAGAAGGAGAGAAAAACAGGAGTTTTCCTCAATTCCTATAGCACGACTTTGTGCTATTGTTTACCAGCCTCTTCAGAGTTCAACAACATCTGCATCAAGACGCATATGAAAATAACACAGGTTGGTCAACGAACGGAATATATGCTGCACGTGGTCACCCAAACAATAATTACCCCTGAGAACTTTAGAATCATTCCCTTTTAATAACATTATATTAGTACCTGTTATTTCAAATTATTGTGTTTTCATTTAATAAATGTACATATTAAAGCTTAATTATTAAATTAATTAAATAACTAACATCCCCCCATCATTTACAAATGCTAACAGCATCCCAATTTATGTTTATGGGCAACATTTCAGAAATTTTTCTGTTTAATAAGTCTAAATAGATATTTGTTTAAAGTTAAACATATTATTTATCCTGAATAATGTATACTGAATTTATTTTGAATAAAAATTTAATTAACAATTTTATAATTTATTATATAATTATACTTGGGTCTTTCACTATATAATAACAATTAAATGTTGAAAATGCAACTTCTTAGCTCAAGGTATTGTTTTATTTGAGACTTATCAGTATTAAACACTGTGGGGGATAGGCAAGAGCATCAACAGGTAGCAAAGATCTCGCTTATTATGTTGAGCCGGAAAGACGAACCTACTTTTGTTCTTTGCTTGGCGATTTGAACTCTCGTGCAGGTACAAAGTGACTTCTAGGAAGTCAGTGCGGTCCTTCAGCATGAGACACGTACATAATTAGGCAATTTGTTTCTTCCTTCTAGGGCTCTTCTGCACAACAATACTTACGTAGATATCCTTGTAATATCATCAAAAAAATTGTTCTTTTATTTTAGTAACGTAAAACGAGGTTCCGAAATAACGTCTTTATACTGACATTTTTAGTGAGTGTTCGATAATGCTGCGAACCTCAAACTCCATGTGTTCCGTCTAAACTTACAGTCGCCTGATGTTATATTTTGGTATTATTGTGACCAGAGGTGAGATTGCAACCTAACCACCACAGCTTTGCGTGGGAGAGGATTTTAACCCCGATTAACTGGTAATTTTTGGAGGGACTACGGCAGTAGTTTACTCTCTTTTATTTCAATTTCTGCAGCAGATATAACCTGCACGTGGCCCTAATCAGGTATAAGTCACGGAGGGAAATAAATTATTTCATCTTTAAATAATTAACCTTTATAATAGTATTTACAGCATGTTTAGGCAAATTAAGAAATTGTATGTAGATGCAAGGAGAAGAAATAAAAACCTTAGCGTATTCCATCATTCGCCTCCCTCTTCTGTTCTTACCCCTCACACTTCCCTCTAATGCTAATTTTACAAGGCCCTCATGTCTTAAAACGTGGCCTATTAATCTATCCCTTCTCTTAGTCAACGTCCTCCATATTGTTCGCTTTTCCCCTATTCTGTTTATAACTTCTTCTTCGTTCTTCAGCCATCTGATTTTCAGCATTCGTCTATAGCATCACATTAATAAGGCTTCTATTCTTTTCCTTTCCGGAGCTTCTATCGTCCACATATCTCACCCATATAACGCCTTTTACGCGAAAGCCTTCCTTGCCTCAGCTATCCTACTCTTTATATCTATTATACTTCTACCAAGAAGCAGAATTCCTCAACTTCCGTCAAAATATCCCTTCCCAATCTAACACCTTTGTTATTCCTCTGTTTCCCAAACTACGCTCCATTACCTTGGTTTTCCTTCTATTAATCCTCGTATTGAACTATTTATTCAGGACTACGTTCATGCCATTTATTATGGTTTCCAAGTCTTCTTTTGATTCTCCTAATACTACAATATCGTCAACTTTTTCTAAATCTACAATTGCCATGAATGTAGGCCGGGTTTTTCGTATCCTGTCTTCTAAAATTAATCGCAAACTCAATATTGATTCTCTTGTCCCTATATTCTAACTCGCATTCTATTTGACGTTCCATTCTCCTATATACTATTTTCGTTAATATTTTGCATGCATTGGATACTTAACTAATTGTTCTGTGCTGTTCGCATCCTATCAGCCCCAGCCTTCTTCGGTATGGGTATAATTATGTTTTTACTAAAATCTTCTGGGATTCTTTCATATATGTCGTAGATGTAATAATTAAATATAAAATTAGTTGCTTATAAATTTACTGTATTGTTTATTTATTTAGTAAGTAACTTTGAAACTTTGATACAATATTTTCAAGTAATAACTTCAATTCATAACTGTTTCCAATAATTTCTTTCTTTTTATTTGGTTCATTTTAAGTACGTTTATAATTGTCGTTCTCATAATAAACACTAGTGAACGTCGTTAAATAAGGCACAAACGAATCAATTAATTACCTAGTGTTTCTTAAAGTATATAACTCATGAAACGTTTAAATGTGGACAAACAACACAAGTATTATAATGGTGTGAATAATCACACGATGAATGATTTTTTTGTAGCTCGTGATGAGGGTGCCAAATTTACAATACAAAGATAATTTATAGTTAGCGATGGTTGAAGGATTATAACACTTAGCGGTTACATAGAAACTTCTTACGGAGATGTAACGCCAAATAAAATTTGGTGTTACATCTGCGTAAGACAGGTTAAATAACACATGCCGAAATAATTTTATTATTTGTGTTAGGTAGGTTTTCCGTGTGGGGTTTATTCGCCGCACTGAAGCGTGTGTTTGATTTGCGCATTACACCATTCCTGTGTCCAAAAGCCAATCGATGAAGGAGCTGCACGATTCTCGCTGCTGTAACAAATAGCACAGCTGGCTGGTGTAAATAATCGTCAAGCAGCGGATCAAGAGTCTTGAACTGCTGAAGTCATTTATATATTTTCTGTATTTTAACACTGGATACAATTTCTCTAAATAATAGTTATACTCAATAAATGTCAAATCAATATGTCAATATTCAATTCCAAATAGTATTCTATTTGAGAAGAATTTACAATTTATTAACATATCCATCACTGTCAATATATGTTTTAAATATATTGGAATTAAAAATGATATAAAATATGTATTTAGGAGATATTTTGAAAAATTTAATGTCAGTAAAAATATTTATTTAATTTTTAAACTTGATAACAAATCAAAACATTTGGTTAGGATTAAAAATACTAAACTGTTAATTTTAAAAATTAATTTCTTGTTTGATGAAATATTAGTATTTATGAAATTCTGTGGCGTTTCAGAATTATATAAGAAAATTCATAGTGAGCTTGACTGTATGAGGCAAAAGGAGTAATTTGTTTCCTAGTATGAAAATATAAAATAGGTAACTATTTAAAGTATTAATTCATTCCTCAATTTGAAACCTGTATTCAATATATCCTTCTTCATTGTGACCTGGAAATTTTGAAGTAATGATTCGTAAATTATAGTAGCAGATGTATAAGATGGAGAAATCACGTCCGGGCAGGAACTACGTTTTAATTATTAAAATTTCAGAATTAATGTAATAATTTTAAAGACGTTATATACAGCAGCGAAACAACAACAAAAATTCCGTTTCTGTTTTGAGAATAGAAACTGGGTTTTCACATATAGAACAGATGGTGAACGTTTTGGAGGAATACTTTATTAAGTGTTTATTCTAAATGACTTTGCTATCATAAAATATTCATGAAATCACGCTGCGCATTTCACAGAAAATTGAACACCAAATTGCATCACAAAGGGGAAACACTCAAGGGTTTCCTTCTTCACACAAAACAGGCGATATCAAACCAACCTTGAATCTGCTTCTTGAATTTGAGATAATCGGAATTCTCCGCAATACATGGTGATTGGCTCAATAACTTACGCACTTGCTTTTAAAGTACCACGACTCGTTCCTTATCTGCTGCATTATCCAAGCGAGTTCATTTGTAGTGAAGAAAGAATTTCTTGCTGATTTCAGTGAGCTTGATGAAATCCATTCATAAGAATCTCTAACAAAGCTAAAATCTGAAATGTGGAAGACGAGGGAGAAGTTCAGCGATACAAGTCAATGTGTTCCCAGACTTTATTCCCACGTGTGATACTTTTCGAGGACTCCTAAAATATCGACGAATAACGAAGCGTGGGGGAGGAGGGCACAGGAAAATTAACAACTGAACGAACTAAGTGGTCGGAGCAAGAGAAGGTAGCAGAGTTATCAAACTTTTCTAGTAGATGACCTACAAATTTTATATTTTCTCGAATAATTCTTCGGGAGGTTTGAAGCGACTAAGTCGCGGTCGTAATCTAAAACCTAAATGCAAATCTGTTTACTTGTCTGAGTATGTATCTCAGTTGTTGCCCCCTATTACTTCATATTTATAACAATAGCCCATAATAGTCTGTGATATTTGAAACTAAAGATGGTCAACTTCATTTATCTAATTGAGAGTTCCTCAAGGATCAATTCTTGGACCTTTACTATTTATTATATACGTAAATGATCTTCCGGGATACGTACATCCCCTAAAATCAATTCTCTACACGTATGACACAAGCATACTTATATCAGATGAAAATTTAGCTAATCTTGTTAATAAATTGAAAAACATTCTGGACGGTCTAAATGTCTGGTTAAGTTTAATAAATTATCCCACAAGACTAAGTTGCTTCAATTTTTCAGCATCGCTAATTGGGGAAATCGCTCCAGGAGCAATGAAATATTTAAGTTGCAAAAC
Source organism: Eucriotettix oculatus (assembly GCA_034510155.1). NCBI lineage: Eukaryota > Metazoa > Arthropoda > Insecta > Orthoptera > Tetrigidae > Eucriotettix > Eucriotettix oculatus. The sequence goes on from CM067376.1 coordinate 57,076,668, forward strand.
CGTGCCATTAGAATATTTTCTAGAGCGGATTTCAGATAAATTTGCAAGCCATTCTTCAAAATCTTGCAAATACTTATTTTTCCTTGCGTATACATTCACAAAATCTTACAGTTTGTAAAACGTAACTTAAATGTGTTTCGAATGAATGGTGAATTGCATGAATACGTGTCTATAAAATGACTCTCCTGAAAGGTCGGACAGATATCGCTTTGCTCTACACCAGAAAAGTATTCACCATTCCGGGTGATTTTATATAACAGCCTCCTCCATAGGTTATGAACAATAACTACAAACGTTTCGTAATCCAGTGTAAAAAATTTTTTATTAAATGGCGCGTTTTAGTCTGTGCATGAGTTTCTTGATCGTTCCCTTAATAGTTGGAATTAATGTTACTGGAAAAGTGATGAATTTGTAGCTTTGTAAAATTTCCTATTTAATAACTTTAAAACTTTTTGTTCAATTTTTTCTGCTCTTGTGTTTGTGCTTCATAGTCTGTGCTTTTCTTTTATAATATATCTATTTGACGGTTTTTTGTAGTTAGTTAGGTCTATACGTTATATTAATTTGTTATTATAATTACTTGTGTCTTGATGTAATGTATGATGTATTCTATTTCCTGAGCTGAGAACTGATGGAAATAACAATACATCTAAATCGTAATTTGTATTAAATCAATATAAAAAGGTAACGCAGAAATAAATGTGAATATGGACTGTTGTAGTTGTGGTAATGATTTCCCAAATTGATTGATTCATGTATGTATACGAATCTATCCTGCGCTAGTCGTTCATCTCCACATAACTATTGCAGCCCATAGTCAGTCTAAAAGGGTGCAATGAAAGAAGCTGATGGACATTTTGAAGAGAAAGTTTATTGATTGGAAGAATGGATAACAATTTGAACTTAAGACAGTAATTATGGATTTGAATTGGAAATGAAATGTCAGAAGAAATAAGCATTGTGAGGAGACTAAGACGAGGATTTTGCCTTTCGCAGTTGCTATTTAACACATACTTATAAGAGACAATAGCGAAATGATAAGTTTTAAAAAGAGAAAATAGAACACAATGCATAATATTCTCTCATGACATCGTACTGTTAGCAGAAAGTAAGATAATTGCAAATATAATACTAGATGATTTTAATGAAGCTTGCGAGGAATATATCATGATATCGTATACGACAAAATCAAAGAGCACGAAGATAAGTAAAGGACGAAAACATGTAAATATTAAGAAAGGGAAAACAAATATCAGATAGTAATTGAAAACGTGAAATGTCTTCAGGGAATGAAAACGAAAATTTCTATATCTGAAGGAAGGTTACAAAAATAAGAAAGATGCTATGTGACAAACTAGATAGAAAGAGATTTGCCAAGTCTGTAATGTGGCACTATGCGGAGCAGAGACGTGGGTGCTGAGAAGAGAGATGCGAAAAGGCTGGAAATGTGGATGAGCAGAAGAACTTAAGCTATGGAAGGACTAGTTCCTGGAAAGAGAATGATAGAAACGAGAAGACACAAGATAAAATATAACATCAAAAGAAAGCGGAAAATATGTGAACCTAAAAATGATGGCAGAAGACAAGAGAAAATGGAGAACTGCCATGTGAAAACCAGCCTGCGGGCATATCTGCACTGTTGACAATCTTCTGCGCAAAATTTCCCTTTCTCCAACTTTTAATGATGAAATTGGGAAATCATAACTGGAGAAAAGATGAAAGACAGGATTATATTTACGCATAAAAAATTTTGGTGTGTTAGTAAAGTTAATTAGAAACCTTCCGCGGCACTGAGACAAAAAAAAATCCTAAAACCCCATTCCATCTAGCCACTTCTACAGGGGACTAAAAGCACTGTTTTTACTTTTATCGTATGAGAAAATTGGTTTGAGACTACCGAGTCCTCCAAATATATCAGTGAACGCGCTTAAAGGCGAGTCACAAGATGCAAAAGAAAGGTGAAGAAGTTTTAATACAAGGCTTCCAATGGAGTACGTTAGTTCGTTAAAGAAACTGTTTACAGTTACTTGACGAACAAAGACGTAGACTGCAAGAGAAAATTAACAAACTGCTACGCTGTTGACGATGTATCAGTCACCACTAAAAGTTAAATTTCCATAAAATATAGTATTTAGTAATAAATATTGTCGAAGATAATAGAAATTAGCATGTCCCGGTTAAGCGCCAAGTGAAGGGTGAATTTTACTTCCCACACTTACTGAAGCTTTCAAACAAGGTTTAATGACTCTGTGTGTAAAAAAGAGGTGGGGTGCAATTACTTTACAACTCTTCTAATTTTTGTCAATCATGTGTGTTTTTGGATCAAAGAGTAAAATGCTATATTCTTTTGCCCTAGAAAATTATTTGTAGACGAGAGAAAGGTACTTGGAAGTTAGTAGACACGACAGTAAGGACTGTCCCAGCATCTGTCACTCTAATAACGGAGCACTTATGACGATTGCTAGATATTCGGTGAAATGACAATGTGTCTCAACTTTCGACGCTCTTTCACGGGTATTTCCATGATAATTGTGATACTATGACTAAAGATATCAAGAATCAAATTTGTAGTTTTTCACAAATTATTGTTGTAGTGGTTAAAATAATAATAATCAGTTCTTAAAAAATGATGAATAAATAGGAATACTTGATAGGTTATTCATTCTTTGTTTAAATACTCCTTCCCTCCATCAGCCTTCAGCAGGAGCTGTATAAATTATTTCCGCACTTAAAATTTAATAATCCCTCCTTTCTTTCAATTTTTTAAATGACGCTCTAAAGACAGTAAAGTAAGACCATAAATAAGTTAATAAAACGAGGTAGTATAATAGAAAGTCAGTAAGGCAGAATTTAAGATTTAGGAAGATCTAATTTTATAACCACAAAAAGATGGGAAGAAGTTTTTAAATATTTATTTTTTTATTTTGTATTCTCATTAACTTCTATGTTTATTAGCAACTAATATAGTGGAACTCGTTTCTATTCGTAACTGTAATAATTTTCACAGTGTGAAAACTCACTCATAACACCCGCGTCCGTGCCAGAACTTGAACCCAGGACCTCTGTGAGGCGAGGAAGCAAGGCTGACCACTACACCACATAAGGTTATAGTTAAATAGAGAGAATGATTCAGATGCATGTAGCGGAACTTCTGTTGAGCCGAATTATGAAGCAAGTATATTTTGTATTCCTAGCTACCAGAAAAGTCAGTCTGGCGAGTGAAGCAAATAAAAACTGGCCATATTATAACGGCTGATATTATAAATTATAAATTTTGGTCCAGACAAAATTACGTAAATCGTTAATTTATATATTATAAAAAGTTTTTGTTATTAATCTCCATAAATCAGTATTATCAATTCCTATTTGTTATCTAATATAATGGAGGTTAACAATGTATTAAAGGGTTATAGTATACTAATAATAAATCTGAAAGTAGTAAATTAATTTGAAGTTTAGCTCGCTTTAGAGTCCGCATAACGTCTTAACTGCAGGCCCATTACTTGATGTCAAATATAGTTTCAACAACGTTTACTGAGAAAGGAAGTGGAAAAAAACCTGAAATATAAGGCGAATAAAACTGAAATCTGGGAAAATACAAGATATATGAGTGACTTATACTTATTAAACAGCAAAAACCAACTGAACAGAAGGGAACAGAATTAGAACAGGGTAACCCAAAAATATGGGCAACTAACGTCAAGCCATATTATGTATGAATTCTAAAATTGCGATTAACACAGAGAAGATAGCAATTCAAACGCTTGATAGCTGAATATTTGAGTAAGCACTGATATGAAAGGGGGTGAATTTACAGTGGGCAACATGGCTTCAGACCTTGATTCTCTTGTGAGAGTAAACTGGCAACGGTCTGCCAAGATCTGTCGGACAAGGTGGATGAGGGAGGTAGAATACACGTTATAATTATTGATTTTTCTAAAGCCTTCGATGTCGTGACAAATGATGTATTATTAAGTTAAAAAAACCGCACAGGTATAGATTTGTGACCACTGAAGTGGATTCCGGAATTTTTAAAAGACTGTTCACTCAGAGTTCGCGTGATTGACAAATTGTCCTACTCTGTCAAAATCACGCAAGTAAGTGTGATCATGTTCATTGCATTCATAAATTACTTAACAATCGATATCACATATTTAACTGTTTGCTGACAATTGTATGGCTTATAGGATAATTGTGAATGTGGAAGATGCAGATTCTTCAGGCTAACTTAGAAAAATTTACCAATGGTCAATTAGAAATAAAATGCAAATGAGATACAACAAAGAGTAAGGCAATCGTTTTTACAACAAAAAAAAGATAAATGTTCCTCCATTTCAATATAAAAGGGGGGACGAAGTAAAAACGCAGTCATAGAACTTGGGCCACGGTTATTAAAGATTTAAATTGAGTAAATCGAGTGAGCGAATCGCAGGTAAAGGGTGGAGGGCGCTTCACTTTGTAAACAGGGTCTTTAGGAAAAACGCGAGAAAAATCAAGATTTCTGCTTACAAAACGATGTTCAGGGTAATTTTAGAATATGAGGTTATATGTTAAGATCCACGTAGAAACAGAAAAAATACAAAAACAGGCTGAAAAAATATTTACGGGTCGATTCGCGAACATTCTTCATGAGAATTTAGAAGATCTTAGTAATAGGAAGAAACATGCCAAGCTTTGCGCAATATATAAGGGTTATGCGTTTGAACCGGGTTGAAAAGAAATAACAAATCAACTTACGGCGCCGACTTACATCTCTAAAAATAATCACACTTTCTAAATTAATAAAAAGGGCAACACACAGACATAGGAAAATTTTCATTTGAAAACAGGTAAATACGCGATTGGAATTCTTTGCCTGCAGAAATACTGACGACTTTTCAGGGTAGCCCTTATCAGTTTAGGCTAGACTTAGGAAACTAAACTAAGCATAGACACTTTCTTAAAATCAGTGAAGTGCTAAATTATTTTTCTTTCAGGTCAAAATTTCATAAGACAGTACAAAATTGTTCTTTAGTGTATTTTGTATTATTAATTTATCGTATTCCTGGTTTATTGTGCTACTATGTATATACCACCTGGCAAACTGTCAAAGGCAGCTAAGTAATAATAATGGAACTACGTACCAAAAAAACCATTCTAATGTTTAATAATTTATTACTACTCCATCTGTATTATGTAATTTTGTAACATATATAATTCAATGTAATAGCTAGTTATTAATGTGACTTAAATTAAATGAATCATACACTGTTGACCAATGAAATGTTAAAAGCTTCAAGAAATCGTAGATATGTAGATATACAAGGAATTTAAAAACGACTTGAAAAATATCCCTGATAAATGGTCTATGAATAGTTATCGACTGCATGGGAATTGTTATAATACAAGAAAACCACTCAGTCTTGATAACATATCGTTTGTACTTAAATTAAATTCCACCGATAACTTGATAATGTGGTATTAGTTATAGCTGATACATGAAAACATACTTTTGAACTTAACTATATTATTGAGATACTAAAGATGATATATCAAACCTACTTTATCATTATTTAATTATTAGTACTATAAATACTCTGCCAATCATACTATTCTTGTTGATTAATCATCTCACCTTTGAAGTTTATTCTGCCCATTACAGTTCGTTCTCCAAAAAATAATTGCAGTTTCTTTTTCTTGGCTGCATGAGCTTTTAAACAGCGTCATACATTATAAAAGTTTTTCGATAATATTCAGTTAAGGAGTATTTCAGAAAGTAAGTGTACTGAAGCAATTTGCAAGTCTTCGAAAATTCCAGTGTGGAGTCAGCTTCTCTAAGTTGATAATGTAGTTTATCATCGTGAATGTTCGTGAATATCTCGTTTCTTCCTCCTTTCTACTTTAGATGGTGATCAGGATGTTCCGTTTATTGGAATAAATCCTGATAATTTCTTTATCCATATTTCATAAAGGATGCTTAAGCAATTTAATTTGCCCCGCGTAAATAAATACGCTTTAGCGTTTACTGAATATATTATATATATAGGAAGACATTTCCAGTGATCGGCTAGCCGACTAACTTTCTGATGAAGGGGGCGGTGCCTCCGAAAATTCAAGTACTCTAAACCTCACAAGGTTTCTACCATCTATGAACCTCAAGTAAGTCAGCTACTATATATATATATGTTTAATGTCTTTTTCACACTGGTACATCGTGTAAATATAAAATGATATGTTGATAAGTAAACCCTAGAGTCAATCATTTTCATAATTACAATAAAATTTAGAAAACTATGTCCAAGAAAATAATGAATTTTAAAAAACCCAATTAATGATAAGAACACTAAAATCAAATAAATAAATTAACTAGAAAGCTTCGAAGTAAATCAGGATGTATCGTACAGAAAACTGTTACCAGAAAAATGTAGCAATTTAAATAAACTTTTAGGTAATTCCACTCTTTAATGATTTTTATTTTAAATTATACTGTTAAATTCTATATTGATTTTTACTCGTAACTTTATTGAATTTATAAATGCATTACAGCCATAGTAAAGAATTTTTTATTCCAAAATATTTTAGATTTATTTCTGGGTAGTCATTTTATTTAAAGTATTTATTTCGAAATTATCTTATCTTTTACCATGATCCTCCTCTCTATAGTATTTTAATGTTTAATTATTTAATTTTGGACTGGAATATGTGATATGAAAATCCAAAGCCCAGCCCGGGGAGACTTAACAAAAGAAAAGATGCTCCGACTTGTAATGAGGTTTTGTGGATATTTGATAGGGGATGGGGTCATGTGATCCGCCATCCACCCCCATGGTGTGAGACCTGAGAGAGTTGACCTGGAGAGGTGAAGAGGTAGAAATTAATTATTCGGGAATGGAACTCGGAAGTAATAAAATGAGTTAGGAAATAATCTTTTGAGGAGGAGAAGTAGTGCCTCACGAAATGACCCTTGAATAGATCGAGTCTCAGTATATGTAATTTGAGTTAGCTGTGGCAATTTTAATGGTCCCTAAATATTTTATTTGTTGTGATTCCAGTTAATAAATTTAATTTGTTTAAAATCTAACTTAATAAATTGCTCATAATTTAAATTCAATCCCCCCCAGTGATAACATTACAAAATAATAGGATATGCTGATGATATCAATAAAGTTAGCTGATGGTGTGCGAATTGGATAAGCAGGGAAAGAAGGTGGGTCTTCAGATCAATGAGAATAAAACTAAAGTAATGGCGCAAGCACAGGATAGGGACCTAATCAGCATGATATGCACAACTGGAAAAGGTGGAAATATTCCTGGGGCGATAGTAACAGAATAATTGAGAAGAAACGGAAATCCATAAAAGACATCTGGCATCTTACAATGCATATTATTCCTTAACTTCACTATTAAACTGCCATGATGCGGTAAAAACATAAAATTTGTACTGTATAAAACACTTATGCGTCCAGTGTTGGTATATGGATGCGAAACATGAACACTTTCCAGGAGATCATGTGCGAGGGGAAAATTCTGCGCCGTATAATCGGTCCAGTACAAGATGGAGGCCGATGGAGAATAAGTTATAATGAACAGCTATAGAGTCAATTTAATTAGAATATAATTAGAATTGAAGAGTCCAGAGTACCAAAAAAAATATTAAATAATAGTTTTGAAGTAGGACGAATAAGTGGAAAACCTCGAGCGAGATGGGAAGATATTGTGCAAGAAGGATGCGAGGATGGAGAAAGAATGCCGTTGGTAGAGAGGCATGGAGAACAGCAATAGAAGAGGTCATTTTATAACTTTTTGTTGTCATTAAAATGAATAACAACACAAAATCCGAAACACAGTTTAATTAATACGTTTTTATTAACATTTACTTCAGTTGACGAAAAACTAAACGAATCTACTCAAAAGAATTAACATATCGATTTATATTATTAACAAATTTTCATTCTCTCTGCTGAATGTCTCCCTTTATACACTCTTGTTCCATCTATGGCTATCTATACGAATGACTAATTTAAGTGAGGCAAAAGTCTATAATTCTGATAAGAATAATCATTCGAGCTCCACGACTAAAAGTTCACGTAGGTAGTTCAAGACGCAGAAGAATCCAGAAGGTTTATTGAAGATATTCTATTTTTTGATGGTAAATATATCATATAACTATAAATTGAAATTTTATTTTATATACTACAATATATGAAAATTGAAACTGAAGTAAGCTGATGAAATAAATTATTAATATTAGCCGTGATGTAAACGCTATTTTATTAAAATTTCCCGAATGTCACCAACGCAATAGGAAAAGTAATGAATAATTTTGTAACATATTTGATTTTGAAAATTTAAATCTTACTGAATTTTTCATAATAACCCGTACAGGTAAAATATTTGACAACATTAATTCACACTTATGAAACTTGCTTATGAAATTCTTTAATTATACAAGCCTGCAATATGTGCAATGTCTATTTTGTTGTATATATCGTTTTTAAGATGTCGGATTAAATAAACAATTATATTGTAAAATGAAAATCTAACAAATACTTTCTCAGAATATTGAGGAAGAATTAAAATTTTAATGACACAATAAACATGAATTAACAAGAGAAGAGTTGCAAAAATCTTACATCCCAATACGCAAAACTAAAGTGGTAGACATCTTCTTCAGACCTGGAGCATGCATCGTCATTAGAGTCGGTATATGAAACAGAGAGAATAAAAAATAGAAAATAAATAAAATATTGCAATGTCATTCAAAAAAGTCTGTATATGAAATACAGAAACAGGAAAGCTGACCAGCAACAGAAAAGTTCATAGAATTCATAAAAATATAGAAAATATTAATAGTTTTATTTTTACGCCTTCATTGAATTAAATTAATACAACAGTCAAATTAGTCTTAAATAAATAAAAGCATATATAACAAGTTAACATAAACATAAAGGTGACGTATCTTTGCTCTCTTTGATTTTCTTCAGCTGCAAATATAAATGTTTACAAATCTAAAAATTTAAATAAATCATGATTCTACAGACGTGATTTTATAATGCAATCATATGAAAATATATAAATTTTTTACAATTTATTTCTTTAAATTTAATTCGTTGATCTTTAAAATTAACAGTCGAATTTATTTTGCGTTAAAGAAGAGATATCTGTGGGAGTTTTCTCTCGCTGGTATTTCTCCCCAGATTGACTGCGGGGCTCACCTTTTGGAATGACTCGTGCTCTCTCTTATTTTTCCAAGGTTCTCACATGCTGAGGTGTATTTACTGGGGTCGAAGACCTTGGACATACGTAATAGTTGTCCGCTGCTCCCCTTGTTTCAGTCGACCAACTGCCTCCTTAAACTGGTGGAGACACAGAGAAGTGTATGCGGCGATCCCACACCAAACGCATTGGGAAGGGAGTGAGAATAGTACCCAATAGACCGACCAACCTGATTCAGGTTTCGTAGGGTTTTCCCTACATCTATTTAGGTGAAACTGCGGGTTAGATCTTTAAACTACAGCCTGGCGGTCCTAGTCAACCCTTGGCAACCTTACTGTACCTTCCACATCACCCTATTCAATTCCCTTCCTATACTATGAAAGGGTAATTTCCTGTTTCCGGATCATCCTTATATAGCCAGGCGGTCAAAAAAATTCTTTCAGTACTATTTTTTAATATCTTTATTTTTTTCTGTTATTAAAATTTATTTCTTACTAATTTGACTGTTTGACTCATTTAATGGAGAAAATACTTCAATAAAATAATTATATATATGAATACATGCATACATATTTGTGTCCGAAGCTATATATTGATACCATTAATTTACCAATTTACCAGCACGAGGTAACTAATGGTGTATTTAAATTACACCTTGGCAAATTATTAGAAAGAAGACTCGTCAAACAAGTTTAGGAACATCAGAACTTTCAGTTTACTGTTACGGTACTTGAATCTTTAACATAATTAACTTTCAGAAATGTTAGTAATTAGATGGGTGGCAATGAAAATGCTTGTAAGTAATACCTAATTAATGTATGAGAAATCACAAAGGCTTCACGTATACGAAGTAAAGTACGATGGAATACGGCAATAATTAGTGTCTAATATATAAATAAATACTTACCTGGAAACATATGTTAGCTACGAAACATTTTTTTCAACACTTCCACTCGCAATGTAGGAAATAATAAACAAATAGCGTTGTTCCTCCGGGTGTATTAAAAGAAATAAATAATTAACGTCGAAGGTTTACACATAAAATAAATATAACAAACGGAAAAATTGAAAAGTTAATTGGATAAATTTCAGATGAGCCCAACTCAATTTGTGAACAAGCTTTCATAAGCCCACGCAGTGCCGCGAGAAAATACACAGACGCATTCACATACGAACGTAAGACGTTTGAAACATATGGCATTATAAAAACGTGTCAAAACAGTTATCTTTCTTTTGATTTGATATCTACGTGATGTCAATCAATTCTGTACATCCAGTAAGTTGAGTTACAATCAGAAAATTCTGACACTCTTCTCGTAATCATCCTTAAACACCTGCGTCTAGAGAAAAAATTTGCAAAATGCATTAAAATTATTATATAGCTACTTGTTATCGAAAATTTCCATTACTAAAACGTAAATACGCCAGCACAGACCTCAGATCGACCTCGTGGCTGTATATTCATAAACACGTCGCTACAGTCAATACTAATTTAACAGATCTTAAGTTTTCATGTTTTGTATCAATCGCTTCATAACACATTCACAAAAATGAAATTATAAAACTGATGTAAAGTTCTATAAAAAGATAGAACGAAACAAATTTTAAAGCGATTCCACTGAATCCCATGCATAAGTCAAACGGCAGGCACAAGAAAGGACATTGATCAGTCAGCACGTACTGAACGAAATTTATCATATCATGCTTTATCAACGTCATTTTAAGAGTAACGTCAAGGGCCTCGAACAATTCTGTGCATTAAATTTCGTATATCCCGTCATAATGATAGTAAATTATTATAATGTAATGTAATATCATTGTTACTTTCGAGTTTCTTTGAAGCACAAATTACATTTTATTTTGTTTTAATGTCACAAAATTGTACGAATTTTCCCCCATTTAATACATATATATAATTATGTTTTGGTTTTCATTGATTCATGCTATATTACAGCTTTCAATCGCCATCTTAATTAATAAGATTTTTTATTTTTAGCAAGGAAACTAATGTCCTAAATTAATTATAGTGTTGAGAATTATTTTAATTCAATCTTGTGGGAGCAGGTTTTCTCAGAGTAACTGTGGGGCTCACCTGACTATGTCGGGAATGCCTCGCACTCTCTCTGAGGCTTTTTTTTCATAGTTCTCACATGCCGAGACACCATCACCTGTTTTGGGAGGTTTATGTACTGGGGTCGAAGATCTTGGGCATAATGTAAGAGTTGTCCGCTAGTCCCATTGGATCATTCGGCAAACTGCCTCATAAAACTGGTTGCAGATACGGAGAAAGGAATGCTGCGAACTCGTCTCCCGTCATTCAGACGGGCGTGAGAATAGTATCCAATGCTCGACCTACCTGATGCAGGTTTTCTAGGGTTTTCCCTGCATCTCTTTAGGTGGAACACCGGGTAGGATCCTTAAAACTATAGTCAGGGGGCCCCAATTAACCCTTGGCTACCTTGCTCCACCTTCCGCATCCCCCCTTTTAAATTACCTTCCTATGCTATTAAAGGGGAGTTGCTGTTTCAGGATCACCCTCATGTAGCCTGTTAACCTCCTCTAAAAAATTAATTGAATAACCGCGTTACCAGCAGTTCCTGAGGTGAATAAAATATTGCTTATGAATCTGACCTTAAATGTTTCTCTTTGTCACGCTAATCGTATATTGTTGTAACTGTATCAAGGTTTTATAATTAAATACTTTTTGTAACTTCGTAACTATATCTATACTTTTACGTCATCAACTGTCGATAAGTTATCGGTTTAACTGTTTTTAATGGGTGACAGATATCTGTGAATATTTAAAAAAACTGAAACAGAAGGGGGTGCTTCAGAGTTTCAAAGATAATATGAAGAGTAGATTCATAGAGATTGGAGAAAGAAGCAATATAGAAGGAAGAAATGAGTCGAGCAGCCGACGAAAAAATATGAAGATTATGTCAAACCAATGGGAAATCATGGATATCATGGTACCTGCCCCATTCCCCGGGCTTCTTACTTGTGTAGAGTCTTCTTTCATAATTTATAAAAGCAGGTATTCTTCACGACTAATCTGTGCTCAATGCAAAATTCTACCAGCCTATCTCCCATTTTATTCCTTTCACAAAGTCCATTGTCCCCAACTATATAACTATCTTTTCGCTTTCCTATTACTGAGATCCAATCACCTATTACTATCAAAGTATTGTTTTCCTTGTCATACCTAATTATTTATTCAATTTCATCGATATTTTTCTCAATTTCTTCTTCCTCTGCGGCACTTGTCGGCATATAAATTTGAATAATTGTCATCGGCTGCGGTTTTGTTTCTAACGTTATCGTATCTAACCTTTCATATTATTGTTTATAATAACTTATTCTTTGTCTCAGCATTTCATTCGTTACAACTCATGCCTCTGAATTCCCTCTATTCGATTTTGAGCTAATTACCAAAAATCTTGCTCTTCCTGCCATCTAACTTCACTAATTACTACTATATCAAAGTTTAACCTTTCATTTCCCATTTTATATTTTCTAATCTACCAGCACGGTTTAAACTTCTGACATTTAACGCTTCGATTCGTAGAGCGTCACTCTTTGTCTTTCTGACGACAATTTTTTCGATTAGTCCCCGCCTGCAAATCCGAATGGAGGACTAGTTTGCCTCCAGAATATTTTACCCGAGAGGCTGCCATCATATTATCATGTATTGATGGTTTCATGTACGTCAGAAAATAAAGGCACGGCTGTAGTTTCCCCTACCTTTTAGCAGTGCAACAGTAACATAACCATTAAAGTTGTTCCTGCTATTGAGCCATTCCCGGATCACTAGGTAGACAGTCTACCTGATGACGATGGCTGAGCTTGCCGTCGAAACGTTGTGTGTACAAACTTTTACCCGGGTTGAAACCCGAGAATTATATTTGAATCAATAAATATGTTGTTGTTGTAGTATTCAATCCTAAGACATCCCACATCCTCCCTAATCCGATTAGCGCATCCCTCGTCTGTTCTTACCCCACATTCTTTACAAACCCTCGTGTCTTAAATCGTTGCCTATTAATCTGTCCCTTCTCTTGGTCAACGTCCTCCATATTATACCCTCTTTTCTGCTTCTAACTTCCTCGTTAGTGACTCTATACACCCATCTTTTCTTCTTTTTTTGGTTAACAGGCTACATGAGGGTGATCCTGAAACAGACAACTCCCCTTTAATATCATAGGAAGGGAATTGAGAAGGGGGATGCGGACGATAGAGCAAGGTAGCCAAGGGTTAACTAGGGTCCTCGGGCTATTGTTTAAGGATCCTTACCGGTGTTTCACCTGAAGAGATACAGGGAAAACCCTAGAAAGCCTGCATCATGTAGGTCAGGCATTCTTACGCCCTTCCGAATGACGGAAGACGAGGTTGCTGTGGGGTCGCAGCATTCCCTTCTCCATGTCTCCACAAGTTTCAGGAGGCAGTTGGCCGACTGATCCAATGAGATCAGTGGACAACTCTTGCCATATGCCCAAGGTGCCCCATGTGAGAACTTTGAAAAAAAGACGGAGGGAGTACCTGGCATTCCCGACATAGTCAGGTGAGCCCCGCAGTCACTCTGGGGGGGAAAATCTGCGAGATAAAACTCCCACAGGAACCTCTCCATCCCTTGTCCTATACACCCATCTTATTTTTAGGATAAATATATTTGTAGATAATAATGTCTTCCATGTATGTTAATAGTGACGTAGGAAATAATGTATAGCATAAATATGGACTTAAATTACTGGGAAATTAACTTCTATGCCATGTTGGCACATCTGTGTTCCCCGACTCACCCCAAACACGTGACCGAACTCAGACTGCAGCGAGCAGCAGGACGAGAACGAAGCTTGAGTTCCAGAGCCTGTCAGGAAGGAAGATCCAGGAGAGTCTCAGCCTGTGGCCGCTTCTCGCCGTTTTCACTACGAGTTTGGCTGATCTTCTGGCGCCAGTTACATTGTTTGCCTTGAGAATGTGTCACTTTATATTACTATTGTAATCGTTGTGTGGTTCTTTCTCAACCTCACCTTCCAAATCGAATATCCCCAATCTTTCACACATATTTTGGACTATCATAATAATAAATGACAGAGTAACAAACAGTTTGATTTAATTTTTCAGACAAACATAATAAATTGTTATATTGATGCAAATTTCCATCACAATTTTGATGTTGTCGATAAAGATAAAACTTGAATTTCAAAGTACTTTCTGATATACTAACGCGTATTTTATATTAAAAATACGTATTAGCTGACAATTATTATATAATTAGTTTTTTCGCATCGACTTATGGCTCATTCCATATCAAGTAGCCTAGGAATCCCCGCGCGACCATTTTCGGTTTCGATAAAATTTTTACAGTTTGTGCCTTAGAGGGACATATGTAAAGTTTCAGTTCGAAATATGTATCTCTGAGCCGAGATATGCGCTTTTTCGTTGTCGTTCGTTAGAGGCAACGTCGCCTCAAAAACGCCGCTTTTGAGATTTAATATTGTGTCAGCGATTAGAGAATAGAACCTAAAAATTCGCTTATAAGGTAGGCCTTATACGTAGATTACGAAAATAATAACTACAAGTTAGACATATAATATTCCTGAACAGCATGGCCCTCCAAAGTTGCCAAAATAAAATTCGTATTTTTAAGGAAACCTACTGGGATAACTTAAGTAGCTACAGCATTCATATTTTGTTTTTCGCAAGTCTACTAGTCAGAAGATTCGCAGCTTTGCAAACAATACACTTTGGTGAATTTCGTGCAGCAAACCTGGCGCCAATGCTGAAAACACCAAAATTGAGGTTTTTCAGAAGGATAAATCTTTCAGGAGGACACCAGATATCATTTTCTAGTTGTCACTGTTAGAAAGATCATGATTTTTTTGTAATAGATAAATTGTCGCGTGGGAATCGCTCCTCAAATTAGGCCATTGACATGGATTTACATAAATGGCAAGTCCAAAGGTTGGGATGAAGAAAATGATAGCGTACATTAAAAATGATTAATTACGGATAATGACTTCTTAAAATCAATCCAGCTTATCGTCTTAATTACTGTGTTATTATTGTAACTCTTTTGATGGACACTATTTGTAGATATTTTAGAGGATAGGAATAGCGGAGTGGGTAACATTTAGCACTGAAATTTGTTTTGTTGTTTAATTTGTAGTTCCTAATTTAGACATTTTTGTTCTTAAGTTTATTGGATCGGAATAAGAGAGAAAGTGGAGATTTATTTTAAAGGAGGGTCTTTTTTAGGAACCGCGGTACATAGGGACGCTTGAACTGTCGCGCTGCTATGGTGGCGGGCGACGTGGTGGTGCCTGTCGGGGGCGTTAGCGTGCTGGTGGTGGAGGCCGTCGAGCTTAGGGCTGGCGGAGCCGTTGTACTGCTCGGCGTTACACCGGGAGGCGTCGCGACGGTCGTAGTGGATGACACGGTGATTGGCGTCGACGTGATGGGCGTGTGCCATGGGGTGGTCGGGCCGCTTGCCGTGGGAGGGGTTGTGCTCCCAACCATGTTGTTGATTGCAGCGTCTCTGTGGCTGCGGGGAAAGTCGCACACGCCTCTAGAGGGGTTGTAGATCAGACCAGAAGGGCAAACGAAGCGAAAATGTCGGCCGCTGGCGCATCGGTAGAACACGTGGCTCAGCTCGTGGTCGGGGATGTCCAGGAGACTCTGGGACTTGGGGCACGGGGCTTTGGGCGCCGCAGACACCGCAGCCACCAGCAAGGCGAGAATTACCAAACCTGAATACCAGAAAGAAAAATTATAAAAGAGCTGGAACTTATCATACACTTTCTTATAATTCCACGTTTATTCCCATGCCCGACCTACCTAATGCAGGTTTTCAAGGGTTTTCCGTGCATTTCTTTAGGTGAAACACCCGGTAGGATCCTTAAACAATAGTCTGGGGGTCCTGTTAACGCTTGGATACATTTCTCTACCTTCCACATCCCCCCTTTACAATTCCCTTCCTATGCTATTAAAGAGGAGTTGCCTGTTTCAGGATCACTCTCATGTAGCCTGTTACCCAAAAAAAAGGATCTGAGGGTTGTGGAAATTGAGGCCCCTGTGGAAGGTTTCTCTCTCAGGTATTTATTCCTAGATTGATTGTGGGGTTTACCGTTGGGGACGTCTCGTTTTCTGTCTTGTTTTTAGATTCTCCCTCTGTGAGGCACCTTCATCTCTTTTAGGAGGCGTACGTGCTGTGGTAATTGTTTTGAGCTCATTCCATTGGATCGCTGTTTGAGATACGGAGAAGGGAATCTGTGACCCAACAGCAAACTTCTCTCTCGTCATTCGGAAGGGTGTGAGAATAGTACCCAAACCTCCGACCAGCCAAATGCAGTTTATCTCTAATAGGTGGGGACCTACTCAACCCTTGGCTGACTTCCTCTCCCTTCCACATCTCTCCTTTTCAATTCCCTTCTTATGCTACTTAAGGGGAATTTATACTTTCTGGTTGGTACTCATGCTGCTCCCCAAAATCACTGTTATCTATACCAGTAAACGAAGGCACACCTAGCTCTGTGTCCAGATTTTAATACTATATAGCCACATACGTCTGGCTCTCTGGCCCTTTTGAGTGTGGCGGGATCGTATTTACAGTGTGATTAAAACTTCTGCCTTTGGGTAAAGTTTATTAAGCTATTTTAAAAAACATTGTTGAATGAAAGAAGGGGTTGAGAGGTTTATTCCGATTGTGTGGACACAGATATTTTAAACGAAAGATAGACGATACAAGTATACAGTTGAGTTGGAAAAGGTTGACCTCAGCTAACATACCACAATCAAATTCACGACGGGTTAATCACAGGCCAGCTAAAAGAAATTAATTAACAATTTTCCAACTTGCATAATTTAATTTTATAAGCTTTGGCTCTCATGAGAAACGTTAAGCTCTAGGCGCAGATCCGTAAATTCTTTGGGTCAGTAAATCTCAGTATCTGGTGACTACCTAAGACTCTTTATTGACATTAGGGCCCAACATAGTCGAGGATGTCATAAAGCTGAGGGACAGAACACTTTTCATCTCCTCTCTGCTGGGAGAGCTTGTATAAGTCGGTATATCACGATCATCATAATATAAAAATTATCATATTTGACCTTCGCTGATGACAAACTCATAAAATTATAAGTTAGTTTTAAAACAAGCTTAAATACTGAACCACTAATATGTTATATATAGAGAGGTACGCCTTCATTGAAACCAGAGTAGGACTTGTGATTTCATGGGCAGGAACCATGATTATCCGTACTAACAGACCATCCAATCATAGTAACCATGGTTTATCAGTATTTAGATTTAGTTGATAATTGAAGATTTTTGGCTTCATGTTTATAAAACAATTGAGAAATCACCATCGATTTACAAATCTAAAGACTGGCGTTTTTTGCATGAACATTGGTGAAGCGTATGGGAATTGTAGAGTTCGCCTCGAGGTTCATGTGATCAAAAATACCGCACTACAAAATAGAATAAAGATGAAAACCTCTAATCACAACAAGTGATATCTAATCATAAAACATAATATATTATAAACAACAATAAAAGAAATAGATAATAAAAGTCTATGGATGAGTTACTATCTAGTATTTAAAATTGTTTACCATACGTACTATTCATGGTTCTCCAAATTCGTCTTCTTGCGAAGCGAGAGCAATTCGAGACGAGACTAAATAATAACTTCACTTTTGCGTCATAAATAGCTTGTCAGTTCCAATGTCAAACCATAATCGTATCAATCTAACCTTATCAAGATTACATTAATAATACTGTTAGGACATCAGTCAAATGTGAAGTACTTCTCAAGGCAGGTCGTCAGTTTTAACTTTTTTGTCTTTCAGACAAATACAGATAACCTCAATCTATAATAATCAGTGCCACACTGTCAAATTTCCATATCATGTTTTAGTAAAATTTTATCTTATAATATCCTGCAGTTCAATTTGCAGCTCGAGTATTAATACATTTATTAAGCTTTACGGTTTAGTTATGTTGCAAGTTTTAGTCCATGCACATAAAGGTGAGTTGCTTCACTACTGTGTTCACTGTATCAGTGTGATTCCTCGAGAATTCCCTTAATGTAACCGGTCTCAGTTTTATAGCAATTCGTTATTTCTTTCAATTTCCAAATTAATTAATTTAAGAGTGTTGATCTGTAAATCATATGGGTAAAAGCGAGACATGGGGTTGCAATGCCATACATACATGACGTTTCCATTTTACTTATATAAAACTAATTATCTTCGCCGTCCGATCAGGTAAAAGTCCAAAGTATTTACTTTAGGCGTTCCATACATAACCGCTGTGGCAGCCACGACATCTTGAACATTCTTGCTAAAAGGTCCTGGATCCCTATCAGACATAAGACACTTAATACGACTTGGGAGATCACAGTAATATTTCCCTATTACCAAAATATTATATAGGAAGATGGGACGTCAAATAGAATGCAAGTTAGGAGAACATCAGTTTGACTTTAGGAAGAATGTAGGGACTAGAGGAGCAATATTGACTTTGCGTCTGATTTTAGAAGACAGGATAAGGAAAAACATGCCTATGTTCATGGCCTTTGATAATGTGAACTGGAAAACACTTTTAAGGATTTTGAAGAGGGCAGGAATAAAATATTGAGAAAGGAGGCAGTGAGCAGTAAATAGAATTGAAGATCAAGAAAAGAAAGCAGAAATCAAGACAAGGATGCAGTCTGTCGCCCATGCTGTTCAACTTATATATAGAGCAGGTGATGAAGAAACTTAAAACAGAATATGGAAAAGAAATAATATTGAAAGATAAGAAATAAAAACCCTACGGTTTTCCGATGGTACTGTAGTAACAGAGGATTCAGAAGGAAACTTGGAAACCATAATATATGGCATGAACATGGTCCTGGAGAAAGAGTTCAACATTAGAATTAATACAAGGAAAACCAAGGTGATGGAGTGTCGTATGGGAAACAATGGAATAACAAGGGTGTTAGATTGGGAAGGGATATTTTAAAGTTTAAGGAATTCTGCTATTTGGGCAGTATAATAACTAGGGATTGTAGAAGAATATGACAACACCGACATCGAAGGCTTTCACACAAAAAAGAGAAATTTACTTGCGGGCCATATAAGTGTGAATATTGGGTAATTATTCCTAAAAAGTTTCGTATGAAGTGTGGCGTTATATGGGTGCGAAACGTGGACGGTATGAGAAGAAAAAAGAAAAAGAATCACTAACGAGGAAGTTCTAAGCAGAATAGGGGAAGAGCGAGCAATATGGTAGTCGTTGACCAAGAGAAGCGATAGATTAATAGACCACGTTTTAAGACATGAGGGCGTTGTAAAATTAGCATTAGCGGAAAGTGTATGGGGTCAGAACAGAAGAGGGAGGCCAAGGAAGGCAGATTATGGAGGATGTGCAGGTTATGTAGAAATGGAAAGGTTTGTGCAAGACAGGCTAGCATGAGGGTTGTTCCATAATTCTGGTAAATTTTTATGAAAGAGCGGGAAATTTTTCTTTTTCGCGCCATTTTGCTAAACATGATCCTTTCAAAGATATTCCTTGATTTTAAACAAGGTCGCAGATACACAAAAAAGAAAACCCAATCCGACCGTACAATTGAGGCCTTCGCTCAGGAAAACATCCAAAAGGTTTACAGTATCGTAATATTTAATCACAGACTAAATGTGAGTAGACTTCTGAACTTAACGAATAAATTTCATACTCCGTGCAAAACTATCCCTGAAAAAGCTTCGTGCGCGATGGATGCCACGTCCATGAACATTGGACAATAAACAGGTTTGGAAAAAACATTCCATCGTTGAATAGCAATGATTAGGCGTAACCCACCAGTCTTTTTGGGCAGATTCGTAACTGTATGTGAAACTTGGATCCTTCACTACACTCCCGAGACCAAACAAACAATCAAAACAATGGACTAAAGCTTGTGAAAGTGCACTGAAGCATGCGAAGACCGTTTAGTCACTTTTCATTTGGAATTCTCAGGGTATCAACGATTTCTTTGTTTAAAAAATCACAAGCATAACTGGGATTTATCATGGTCGTTAGCTGGATCGTTTGAAAGGGTGCTGATTGATAAATTACCAAGAAAGTACTGTTACGCCAGGATAATGCGCCAGCGACACAGCCACAGTACGAATTGTAATTAGAAGTTGTTTCTCATTCACCCTATTCTCCAAACCTAGCACTAAGTGAATTCTTATTGTTCCAGAACGTGAAAATTTGGCTATGTAAGAAGATATTTCCAGCAAATGAGGAAGTGATCAAGACCGTGGCAGAGTATTTTTATGCAATTTAAATTATTTGAGAGGTAAATTTCTACAATGAACACTTTTGTTTTTAGAAAAGTATTCTTCAAAACTAGCATGCTAGAAGGAAGACTGAACCGCATTCCATTAAATTTGTAGATTATCTTTTTTATTTCACTTATCAAAATAAAAAAGGTCTTTCACAGGTAAAAATTTGTCACCAAAATTTTCATATCATAATATTTGAATTTCAGATTTTAGCTCAATGGGCTGCAGATGATTTCAAAGTTTCAACAATTTTTATATTTTTACTTCCTTTAGCCGTATAATATAATATGTTTGTAATCCGCAATGCCTGTAAATTAGTAATAGAGAATGAAGTCATATTTATATTAATTCCAAACTAATTTTCAATATCCATTTAAGCTCAATAACCGCGTTGAAAGGTGAACTTGATTTCATTGCTTTTAAAAATAAATTAAGTATCCCAACCCTATATATATGTATTATATTACAGATAAATTCATATTCAATATGAAACAGTTAAGTTACAGGAAAAAGTAAGTGATAAAATAAAAATCACGCAATGTGCGATCTTTGTTACTTGTTTCACAGTCACCTGACGAAGGCAACAAGGATTACATAAATGTTGAGTGGCATTTATTCCATCACTCATGTTTGGTTACTTCTTTTGTCAATTAGAATATTAACACAGACGTTTATAATAGTAATAACATGCTCTATTCCCGTTGAAGTCTATAGAAGATTGACGGATTCTTTTTTTCTGATCACGTATTATTAGTATTCAATAATTCATTCATAGTCAATATTAATTCAGTATTTTTTACGAATAGGTGAAAATATTCATTCGGAAGGGCGTTAGAATAGTACCCAATGCCCGACCTCCCTGATGCAGGTCTTCTAGGGTTTTCCCTGATCTCTTTAGGTGAAAAACCGGGTAGGATCCTTAAACCATAGCCCGGGGGCCCTAGTCAATCCTTGGATACCTTGCTCTACCTTCCACATCCCCAATTTCTTCAATTCTCTTCCTATGCAATTAAAGGGGAGTTGCCTGCTCCAGGATCACCCTCATGTAGTCTGTTAAACAAAAATAAATAACCTTCAGCGCTTCTCCTGAATTATTAATTTATTGACATTCCTGCACTTACATTCTGATATACTTATTGAGATGATTTTTCCCCGTCTACTTCTTAATGTTTCATACATATTAAATAATTATTACTTTCTAGATGAACTTTTATTTACCTTTGCGATGTTTAAGAGCAGTGTGTAATTATTTTCTCAAGTAGTTTCTGGAAGAATCTGGCATTTATTTGTCCACTTGCCTAATACAACTCCCACATTTATCTAATAATTTGTATTTATCCGTCTGATCTAGTTTGTAACTACCATGGTAGCTCTGTTTAAATAATAGAATAGCTGTAAAAATAGAAATTAAATGATCTGCCTTTTATATAAAAAGAAGGTCGCTGAAAAATGAAATACGAAGCGTAAACGAGGTAAATATAGTTTGTTTAAGGAAAAACTACACCGTCTCTCTACAAAGCTCAATTACTTACGAACGAAGAGTAACAGGAATATACGTGATAAGGAAGGCGATGCACGTAAGAAAGGACAGAAATCAAAACACACTGGCCAGAATGCTAATGGAATATTTATGGAATTTTTCCTCTTTGCCCTTGGGTGCGTAAATTGTATTGTAGTAAACATGGAGGGCATAAATAATACAAAAGAGAATCCTGATATACTAATGAGATAAAGGCACAGAAGATTTTTGAATTCATAGTGAATACGTAAACCTTTTATTTTTAGACACAAGGTATGGTGGTCATTGGAAGGAATAAAATAGTTTAAGTAAAAACGGCGACGAAAAGCAGAGAATTAAGTATATATTCAATATTAATAAATATATACAGAGAACACCTTCAATACTGGCAAATGAAATGGTACTCTCTAATACTTAACGTTAAACTTAACATAAATTCGAGGCAACAAAAAAATGATTTTGGAAAATACTCATTTCTAAACAAGATAATTAATAATTGGAACAATATGCAAAAGTGTTTGGAGAAGGTTCTCTAACGGAAAGAAAATTTAGACTCTGTAATGAATATAGTTTGTAGTGTAATTTAATACACTTAAATGAAGTGATCAGTGCTCTGAAATCTCCAAAAATATAATTAAGTGAAATATTAAAATAGTTTCCCTGTGTTCGTGTATATTTCCAGCGCATTTCTTTTTCAGGAGAATACAATATTATTCCCTTTTCAAAATTTATCTTCCAATAATATATATAATATATATATTTATTAGATTATATATGGTTGATATTTAGGTAATGTAATTATATTAGTAACTTATAGATTAAGTATGGTCCTTACGAGCAGCTATTAATTATTGTGAACTAATTTTAAGTCATATGTATCTCCCACCGAGCATCTACCTATTTGTAAATTAAATAAATACATATATACACGGTTCAGAATAATGATTTGGTATAGTTCTCAGACATGTTCTATAAACATCCAATCACTTTAGGAAAGTGATGAAATAATAGTTCTAGAATGCACGCGGTCTGTCATAACTTCATTCGTGTGGAGTGCTTCGACTTTCGCTAAATCATGACTAACAATGTTATCTGTTTCAGGTTTCTCGGTGATTGTGCAACCACTTTGACAGCCTGACAGAAAATCTCACAAATATTTATCTTATCTTGCGTGAAGTGCATTTCTACCTCAAATCTAATTATCGCCGTCTTCGATAAAAAAAAAGCACAGTCTTTCGTAAAATTGCTCTTTGACTCACTCTTCTAATAATATATATTTAATTCAAAATTTACTAAATTACGGAGACCATATATACATATATATAAACGCTCCTGAATATTTTCCGAAACAATTGGACGTAATACACAATAATGCACTAAGGCTAATATCGGGTTGTCACAAAGCAACACATATTAGCAGAGTATTAACAGAAATTGATGAATTGTCGCTTGAATAAAGAAGGAAAATAGCGTCATTAAATTATGTAATAAAGAAGAAGGAAATACATACAAAGTTAATACGTAACAACGCAAATAATATACAAAGGGTTAAAACACAAATGAGGATAATTTAGTAAAATAAAGAAGGGAACAAATTTAAAATGCCACAAATATGGGAAAACTCATGGGCTTACCCCCCATGGCGTTTGAAGAAAATTACAGTAGATATGGAATTAATAGAATATAAGCACTACAATTTCAGTAATAGAAGATGGAAAAAAGTAGTGAAACAAGCAATTATGAAGTATGGCTACTTTAAAGAAATATACACTGATGCGGCAAAACAGTATAATGGAGTAGGTGTTGCGGTAATTACAGAAAATGGATGGATAATAACAAGAAAACTTCATCCAAACACATCCGTAACGAGAGCGGAAACTAAAGCAATAGAAATAGCAACGGAATATTGTCTTGAACAAAGACATAATAATTTTTGCATACTTACAGATTCAGTATCATCGCTAAAATCGATAAAAGACTGTTCACAAAACAATAACATGTTGAAAAATATCAGAAATAATATTGTACAGGCCTACAATGAAAACCAGGATATAATTTTAATGTGGATACCATCGCATAGGGGCATCCGAGGCAACGAGATGGCAGATGAACAAGCCAAACTAACAGCAGCGTTATGGTAAGAAAATGAAGGAGGTGTGGTGTTCACTCTTTTTTTACACCGCAAAAATATTATTATAACAAGAAATTGTTAAATAATAAAAAATTATATTTAATTTGAATATATTCCATTTAATTATGATGATATTTAAGATCGTAATTGTGGAATTACAATATAAAATTTACAAAAGAAATATAACTCAAATTAAGTTTTAGTAAAAATATAAATTTACGAATAAAATGTATTATCAAATTGGCACAGCTGGTAAAGCAAAAAAAATCTATGCAGCTTCTAAATGGCTGCTTCCGGGAACGGGGGTGACAAACGATATAAGTGAAATAAAAACAATCGCGAATCAACGAGAATGGTTTTATTGGAAAAGCCGGGTAAAAATGCCATTACCAGATGTTAACAAGGGTCTGGCTTCAATGTAGGGGTCATGAGTCACCACAGAGGATATGGTTGGACCAGGAAAGACATGAGAATATATACTAGAAAACAACCTGACACAAAATGGAAGAATAACAGGAGAAAAGAAAACACCGGTCCCATCTATACATACTTCCCACAACCGTTACGAGGCAGGAACAAGTGATCCTATCCTACACACACGATATTTACTTTTATATATGATAGTTGCAACATACTGATGACGGTAGTTAATTTTCTTTTAAAGTTCAATATATTTAACATACAACGCAGAATTCATCTCACCAGATGGTGGTCAAAATCGCTATACGAAGAACAGGAACAAATAATAATTGTAATTAATTTCCTAAAGGATACGAACATCTTCAAAATGACTTAATTCAATGTTTCAGATAAAATGATCTAAGTTGTTTTAGTTATACATTGTAATATTGCTTTACTGATTTGTACGGTCGGAAATGACCTGTGAGTCGAACTGAAGTAAAACTTTAATTAAAAAAAGATTTAAGATGTAAGTCGTTTTTAAAATTTTCAATTACCCATTTTTTGTGTATACACATCACCAATTTACCTTTTCCGGTCAACGAAGATGTGGTCTGTTTATTCAAATCGTCCTGTGCGGTTATTTCCGAAAGTGAAGAAAACACTTTTGAAAGGTGTATTTCAGAGTTTAATTTTCTAAACTCGCTTCCGTACCAAACACTCAAGACTGCATTCCTCCATCATTTTAGACACTTATTCTATAATATATAGGATAAATTGAAACAAAACCTCTTATTTCTTGCTTCTTTCTGAATTATTCCTGTAGTATTCTGTATTCAGTTAACGAAACTTCTATGCTGCTGCTTCCAGAATAGTAAAATAATTACTCTCATTTAAGAAAAAAAATTAAATTATTCCCTGTTGTTTGTGAGAGTGCGACCTTCCACTTTTTTATTTAAGAATTTGGAAATTACTTTGCAGGGTTTAAATTATATTTAATGAGTAATATTGTAATATGTTGTGATTAAATTTAATTTACATTTTTTAGGATTAATAATAATTACACATAATACAAAACGTACAAAATTAAATTATTTAACAGCTAACATTTAAAGCACCGATATCTTATTCTAGGGTCGTACTTAAGGGTCTTCTCGTAGGGGCAGACTTAAAACTATGAACTTTCTAACTCTAAATCGGCAGTTTCTGCTTTGTCAGAATCTTGCCACTGGCCATCTAGTCTCGTTCTGATAGAATCTCACAAAGGTTCTTCTGGACTTCCCGGTAAGAAATGAGCAATTTGCACATTTTCTCGAATGCCGCCGATACCAACAGCATTCCATCCTGGATCAACCAAGTCAGTACCACGTAACAAATCAAAACCTGTCCATCGCTCCTGCACTTAGCTTCCATTGTCCCATCAACCACGATCTATTCCTACGTACCCGCAAAATCCATCACCGTCCTTTTTTGAAAACTTTTCCCCACTGCAGTATATTATTTTCATCGCGTCAACGGAGGCAATGCTTCCATAATGACAAGTATCCACATCTATAATCTAAGTGGAGCATTCACCCTACCTACCACCAATATTTGGTAAATTATAAGGCCTAGTCAACAACAAAGATTTAACGGAATTCACCGATTAAGAAAACACGTATAGGCTATAGAATGTCTGCGTTTATTACCCTGTTTCTAACTTCTTTCAATTTCCCTCAAGCCGACTTCCTTCGACTACGTACCTCCAAATTCTATATTAAGTTGTGTTTTATCAGTACATGTTGATAAAAAAAGTAAGAGCATATCCCCTTTTCATATTCCAAACGGAATCATGCTCTCCATCGCCATCGTTCTCTGACAAGGATTTTAGCTATTATTTTGTTGAACCAGACTAAATTAATTTACAGAGGTTGTATATTTTAAATAACATACGATAATACAAAATAAGAATAGTAATTTAAAAATGTAACTTTAGTTGAACCAGAGATTCAAGCCATTTATCGGGGAAATTACTTCAAATTTAATCAGTATTCGAAAGTTCGATACATCTATTTAGTTGAATGAAATTAGTTCAGATTGACTGTTCTTTTCTATATTATAAAAAAAATTAAATTTGTTAATTGAGATGGATTGAACGAGTAGTAGTTTGAGATTAGTTAACAAAGCATTAGAAATTTTTTAAGTTTTCCTTCACGTTCTCTATTGTTTTTATAAGGTCAGAAGGGATTCTGTCCATTCCGTTCATCTGAATTCCTTTGACTAGGAACCAATTCTTCTCTCTTTCAGTTATCTATTTTTTTACATAGTCTATGATTTATTAGTAGTCATATTAATTTTTTGAGTAAAAACACAAGTAACCAAACAATAGTAGACAAAGAAGAAAAGAAAACTTTGGCAAAAACCAAGAGCGAACAACAAAATATAACTCATGTAAATAACTCAGCCACAGTACTATTTATAAATTAATAAAACAGATACATTTGAATAAATATATTTTAATGAAATAAAAATTTGGATCATATTAATAGAAAAAAATCGGTAAAGAACACACACCGCTAAATTTTTTTGATAAAATTTTATTAGTGCATATTTATTTCAAGCAATAAATTTTCTCATAATTGTATTATAAATATTATGTTCATGAAATCTTGTGCTCTTAAAATTTTTAATTATTCAGACTCGTACATGTTTTATTTGATGAGAATCCACAAATGAACGTTACAGTGTACCATCTTCTATTTAATTAATAAGTTGTAATTATTTATTTTTTCAAATATACATATGGCAAATTATGATGGGTTTATTAATTTAGAAATTATTCATATTTTGGGATGCATAATACTTGTTTTGAATGTCCGTTACATCTAATTCACTTTTAATAACTTGACGGATTACCGGCAATTAAGATTTAATAAACATTAAGATTTGGTATGATGCGTATTTTTTAAATTGTCAGAAGAACAGTGGCAATGAAAACGTTTGAAATGTAATGTAATTCAGAATGACCTGCATTAAACATTTTAGTTAATTATAAGTTATTACCACGAAATTAATTTATGTTTAAATTCCAGTTAACCAATCTACTTTCTACATAATATATATTGAATATGTGTTTTATGAAAATACTAAAAACGTAACATATTAGTTTCAATAACGCCTTGATTAAATTTATTTCCGTCGGATTTTATAGTAAAAGGCTTTTTAAAATTGATGTAAAATATTATAGCAACCGGGAAATTTTACTAAGAAATAAATTCTTCAGGAATATTCACAGAATTTAGTGACATACTGTACCAGATATCGTGTATGGGCAATGATGGATTGTGTTTTGGTAATCGGAGACCAATCTAATAGACAGTTTTCCGTCGACGAACAGTTTGAAAATGTGGAGGTAACATTACAGAATTAAGAAGGCGAAACTTAATAATCTCATTATTCAAACAATAACGAATGAAATCCAATAATTCAAAGAGAGAAAAAAATTTTCCAATTGAAACTCAGACAAGGAGGTTATGAAACGGACTTCAAAAAATCAGGGTGGAAAAATCTCATCCGAATTGGAAATTAATTCAGATTCATGCCTTTTACTGAGCTTCAATTGGTAGCAGTTTTTATTTCTTATCATTGAAATCATTTTACTCCTGACAGTAGTCAGTGAAGAATATGATTAACTATGAGCCTGAGTTTCAGGTATACACAGAATAGATACAAAAGGTGATGATCAGAAATCTGAAATTTTCACTCATATATAGAATAGCTGATGAAGAAAATTAAGAATTAATGTGGAAAGGTAATCAATATGCAAGGAAAACAACTTAATATATGTCTAATATAGTATACATGCTATATAATACTGAAATATGACATTATTATGTATAAATTATAAAAAAAATAATATAAAATTACATAGTTTTTAAAAAATCGATTTTTCCCTGGGCAATAATAGGTTTTTGTGGGAAAAAACCAACTTGAACTAGTTTTTTAATAAAAACTCCCGGTTTTTTGTGAACCCTTTAAAAATTAAATATTGAATGTTAAGTACAATAAGTACAGCTTCAAGATGGGACGAAATTTATATCCTTGATGTGACTAGGACTAATTTTCGAATTTCTTTCATAATATTGGTTAATTTAAATATTTCGAATATAAGTAAATAATTCAATTTCCAACCCGGCGACTTCAAATAGAAAGATATTTATCTTATTTTCAAATTTAATCTGGTACACAATTTTTTATTGCCTTTGTTTTATTTTTAGGTCAAATGAAATATAAAAGGCATATTAATACTTTCCAGACATTTAGCTAAAAGCGCTCATTTCCGACATTTTTACGTGCACAAGTGGTCAGTGGAAAAATTTAACTAAACTATAATAAGTATCCATTGTATACTAAAATCCGCTAGTGAAAAGCGTCTGTGTCATTGGGAAACCAATAGTTAATAAAATAAGAGTTTGAAACTAGATCTGAACAATATTCATAGAATTCAATGTTCACTGTTAATATATTGAATTATTAAATTATCAGATGCTCGTCCAGACTTTATCTTATCGAACTCAGTTGTTGCGCGGTCTCGTGGAACACGGAGAAATCTCCATCGCCAAGCTCTAAAGAACAAGGAATCGCTTTCTGCCGATATCTCACGAAATGGTTAATATTTCAAGGACAGACTTTGATTTGACAACGGAAATGAATACGCTTTCCGGTGGCCATGTTGCTGTTCCTTAGGAATAAACTTAGACAAAAGATTCTGAAACAATAAAGAAATGTAATGCACAGTTTGGAATCCTTTCGAAACGTTTATTTAAAATTAGTTCTGACCTTCGGATTGGTACTTCCATTTACTGTTTCTTGCCTGGCTAACATCTAACATTTTATAAAACTGGGATATTCTCATATGCTCTTATCCGGAAGCAGACGATTTTTCTTATATTAAGTACAAACAAAGACAAATATATATATATTTATATATAAAACTAAAAATAAAAAATTATTTCATAAAAAATAATTCTGGTGAGAAATCTTAATACGACGTCATAAGAGAAAAACGAGGAATAATTTATTCCCATTCAATCTTTCCCTACACTTTCAATTGTAAAAGACTTGGGTACGATGATTGCTAGAGAAAATCACGGCCCAATCACGTCACTTGTATTTCCGTCTCAAAAATTCATTTAAGAATAAATTAACTCCCCTGAAATCGTTTGCAATGTCGTTTTATTGCAGCTGTGGCTCGACACATAAAGTCCTCTGAAGTTTGCATCGCTTTACAGCTACGCCGTTGTAACAATTCCCAAGCGAATCAGTTGGTGGATTAGTTAGACCGAAGTTGCTAAGGACCGGCTGCTTATTAAGGTTGTTAGCAAGTGATAATTGAAGGAGGAGCTATAATGAATTTACAGTAGAGAAAGCTATCGTCGGCTTTTAGTACAACTACACATTTTGGGACAAGTCGAATACGTGGAACCTGGAAGTCTTTGCCAACGGTTTGCATCAGTAATAATTAATAAAACAATGCTGAACCGTTTTCAATTTATGTTTGTCTAAATTCAGCACACTCCTTTAAAAATGCTATATTATATTTAATCCTACGCAAACTTATGAATCTTAAACTGATTATGAGATACGTGTCTATGAACGTGGAAAAGAATTAGACGTTTCAATTCCTGAGATAAGAAATACTCTGTCAAGAATTCTCAAAGTGTTGTTGTGTGAAAAAACAAGAACTGCCAGGGATTCAGATCAACCCAGAGATAATCAGATCAAAATATTAATAATTTTAATTGTAACACTAATACTATGACGATAATAAATAATATCTTGAACCACACACGGAAGATAGATGGTTAATCTTATTGCCAACATGAAAAATAACAAAATACATGTTGATATCGTGAGTCAATGTTTATTCGCGACACCAGCCCTTTGATTTGGTAATATTATTCCCTTTTATTTTCGAAGTTATGTTATCTTTACAAATTAAAATCAATGTAACATCAACTGTCCTTTATGCGTTCCTATAGCATTCATTCGACTACGATGAAACCCCGATAAAGTTTCTGTTTTCCTTTCAGGCCAAGAAAGGTCCCCACTCAATACAGTTATAACATTTTACAGGTGGCGTGCAAATTCGCGACAAGGTAACTGAATTAGTAGAAGTATTTTACAATAGATGGAGCGCGAGTAGCTTCAACAAGTGAATATATAAAATACAATTTCAAATCTTTGAACCGAAAAGGGAAATATGTCCTTAGTTAAAGGAGGCAAGCAGAAATATTTTACATCCTCTTAAGGTACCGGGAATACTCATGGCTTTCTTACTTTACTAGGATTATTCCTCAATTCTTTAACATATCAGAGAGTAGTTTTTGCTCCGTTAAGGAACCGGATTTAGTCTGGATTACCTTAAGGTACCTGGATTAATTTTAGGTACAAGAACTGCTTTTTTTCCTTTAATGTGCCACGCGTATTCTTGGCTCTCTTAGGGTACCTCTAGTATATTTCACTCATTTAAAGTACCTGGAATATTTTTCTTTGTCTTCATGTACCAGGAATGTTTTAGACTCTCTTAAAGTAGCGTCATAATTTAATGTACCACGAGAATTATTGATTCAGTAAGGTACCACCAGTAATCATACCCGTTTAATTGAAACTAACCAAAAAACTACACAGAACACGTTGTTCCTAGTAAGGGATTAACGGTCTTAAATGGTAACGGAATCAATGCCAGATAAATCAAGAGTAGACCAAAAAATTAACGTAGAATTAATACGTTTTTGGGAATAATATAACAAATACCGGAGCAACGCCGGAAACTAAGATTGTTACTTCAATATAAATTAACAAGCGTATAAGTTCACGAAGTCATCAGCCCATTTTTGTTTTGAATGCATAACTTCCAAACCTATGGAAAATGAATAATTATGTACAATTTTTTAAATAATTGTATCATATTTACACAAAGCATTTTATATTAAATATTACATCGGTTTATTTTCAATTATTCAAATATATCTTCGTGACTAAAGTAAATGCTCGTTTTTTTATTTGTCTCCATCCCGCATTCGGGTGTCCTTGAATCAATTAATATTATACTGCCGTATCAGTCGAGGTAAACACGTTACAATATTGACACTCGATTAAGTCTTTACATATAAATGTATGTTCTGTAGCCAAGTTGCCATAGTGACGCAAGGTAGTGATTGTACCAAATTTACGCCTTTTATTCAACAAACAATTATTTTGTACCGTGTTCGTATTTCGAATGATGGCTTGTTTCAATCAAAGTGAAATTGTGAGTGATTGTTCTGCAGTTACGGAAAAGTTGAATAGAGGAATGAAAGAGCATTTTATGCTCTAGTTGATGCTTTAATAAAGGGAACATGCAGGTATTGGAGAATCAAGTGATATCATCTCACACTACTAGGTGAATATACAACTCTACTACCTATTCTACATGACACAAAACGTGAACATTCATTTCATTCCATTGTAAATAATGAATTTCAGTAATAATAATAAACACTCTTTATTTACAATTAATATTGGGAACGTAAGTTCTCTGTCTAGGATTGAGGAATTTCCTTACAGTTACCAAATATTTGAAATATAATAATTCAAAACTTCACATCTAATTCTTTCTTTTATTTATTCCTCCAACTTTTCTTTACACTAATAGAAATTTTAAATATATTTCTAACGTTTTGCGACAATTTTTCTAGGCAGTTAAATATATTCACATCTTAGTTTTCAGAAAAAAGGTAGCATAACCATGTTTGAAATCAAACAAATTAAAATTAAAACAATTATAGTTTTCTAAATTATCCCTGCGATAACATGGGCCATATAATAATAATTATACATATTCGCATTATACGTGGTCGCAGCATTCCTTCTCCTTGTCTCCATCAGTTTTTGGAGGCAATTGGCCGACTGTTCCAATGGGATCAACGGACAGCTCTTGCCCAAGGTTTTCGACCCCATTTCATATAATAGGTGAAGGTGTATGTCATAACTTTGAAAAAAACCAGAGAATACGAGGCATTCACGACGTAGTCCACTCCGGGAAGAGGAGCCTGCAAGAGAAAACTCCCACAGACCTAAATCCTAAAGAGATGCTTTTCTTTGGCTAACACGCTACATGAGGGTGATCCTGAAACAGGCAACTCCCCTTTAATAGCATACGAAAGGAATTGAAAAAGGCATATGTGGAAGGTTGAGCAAGCGATCCAAACTTTACATATTGGGCATCCTCAAAAAACTCCCACTTATAAAGTTCGCCCTTATGCGTTTCTATACCATTCATCCATTTTGGTGATCACCCCCTAGAATTATTTTTCTCGGCATTTCAAAGACTTAGGTTCTCCTTTCTTCTTCTCGTTCGGGCCAAGGAAGTTCCTACCTTAAAGACAAATAGAACTTTCGTCAGGATGGATTATGATCTGACGTAGCCTGTCAAACGCAATGATTACATGTCTGTTTAGCATGAAACAATTTTTAAATTTTATTAAAATTCTATATAAGAATAGATCATTTTAATTTGTCAATAATAATGTCAAGTCGCAATGTAAATGAACTATATATGTGACTCTGTCTCCCGAGACGGATTATTTCGTATCTAAACGTCCCTTATCCAGTATGACGCTCGCGGAAAACAACTAAAAAGTATCAGTACCTGAATAATTTTTATTTTACGCTTCACAGATATATAAACATAAGTAAATGAGTCACCGTTCAGGTTGCTTATATACAGACCAGGGTCGCACATGATCCATTTTATTTTTCCTGGATTATATTTGTATCTATACACATTATTTTACGGTAATCAGACCGAAGAGATAGTTGTAGTATATTATTTTTATAAATGTAATTGACTGTTTCAGTGTGTGTATGTTCCTCATACAAATCTAAACGCGTAGAGAAATTTCTACCAAGTTTTGTACAATTGTTCCCTTCTTCCCAGAAACAAGCAAGGACTGTAGGGGTGAGACACTATTCCCCCTCCCCCCTGGAGGCGGGGTGGAAGGTACGGAAACTTAAACCCTATACTGCTGAAACATCAGATATTTTCATACAAATGAATATTTTTCGCTGTTATTGAGATTGATAGTGTTTCTCTAGGTATTGTATATTTTTTCAGACATTTTTAAAGTTACTGTGTACCATGAGATTGAAGAGGTTATCATAAAATTCAGTTTCCATAATATATGGGGCGTCAAAATTTAAATTTTCAAAAATGTGACGCTCTGGGCGATCTGTTAATCACGTTTTAACAACGAGATTAATGTCGAATTAAATATTGTAGTCGTCTTATATAAATGAATTCCCGGGCACCGCTAGGCATCAGCTAGGTATATAATATATAACTGTTGCAGATATTCTAAGACATTCTGCTTACTACCGGTTAATATTTTCTTCCGTAAGTTCTCAAGTAGTCCTTACGTCCCTTAATTTGATCCACAATTCCCAAAACGTCTACACTTCACCACAAATTAACTTGCTTACTATTCTCTCTGATTTTCCTCCTTGTTCACATGATTGCTGTCTGAATAATCTTCTCTTTCGTAATATGGACTCTTCCGATGAAAAATTTATAACATAAAACATTTTCTCCGGAAACTCCTCTTGTAAATTATCTAATTTGGGCCTAGCAAGGACAGGAATAAAATTAAGTGACATGGAAATTTTGAAGGTACCAATTTGTATTGGGCATTATGCCTAAAGATTTATAAAAAACATAGCAAAATTGTGAAACAATAATATTATGATTGTTTAAATGACATAAATTGTAAATGTATTGCAACTTAGATTTAGTGAAAATTTTTGGACAATCAAACATCATAAAAAGAAGTTTTAAAAAATTATATAAAACGTTTACTTTTATATGAGACAGACTAAATATTATTGAAGCTAAAAAAACATCAATGTATGTAATCATATTTCAGTTTAAATTAAATAGATGACATACATAGTTCAACACAGTGGTATTTTCGTCGAGATTTTTCTATCCTAATCTGTATAGTAAATTTTTTAAATCCATTCTTTAAATTTGCAGAAATCTCACAAATACGGAACGAAAACTCACATACTGTTGAATTAAACGCAATACAATTTGATAAAACTGTTTTACAAAATAAGATCAAAACTTAATACTTCGGTAGATATGTTGCTTAATAGAAAGGCCGTACTGGGTATTTCAACAATATAGTTCATGTTTTATTCTACTGTGCATTTATATTTTTTATTTGAAAGATTTTGATTACTACAGTTAAAGATTAGAAAGTTGCTATTATAAACGCGTGATACTCTCATAGAAATTCTTTAAAAAGATAACAAATTTTTATTCTTCATAATTCAAATTTTCTATACAAGTTGTAAAATTATTAATGAAATTTAAGTGAATATCGACATAAAAAATTGATTTATATGGAAACCATTCCCTTTAAATTTTTAATTAAAACTTAATTCTGTAGATGTAGTTTAAAACATTAACCACATCTGAAAAGTAGGTTATGTGTAATTAACCCTCATTTATAAAAGGAAACAAGTAACTTAATTTAAAGTCTTAACTTCTGTTCTCAAATTAATAACAACGCTCAGTGCTATAAATCGTTAAGTTGTAACCGGTAACAAGTTTCACCGTCACAAAAGGAAAGAGGTAATTTGCGGACTTCAGAAAACTAGCTTTAGTTTATTTCGTATTCAAAAGAAATAACTTAGGGCAATTCGACTAACGGGCATTACACGCTTGAAAAATAATATTTATTAAAATGTTGACAACTTGCCTGCCTGTACTATATTTGTATTTTTTTTAATTATTAGGGCTTAATTCCCTTAGTCCTCTACTGTGACAGTAGGACAAGCCAGAATACCAATACACTCATAGATAATATAATACAGCAATTATGTATCCACAGCTAAGAATCAAAGGCAACTATCACAAAAATGAGAAAAATACGCAACATAAAAAAAATTAATCATAGGAGCTTAGTTTTCAGACAATTTTAATATGAGAAAGAATTACACAGAAATAAATTAAAAATATAGATGGACGTTTAGATAGTTGAATGATAATTAAATCAAAGGTTAA
This sequence comes from Eucriotettix oculatus, assembly GCA_034510155.1. Lineage (NCBI taxonomy): Eukaryota > Metazoa > Arthropoda > Insecta > Orthoptera > Tetrigidae > Eucriotettix > Eucriotettix oculatus. Next base: position 57,112,305 of record CM067376.1, read on the forward strand.
CCGGATATACCAAAGATATTATATAATTAATTTAGATTTTTGGTTTCAAGTTAAATATTGACTTTTTCAATTAGGAGGTACCCTGTCTATTATTATGACGTTTTCAAAGTTCAAAAATGTGATTTAATTTATAGTAGTGTTTACTAATCGCATTTAGTTTAGCCCCTATAAGTTTAAAATTAATCGCCATAATCAATGGCCTTGTTGTTTGGTAGATGTAACATAAATAACAAATTTGGCAATTAATTTAAAAAACTGCACTAGTTATTGTGAAACGATTGAAAACACGTTTGCAGCAATAGATGGAGTGAGAATTCTCGCCCTCCCCCCTCTCTTTCTCATATGCTGCCAAAATTACGCTTATAATAACACTGTAAGTGAGATGAATGGTATAGGAACGGTTAATAGGACTTTTAAGTCGCAGTTGGTTTTCACGCCGCCTTTCACGTGGCTATTCAATAGATTTATAAATATCTACATTATTGTCTTCTGAACTTTGCAAGATGTTTAAATGAAACATACACGAAAATTTAAGTTAAAATTCGTGTTTCAATCCGTAAAATTTTCATTGAAATCCGTTAAGCCGTTTTGGAGCGCAGATCAAGAGTACAGACAACCCGCATTCACTTTGGAAACTTCACGCACGTAAACCAAGAAACCTTATTGTAGAATTCATATTATATTAATATCGTTATATAAATTAAATATACACGAATATTTAACTTAAAACTCTTGTTTTTAAACCCTCAAATTTCCATTGAAATCTGTTGAGCCGTTTCTGATCTTAATCGAGTCAAACATACAGACAGAGACAACAATTTTCTTTATTGGTATAGTTTATCGGCAATCTTTACGTTATCTACTATCATTTTTTATAATAATACTTCTGACTCTGTAACTTATTTTATCAAGTAGCGGTCCTATTTAATCTTTCCCTAAAAATTTTGTTCCATATTTCTTTGTTCAATTTATAGGTTTTCAACAATCCCGCGTGCTTATAAGCCAGTTAGCTAGACTTTTTTCAGTATAGTTTTAATGTTTCTTCGTCTCTATCAAGTAAAACTCAATGTGTGTAGTACTGGAAGTACATATTACCTTATAAGCTATGGGACACATCTTTAAGACTAAAAACATGTATTGTACTGGATTCCGAATCGGTGTTAGTCATACGCAGTACGATCCTTTATATACCACTACGTTGTTAAATAAACGTCTATAACCTCTACGTGTATGTGTTACTGTATCTCACGATCCTTCAGAAACGTGACAATATATATATATATAGTGTGTCGGATAGATTGTGCCCCCCAACAGCTTGCATCGCTTAAGTAGTTGGCCTAAATTAAGTTGAAATTTCGCTCATTAGCACCACGCAGATTGATCGACAACTGTGCGGGTAAGTAAGGGCCTCATTGTGCCTAAATTCGCTTCGTGGCTGAGCAGCAAGCAAGAATTACGAGGCTGACGCAAACTGTAAGGATAATCCACGTTTACAGTAATCTGTAGGCAGTAAAACCAAATTTTGCTCATGAAACATAGAGACCCTTTAAATAGGCGACGTAAACTCGGGACAATAAGACCGCGTTGATTCGTTGCAATGGTTTAAATGCAACTGTTTTATAATGATCTGGCATTTGCCTGAATTTTATTTCAACAGCCGTGATTAAGTATTATCCTCCATGTTAATAAATCGTCTTCAAGGAGATTATTGCGGGTTGTATTTCTTTTAAACGTTATTCTTTCCATATCTAAGACATAAAAATCTCGCAAGAGCTTTATTTCAGAAGACATAATGTACAAATTTGTTCAGTTTTGACAATGCAAGATGTAAAAATTTTAGAAGTAGAATGCAATCTCTTTTCTAGACTGATGAGACATCAGATCTAACAATTCGGCTATTAATGATAAAAATGACTCGGATAATTTGGACAAAATTTACGATTCGCTTATATTCCAAACTTTTTGCTTCACTTATTGTTTAACTTTTTAAAAGTAAATTAATAAAACAAATAAATGCAATTAAGTTTTATAAAAGTAAAATTTGTCTCTCATGCTTATCAATTGACTTGTACAGAAGTTACATAAATATATGTAATAATTTGATTATTCATACAGATAAGTAAAATTTCACATTCTTTAAAGTACAGTTTAGAGATTACAATAATTAATTTTAAATATAAAAACTGAAAAATTTTCAATTAATGAAAATGATAAATATAATAATAAAATTCTTTCGGAGGTGTCAACCCTATTTTATTAATAACAGAAAATTAAATTTAAAAATTACAGCTCATTTAGAATATTACTATTTAACAACACTATTTTGTAATTTTAACAAAGTATATATATATTTGTATAATTTTAGTAGTAATATTTCCTGAGGACATCTCAAATGCGGTGACGAAAAACGTCCGTTCAACTAGATAAAAATTTTGTCTTTACATGGTCGTTATCTCATTTTAGTCGTTTATTGGAAAAACGGACATTAAGTGATTTACCATATTGATTTTTTAAAAGTATTATACATTTGAGAACTATACGAAAATATATTTCTTCTGTTTTTCTTATAATTGAGTGCGGGTTGCCTATATTATTGATCTATAATACTATTTTTAATATATATTTCGTGTTGTAATAAACTATCGTTGGCAGAAAGCTAACTCCCTAAGGAATAATAAACTACTTTGGATCGTCGATCCAGTCGATATCGAAGTTAATTTTATTTTTCGCGTCAGATAATTTTTAATATTTCGTAACTGCTCATTTGTAAAAAAATACTATGCATATATATATAATAAAATACTATTCATAGGGACATTCAGGTAAAAGTATTAAATTAAATAAACTTTAATAACAAAAATACTGTATTTGTGTGAAAAAAGTGAAGTGTCATCAAAACTACGTTTTTTTTCACTTTTTAAATGTGTTTTTTGAGCTACAAAACAATAAAAACCTCAATGTTTGAAATCTTCCAACTTAGACCCATGTAGTTTGAAAGCTAACGATATTTTTAAAAAATTCTGAGGACACAGTTGATTAGAAATTAGATTCTCTACAATTTTGCTTCTTCTTCTTCCTATGGCTCTTTAGCCCGTAATCGGACCCTTGCCTCTTCTATTGCTGTTCTCCCTGCCTCCCTATCAGCGGCCTTTCTTCTCCATCCTCGCACCTTCAGAATGAAGCGTGTATCTTCTTGCACCATAACTTCCCATATCGCTCGAGATCTTCCTCTTCTTCGTCTTCCTTCAAATCTAGTATTTAGTAGTTGTTTTGGTATTCTCAACTCTTCCGTTCTAATAACATAGCCAGCCCATTCCAATCTTTTCAAACTTACCCAGTTTGATAGTGGGACTTCGTTAAACTGACTGTAAAGCCCTTCATTCCGGCTAGTACAAAATAAAAACCAAATTAAAATCAATTAACCCTATATATTCCAAAGGAGCCAAGATAATTAAGTGATTCGGAAAAAAAATACATGGAAAGAAACGTGATAGAGAATAATAAAACAATACCTAGTTTAAGCACATGTATTCAATCACAGTTCTTAAAATTCACAGGCTTTCTTGACGTATCATGGTGAAATTAATATACAACACAAATTAATATAGAACAACATAAGCATTTATAGAAACATTTATATTTTATAAATTGTAACTCGACATTGAGTTCTCCGTTTCACCTTTTTAAACGTATACTCGTACAACCGGTCTGAATCCAATTTGAGTTACAGTATAAAAGATTTATTTTCCATTAGTTCTGAAATGAGGAAACAATTTTGTCACAAGTGCGTAGAATAATATGGAATTATGCAGCACCGGAGAGTAAAGCGGGGCGATTCAGATCAGTGAGCAATTTGTTTTCATGAGTCACGAGCGCTCACTTCGTAAATGGAGTTAGCTCTTTGTATTGGTTCAATCGTGAATTCAAGTACATATAATAAGCTATGAAATCGGTGAAAACGAATAAACAGTAAATATCAACTTAACAAGAGCAATATACAATTAATATACTGTGTTGCATTCAGGAATTTTTATCATACGTACTTGTAAATTCCCATACTAAACATTGACCCTTCGTTAAATGATATACACACATTATTAAATGCTAAATGCATATTTATTAACTTAGAAACGTTAAAATACATGACATATTGACGGAATATATTTTATGTGTAATAAATAATTTAACATCACTAATACTTTATCTACAAGAAAATAAATTGAAAAAACTTGATAACAATTATCGTTAGAGATAACTCAAAACATTACAGGACAAGAAGCCAACTTCAAGTACTATAGAAAATATTATCTATATTAAATCAATGACAAAGCCAATTTCGACAATTAAATTTTAATTGAAACATAATATAAACAACACTTCCTGTCGTTCCTTTCTTTAAAACCTCTTCATGTTGAAAAAAAACTAAGAATCCGAAAATTCCAAAGAAGACAAGTTTTACATACATTAATAAAACAATAGTATGAAGATATAAGGAACATTATCTACCACTTATCTTATGAATTTAAAGAGAGGATACTTTTAAATGTGCTTAAACACATACAGCCCAAATGACTGTTAAAAGTGCACAGCTGTTGAGCTTTATGTTGAAGTTTGAAATTAAAAAAGAAACCTTTTAACATTGAATGATAACATCAATTTATATAATCAAGGAATCATAGTAATAATATATTCCATTTAAATTACTGGTATCACTCTTAACATTAGATAATATCAGAAGTATGTGAATCAAATCGATCGTCAATATTGAATAACATTTACATTCCTAGTCTACAACTTTTACAATTCAACGATAAAATTACAGTTGTTTAAAAAAATATGTAATTTTGTGCGTTGCATTTTAAATTGTTCTTATGTTCTTTATTAAAAGTTAAGACCTTGCGTTTAGCGTCCATAACCGACCTATGAAATACAAACAATTAATTTATAATGTTGTTGTAGTACTAATCAGTCTTTAGACTGGTATGATGCAACCCTCAATGCTAACCTATCTACCAAAGCCTTTTCATTTATGAATAACTATCGCATCCTACATTCTCCCTATTCTGCTTAGCGTATTCCATCCTTGACCCTCCTCTTCTGTTCTTACCCCACACTTTTTCCTCTAATGGTAATTAACGTCTCAAAACGTGGCCTATTAATCTATCCCTACTCTTTTTCTAAATCTTCCATATTGTCTTTCTGTAACTCCTTCCAACCACGTTCCACACCCATATAAATTTCGCCACACTCCATACGAACTTTTTTGCCTGTGCTATCCTACTCTTTATGTCTACTATACTTCTTCCATTCCTAGTTATTATGCTTCCCAATTAGCAGAATTCCTTAACTTCCTTCAAAATATACCTTCACATTCTAACACCCTTTGTCCATACGAACTTTTTTGCCTGTGCTATCCTACTCTTTATGTCTACTATACTTCTTCCATTCCTAGTTATTATGCTTCCCAATTAGCAGAATTCCTTAACTTCCTTCAAAATATACCTTCACATTCTAACACCCTTTGTTATTCCACTATTTCGCATACTACACTCCATTACCTCGGTTTTCCCTCTATTAATCCTCTTGTTGTTCTCTTTCTCCATTACCACGTTTATGTCATCATGGTTTCCAAATCCTCTTCCGACTCCCCTAATACCACAATATCATCAGCAAACTTTGGGCTTTTTATTTCTTCTCCTTGCAATACGATTCCTTTTCCATATTACTTTTTAACTTTCTTCGTCGCCTGTTCTATATATAACTTAAAGAAAATGGGGAGACAGTCTGAATCATTGTCTTACTACGTTTCTTGATTTCTGCTTTCTTTTCTGGCTCTTCAATTCTTATTACTGCTGACTGTCTTTGGTAGAGGTTATATGTAACTCTTTTTTCTCGGTTATTTTATTCCTGTCCTATTCAAAATACTGAGTAGTGTGTTCCAGTTTGCACTATCAAAGGCTTTTCCTCAATCTACAAATGCCTGTTTTTTCTCATCCTGTCTTCTAAAATTAGACGTAAAGTTAATATTGCTTCTCTTGTCCCTACATTCTTCCAAAATCCAAATAGATCTTTTCCTAACTCACACTATATTTGCAGTTCCATCCTACAATTTACTATTTTCGTTGGAAATAAAAAAAATACTAAGCCTAAACCTGACGGAAACAAAGGTGGAGCTCAAAGAGGATATAGGAATCATAAGAAAACAATTCTGGAGCTAAATCACTATTGCTTTTACAATGTTCTTATATTGCTAATAGAGTCCAGTAAAATAATTTGTATTTTAAAATGTCATTTGATGCATAATAAAGGCGGAATTTTATATGGAATTGAGATGTTCAATTCATTTATTTGCGATCTTTATGTGGTCCAGTCATCTCTGAACGTAAGCGAGGAAAACGTCAGTATTGTTAGGGAACAATATCCTCATAACGAAGGACTTATGATCTGGATTCTCGGGTACGACGGGCCATTGACTCCGGAAGAACTAGTATCATTTCGTCCGCACAATTACTAGCAATTTCGCACGTTACACACTGTGATTTTAGATGTTACAGTTTTTATACACTACCCTAATTCAGCTGAATGACCCCATTGTATTTTATCCTTTCAGCTTCAACTGAGACCAACGTAAAACTGATTGGAGCCTTTTGGCCCATTTGTTGAGGCAAAATTACCCTACTACTTTCGTTATTCAGCCCTGTTATATGTGCCGCTTACTTTTGTAAATAAAATACAATAAATGGTCAAAATCAAAATTAAAAGAATTGTAATTCTAAATAAGACGCTTCATCCCCATTTTTGGCACCTATTCATTTCTTTCCAATTTTTTATATATATTTACAATTACCTTGTTTAATTCAAACAAGTAAATTAAATTTATGTGGTAGTTAAACGTACAACTGAAACTTTAACATAAATTTTGTGGTACTACCGCAACATAGTAGCCGAAATGAGGGAAAACAATGCTAAAAAACAGTTCGCAAAACTGATGTTGTAATTCAATTAATATCCTGAGATGAAAGTGTGTTGCCTTATAATCTTCATTTCAAAATGAAATATATTAGATGCATTAAAAAACCTTTTGCTCTACCTTCCGCATCCCCCCTTTTCAATTCTCTTCCTAGGCTATTAAAGGGGAGTTGTCTGTTTCAGGATCACCCTCATGTAGCCAGTTAACCAAAATAATTTTTTTTCATGTAGTAATTAAAATAATTGTTATAGAAGACGTTCCGGTATTTTCTAGGATTGCACATTACCGCTCAAATGGTAAGTTTTATAATATTTACTCACTCACATCTCCAAATCATTTATTTTAAGACGTTATTTACTTCATGTATCTAGTTTTGATGTCTTTAAGAAACATTATCGTCAAAAGTATTTACTATTTATTTTTAATTTTAATTAAAATCTTACTCCTTAATTACGTAGCCTCGAGTGTTATCATGCCTTATGATATTTCTGTGAGGGTCTGCGGGACTCGGTGCACGGCATAGGAATGGATTGCTTAGTTCCAGTGAGAGTCTAGAACGGACATCCTAAAATTAAACCACGTCAGCTGCTGTCCAGATACTCTCACTTAAAGTTCCAGCATGTCTACAGAATTCGTATGTAGTTTTGAAAATTTAACTCTGAGATTTATGCTAATAAAAATTAGTTTTTTATTACAATTTTGTTCCGTAAATGTCTATTCCATATAATTTACACAGACGAACCTCGTAACACAGTTGTTACTAAATCCTCAGCTTCCGAAATAGACATCAATATATATAACATAAATAAAACATCTTTGCAGATTTATTACTCAATTTCAGTTGAAAATTTTGCTGTTATCTTTTTTGTTAGTGAATATGTATCGTTCGATTTTCCATTGTCTACACTAATTGGTTTGAATCATTTCTCCATTCCACTATGTTCACCATCGTATTTTTCAAATTACGTTATGTAGCATCCATACGTTGAAAATCTGTATTACTGACTATATAATAATAAATAAATATTACCCTTATGGGTTAGCTTATCGTGAATACGAGACCAGCTTACGCGCCGCTCCCATACATAACATTTGTAGAAATAACTTTTATCATAAAGTAGCTCAGAGAAATACTCCATATTTAATTCATCGTTTAATATATAATATTTCGACAAGAAGGACGAAATGATATTCAGATATAGACGGAGCGGCAGCGGAATGCCCAGGATTAGTCTGGCGCCGTAAAGTTGCCTAGGTTCGTGCGTAGAAACAAAGTTTGAGAATTAAGGCTGGTCATCTACTAGGGGACGATGATCTGTGCCCTCGGTCACTGCTTCCCATCGTCCTCGAGCAGATCGCGATCTTGTAAGATTATAAAGGATTGACGTTTGGCACGTCACGTGGAGTGATGTTTTACCTATAATTGGGGTGCCAGAAAGACGATCAGGGAAGTCGCAAAGAAACGAAATGGATAATTCACGATTCGACTTGGGAGGAGGAATAGGTTGGGGAAGAGTGAAGAAGGAAGATGTACCGATAGAAAAATTCTCTACAACACTGAAAAAAGGAAATAGACTTGAGAGAGGAGAACGAAGGAGATATTAAGACACAAAGTTAAATTCGTTGTTAAAAAGAAGAAGATCCGCTGTGAGATGAGAAGAAGAGGCTTTCAGCACATAATTGAAAGCAAACTACAAGCACGCCAGAAATTTGGCCACCATAGCCAAAATTCTCGGTTGAGAAGACCCCAGTCGCTTAGCGCAAAACAAAACAGGTTATTTTTCCAACCCAACGTAACAATTGAGATCTCTGCCGCACGCTTGTTTGATTTCCCCCCACAGATATGACCCTGATAGTTAATTGAGCTTCATGCAAATCACCCAATTCTTTCCATTTTTCAGTAGAGGATCCAAGAAAATTATTCGAATCAATAATTAAATAAATTCTGAAATTAATATATTACTTTTAGTGCTAATATATTAATAATAGTCATCCCCTTTTTCATTACATTAACGTGTCTTTTCTCTGCCTCATGATTTTTACTTCCAATGTAACAGATCCTTCCTCGTATGCAACTTGCTACTTATATAATTCAGTAATGTCTTGCGAATAGAGTGCAATTGAAAACACTAGTATTAATCTATTGGGATAAATTACAATTGACGGCAAAAGTGTGTTCTTCGGCATAAAAACAATTCACACAGTTCCATTGAACTTGAGATGTGTATCGGTTTTATACTAATGCACAATTGATATGAAATACTATTTTATATATAATGAATAATTGTGCACACAACCTTAGAAAGTAATCTGGGAAAAATAGCAAATTAATGAAGTAATACATATGCTAAAGGAATAAAATAAGAAAATCACAACTCATGTGTATTTTAAACTAATTTGAATTTTGAATGTAACCCAAGGATTATTTCGGAGTTCCAAGAGATTTTACTTTTAAAAAAACCTATTCTGTTAAATAAGTTATTACATAAGAATTTATTGAAATTTTAATGGGAAGTAAATCAAAGCTTATTTCGCTTAATCTCTAGTTTTAATAGCCCATGCTTAGTTTACCTCTAATTAATTCTGAGACACACAAATTAGAGTGCACTTTATGCAGTCTAATCCAGACATCTGCGCTCAGGAATTATCTTCATTGGACGACCCCATGCTGCTACGTTAAGGAACATTACGAAACGGAACTTTGCGGTGATTCATAGCCACGCAACTTTGCTATTCAACTATTTTAAAGTCCCTTCACCAGTAGTTCTCAACATCCACCATCCACCTAAACTTTGTAACATTAATTTACTAAGGGTTTAATAGAATTAATTGAATGATTCTATTTTATCCGATAAGTAGAAAATTTTCACAGATGTTTACAGTTTACATTCATTTTTGTTAGTCAGAGCTAAAATTAATTTAACTCTACATTCTCACAGGACTATAGTATTTAGATAAATTCGTATGAAGAAATCTAACCAAAGGAAGAGTCTAAATCATCTTAATTTGATATGCTATCGTATATACTATATAATAGTGGGTGTGTCTCTTGGTAGTAGGTCTCAATCTGCCTCCTCCTGGAGGTTTAATCAGGACTCTCGCGTGGACTAAACGATAAATAAATTTCCGGACTAGCCGCTTTACCCTCTCTGAACTTTTCTGACTAATCTCCCCTGGCTACACCACGATTACCACACAGAACTACAAATACTTGATTTCATCCAAGTACAATTTCCTAATCAAAATTCCGGTGGTTAAACACATGTTTATCAATAATATTTTAATTGAACTTACGAGTTCTCTGGTTATATCGCTTGTAAAACACAACGTTTCGATAGCAATCTCCGCCATCCTCTTCAGGTGAAGCTACCGAAATGTGTAGAAACCCGAGAACTCTATATTCAAAATTTGATTCATCAGGAAAGTCTACATTTTCTACTAAATAAATAATATTTAACATGAAAAACAACTGTATAAATTGTTTATAAATTGGACATTTTAATTTTTCTGTTTATGTTCTCAGATGGTATCCATATTACTTCTAGTGCCGAAATTTGTCTACCTGGATATCACACATCTATTAAACAGCAGCTTGACAGTATTCAGTACAGTTTTAATACTTAATTTAGCATACACATTAATATTCAATTTTGATAGCAACTTCTACTTTTAATATGAAGAACTTGAGCATGCACAGCATTATATCCATTTCAATGTATAATCTGGATTAAAATTATTTCTGTCAACCTTTTACTGCAATATTCTCTCTTATATGATTCAACTGTAATTATGATAACCTGTTTATTTTACACTAATTTTAACACAGATTTTTAAAATTATAACCAACCAAATTTCATATGGTTTTTCTTTGTATATGACCTGAAAACTGCCTTCGTAACTCGAGGTTAAGTATAAATTCAGTTGGTTACTCAAATAAATATAATTAACCTGCTCATCATAAATCAACAAACGTAGTTTATCCAATATTCAGACCGTTAAACTTTACTTAGGCTGTGGTAGTAGAAAATGTATCTCATGTAATTCCTCCAAATTTAATTTAATGTTTACAAGAAAAATGTGTAATTTTTATTATCCTCTTAGAATGTTTTGAGAACCAGTTTAATATTACTCATTTGGTTTAACATTCGTCCGAAAAATTGTATTATACAACTTTTCCTTCTGTGGTTCAAAATAAATCCCCTTTTCATATTTTTTTCATTTATTTATCCATGATTGTTTAGACGATCAAGTTTTCCTAACTATTTGAACACCATTCACAAGAACAATATATTCATCAGGCATTTTACAATGTCAATCTTGGCTTTTAGAGAAATTAGTAAAATATGTGCCTGTATTTAATCTGAAAATGATATAAATTGTAAATTCAGAAATGCTAATATACATGGGAAATGTATTAAGGATTGAAGTTGTAGCGCAGTAGAACCCTGCCCAATTTTTATTCCTATTTCTGGAATTTTAAATTATATAAAATTTTAGTAAGAACATGTCGTTGCTTATAACGGTAGGCTTGTTTTTGGCTGAAAGAGCGTTCACCTTTCGGGTTTTCCTACGGACACATACCTGTATATCATCAAAAAAAATCCAGCGCTTGACGGAGAACTCACGATGATTGGCAGACAATCGTCACGTGACAGAGTTTTATCCCTTGGAGGGGGCAAATATACGAAAGTGACCTGCGAAGGTGAAGGGCGGAAAAAGGTCAGTATAATGTAAGGATTGAGAGGTAGAGGACAGTATGAAGCGTGGATTTATCATTGGAGGAAGCAACAGCATGGCGTGGGACTTCGAGATAGCAGCGAAGGATTGAAGTGTTACTATCCGAGGAAAACAACAGAGGAAGAAAGAGAAAAAGGCTTGGTTTTCCATAATTTACCAGCAGCTCCAGGATCATCCAGAACAATGAGAGAAGGAAGTCCAATCACCCGTTAATCCGCACCAAGACGCACAGATGAACAAAACAGGTTCGATCAGCGAACAGAAACTGCTGCACGTGGTTACCCAACTAATAATTTAACCCTGAGAACTTTAAAATCGTCCCTTTAATTATTTATATTTGTATCGGTAATCTTCGCGTAGGATCCCATTTAAAATTATTGTGTTTTTCTTTAAATAAATGTATATAAAAATATTATTATTATTATTTAAATTCATTAAATAATTAATAATAATATCCCCCTATCATTTACAAAGTATTAATAATAATTAAACTCAATTTATTATACCATAAAATAACAACATATATCAGTATGCTGTTTGGTAAATATTTAAGATAGAACATTATAGCTAAAGGATCATTTTTGAGTCTTAATTATCTGTAGTAGGAATATAATGAAAATTTAGTTTACTTTCCTTCATCAGAAACTATCCTACAAGGAATTTCTTAGAATTTTGCAAACATATTGACACACAATCACATGTACAAACAAGCATGTTTATTGTAGTCCTCATTTTAATTCATACAAATAGAACCCACTTTTCAATATGTTTACTAGTTTCAATAAACCATCCTAATAGTTTTCACTCTGTCTTCAGAACACTTACTCAACTAACACTCTCTTTTTAACTCATTTCTATGTAAACATCTTTAAATTTAACCTGCAACTACAACTTTCACTCACTGTATCTCTCTCTGATGACCTCTCACTTGCTAACACCATCAAAACCAAGTCAATCAATACTGTTTATATTTCTGTTCTACCTCCTAAAAAGTTCAATTTTCTTGTAAAAAAATATATCAGCTAAATTTTGATGACTTGATGCTTAACAACACCAGAAGATGGAGAAATTAATGATAGAATATCAAAATTGGAATTCATTTTGTTAATTACAAAACCTAAGGATCATTTGTAAACAAGAGTTAATTTATCTGAATTGAGCAACATAAACACTGATACTGACTGGACAGTACTGCTATGTAAAAATTAAAATACAATAATATGTTGCACTTATTAAAAAACAATCATCTTCTTCTTCCTTGGCTCTGTAGCCCAATAACCCAATCAACTGTGAGTTAAATACCACGTACATAATACATTGTGCTCTAAACTGAATATGAATGTATTTTCACTCTTAAATGTTTATAAAAAGTAAGCTAATGAAGGAAAGCCACTCTCCGAATGCCACAAGAAAACAAGCAAGCTAACACAAGTTTCCTCTGTTCAAATCAACGGATTTAAAAGCCCAGTTCCGAATGACGTGAATATTATGTCATACTAGCTGAATGGGTTTAATGGCATTGGCCTACCAGATTGACTGCAGACTCATCTTATATGACACATTCTGAATTTGGAGTGATTTGTGGTCAGCTTAATGATTCTCATGCAGTATTCATTCCAGTCTCCATGACCATGATGGCCCATGCCATGATTTGAATCTAGGAGCTCTGTGTTATGAGGTAATGACTCTAGCCACTTGACCACAAGAGGTCAGTTTTTAAAATAATAAAATATTAATTATTGAAACTTGCATGATAAACATAGATTATACTTTCTAAATTTCATTACAAATCAACAGTTTGTTAAATAATAATATCAGTTTTCAACAAAATATTATTAAGATAACTTTTCATCTACCAGCTTTGATTCAGAACTGTAACTGTTTAGAAAGTTTGGTTAAGAAATAAGTGATATTGGTCTATATTCAAAATATGCAACCCATATGTCAAGAAGCACTTTGAGATCTTACACCAATTCTGGCAGATTCACATCAGAGTGTCTCAGTCAAAGTAATAGTTTGACACTAACAATACTGGTTTGAAACTCAGCTCATTACAATTTAAAACAATGGAAATGTTTCTTAAACACAAATTTAAGATATAAAAATTTATAAAAGTCATTTATCAAATAAACAGTGTACAAACCATACAAATTTGTGTCTACATATTTCTCAAATATAAAAACTATTACTCTACCTGACCTCCAGAATACAACAAATATATATTTGCCATTAAATTTTATTTAACATTAAATAAATTTAACAAATATACATTAATTCCATACTGTTGTTTGAAGACCAGTTTCCCATATAATAAAATAAACTGAATATAAATAGTGACTGAAATTAGTTTAAAAAAGTAAAAATGTATTGAATATTTTCCCATCAAAGACTTTTTTTTCTTCATTTTGAAATAAATACAGCACACTTTTACATTAAAATGTCTTGTATCAATTTATTTATCACACTGGTGTGAAGGTATGAAGTAAATAATATTATAAGCATTTGATGAAATAATGGGTAGATATTAAAACACACTTTCATTACAAACTTTTTTAAAAATGCTTTCAAAGAATAAATAATTGAACTTAGAAGAAATCCTAAAATCAAACTTATTCAGAAAGATAAAACTAAATCCAAATTTTAATATATTTCTCATTAATCCAATTGGTCTGGATGATTTAAAAAAAAGTTAATGTCATTGTCTATGTTTATTATTTTTAATTTAGTATATCAAGTGATGTCAATGAACTCCTTTGTCCTGTGATGTTTAACTATGTAAAATTTACATGATTAGTACAAGTCCTAAGACTGGTCTGATGCAACTCTCCATTCTAATGATGTCTAATACAAAACAAAGTTCAATTTCACCCCAAAATCCTCCAAATGGTTTTCAATACACCATGCTATATTAGTAATGTAAGGCTAGATACACATCTCCTAATGCCAAGGGAAATGTACAAATAGAAGTTCTTGTCATTTTCTAACACTCATCTGATTTAACTAGAGTCTAACCTGAAACATGGTCCTCCTTTCATAAGATCTCCAAAAGTAGAACTGGCTGAGTGATCTAAAAGGGTATTAACTCCATTATAATCATTGGATGAAATGTGGATGGTAGGAGTTGCAGAAAGGAAAATAATAGAAGCCTTTGAAATGTTGTGCTGTAGGAGAATGCTGAAAATAAGATGGGTGGATATAATTACAAACAAGGAAGTTCTAAGCAGAATAATGAAATGTATGGAGGATGTTGACCAAGAGAAGGAGTATATTGTCTTAAAAATAATTCATAAAACATGTTAACTACATGGTATGCTACTTACCTAATAAATTTAAAAATGATAGTTTAAGTGTTTATCAGGTATACATTCCTATTTCAATAGTTCAGATAGAAATTTAATAGGTCTTTGCTTACAAGAGTGTTAATTTTCTGAATACACCTCTTTCCTCAAGATGTTCAGAGTATCCCTTGTTGCTCAAAATGTATCAGTATTTACTAGTTCTCATTATTGCCTTACCTCTCACTCTCCTCTCTGTGATCATATCCTCTCTTTCAATCAAACCATAGTTTGGTTTTTGTGTATTAGTGTAGAGTTTTTAATTTTTTCTTACTGCTTTTTCCACACTCTTCTTTATTGATTTTATATTCTTAATTATTACATTTCCTTCTTTGCTCTTCTAAATCAGACTCTTTCCAATTATGCCACAACACAACAGTTAACAAATTTCATTTATAATTTTTCTCCAGTAAATTAAAAGAAGAAACAGAGCAAAACTTTTATAGAACTATTGATAATAACTTTTGATTTTAATAATTTAAGCAGCCTAACCATTACTCAAGAATTAGACATAACTATATGGTAGAAGTTTCAATAGGACAACTGACTTTCCTTTACTAATACTGTCTTTCACACAATTATGAAAAAATATATATGGTGTACATCTGTGACTGACTCAATATAATTATAGGTGTATACTTGGTTCTAACTGCAAATGACACTTTCAGAACAATTTGTAAGTGTTGTATTGATTTGCAGCAGAGATACTTAATTAAGCATACTTTCAAATGTAACAAAAATGAAATGTATGGATTTGATAACATTTCTTATTCGTCAGCATTTCATAACATTGGTTTGCCACCATTTTCGATTTATCAGTAGCTTATATATGAAAACTCAGTATGTTGTTTTAATATTCTACCTATATAATAAAACAATGTATGTATGATTGCATATTTCTATGCTATGCACAATGGCAGACTAAGCATTTGAGAGGCCTGAGGTACAATTTAATTTTGAGGCCCCCTCTAAATGTTGTCACTAGTTCAATATGCATTCTATATTAATAGTTTTTTTAATTGATAGTCCTGTGTACAAGCACATAGGTATAAGGTATAAAAATTAATTTCGATGATTTGTAGATCATAATTGGCCATGGCCATGGAAAGAGACCCCATAGTAAAAGGAGGTTACGAGAGGCCACAGCGAAAAATGCCATTCCTTAAACCTAGCAAAATGGTGGATACTGCAAGCAACAATTTTGAACAGATACCAAATATTTTGAGTACTTCCAATTGGTGCTAACAAAAGTACTGAGAATAAATAAATAACTTATAATCTGTGATGAAAGTATGCTCCATATTTTATCTAGTTTTCTAACAATTCCAAAAAAAACTAGTTATAATATTCAGAGGATTTATAATCTCTCTGGTATTTATATAGTAAAATACAACTATTTCTAGATGTATCTCATTTTGTAGCGTACACGTGTTTAATAAATTATTACGGGGTTACTTAATTTCATTTCAATTAAATGAAGTTTGTTGAAGTAAATTTATCGAGCTGCGGAACCCGTGGCGTCATCGCACTTTAGGTATTGTGGACTTGGTATATCAATATGTATTGAAGCGCCGCGGCTGACCCTGCCAGGGTCGTAAATCTGTCGGGTGGATAAGCTTCAATCTCAACATTTTGGCACGTCTGAATCTTACCGACAGAAAAAAGCATTAACCTGGTGCGTGAGGTTTCACGACTTTGAAGCAAGACTTGTGACTCCCATATTGGGTACTTGTAAATGTAATATTATTTTCTATTGGCTAAAGTCGTGGAAGAACCGAGGTTTCGAAGTTGGTGGAAAATATTGAGGAAATCAGTGGGGATGAAGAATTCAGACAGGGCAGTGGTTAATAAGATTTTAGACAGATAGTACAGTGTCGAAGGAACGAGAAAGGGGAAGTTATGGAAGATATTGAAGGAGGTTAGTTTTAAATGTAAGAAAGATAGTTGAGTTGTTGGTCGGATGTGAAACACCTGGTGGTAGCAGAGACAACGTTTTCAGTCACAGATCAAAGGCGGCGGTGTCGCCATCGAGATCCAGATGCTCTCATTTATGATTAATAAATTTTTTAATATAATTGAGAACTGTCAAAGACGACACCAATTAATAGAAAACAAAGACAGCTGTTGGTTCTGTGCTGTGGATAGTGAAACAAAGGTTAAAATGTGGCTGGGACGGTAACTGTTGAATTATGACGTTCTTAAGTGATTGTTGTTCGTCATTGTGCAATTGACCGGAGCGACAGGCCCACCTCTTTGTCTCAAAAATATGGCTCAAAAGTCTTAAGAACAAAATTTCTGTTATATAGATATTTCCGTTAGTAACATGTATAGTTTTAACTGCATCAATTTTTATAGATGAGAGGCCCCTTTCCCGTTCAATGATTTACAACTAGAGTTTGAGGTCTCTTGATTTATGAGGCCGGAGGCGCGCTTCTCATGCGCTTTATGGGAAGTATGCCAATTGTTAAGCATATAAAGTTAAACGTGACAAGCAAGTACGACCAAAATTTTTGTGTAGGTTTCTTATGACCCAGAAACAATCACTATGTGGGTAGATTATGACTAATACCTCTAGGTGCTGGGGAGGATGCGGACAGAAAATTAAAAACATGGAAAAATAGCCATTGTTTTCGGTCGAGGTCAATGAGATTTGCAGTGTTCCTCCAGATGTTGTTTGAGTAGAATTTCAACACCTTTCGGCGTTGGAAGGAGCAGCCTTAGGAGTAGGGTGGGGCTTGAGGCCCATACATAAAAATAACGCAAAAAATCTTGATTCCGAATCCGGTGTTACTGAAGTCACATTCCACACGTCGGCTACCAGTGGAAGAGGGTGAAACGAAGTTCCGCTTGGTGTAATTTCTACCAAACGTTCTACCTGCGTAGGGATCCCCAGTATTTTTCACTTTCTTAACGTTCCGGGAGCATTTTATAATTTCTAAAGGCACTAAGTAATTTTGACTGTCTTAGAGGATGTGGAATATTTATTGCTATATTGGGGTACCGAGGTATTCTTGATCCTCTTTAAATATTAACAGTAATTTTTGTTCTCTTAGAGTACCAAGGATATTTTAGACTCTCTCGAGGTACCGGAATATTGAATACACTGGTTTTCTGAACTACTTTTTAAGTTCTTGAGATTATTCAAAATAGCGTTAGATTTATGTATTGGATTAACGTACGGTAGCCATCATTCTGTTTATGATGAAAGTAACATAACGTCGGTATAGGTTGCGTAGAGGGTGTGAAATGTTCGAAAATGTGATGCCTACCGATATCTGGGGAAAGCTGACGCACAATACACAAAGAATTTTGTCGGGCCTCTGTTTGAATTGGCATATCATGTAAGCTAATTAACACGTGTTCGAGAAACGTCGCTATACGTAGGTGCTGACTTGCTCATAATCAACAAACACTCGACGGAAGCGAAGATAAGAAGCGTGGGTTGGTGTCAAAACAATTCGCGCTGGATGATTGACAGGTATTGCAGGAATTTTAGTGAGATTGCGGCTTACTAACGACGCAATGAAGTGTTATAAACTCCCTATGCAGTCTACAGAAAGCCGATTAAAACCGAGAAAAAAGAAATCAAGTTTTTTCCTTTTTGAACTAAGAATCAATTTTTTTATTATTCATTCCGTTAACCTTTACTGAAGAAGTCGAGCAAGTAGCGTAGCAATAAACATGATTAATCAAATATATACGTTGGGAAGCATAAATGTACAAATTATATTATTAATTAAACAATAATTATTTAATAAAAAAATTATATTTTTAATAACAGCAGTGTGCCTATCAGTATAACTAGTCTTTAAAAACTAACCATTAATTTTCATCTTACAAATCTTACACTGTATTCTTATCGGCTCCAGTCCATCCAATATTGTCTTCTAGTTTTTCTTATTTGTATATACTTCGCTCACGCGCTGTGCTCTGCTTTTATACACTGCACATTACACAAGATCAGTTGGTTTTCATCGTTTGAGTCTTCAAATAAGGTGTTGATTGTCCACTAGCAGACGGGCCAATGGGTTGACGTTCAAGGGAATTCTCGCTTCATGCTTTCACAACATTTCTTTTATTTCTTCCTGAATTCGGACATCGGTATTTCTGATGTACCAGGGAGCATTCACTATATTTCGTAACACTTTATGAGGAAACGTTTGGATACACTTAAAGTCTGTGTCATTTCTACAGCCCCATAGCTGAATACCATAGAGCCATATTGGTTTCATTATTTGATTGTAAATCAGTAGTTTATTGGACATTGAAAGCTTGGAATTTCTTCCAAATAACCGGTAGTATTTTCTATATTTAATGTGTAGTTCCGCTTTTATTTCTTAAGGTGTTCTATCCACCTGGAGTAAAGCATAGGTTTGATACTTGGCACTGTTCTCATACGCTACAGTGATGCCATTTATATCTAGAATTGGTGGGGGGGTTTGTTTGTTTGTTAAGATGATATTATTTATTTTTCTGCTCGTTTAGCTTTATTCTCCATTGTTTAGTCTAGTTAACTTCTGCATTCTCTTTTTTGTATTAGATTATTTTTGGTAGCATCAACAATTGGATTTGTTATTAGCGACCCGACTTACATAGCTAAGGTTTTATATGATCAGTTTCTTCTAAATGTCTTTAAACAGTTCAGCTTCGTTTATGAATGCTAATAGGCTGGATATTGCCTCCGCGTTGTTCCGTATGTCTAATTTAGAGAAAGGAGCGATAGTTTCAGTTGTTGTTGTTGAGGTTGTTGAACTCGAATATGATATGTTCAATGGTACTGTTGCAGAGCGAGCAATACTGATCGCGGATATATGAAAAAAAGATAAGAATGAGTAAGGTTGGTGTGAAGGGATTTTATTCGATTCAGAATCACTAGTTTTCTTCTGGTGTGGTCAGGAGGATGGCCGAGGTCGTCATAATTGTTGTTGTTTTTTGCGAAATGTGCCATTTTTGTTTTTGTTCTTGATCTGCCATTCATCTTCCATCTTTTTTATGCATTCATTTCTTATATCTTTACTAGGACACACAATGATGGTGGTAATGTGAGACTGTTGTAGCGCTACCTGCTTTCCTTCAATTCCATATCGTGCAGGTTTCCATGCTATATGGTAGTTTTCTTGTTCTTGATCAGTTTATTTAAATTGTCTCTGATTCTATTGGTGTTTCTGTTGCTTTTTTTTGGATTATGTATGATGTTTATCGCTGCCATAGAATCTGTAAGTATAATGAAATTGTCATGTGGGGAGATGATGCAGTATTTCTTGGCCGTAAGTATTGCAAAGAGCTCTGCTGTGGTGGCTGAAGCCATACTGTTGACAGAAATAGATAGAAGTCGCAGGCTGTTCCATGGATTGGATGGATGGATTACGATGCGTCAGTTAAGGCTAGATTCTAGATAGTGTAATGAGTTAATATAAATTTGGGGATAACTGTATTTTTATTTTTCAATTTCTTTCGTTTTCCGTCCAGCCTGGTAGAACGGGGGGTGGGGGAATATTGAAAGCACAGATGTCTCTATTTGTGCTAACGGTAATGTGTACCTTGACAAAGGCGGGAGAAAAACGATCAGGTAAAAATTTCAGAGCTGAGTCGAAGGAGTAGCTGTTTCGACACCAGAACGCACTAGGGTGAAGGACAATTGCCACCTATCAGTCAGTGGAGATTTTAGCAGGTCGGAGGAAAAATGTATTGTAATGAATGATTACTGGTGGTGGGATGGGGAACTGAATTTATTGATTTAATAATTATTATAATATTGATGGGTATTTCTCACTGAAAAGAAAAGACTAATTTAACTTAAAAATTCGGAATTTACTATAAATAAAATATCTCAGCAAGAGCATAAATGGTATTTACAAATTTTCAAAGAAAACATTGTTAAAAACCATTAATTTTCATGCGACTTTTAAATCAGCGTTCTCAGTGGGGTGAATTGAAAAGCATTTTAGATTTCTAGTGGCAATAGGCACTGTAAAATGCGAACACTTTCTAATTCAAAGCAACGATACCCCCGAAGTATCTGCATCCTGGTCTGCGTTGATGATGGTGGCTGCATCTGCGGTGTCCCCTGTTCATCATCGTCCGGGCTGGATCTTGTACAAATCTGGCAGGGACTCCCTTATCTCCTTCCGACGGGTATGAGTTTAGTTTAGGTCAGCAATAGCCGGCCTCTCTCCTTCTCTCAGCGGCTAACAATTTAACTTTTGCATCGACTGTCTTCCGTCTCTCAGAAACTTCTGTCTCCCGTCTCCCAGCATCTTCTCTCTATTCTGCCGCAACCTTCTGTTCATTTACTCTCTCCTTCGAATCCAACATCGTTTCTCAGTCTCCCAACAACTTCTGTTCATCCACTATCGTCCGTCTTCCAACATCTTCTCTCTCCCGTCTTCACCAAAAATCCCTTCCCTCGTAACATCGGTGGGAAGCTACATAATTTCAAAACACTAATAACCTATTATCCTCAAATGTTTCTATTGGCTTTCTCTTTGACAATTGCAGCCAATAAGAAAATTTTCAACTGCTGGGCCTAAATACTGCGTGTGTTTTGCGTTTCACCATGAGATTCCAAATTTTCCACGGAACTTCCGTTTTCACCAGAAACAGCCCCCTAATTATTCACGACGATCCCTTTTCTTGAATGGGCCACATTCAACCGGAAGGGTCATCATTACACTACAGTATATATAAAGAACCTTGATCCTGTGAGACAAGTTCCGCCACAAATAGCCATAACACCCCCACGCGTACCCTGTTTTGTAAAGAGTGCTCATGTTTTTTTTAATGAAGTCAATTACAATAGTAATGATCATAGGTTATCTGAAGCTTGTTCCTTTCGTGAGGCTTTCGGCAGGAGGTTTAATGAAGTATTCAGGGGAAGATCATGATATTTCCAAGGTGGTGTATTGGAGGTTGTGTAGTAGTCGATGTCAGAAATAGGTATTTTTTCAGTTTGCAATGAAGCAGAGGAGAGGATTGTGAGTGGGTCAAGTTTGAGATAATCGGACCAAATATCTGCCTTCTGATGTATGTTTTCGGCTTCCAAGACTTTTAGGGCATATTCTTGTAGTCTTCTAGTTGTCGAATTTTTATCTTTCTCGACATATAAGCGATTCTTTATTTAGAGCCAAACATTTATTTCAATGATATTTTTATAACAATACGGAATGAGACAACCACTTAAAACTCGAAACTTCCCATTTATGAAGTAAATTAATATAGATTTAACTCAGTATTCTATCACAGAGTCTGCTGCTTCTTAATTATCACACTACAGTTCATGAATACCAAAACAGAGTAAATTAAAACTATCGTAAAATAGTATCTGAAAACTAAGCTGAGGAACAAATTACATGTGCAAAATTTTTGATAATTTTATTACGGTCCAAATTATAATACAAAATCAGTGGAACAAAATAATACCGAAAATATTTTTAAAATTTTCGTGCGTTGGCATTTCAGATTAAGACGCTCCGCATGAGAGGATGTAAACACAATAGTTGCGTTAAAAGTTTTGATGTTATCAAAACACAGGCGTAGTTTCATCGCCTTTTCTTGGATTGCTTCGCGGAGAGAGTCCAGGAGGCGTGTTGGGAAAGGTGTTTCATGTCGAGTCGCAGTTTGAAGCGACTCTTCCTGCCGCGGTTGGCGGTCATGTTTATCAAGTCCACGTGCCTCATCTGTCGGAAGACTTTGAAGGGCACGAGTCTAGGTGGACACTTGACAGTTATTTTCATTTCTCCTCGCAGCGGAGGAGTTGTTTCTCTAACAGGAAATCTGTTTCCGTAGAAGCTCTTCCTTAACACGGGAACAGGTGTGGTAGCTTTCCTGAAGGGTTGAGCTGCGTGCAGATTCTGTGGCCAGATAAAAGGACAATTAAGAAAATTTGAAATAAATGATCACTTATCAGATAAAGAATCTATACTAGCAGTAGGAAACATGTGAAGTAATAAATGTTTGCATTTACCTGCAAGTGCCTGGCGTTGCAACTCGACACCAGGTTCCTGACGGTAGCCAGCAAGCTTCGATGCTGGTCGATGATGTTCGATCCAGCAGACTGCTTCGTCGTCAGTTCCAAACACGTGAACCAAGAAGAGCTGACGTTGTAAACAGCTTCGATGTGGACCATGTCAGGTGACGACGATATAATATTGAAGGTTCCGTGCATGTTCTTGTCCGAGACGCATTCCAGCAGGTCAACCATTTTGGATCCAGCGTCTGCAAAGTGGCTGTTGGTAAGCGATGGTTCCTTGAAGGTTTCAAAGTGGTTGCAAAACTTCTTGTTCAATGCCTGAAGCTTCGTGACATCGATGTTGCAACAGTCTGAAGCTTTGAAATCGTAAAAGATCTTCCAGAACATGTCCAGAAGGCGGCCGCCATAGAAACAAGTGTAGGACTCGCCGAGGAACCAGATGTAGCGCCACGTCACAGCGTGAACAATCTGCAACTAAACGACAACTAAATTTGAAAATTTTCTTTTCTACTGTGTCAAAGTTAGTATAGTAAATCTATGAAAATATATTGGCTGGGGTTTAGGTAAAAACCCTTACCTCGTTATGAACCGTAGCGAATGTCTTGGCCAACGCTGGTTTAGTAGCCACGGTTCTTGAGGCAGCTTCAAATTTGTTCACCAAGACAAAGAGATCCGAGTTGAGGACCAGAGTTGCGATGGTCTTGAATTGACGGTTTACCAGGCGAACGTTTTCAGCGACGTGGCTTCGATCGCACAAGGCGAACACTTTCAGCAAGATGTCAGTTGGGAGTGACAGGATTGACATCATTTTCTGTTTCTTCATGACTCTGAAAAATTTAAACATTTCTGTAGGGGAACGATGTGCACTGTGTGTAATTTTAAATAGGTTTAATAGTATTTCGCATTCGTAAACGTTTGCAATTGTCAATACGCTAAACTGACTGAACTTCGCTCTACACCCTTTAATTAAACGCAGAATTGAAAACTACAGTAAATTTATCCATAAATTGTAAAAGATAATTGCGGACAATGCTATATAACAACTAAAATGACCGCAAGATAACCTCCAAATATTTAATTCAATAATTAATTTAATTCAGCAATAGCTTAATTAGGAAGTAGCGAATAGACTAAACGCTTTATATTAATGCACGCATATTAGAATTAAAAAACAATCGTAAAATGTTGTAAGAAATAAATATCTTCCTATGGTTAATAACATCACTTGCATTACGAAGTGCATTAGGCACAAAGTACATTTAATAGTATATTACTTACTTGACGCTCACGAAATAAATTCTCGTAGATGCTTCGTAGTCAGCTATCGAATTCATATGAATGAATGCCATTTCCCTAGAAACGGATCCAATTGTTTCTTTCAGCGACGCATTGGCCATTGTTGGTCAACGTCCCGTGAATATTTCTTTAAAGTATTGCATACCCTTGAACAGAAATGCACTCAATATGAAATTAAGGCTTCCAAACTGTTAAATGCCACGCTAAATTTATTTTTTACTTGGCGCTGAAAATCCGGGAGACCAAATTCATTGTACCATTAATAGAAAATTGAGTTCTTTGCAGCTTGATTACGACATATTTACTGTTTAAATGTTAAAGATACGAATATATTGTAAATTTTTACTACCTTTTACTTCTGGTTTAAGTGATACGGAGTTCAGGAAACGTGGCCAAATTCCCGTTGCCCATGTCAGAGAAACTGGTTGAGAAGATGAGTTTGTCGTCGAAGATCATTGAGGATGTCCCTGTCAATGCTATTTGTATGAAAGACATAGATCCCTCTAGTCTTGTAATTGTTACACGTAACATAGCACATAATTTTTGTAAATGGACCAGATAAAGATATGAAATTAACTATGAAATAAAATTTTTATTTTAACTCCTATATTCCAATCAACTGCTATTCAAAGGAGAAAGGCAGTAAGTCTAAAAAATTATTTTGAGAAATCAAAGGATAAAGTTTTTTTGAGCTTCGACATTTACATAAATCCCTTATCTCTTTTAAAATGGTTTCATCCGTATCAAGAAATATCAATTTGTATTATAAATTAATTATAATACATTTATCCGTGAAATATTTTTAAAAGTCAAAAATTTTGACTTACTGCCTTTCTCCTTTGGACGGCAAAATACCCTTATTTCGTTGTGGTATAAACCTTTCATCTACACAATTCCTGACACTATAATATTTTGATCTTTACTTCGTTGCATGGTGTCCCAAAATACATTTTATAAAAAGACGATCTTACGTAGATATTAAACAAATGCGCTTAATATAATATTCAGTCTCTGTTAGAAGTAGAAATGGGCGATCTGATCGAGATCTCATTCAAAGAACTACCTCCTCCTGCGGAAGAAAACAGAGATAGCTCATTTGATTCACTCCGCCCCTGTGATCCGAAAGCTACCGGCTGTCTGAACCACTCACTGATGCATCAGATCGCGCGACCATGATCTCAGATCTAGGCGCTAACTCTGCTCCTTGTTGTTTGAATAACTCGAGCATCAGATCGCGCGGAAAATGATACCAGACGAAGGTACCTGCTGTTTGCATCACTCACTCACGAAAAAAATATATTGAGCGAAAACCAGAACTATGTTCAATACAGCAAATAGAAAATTTTAAATTGCAAAGCTTTAAGACTGATGACGCAGCCCACGACATTGCTGTATATGTCTGTTAAACAATTACTCGTTACGAGTTTTGAGTGACTAGCTACATGAGGGTATTCAACTTTGTCGCAACTCCCCTTTAATAGCTTAGGAATGGTGCGTGAGAGACAGCAAGGCAGACAACAACAAAAATAGCATGCAAGGGGTGTCCAGAATGATACAAAACAGGAGTCACTTATTTTATTTTTATATTTTTTCCTATATTTATTAGTAAATGACGAAAATGTATATGACTTCTGATAAAAATTATAAACTCAATTATTCACTAGAAAATCTTGTGGAAATTTGGAAACAAAATAATATTAATTTGGGTAAATCGAATGCTGTGGGTAAACCGAATATATATAAATGAACGATTCCGATTCGATCACTAAAAAAACAGGTTACCCATCTGTAATCCATAGCCTTATCATCCTTAATATTAATTGAAGAGAGCATATATTAAATTTAATGTAGTTAGTGAATTTTTTGTTAGCACTTGATGTCTGCTGTTTATTCACGGGATTTTTTTCAATTTTTAAAAATGGCTTTTTTAAAGTTCTGAATTTTCCAAATAAATTTTCAACCTAAGAAAATACGCACAGATGCAAAAGTGGTAATTTATAAAGTTTCAAATTAAGGATAAAATATATGTACATAAAAGAAACAATTCAGTTAATAAAAAAAATACATTAAGTACTTCAGACAATTATTTCTTAAATACGTCAGTGATCATTGTGGGATTAGAAACATTCAGGAAATGGCATAGATAAAATAGTTTATGGACATTTTTAATCCTCCAATGATTCATTACCTTCCACTTTGTTGGTTTGGCCTACTCCTTCCTCTTCTTGCTGTTCTTTCGCTTCAGTTCATCGCTTTTCCTCTGATTCGGTTCTAATAGAATTATTCCTCCTTTTTTACCTAAACATTATTGTCGGATTCTGTTCACAGTGCATGCCAAAGTTCGACTCTTTTCATCTTTTAAAAAGCTAATTTACTTAACTCAATATAAGTTACTTTTACAATGTGCTCTAATAAACAAAATTAACTAAGCTTGGGAAACAGCTAAATAATTCAAGATTTTAAAACAAGAAGTCGGTAACATTTTTTTAATATTCGGAAATATAAAAGATCTGGACACCAGCGACAATTTTAAAATAATAAACTAACATAAATAATAATACATATATTAATACAACTTAAATTTATTACATACAATGATATTGCACATTTATTTAAATTTAAGGCGTTATTTCACATTGCAAATTCTCAGCTAAATTGTAAGTTGGCACATAAACCGAATTCACAGTTCTTAGACGTTGATCCTAATGAGCACCAGTGAGTGTTGAACGTACTTTCTATTTAAGTGATTCCAGTTTGTAGACGATCATTCCCCATAATATGTAGCCACATCTATCTGTAATGAAAAGAACACACTTTCATAAATATCATTATTCATTTGCGATAATTTTTGTATGTGTTGGTGGTGGGGGGAATTCGATATGGTGTGAACTGAAAAGGAGGAATGTGGAAGATATAGCAAGGCAGCAAAGCGTTCACTAATTTTCTTTTTTCCTTTTTTTTTGGGGGGGGGAGGTACATACTACATGAGGGTGATCCTGGAACAGGCCATTTACCATTAATAGCAGGGAATTGAAAAGTGGGCATGTGGAAGCTAGAGGAAGGTAGCCAAAGTTTGACTAGGGTCTCAGGATATAGTTTAAAGATCCTACCCGGTGTTTCGTCTAAAGAGATGCAGGGGAACCCCTAGAAAACCTGCATCAGGTAGGTCGGGCTTGTGGGTACTATTCTCACGCCCTTACGAATGACGGGAGACAAGTTTCCTGTAGGGTCGTAGCATTTCGTTTTCCTTGTCATCGCCAGTTTTAGTAGGCAGCTGGCCGACTGATCCAATGGGATCAGTGGACAAATTTTACCATATACTCAAGGTCTCCGACCCCAGTGCACACACCTCCCAAAATATATGAAGTTGCCTCAGAATGTGACAACTTTGAAAACGTCAGAGAGAGTACGAGGCATTCTCAACGTAGTCAGGTGAGCCCCGAGTCAATCCTGCGTGAGAAACGTCCACAGGCATTCCTCACACAGCGATCACTAGGGTCCCCGGATATA
Organism: Eucriotettix oculatus; assembly: GCA_034510155.1. Lineage (NCBI taxonomy): Eukaryota > Metazoa > Arthropoda > Insecta > Orthoptera > Tetrigidae > Eucriotettix > Eucriotettix oculatus. Next base: position 57,140,122 of record CM067376.1, read on the forward strand.
GTTTAAGGATGTTTCACCTAAAACAGAAGCACGGAAAACCTTAGAAAACCTGCTGCAGGTTTCTCATGCCCTCCAGAATGCATGTGCGATCACAGGATTCCCTTCTCCATGTGTCCACCAGTTCAATGGAATCAGCAGACAACTCTTACCGTATGCCCAAGGTATTTGACCCCAACGCATGCACCTCTAAAAAGATATTAAGGTTATTCAGCATGTGAGAACCTTAAAATCAGATAGGTAACGAGGCTTTTTCTTTTTTTGGTGAGGGAGAGGGGAACAGGCTATATGAGGGTGATCTTGAATTCCCATTTAATAGCATAAGAAGGTAATTTAAAATGGAGGATGTTGAAGAGGGGGGGCAGCCAAGGAGGTATCCGCGAAGGTAAGAAAGCTCCCACATGTATCCCTTGCTAAAATTGGGGTGTCAGTAGCTCTAATCTCAATCCTTTGTGTTAGTTGGACGACATATATTCGTCTTATAATTTATTTTCTGTTTTTGCAGACAATAACATGCCTTCTTAAATAATCTTACCTTTCACAAAATGTTTCATTTTCTTTCCCAAAAATGTCTAATTTTAAGAGAAGCAGTAATTGCTTAGATTTGATTGGGAAATTGGATTCATAAACATAATCTGCTGTTATGATAAATTGAAATTTAAGTTATATATTTATCGCTCCGTATTTATTTGAAAAATTTTATGATTAGTGTAAAAAGTGTCTATCCACTTAACATATTTTAGCAATCGCGGCACAGGATTTGAACTATTAGAGTACAATTGTTTTCTTTATAATATATAAAGCAGAATTGGTTTTCCCACTCAGAATTAAAATGATGATTTTACTTTCTTATTATTATTTTCAATGGCGTCTCCATTAATATCAGGATAATGAAAAATATTTTTAAAATCATGTGTATATTTTATTGAAATTTTAATTATTGCTTTGAATTTGATTATTATTGATAATTCAATAATTAACGTTATCCTGTTTAAAAAAAGATATTTAATGCTAAATTACTAACTACATTAATACAACTTAAGTCCGCAGATTTGGACCGTATGATGATATTTGGATTAATATATTTCGACCAGTGATATGTTATGAAATACAGACATCTAGTGTAAGAAAGATATGGATGGAAAAATGTGGACCAGACCAGGGGCTTGAACCCCAGACTTCCCGTTTTCCGGGCGGGTGTTCTATCATTGAGCTATTCCGAGTCGACGTCCAAGGACAGTTTCAACATCCCTCCACTCTACAATTCACTCATCACATTCTTCACACCCTAATTCTAGGAAATCCGTGAAGAATGGAAGTGCGTATATTTATCAAAGGTGCATGGAATTCTAGTCAAAAAAAAGTAGAAATGCTTGAAGCGAAGCTCATGATGAGTGAATTGTAGATGAGCCTGACTTAGGTTTACGGGAATGGAGGGAAGTTGAATCGGTCCTTGGACTCTAACTAGCTCAGTGAGCACCTGCCCGGAAAACAAGTAATAATTAAACATGCTGTATGTATGATACAATAAATTCATATATTTTTTAGCGCACAATAAAACTCACGTCTTCGTTGTCATTGCCGTGGTATGTGTATTCAAAACTGCCTGAAATGGAGAATTTAATGTTCCAAAAAGTAACTTACACCCTTTTAGACTAGAATGTTAACGGAATGAAATTTGATTCTTATAAAATGCATGATTAATCGTTTTCTCAATCACAGCTTCCGAAAGAAGCTCCTGACGCTCGTGTTGATGATAATCTACAATCTTACCAAATTCACAGATTAGTGCCAAATTCGAAGGACACTAACAAGTGCGTCACAGTATACTCGTACGCTATCTCTCGTATGGTGAGAATTTTGTTATCCGTCTCAAAGTCTACATAGAATTTTCGTCCATACTAACCTATCTTGCGCAAGCCTTTACATTTCCGCATAACTAGCACAACCCACATCCTCCCTAACCTGCTTAGCGTATTTTCCTCTTCTCCCTGATCTGTTCTTACCCCACACACTTACCTCTAATACTAATTTTACAAGACCCTCACGCCTCAAAACGTAGCCTATTTATCTATCCCTTCTCTTGGTCAACGTCCGCCATATTGTTCGCTCTTACCCTATTCTGTTTCGAACTTCCTCGTTAGTGATTTTATCTACCCATCTGATTTTCAGCATTTTCCTATAGCACCACATTTCAAAAGCTTATATTCTCTTCAAGAAATTTATTGAAATTTTTGTTACTATCCCTAGTTATTACACTTCCCAAGTAGCAAAATTCCTTAACTTCCTTCAAAATATCCCTTCTCAAACTAACATCCTTTGTTATTTCTCATACTACACTCCATTCTCTTGATTTCTCTTCTATTAATCCTCATGTCGTACTCTTTCTCCATGATCACGTTCATGCATTCCAAGTATTCTTCAGACTCCCCTAATACTACAGATCGTCCGAAAAGAGTAAGGTTTTTATTTATTCTCCTTGCAGTATGAAAAACATAAAGATAACTTTAGATGCCTACCGTATCCCATGAATTAAAAATTCTAATTTCTCCTTCGCAAATCGCTAATTTTGAATAAGTATCTCAGACTCAATATATTTTTGTATGGTTAAAAAATGACTATTCCCGAATTCTTGTCGATAATTTTTCGAACTGTAAAGCGCTTGCAATGGAACACAGACAACTATTATTGTACCTTTAGTTGGTGTTTTACACTTCAAAATAAATGTGGTACTTACGAAGTCTAATATTTCTTTTGTTTCTCCAATGGTAAATCCGGTAAATATTTAATAGCCACTTTGAATTACCTCGTGAAGTTAGTTATCGTATTAATTCAACGCATGATAAGGGAAAGACAACTTATCTTGGATTTTTAAACTTCAATTAAGTTCAGCAAAGGCGTTCACTAAAATCCAACAACTGGTCAAATAAAAGTATTTCATCGTTGGTTAATTGACTTAGTATACCTAAAAATCAGAAATGGACAGTGATCCATCACTAATAAGTAGAACATTTTATTTTCCAGGAAGTGATAATTGTCGATGTACTTTGTGACTGTATTATCGCCTCCAACATTGTTCCTTGGCACTTTATAAGATAAGATCGCACTTACAAGTTGGACGCTGGGAAAGAATTCTGATGAAACAGCGACTAGAAACTTCCTTTCTTTTGCAATCGATTAGATCGAAATATTCTGACTCATTCAAATATTTTGTCTCCGGTTATTGCTCCTTTCCCGAAATTCAGACTAATTTTGCTTAGTAACGCAGTTGCAACCAAACCAAGTTATTACTGGTATTCTTTCATTTCCGAAGCGCTACAATTACTTATAAGAAAAACAGCTGAACAAACTTGGCTGTCCAAGTCCAGAATGAATTTCTATGGAATAAATTCACTAGTTTTTCATAATTAATATTTTACTAACTGGTCAGTACAAACAAAACATTTATAACTAAGCTTGCCTAGTATTGAAGTAATTAAAAAGAGCATATGAAATAATATTTTGAACAAATCCACGTAATATACTGTCTCGTTATTAGCCATAGTGCTATTCTCCACCACATATTTTTCCTTTGTAAACTATGGGATACACCAATTGAGAACCAATCGCAAACATTGAATATTGACGCATTCAATAATATAGCTGGAGAGAAGTAGGAAGTCGTGTCAAAATACGGTGCTTCGTCGTCCACTGGCCTGTAATTGTTGAGGAGGTAGGTCGGGACTAACTTTAAAACGTGCTTTATTAAGGTAACTTGGTGTAAAGCTATTTTAAAAATATTGACGCAATGAAACATATTGTGTTCAGTTCAGGATATGATGACCTTCAGACAGCTCAACCGTAAAAGTAATTGTCAATAAGTACAGAGTGTGTATACTGTTCATAAGAATAGAATAAATTTTTTTTAATAAATCGTAGTGACTTCTCTCCAACTGCTGTTCCTCCTTGACAATAATACTCTTCCCCTCCACCTTCTTACTTCTTCTACTGAGAACCTACTACGGACGGCACGTAATCAGATTTCAAAAAAGAGCAGAAAATTTATATTTTTCTACAATAAGATAGAGTAGAGAGTAATAATTCAAAGCAGAGGAATTCAACTTCTGTTAGTGAAGCGTGCAACCAATATGGAAGTTTGAAAAGAAACATAAAAGTGTTGTCTGTAAAAACAAACACAATTAGTATATAAAAAAATCAAGTCATCAGAAGGCCTGTAATGTATTTTAACGAGAACACCACAGAACACGTTGTCAGTATATATTCGATAAAACCTCACAAGTAGGTTACAGGAAACATTGATACTAAGTGCATCTTGATGGAGCTGTGCTTATCTCCTTATTTATTTAAGATAAAGAAATTGAAAATGTTAGCGAAAAATAGGACCGCATTCGTTTACTTCAAAATATTCGGAAGAAATTATATTTACAATACGTTATAATATATGCGAAGTGAACTTCTTCCTTTAAAATTATGAATATTCATTAGAGTCAAGAGAAAAATATATTCCGTTTGGAATTACAATACATGAATCCCGACCAATATTTGGCTTCCGCGAGACACTGCCTGATATATTGTAAAAAAGTTTTTGTATAAGAAAATAAATAATTGCATAAAATACGGGTGACCAACCTTTTGCACACCCTGCGCCAATTTTTTGGACAGACTTGAGCACATTTTATAGCGTCACATGATGTTGGTTTGTAAATAGATATTAGGATAGAATTTGCTTCGCTAAGTTTAATGAAGCACCAATTTACAAAACTCCAGAATGATTTTCCTGTACGAGAGGGTTATAGCTTCTTCATTATGCTCATTTGATGAAGATAACTCTGGACTACAGTTGTTGGCAGTGAGAGCGAGATCGGCTTGAAACTAGGAATTGTCTATTCTTCCTTTTTGCCAAAAGAACTGTTATTAAATTTTTCTATTTATGACCTTTGGAAATTCATTATATTTATTTATAATACATGTCTCACTGTACAATGCTTTCTAACTATGTAAAGAGACTTCTCGTCCGAAATACAAACAGGCTCAAGGATGCAATGCGCCACTTTTAATCGTCCAATGCGTTACGTTTAGCAAGCGCCACGGTTTGGCCACCTCTGGTGTATAAGTTGTATTTGGTAAATTTGTGAAGTTTAAAGCTAAGCTAACCTCTTTACTTTGACTACGTACTAAATTCAAACATAATTGAATTTCAGATATTGTTATATTCAAAAAGTTTAGTTCAACTAATACACAAACCTAAAATAACAGCCCTACATAACAAAATTCGTTTCAAATATTACTAGAAAACTCGTTTTAGTTCTCGGCATTAATTCATACAAAGATTTTAAATTATCAATTACTCATTTTATATATGGACGTAAATAACAATTATTCATAAAAAATTCTGTTGTTGTGGTATTCAGTCCTAAGACTGGTCTGATACAACATTTCATGTTTTTACATTTCCGCATAACTACCACAAACTCCTTTATCTGCTTATAGAATTCCATCCTTTGCCTCCCTTTTCTGTTCTTACCCAAACTATTTCCTCTAATACGAATTTTACAAGACACTCATGTCTTAAAACGTGACCTATTAAAATATCTCTTCTCTTGGTCAAAGTCCTCCATATTTTTCGCTCGTCCCATATTCTGTTTAGAACTTCCTCGTTAGTGATTCTATCCACCCATCTATCCTACTCATTATATCTACTATACTTCTATCATCCCTAGTTATTATGCAAACCAAGTAGCATAATTCCGTAACTCTCTTCAAAATATCCCTTCCCAATCTAACACCCTTTGTTATTCCACTGTTTCCTATCCTTACACTCCTTTACCTTGGTTTTCCCTCTATTAATCCCCATGATCACGCTCATGCCATTTATTATGATTTCCAAGTCTTCTTCTGACTCCCCTAATTCTACAATACCATCGGTAAAGCGTATGGTTCTTATTTCTTCTCCTTGCAGTACACTTCCTTTTCCATATTCAGTTTTAACTTTATTCATCGCCTGATCTGTATATAAGTTAAACAGCATGGGCGACAGATTTCATCCCTGTCTTACTCATTTCTGCTTCTACTGCTAATTACTGCTGACTGCCTTCTGTAAAAGTTAAGTATAAGCCTTCTTTCTCGATATTTTATTCCTGTCATCTTCAAAATTCTTAATAGTACGTCCCAGTTCACATTATCAAAGGCTTTTTCTAAATCTACAAATGCCATGAACGTAGGCCCGTTGTTTCTCATCCTGTCTTCTAAAATTAGCCAACATTGCTTCTCTTGTACCTACATTCTTCCTAAAACCATACTGATCTTCTCCTAACTCGCATTCTATTTGTCGTTCCATCTTCCTATATACTAATTTCGTTAATATTTTACATGTGTGAGATACAGAGCTGTTCGCATCGATCAGTCCCAGTCTACTTCGGTATGTGTATAATTATGTTTTTACTAAAATCTTCTGGTATTCTTCCAGTTTCGTAGATTTTGCAAACTATTCTGATCAGTCATGATATTGCATCTTCGCCCGATAGTAAAAATACTATGCAAATTATATTTGATAGTATGTGAATGAAATTTAAATATTATTTCGTATATAAATGCTTAATAGTGCTGCCAAATATTATTCCAATTCAATTTATATATTAGTAATTTTGTTTTAACTTTTAATTTAATCTTTCTCATTTTTATAGTAGTTTTTCTTTTCAGGATGCTTATTTCATAACCATATTTCTCTTATTTCCATATTCAGTATTATTCATTCCAGTGGAAATTTTTTCTCAATCTCGATTCTTACTCTTGTATTTTTGTGAGTTTAATGAAATTTTTAAACCTTCACGTTAAACTGTGATAGCGGTACTAAATTTAAAAAACTATCTGAACAAGTACTAAGATATTGGAAGCATATTTCAGGTAAGTATATTACAGTTCCTGAGGGTACACTACATTCGTAGTTCTAACATTCTCCGCATAAACAAAACGACTTCTGACTAAACCAACCCTAGCGCAACCAACAAACGGAGGTTTTTTGACATTTTCTTTTCTTTCACATTTATAACTTATGAATATTTAAAAAACTAAATATCATAGGCAGCTTCGGACTATGTGTCTAATTTGGTCAAATTCGGACCATTAGTTTGGACATACATACTGGCGGATGCACTCACAAAGGGATTTTAGTATTATAGATTTCTGGAATCTTAAACTGTGCGATTTGTTATCAGCAAGATATTGAGTCTATGAGAGCAATTAGGTCAGAGTAAGCACCAGGTATTGTTCAAATATATGTAACCACCGAAAATGATTAAACCATTTTTGGAAGTCATAAATGAAAAGTGTATAATGAGACAAAGAAAGAAAGTGCAAGTCATGGACCACTACGGTCTTAAAAATCGATATCACAGATACTAAGCAGCCTATAATCCAAGAAAACCCAAAGAGAATGAGTTATAAAGGGGCACGTCAAAAAAACTTTATTAGATTTTACATATATCATACTTCTGCAACAGTTAAAAAAATAATTTACATAAGATCAAGACAAAAGAATTGAACCTTTCTTCCAAGACAGAAATACATAAAAGTAAACAGTATCTGAAAATGGATATTAAATTCCCTGGCCTGTGAGTGAGGAGTTAGTGGGTAATGTTACATCGCGATGAAATACAGAAAGGAGTTACCAACCTTGAAAATTCATATTAATTTGTTCTATTAACTCACAGACATGGTCTTAATCATTTTACAGCAAAATATATCGAGTTTTGACTCACGTAGTACGCTAATATTGAATCACACAATGTCTGTAAGTTAAAAGAATAAATTAATATATTTCTTAAGTTGTAAAGTCCTTTTCGATACAATTACAACGAAGGAAATCAGCGGTTAAACCTGAGATTCTCGATGTAATAACACAATAAAGGGAAAGTCATGGAAATAAAACTTTTGGATTTGAGAATGAAGTATAAAATGTTTAAGAATACGAAGAATATATAGTGTGAAAATATGATTACTAGAAACTTGAAAGCGGAGAAGGATGAAAGACTGTAAGCAAAATGTGAAGAAGTTTTTACTGACGAAAGGAATTTTGAATCCAACAAAACGTAAAGAGGTTTTATTTTTAAGTTTGGAAACAGGAACTTTCATCCAAATATTACCATATTCGTCTATACAATTAAAAAAATATGTCATTTTAAGAACACATATACAATTTCACAAAAACTGAATTTTGTGAATTTTACAACGTTAATTATAATTATCAAAATGATCCACTAGTTATTTAATTTTACAATCCTTCAATTTGCGTTCAATCGAAACTCATTAAGGAGTTTTGAAATATTTTATTGTGACCAAAAAAAATATCTCTGGAGACATATTGAAAAAACTTACCTCATTAAAACCCGAAGATGGTTATATTACAGAAACATTTGGTTTAAATATTTTTTAAGAAAACGAAACAGATAAAATGGTAGAACGAGAATACTTAGAATTTGCAATAATTGCCAAGATCTGAATTATACGAGGGACATTTAATAATTAAAAATATAAATTGAGCTACCAAAACCATATCTATCTATATTTTTACAAAAACAGACTTTTACTCCTTCTCAAAGTAGTCCCCACCATTATCAATAATCTTGTTCTAACAATGAACTAGTAAATTTATATCTGATGCAAGGAAGGTTTTCTCTTGTTGAGTCAGTTCCCCGCAGATTATTTTATTTCTTCACTGCTGCTGAAATTTTTTCCACGTCCTTTTGTAGACCAAATAAATGAACAATGGAGGGTGTCAAAACTGGAGTATTGAGGGGATGAGGTAGTATCTCTCAACCCAATTGGTTTCTTGGGTCAGCTTGACGGTGTGAGGACGAGCATTGTCTTGTCTTTGAGGTCCACTATGTTTGTCTCTTATTACTTACTTTACTTTCTTCATCAGCATGTCTGGATAGTAGGCACTGTTTATTGTTCGCTGATCTTCCAAGTTATCGCAAAAGGCAAACCCTCAGGCATTCCAGAAAACATCAATTTTCCAGCTTATGCTTTGGTTCTGAATTCCTTTCGGACTGGTGTGCTTTCATTTTGCTCTTTTCAGACTGTGGTTTAAAATGGTGAGCCCAAGTTTAATAAATCATTAAATTGTAATTAGAAAACGGTGAAGTTCTTTTTAATAGCATTCTATCAAGTCTGAACACACTTTTAGCCTTGTTTCCTTGTGTCGTTGCTTTAACTCTTTTGGGATCCACCTTGCATTTGTTTTGTTGTACTTGCGCTTCACCTGACCGTCACTCACTGTTCTACACAGTTATAAATACATCTGCGGTTTATACTACTTTCACAATACTGCAAAATCATTCTAAAGAAACGGTTTTCCACGTTCAGAAATCGGAAACCGGATCACTGAACGTTGTCCAATTTGTGTGTGAACTTAAAGTTGACACGCCATCAATAAATTCAATTTTGAGTTAACAATTTTTTTTATCCATGAGGTGTTCTCAGCCCATCCCAGAGAAGCCATCTTAAAGTAATAGAAGTACCTCCTACAAAACTTTATTTTACAATCATTAGTCTCTTAAATTATTAAGTGTACCTCGTACTTAATAATGTGATAAGTTCATGAATGATGTCCTCACAAGTGTCGGTAAAATGCAAATTAAATAATTGGGAGAAAACAGACACAAGTGTAAGTTGAAAAAATTTTCAGATTTCAAAATAATATTTCAAAATTGCACAACGGTATTTTAAATATTCCATTTTTAGAGTTATAATCTAACGCAAATTCAATTAATTATTTCCCAATAAGAATTTAAAATACTTCAAATAATATTAAGTACACATCACCTTCTGCAATAATTTTTCTCTACGCATTTTACTACGTATCTTTAACACTTGGCGAACAAAGATAAGAGGTGATAATATCTTAACAGGTTTCGCATGACGCAAAATCTAGACCGTATAAAAAGGTTCGCACGATGTAGTGATGTATCAAACAGTCCGTAGCAACCTACTGCAACATGAAAGGTAAGTAGATGGTTTCCTCACGGAACATAGCCCACTTATACGGGATAGATTGTTCATGGATTAAGTGTTTGTTCAGCTTTCGTCGCCCTCGCTCTGCTGGTGGCAGCCGTGAGCGCCAAGCCACGCTTCAGCTGTCCCAGCGAGGAGATCGTCCTCAACATCCCCGATGACACCAACTGTGCCATCTTCTACAAGTGTGATCACGGCAATGAGGTCAAGTTCAACTGTGAAGCAGGTCTGATCTACAACCCTGACTACGAGGTGTGCGACTGGCCCTACAACGTCAAGCACCCCGGCTGCGTCGGCAGCGGCGGAGGTGAGCTTATACCAACTTACGATCACCATCGCTGATGTAAATGGGAACTGCAGTAACGTGGATTCTCTTTTGCAGACTCTAGCACTTCAGCTCCCAGCAGCTCAACCGCTGCCCCCAGCTCTTCCACGGCTGCCCCCAGCTCATCCACGGCTGCCCCCAGCTCATCCACGGCTGCCCCCAGCTCGACCACCGCTGCCCCCAGCACGTCCGCCCCCACATCGGGTACGAGCCCAACCAGCGCACCGTCCTCTTCCTCCACTCCTCCAAGAGGAGGCTCCGGCACGACCGCCATCAAGAAGTGAGATTTGCCAACGACATTAAAACTAACTTAAAATGAAATTTAACTGTACATATTTATTTTATTATTAAATAAACTTTTTTACTGTTTCAATTTATAAAGGCCTTCAATTGAAATCGTTTTTCTTCTCATTGACTACTAAATAAAAATGAAAGTTTTCTATATGGTGACATACTACATGAGGGTAGTTCATAAACTCCCCTTTAGTAGCATAGGAAGATAATTTGAAATGCAGATGGAAGAGGAAGGCAGTATATGGTTAAATAGTTTTTTTTGGAGGGGGGGATTAAACAGGCTACATGAGGGTGATCCTGAAACATGCAACTCCCCTTCAAAAGCATAGAAATTGAATTGTAAAGGGGGGATGCGGAAGGTAGAGCAAGGTAGCCAAGAGTTAACTAGGGCCCCCGGGCTATGGTTTAAGGGTCCCAACTGGTGTTTCACCTAAAGAGATGCAGGGAAAACCCTAGAAAACCTGCATCAGGTAGGTCGGGCATTGGGTACTATTCTCACGCCCTTCCGAATGACGGGAGACGAGTTTGCTGTGGGGACACAGCATTCCCTTCTCCGTGTCTCCACCTGTTTCAGGAGGCAGTTGGCCGACTGATCTAATAGGATCAGTGGACAACTCTTGCCATATGCCCAAGGACTTCGACCTCAGTACATATACCTCCTAAAATAGGTTAAGGTGTCTGGGCATGTGAAAACTTTGATAAAAAAAACCAGAGACATAATCAGGTGAGCCCTGCAGCCACTCTGGGGTGCAGCGCCTACGAGAAAACTCCCGCAGAGCCATATGCGGTATGGGTAACAGGGCCTCCAGGCTATATTTTAAGGATCCTACCTGCTATTCACCTGAAAGAGATCCAGGGCAAACTCCAGAAAATTGCGTCAGGTAATTCGAGCAATTGGTTACTTGTCTCACGCCCTTCCGAATGAATGGAGAGGACTTTCCCAGTGAAGTATCGAACTGTCAGTAAACATTTGTTTTCGAAAGGTAAGTCACCTGCGCAAATCAAAGACGAGTTGTTCGCAGTGCATGGGAACTCCTCGTCATCATTTAATGCCGTGAAAAGTTAGGCCTTGCAAGCTAGTGAGACGATGAAAGTTCAGGACGTCTAAAAGCTGCAACCACTGACGATAACATCGCTAAGTTCACAAGTGGTGCTAGATAACCATCGAATTAAAGTGAGAGAGATAGCAGAGCCTACGAATATGTCCAAAGAAAGAGTTTGCCACATATTGAATCGGCTTTGGAAAACTGCCTGGGTGTTTAAAAGAACAGTTCCAACGCTTTTAGCGGTTTAGCTGCAATCAATAAAAGTTTTGGAGTCGATTAATGCTATTGATGAAAAATTGGTTACTCCGTTATACCCCAAAAACAAAAATATAGTCAAAACACAATCGACTGCGGCGGGGGAATAATCTCCAGAAAAGAAGCAAAAATAGTTCTTTTGGTTGGGAAAGTGGTGGCGCTTGTTTTGTTTTGAATAGTCATGGAATTATCTGAATAGATAATCGTCAAAAGATGAAACATAACAATAACATACGACGCATCATTATTTGAAAGGTTAAGGCAGCAGAAATAAGGGGTAAACGCCACATTTGTTTAACTAAGGCTCACACCTTAGCGGTTGCCATTGCAAGAATCCGCGAACTGCTTTATCATCCTATTTTTTATCACTAGAACTATCTACAGGTGACATTTTTATGTTGGTATTGGTGCTAAAATCTCTCACGTCCTAAGAAAATATTTAAAAATTGTGCGAGGAACTTAATCATATTATTCGTTATACTTATCCAAGTAGAAATTTATATTGTCCATGGTCCATCGTGCGTCTTGGAGTGCATTTAATTTTTAGAAAGGGCAATTATTTATGTTAGTCCAGAAAATGAACTGATTCTACACTAATTTCTTGGTCAACGCGTAATTTATCTGACATCGAGACGTTTACTCCTTTTGGATCATGAAGGGGCACATCCCGTCTTATGTCAATTTGGGGGTGATGACTGGCTATACATGTAACAAGTCAATAATTATCCTGGTATATTAAATTAGCACGCTTCTTTAAAGGTTTCCCGGTTCATTTGGAGAATGAAAAATATTCCCTGTACTTTAAAGGAATTAAAATTCTATACGGAACGTGACTCTAAAATGTTGTTGTGGTACTCAGTCCTAAGACTGATGCAACCCTCAATGCTAAAATATCTTGCGCAAACTTTTTCATTTCAGCATTACTACCACATCCCACATCCTCCCTAATTTACTTAACGTATTCCATCATTGTCCTCCCTCTCCTGTTCTTACGCCACACACTTCCCACTAATTTTACAAGACCCTCATATCTGAAAATGTGGTATATTAATATAATAACCCTTCTCCATATTATTTGCTCTTCAACTATTCTGCTTACAACTTCCTCGTTAGTGATTCTATCCACCAATCTGATTTGCAGCATTCGCCTATAGCAGCACATTTCAAAGGCTTCTATTATTTTCCTTTCTGCAACTCCTACCGCCCTCATTTCGCACCCATATAACGCCACACTCCATACGAACATTGTTAGCAATGATTTCCTAATATTCACAATTATATTCCACATAATCAAATGCCTCTCTTTTATGCAAAAGCCTTCCTTGGCTGTGCTATCCTACTCTTTATGTCTACTATAAGTCTATCATTCCTATTTATTATACTACCCAAGTAGCAGAATCCTTAACTTCCTTCAAAATATCCCTTCCCAACCTAACATCCTTTATTATTCCACTGTTTCACATACTACACTCCATTACATTGGTTGTTCCTCTATTAATCCTCATACTGAATTCTAAAATACACTCAGTATATTAAAGAAGAAGTAAAAAAGATTCGTGTAGGTAAAAAGGATTTAAAAGCAATTCGGTATGTTTAACAGGGGTCTCAACAATCCCGTTACCTTAACGTAATCATAATACTCCCGATATATTAAAAAAGCAAAGAATATTTCCTGTACAGGAAGGTAGTTATGTGAAATATCGGTACCTTAAGGGGGTGAAAAATATTGGTTTTTTTCTGCGTTTACTTTTCCATGAGAATGTAACACAAGATTCTCTTGAAACGACTAGTATGCCACCTATCGTAAGATATTGCGACTACTCGCGCGACACCTGCTGAATCTTTTCGCAACTTTTTGAATGAGGCCGTTTTTGGTTGGATAACACAATATTATTTAAGTTTTGTTCACGTGTGCACTATCATTAACAGCAATTCAATACAAATTCTAATAATGTTATACGTGTTAGGGTAAGAAATAATTGAAAAAGTATTACAAACGATTACAAGAGAGAAGACCATATGATAACAGACAAACTAATGCGGATAATGATGTATCCATCGTCTTCAAGTTATGCTGCAATTACTCTGGAAACTTCCCAATCAATAGTTTTCGGCGCGAGCTGTAACCGATGAATTACGTCAAAGTAAAAGTAGTTCTAACGTTTGAGAAGCCATATTTAACGTTTAAATCCCACTGACGTTTGACGGTGCTCTAATTCATCTTCGGCATCAAGTTTGGTCGGTGGTTTGTCTGTGTAACCTGTGTAACGTGTTTGTCTGCGATTGTAGATCACCCAGTGAGAAAAGAAGGGAGCCTCTGCAGCTTCTCGATATTGTTTAACCTGATCTTGAATCTAGGCTCTGTTGCTGGTTCGGAACGGTGGGAAAGGAAATGAGATGTGAGGATTATCTCGAATTAGTAATAAGGAAAGAAAGGTCAGAAAAATTCGGCAGTGTGGGGTTTTAATACTGATCAGGTAAGGTAATAATCGGAATGTTGAGGTTTTTCCCTAATATATGTGGGAAAGGAAGGGAAGAGTCTTAAGGTAACCTAACAAGGAAGTGAACGAGAGCCTGCGGCCAAGCTGTACGTTATTCTTCAGCGAACTAGTGGGGTGGAATGTCTCTTAAAGATGTAAGTAGAACAAGCTAACAAGACGGTACTTCTGGCAGAATCAAGCCGTAAGGAAAATTGTGTATTAGGTTATTAACCCTGATGTTAGCACATCTTCAGGATTGCGTTCATCCATCAAGGAAATGACCTACGGTTGAGCTGTAGCGATGGAAACGAGAATTCGGTACTCCTGATCTCAACTCTTGCAGGTAAGTCTCCCTGGACGGACGATGGGGGTTCTTCGGAAATGCCTCCGTCTCTCTGATAATAATGATTCCCACAAGCAGAGGCACTCGGTCTGTTTTGAAAGATGTATGTTCCGTGGGCGCAAACCTACCTCGAGCATACGGTAAGAGATGTCCGCTGATCCAATTCTTAAGTGCGGGAGGAAAGTACCCAATATCCCGACCTACCCGACGCATCTCTTTTAGGTGAATACTGAATAATATATCCTATCTTCACCCCAATATACCAACTATTTTAATGCCTCAAGAACAACTATGTGCAACGTTTGGGGTTTTGAACTGAAACTATTGGTATTGTCTCTTATTTTACTTAAAAATATATTAACAGTCAAATTATAATCGCTACGTGTTTCAGGTTTCAGGTACTTACTCAATCAGATCATCAGATGATGAGTGAATCAATTCAATCCAAAATTATTGAACAGTTAACAAAGGAAGTAACCTATGAAAAATTTGTCATATGTATTGGTTGGGTCATTTAGAGTTAGTATGAATGTAATAAATTTTTGTGTCTTTTATTATTACGTTTTCATTTTTCGAAGTAAAAAGGAAAATTATATTCACAAGGATGAGTCTTACCGGACATCACACATCATACACCAAGATATTCTCTAGATATACGTCTTATTTCTTTGACGTTGATCAAATAAAATTACTTACTTTTTTTGGTTATAACACTCGACACCAAAATCAGTTCATTTTTAGTACAATATAAGGTAAGGATCTCAGACAATTCCTGCTAACCTATAGCAATAAATAAAATTTTAATATCTTTTTGTGATTTCAAAGTAAATGACAAAATTTAAGTGAAAACTTATTTATATGATGTCCAATCATAATTGACTCTTCTTAAGAGTTTTTATCTGTCTGTCTGAAAGTCTGTCTTGAATAAGCTCAGAAACGACTCACGGATTTAAGTGAAAAGTTTAGGGAATAAAATACTAATGTTAACTTAAAATTTCGTGTTTGTTTCACTTTGATCTAATGCAGAGTTCACAAGATATGAATATAAATATTTGTAAAAAGCTTATTACTGTCATCTAGCGAGTATCATGACTAACACTGCGGATGAGCCGGCCGGGGTAGAAAATTCTCAGGAACTGACCTGTTTTGGCGCTTCTGTCACATGAAACATTTATAGTCTGAAATTCGATTTCATTTCCAATCCAAATATCAACTGTCCATTACTACTATAGATTGCAGTTTAATTATGTCTATTACTTTTTGTTGATTGTAGTATTGATTTTGGAAATGGAGAATTCATAGCTACAGAAATACATATGTATAATTTAGCCATGTGTAAGAGAAATTATAAAGCTGTCCATTTAATTACGGCGACTGCAAAGGAAGAGAAGGAGTTAACGAGAAAATGAATATCAAGAAAGAGATCATGGATGCTATTTGCTGAAGTCCCACGCGAATATTATATACATAATATACACCTTGATTCCTCATCAAACTCCATAAATTCTTTCCCTAATAGAATAAAATTTCGTTTATATTTACAAGTGATTGTACCGAATATTCTTCGATAATTTTCCAATTTCTATTGCTTTTTTTATATTTACCCGTTTAAATATCCTATATCATGAAAAAAAATTCACCTTATTCAACTATTACTTCCATCTAATAAATTCATTTTCTACAATAAGCCCTACAAAAATAATGCAAAATAATTTCCTCAAGGAATTGCTTAATTATTTTTTATCATATAATACAAGGTTTGCTGATGGTATTGTGGGATTAAATGACTCAGAAGGAGAGTTTTAAATCATAAGAAACGGCATGAGTATGATCTTGGAGGAATACATGAAGATTAATAGAGGGAAAACTAAGGTGGATGGAGTGTAGTATGGGAAATAATGGAATAACAAAGGGTGTTAGATTGGAAAGGGGTATGAGTAGGATAGCACAGGCAAGGAAGGCTTTCGCAAAAAGAGTAATTTATTTACCGTTTATATAAGTATGAATATTAGGAAATCATTACTAAAACTCTTCGTATGGAGTGTGACGTTGTATGGTTGCGAAAGGTGGACGATAGGAGTTGCGGAAAGAAAAAGAACAGAAGCCTTTGAAATGTGTTGCTACAGCGAATGCTGAAAATCAGATGGGTGGATATTAGTACTTACGAGGAAGTTCTAAGCAGAATAGGTGAAGAGCGGACAATATGGAGGACTTTGATGAAGAGGATAGGCCACATTTTGAGACATGAGGGTCTTGTAAAATTAGCATTAGAGGAAAGTGTACGGGTAATAAGAGAGAGGCCAAGGATGTAATACGCTAATAATATTAGGAAAGATATATTGTAGATATGTAGTATTAAAGGTTTGCGCAGGATAGTTTAGTATGGAGGGTTGCATCAGACCAAAAAGATAATTCCAATTCGTTTCAAATATGTGTTTAATTTTTTTATTGTCACCTGATTCTAAATCATGTTCTGTAATTTTTTAACTTTTTATAGAATCTTCTCACTTTTTAAATTATATAGATGTGAATAAAACATTTTGAACTGAAATATGTTTGGTAGTTTTCATAACAGGCTATAAATGCAAACCAATAGATACGGTTAAATATCTTTAAAATATAAAGTAATATATTTTCCTTGCATGAAATTTCTTGCAGAACGCAAGGTCATTAAACAGGAAAGAAATGAAGTGTTTAAGTTGATAGTAATGAGAATAAGCGACGTTTCAGTACGAATCGCAATTTCGCAATCAAGTGAAGCACTCGAAATTCCTTCGCACTTACAAGTATATTTATATTCATATTTGTTATAAGAACACATAGATTTAATGAGTACAGATAGATAATGTAATCTCTCAACAATGTTTGTTTCGTAATACTTGTAACATATAAAAGCGCCTGGAATAAAGTTGGTTGTATTAATCAACGTTCAGCACTGTAGCAGCCATGAAAGGTAAACGGGAATTTTCCTTAGGGGAAGTCCTGTCAGGAAGGTATGACTGTGGGTTACGTGTTTTCTACAGTTTTCATCGTCGTCGCTCTGCTGGTCGCCGTTGTCAGCGCCAAGCCGAGGTTCAGTTGTCCTGCTGAGCAGGTTGTCCTCAACATCCCCGATGACAGTAACTGTGCTGTCTTCTACAAGTGCGACAACGGGAATGCTGTACATTTCACCTGTCAGACAGGTCTGATCTTCAACCCTGAGGCCCAAGTATGCGACTGGCCCTTCAAAGTCAAGCACCCCGGCTGCGTCTCTCGTTAAGCAGGTGAGCGGCTCTTCCTCAGGATCAGAATACGAACGACATGCAGAATGGAAATAACGTCACATTTCTGTTACAGATTCCCCTTGATCCTTCAGCTCCAGCTCTTGTCTCTTCATATTCTTCTATGAGTCGCACCAGTACTCTGACATCTTCCAACATGCCTCAACTGATATTTAGAACTAAGTACTGCTCAGCTGAAATTAATTACAGTAATTAATTTTTGTGTAACCTCTTTTCCCTACAAAATAAAGTGTTATACGAAAGTCCAATAATTTCTGCATTTTTTTTAATATTATGACTTCATACCGTATAGTCCAACTATAATTGATAATGTCACTGGTGACGTACTTCTTTCTGATAGCAGTGTTGAATTGTTGGTATTAAAAATAAACTGTTACATAGACATTATTTTGTGGTTAATCATTAAAAGGAACTGTTGAATATCTTCATTGGCTTAATTTTACATAGATGCAAAATTTATCAATAATGTAAAAAAATTTCTGAATGAATGAAAGCATAGTAACATTTAAAAGTTAAATAAAGAAAGCAAAAAATGTTTCACGAAAATTAAACACGTTACAAACATAAACCAAAACGTTTCACCCTTGGCTTTGGGACTTCTTGAGGTGACAAATTAAGACGTTCTACAATTTCTTCTTATAGAATAATTTCTAATATTAATATAATAATGGGAGCAATACTGTTCAGAAATTATGGTATTCAAATCGTTTATAATCTTTTAATAATTTAAGTTTGGCTATAAATATGAAAGAAATTATTGCTGTACTCTATAAATAAAAGTTTATTTTGGTGGATAACGGGCTAAATGAGGGTGATCATGAAGCAGGCAGCTCCCCTTTAATAGCATAGAAAATTTAAAAGGAAAGACGTAGAAGGTAGAGCAAGGGCCGTAGTTTAAGGATTAGCCGAGTGGTACAATGGGATCAGCGAACAACTCTTGCCGCATGCCGAAAGTCTTCGAGCCCCATACATACACCCCTGAAACTGCTCAAGGTTGTATCAGCTTGCAGGAGACTTGAGTTAAATAGGAATCATCCCAAAAAAGGATACTGTGTATCTTTTGAATATTTATGATTCTACTCTCAGGCTAAAACCGTCCCAAGTCAATCATCAGCTATGTGAATAAATGTATGTCCCTTATGATTTCCTATGTCATTTATCCGATTGCCATGAAATTTTGGTGCATTCTAGTTCTCTACCTAGAAAAAGTTTCTTTTCATCTTTTGAAGATTTCAGGTCAAAACGGGCCTACCCTAAACACGTATGGACATTGCAAACGGAATGATTATGCACTCACATTTCAAGACTTTCAAACGAGATGATTAAATTGGTGGAAACATTTCAACGACGACGATGATATGAAGCAGGAAGTACAGACAGAAATTTTATTTGTCAAAGGCATACAAAAACTGGTTTCTCATTACGTATGTCTTAATTTTCGAAATAAAAAATAATTTTATTTATATTGCTCTATATAAAACAATGAACTTACTTCCAATGTTACTGAATCCAAAAAATGGATTTCAACTGATGGGAAATTTATTGTTTTGATATCTGCGTACAATATGATAAAATGAGCTATAACGATTATTAACTTCTGGGATCATTTTTTCTGTTTCGGGCATACTTGATAATAAAACTGTAACTAAATCAATTTCTCCAAAAATTAAACATAGTTGTCAGTTAATTAAAAATATGTTATACAATTATAGATAAATTTATGCATAAAACAGTCAACGTTATAAGTTACTTATCGTAAGAAATGCTTGTTAGTTTATAACGAATTTACGTGGTTCGACAGGAGATTAACGCTCAGCCTATTCAAGATATTAATGACCTATTGTAAACCAATAAGGAAAATTAATTTTAAGATATCTACAGTAAGCTGTTAAGATAAGAACGATATCTGGCAGTAAGACATGAATTTATTAATTGAAACCTTGAAATGATACAATCAGAAGATTTTCCTCACATGATCTGGTGAATGTGGCAACCGTGCCACATTAAAATTAAGAATAAGAATTTCAAACTTGCAAACCATTCACAACGGAAGGCGAACAGTAAATATATAAACGTGCCGAAACTGATGACATGTTATCAATCCATATTTGAAATCAGAACTGTTTATTATAACGTGAAATACAAAATATATGAACACATGGCTTAAAGAAAATGAATTTAGCAACTGCATAAGGCGTAACTTTTAAGGAAAATATTCTATATAAATCCTACAAGATTTTCTGGTTTACTTCGTTTATCAGATCGCACTTTACCTACATTTGGTGTGGGTCTTGTACAAAACCTCGAAAGACACTTGCCCAATGGCGTTTTCCCGACGTCATTATCCCGATTGACGTTTATCTGACAGATCATTATCCCAATGGACATTTTCCCGACAGTTCAGTACCCGACTGACGTTTGTTTAACAACTCAATATCCCAATCAACATTTCTCCAAATTAATCAATAACCCGGCTGATATTTGCTTAACAGGTCAAAGCCCAATAGGTTTCATAATTTTTAATTAATTAATACATTAATTTATGGAACAATTTCAACTAAACTTATCTAACGTGTCACTTAGTATGTAGGAACAAACATGACGGAAGTAACAAAACTCTAGTACTTATATTTGCGGGTTGAAGAGGCCATTATATAGACGGGGATTGGTTTATATTGGTCGATATTGGTGAAGGTTGAAAATGGAGTTTGCCGAGATTAATATCATGCTGTTAGGAGAATGTAGACCTGGCTTGTGAACCTATTCTGTCTTGCTGGAATGGGTCGGCAAGCTGCAAGGGCCAGTTTTCTGGCAATTGCAATTCCTCTCTGCCGGGTGACCCAGAGCACGTTAGTCTTGAAAGGAGCAATGCGCGCGGCCGACCAATACTGTCCCTCGGGGGAATTTGTACCTCGGGATGCGTGGAGTCTCTGGTCTATCCTTTAGAAAGCCTGAAATCCAGGTGGTGCTGGCCTGTCCAGGTCCCAGACCAACACATAATGGAGGGGGCTGCGGTTTCTCGGGTAAATTTTTCTTTTGTCCTTTCCAAGGGAACAGGACAATTCCCGCAGGTATTTTGGAAGCTAGGTATCCCCATTTCTTCTCTTTTTGAGAAGTTTCGAAAAAATGCCGGTGAAAACTAAATACAATCAGTCAATGTAAATGTTGGCCAATGTACTGGGTCACTGTGTGTAAGGAAGCCAAGTCAACAACTACTGGCGGTATGTTCCAGCTAAATGCCCATAATGAAGAATGTGCTATTAAAGTTTTAACTAAATCAAGATGGAGTGAGGAAGAGAATGGGACGCTTATAAAATATTTTAATTGTTTTTCATGGCATTTGAGAGATATTCATGTATTGATGAACAGGTTACGAACACTGTTGAAGATATTAAGGAAATTTTGTGAAAGTATATGAGGGTCTATTTAAAGATGATTATTATTAGAGAGAGGTTGACACTAGGTCGGTGTCGTCTGAACTCGGAGTAAATTTTAAGGACTATCGCCTTCTATGTCGATTCCTACCAAGGAAGTAAATATGTGATAACGATTTCTCTAAATTTTTACAACGTATTATTCAGTTTACTGAGAAGGTGGGTTATAAAAATTATGAACACTGAGAATTTACAAATTAAAAGGAAGCTCATATATAATAAATACTTTTGTGTTACTATACGAAATTCATCCTATTTTTGTATGATACTAGTTTATGTTCAATTGCCAGATTAATACTTCCATCAGAAGATTATTTATCACATGCTAGACACTCAGCGGAAAGAAGCGTGGAATTTTATGAATATTTAGTGGGACAACAAGAACGTTTGTAATTAACTGTGATCTGCGGAAATATACTACGAACATCAAAATTCAGTTACAGCAAAACAAAAATTTTTATAGTGTCTGTCCTATTATTTATTTTCGGGAATAGATGATTGTGTTCCCCTTATTTATTCTGTAAATCTGACGTGGCCGCAGTCCAAGTGCAAGACATACTTGGTTGAGAGTGCAACTCAATGTCTGGGTCACTACAAAGTCTCTGGAGACTCCTGCCCCCTTAACTTCGAGTGTGTATCCTCCAGGGAGTCACATTGCTCGCATTGAGCTTTGTTTACGAGGTATCTTCCCACTGGATTACCTTAGAACCACGAATGACCGAGGTAGGTTTCCCTCTGAATCCACGTTATTGGCAAATATTATAGCCCAAAATCACGTCGCAAACAGAATGCATTTAATTTCACGGAGAAATAGATAAGCTTTAGTAACACAAAAATTAATTTCACATTGACAAACGGAAAATAAGCACTGCAAAAAATAGATGGAACACTTCATTGATATGAGTGGCGAATAATTGAGACATTCCATAGTTTTCAAATGTATTTTTTGCTATTAACGTAATTCCTGAAATCAGAAAGTTAATTACGTGAAATTTAAAACACGCCGCCTCTTATCATTATAATTTTAATATTTATATTTAAGGGAAGATTCTGAATAAAAACTATTTAATTGTGAAGACACGGAGAAGGGAATGCTGCAACCCCACAGCAAACTCGTCATTCGGAAGGGCGTGACAATAGTACCCAATTGCCGACCTACGTGATGTAGGTTTTCTAGGGTTTCCCTGCATCTCTTTATGTGAAACACCGTGTAAGACCCTCAAGCCGCAGCCCGGAGGCCCTAGTCAACCCTTGTCTACCACCCACCCCCCTGTTTTCAATTCCCTGCCTCTTTCAGAATCACCCTCAAGTAGCCTGTTAACAAAAATAATAAGCCTCATTTTCTCTCTCTCTCTCTCCCCCCTTCCCTCTCCCTTCACTCCTTCCCACTCTGTCCCCCCTCCTATCTCTCTCACAAACGCTCACACTCTCCGGTTTTTAAGATTTTCACAAGTCAAAAAAAATTCTGTTAGATTTCAGAATGTCAGCTGTTTCTATTGGAACATTGGGCCAGCTGCATCGGAAACCAGTCGAGAGATGGGGAAAGGAATTGCACGTCCTCAACCGCAAACTCTTCTTCGTCAAACCAGAATCCAAGAGTCCGACCTACCTGATACAGGTTTTTTAGGGTTTGACCTTCGCCTGTTGGAGATAAATATCGGATAGTATCTTTAAATTATAGCCCGGGGTTCGTAGTTAACCCTTAGCTGCCTTGCTTCACCCTTTCCACATCGCCCCTTTCAAAGGTAATGCTTAGTTTTTGAATGAGTAAAATTTTTAATTTCTTATTTTCTTTTATTTCGAGATCGATGTTTTTTTGGTACAAAATTATTAGATACTAAAAATGTTAGACAAAATTACTTGGGCAAAGATTTTAATGACGAATTATTCTATTTTACTTGTTTCTTCTGCCAGTCTCAGTTGCAGAAAAGAGATGTAAGTATTTGCTGAATGAAATTTTAATTAAGATGCTTAATCCGAATCAGACAATAAAAGTTTTTCACGACACAGGAAACGTGAAAGTTTATCATTATTATTTCAAGAATTTACAATTTCTACGCCACATTTGCTTCACGTACCACTGATCAATCATACCTTAATCTTGTTATCTCTCCACTTTTCCCGTTCTAATTTAGTTCACGTTGTTAACGTTTGTATCTTGATAACAGTATTTGCTTCCACTTTTAGCCATTCCTGACTCTGGGTTCTACTTCCTCATTCCACCCTACTGTGAAGTAGGTTAATGCACTCTTCACCCTATGGCAAAATTCAAATTCTTTTAATTACCTCATGTCAATCGCTAAACCGCAGTTTCCCAGCGTGGATCCCACGCAAACGTAGGGAAAATTTGAAAATAAGCACTAGAATTTAAAAATCATCCGCCTGTTATTTTTCTTTTTCAATTAATAAAAACTTTATCTGTACGATGTACAATTTAGTTATGATTACATTCTTAGTAACATAACTTGACATGTGTAATGGGGAAACTGCTCAATAGCAGGCCCCAGCATGTTATTGTTAACAAGAGATTAAGTACATGAACAAATGTAGAACTATTATAGAAATTTTTAATGAGATGATTATTGTAGGAATATGACTATTTGAAGTTCTGGTTTCACTACTCCAGAAAGTCCGGTTTTCTTTTTATTCTTCTATGGTGCTTGGGTTGAGGAAAGTTGGTTGCAGTATCTCTTATTAATAGGTTGCTGTGGCCCGTCATTGAAGTGAAGCTTAAGATAATTGGAGTTGATGGATTGTAGAACTGTACGAATGTCAAAAACGTTGTGTAACATGCTGTTACTTACGTACCATGGCGCATCTGAGATGATTCTTAGTATTCTGTTCTGGGCTGTCTGTATTCTTTTGACTTGAGATGCAGCCGCAGAACCCCATAATCCACAACCATATAGCCATATTGGCCGTATTGTTGTCATGTACACGAGTCTCTTTAATTTGATTGGTAGTGTTGAGTTTCCTGATAATAAAAATTTTAGTTGTTTCAATCTGTTCCTAACTTTTTGAATCACTAATGTGTGTGTGGGACCCATGTTAATTTAATATCGAGTGTCAAGCCGAGGTATTGTACTTAAGTAGCTTGCAGTATATTTTCACCAAATAAGGTAACAGGGTAGTTTGAAATGTTCCTCTTATACGTAAATTTAACTATTTTACACTTTTGAAGTGATAGCCTTACTCGCCACTTTTTACACCAGTCTTCGGCGAGGTGCACGTATTCCTGCACTATTGAGGCATGAACCCTTGACTTGGATAGCAACATCGTCTGCAAACTGGGCCCCTTTACGTCATCTGACACTGGGAAGTCCGAGGAGAAAATATAGGTAAGGGCCTATAATACTACCTTGGGGAACACCAGAGAGAATGAGGGAAGTCGTTTATGTGCTATTGCCAGTTTTAACGGAGTGTGTAGGTAGGATTGAACTATTCTAAAATATGTTTCCGGTAGATAGTCCTTTATTTTGGCTGGCAGACCTTCATGCCACTATCAAATTCTTGATACATATCGACGAATAAGGCTAAACAGGTGGTACCTTCTTCATACATGTCTAGAATTTCACTCACAACCCAGTGCAGTTGTTGGGGGCACAAGTGAGCTTTACGGAAGCCGATTTGAGTATTTTTTCGCGATATTTTCGAAGTGAGGCATCAGCAGTTTCTCAAAAATTTTGGGAAAAATTGAAAGTAGACTTATCGGTCTGTAACTGTTGGATCATCCCTCGGTTTGTTTGGTTTATGGATCATAGTCATCGTGGCGTGCTTCCAGATTTTTGGAAAGTATGTGGTTCGGGGAATACTATTAAAAATTTGTGTTAGTAACATAATCGCATTTCGGGGAAGCGCGCTTTGAGCAAAAGCTGAGTAATTTGGTCGTTTCATGGGGCCTTTCTTATTGGTGTTCTGTTGATGGCGTTTCTTACTTGAGCTGGGGTAAAATAAGAAGCGAAAGGTGACAACTGAAGAGGTACCATTAGTTTGTTCGAAGATTGCGCACGTTGACGGGTTTGGAGTGAATTTTTTTTTGCAGCATGACGTTGAATAACTCTACCTTTTCTTTTTCTTGTGTCACGTAGCGTAACGCATATTTAATTGGAGGGATTTTGTTGTAGTCTCTGGTAAGATATTTAGTTTTATTTCCATAATGAACCGTCACTAGGGTCTAAAGTTGTGAGCATCTGCTCTGTGGCTGCTCTTCTTTTTTCTCTCAAAGCATTTGACAAGTCACGCGTTGCTTTGTTATACGCTGATTTATGATTTGGGTATAGAGTTCTAAACCAAAGTTTACGGCATTGGGTTTTGATTTAATTAAGTTTTCCGATCAGTGCAGAGTTTTTTATGTTTTTAAATCTTGATAATTTGTTTTCTCCAATTTTGTTACTTGCAGTTTTAGAAGCAGTTTGTATATTTCTTGTTAAGGTAGTGTGGTGTTTGGTCTTTGTTTACACCGCAAAAATATTTTATAACAAGGAATTGTTAAATAATAAAAAGAGTATATTTAATTCGAATATATTCCATTTAATTATGATGATATTACATTAAAAAATTTCCAAAAGAAATATAACTCAAATTAAGTTTTAATAAAAATATAAATTTACGAATAAAATATATTATCAAATTGGCTCAGTCGGTAAAGCAAAAAAATCTATGCCGCTTCAAAAACGCTGCTCCCGGGAACGCGGGTGACGAACGATATAATTGAAATTTAAACAATCGCGAATCAACGAAATGGTGACGTCGTTCTTTGTTTGCCGTTGCCGGAGGTTCCTTTGCTGGACACGTCTCCTCTAGCGCCTCTTCTTCAGGTTAAATGTCCATCAAATGTTATCTTTTTCTTTTCCGTACTCCCATCAAATGAATCATCTTTCTCATAACATGCCGAATTTACTTTTACGCATGTTGCTTCTTCAGCCACTATCTCTCTCTCGTCCCGCCTTTCTCGGGACAGCTCCCTGGACCAACTGTGCAAATACAATGCACTCCAGGCAATAAATAATGTAAACGGTGGCGTTTCCCGCCTACTCGGCCTCGCCAAACCACCCTCGTTTTTCGTCCTGCTGTACGGGAATACCAAAAACTCAATTATTTTTGCTTTACCGCTTAAATGTAGGGGTCATGATTCACCACAGTAGTCACAGCAATATCGATGTCTTTTCTTGTCTTCAGGGGTATGCTGAGATCTATAAGTTCACCTATGTTGCTATGATTATACTTGTATAAATGGAATAGTTATTAACTCAATCTGTTGTACTTCCTATAGAGACACAAGTTTGCCTAGTGAAGGAATACTATGTACTGTACTAGCTGGGTGGCCGGTCATACTGGTACAGTATTTAATTCGACACTAATGTGATTTAAGCGGTATAGGCTTCCCTATCCCCTGGCTCTATGAACGATATGAGAAAGTCTTATTAACAGAGGGAGATATATCTAATTGAACCATGTGAGTATCTTCTTATTTGCCATTTGAAAATACTCATCATGATTACAATACCCGTAACTCTTTTGAAAAGGGCGAGATTTATTTCTAGTGAACTAAAAACGCAAACTATTTATTATTTAACCTCGGAAATGATATGGACAGATGAGAAATGATGCATTTAATCTAATAAAAGAGAGCCAGAAGATAAGAAACACGAGGTTCGTATAATTGAAAATTATGGATTAACAGTGAGGCTGTTTGGCAACCAAATTAATGGCCTTTTCTGTAAAACTGTATCTAAAATTAAAATAGAAGGAGATAGCATACCATTTCACGAGTAACCAGAGCAAAGAATAAATAGGGAAAGTTGAACAACTTTCAAATGTTGCAGTACGTTTACCGCAAAGTTTACTCTCTAAGCGCCGAATTACAACAACGTATCGAAATAGCACAAACATTATTCCACATATAACCTTAAAACGTAAGGATCGTTTGGCTTTTAACATGACGATTATATGACATGAGTTGTGAGAATTAATGGAACGTATAACGTTTATAGCGCATATTTCTTATACCCGTTTCCTGGAACGGATTCACCTCATTGGTCTCCCATCGCCATTAGAAAGAAAACGACGATTTAATACTCAAGTCTATTGCAGACACAGAAAATGGCGATCATAAAAGTTGCCTCAGGAACAAAACTTCAACAGTCTGGATGAACATGCAAGGTAAAGAAATATTACTGATATCAATCTTTCCAAACTTCATTAGCCTAGTTTCAGTTTTCGACGTATTTAATTACTAAGGGGCATTATTCACTAGTTTTCATAGATAAAATAATTTTTTTAACGAAATAATTTGAATCATGTTTCCTCGGCAGTTTAGATACTGTGTCTTTAGTTAGGTCAACTAAATTCATCAACTTAGATACTCCTGGAAGCAAACATGCTTCGAAAATTCTAAAAGGCAGTTTGTGGAGAGAGTTGCTAAAATCTACTTTGTGGAGAGTTGCGATAAGTAAGCTAGAGCGACAGTTGGAGAGGAAGATTGAAAATGAACGTTAAGAGAAGTTAAAATATAGTTGAAGCCAAAAATTTTTTAGCGTATTGAAGAATCAGCTAGACAGGAAGACTTAGTTGGTAACTGAAAATGAAGATTAGAAAGCGTTCAGTGAGAATTGGAGTACAATCTTGAATATTAAAAGTGTGAGAAGTGCATGGAAACGACAGTTGCACCAAAGTTGCATCTAAAACGAAAGGCATCTTTAGAAGATGAAAATGGAAAACTGTCGACCTGACCCGGAAATGGAACCTGGGAACTCACGCTTACCGTGCGGTTGCTCTAGCCATCTGACCGAGTCCACGTCGACTGCATGATCCGATGCCACATTCCTCCACTCTTGTAAACATGACTCGGCTCGCCTACAATTTACTAATCCTAGTCTTCTCAACCGTAGCTAGGAAATCGGTGAAGAATTGACATTAACCGTAAGTTAATCATCTGATATTCTTTTTCTTTCCACATATTCATCTGTCTTATTTGTGGCATCCAGAACACTGTCCTTACCACTCCTATTCATCTTTGTTTCTAGCGGAGATTGACCGTAAATATTGTATTATATTAGAGGGAAATTAAAACAAAGAAGACTATTCTTGATCTGTTTGCTTTTAAAACAGTGGAACGTAATAGGTTAAGTCAAAAGGTAAATTCACTTCAGTTCTAATGGTATGCAGGTTGGATGTATTATGGCTTTCTACGTTCACAAACACCATAGTTTTATATTGTGGCAGATTACAGGGTCATCACTTCTGTCCGCTCTGCACCGATGCGCAGTAAACACGTGCGTTGTTCGATAAGTTTATGAAAGAGCGGGAAATTTTTCACTTTCGCACCATTGTTGGTTAAAATTATTCTTACAAAGATATTCCTAAAATTTTTAAACACATGCCAATCGTAGTATATTGTTGGGAACCTACTGTAGTGTTAAGATATGTTGACATCCGGAGGCAATGGAAAAATATTCATTTCGCGTTATCATTAAACACTTCAATTGGACAGCTGCAGAAATCAAAACCGAATTCGCTGAAGTTCGTGTGGACTCTGCACCGACATTGGATTAGGAATTTTAAACGAGGTCGCAGAAGTACAGAAGATGAAACTCGCTCCGGCCGCCCAACTAAGGTATCTACTCAGAAAACCACCGAAAATGTTCCCAATATCGTAATGGAAGAACGCAGACTAAGCGTGCGTGAGGTAACCGATACCTTAGGCTGCACCCCTGTACGAGTACGAGCTTTTTGCCCGATGGGTACTGCAACTTTTTGTTAGGTTCCCGCCAGGCCTTTTTTTTCGAAGCCTTCAAGGAAGTAACAGGGAATATCTAGGCTACAAAAGACCCAGGCGGAAAGGGGTGCTGCCCCCTGAGATTGACTGAAGATTTTGCCCGCAAAACCACTACCCCCTCGAGTTCAACTCCAACGTGCGTTGGACTGGGACGTGGACATGCCACCACCAGGTGGTCTTTAGGGCCTCCAAAAAATAGATCGGAGGCCCCACGCACCTCGAGGTACCAATTTCCCTGAAGGACGGCATTGGTCAGCCGCGCACATTACTCCTTTCGGTTCAGGGTCGCCCAGCAGGGAGGAGTTGCACTGGTCATTAAATGGCCCTTGAAGATAGTATGCTCATTACGGCGAATCAGAATGAGCTTTCAAGCTAGGTATGCATCCTGCTACTAACAACGTGAGCAATACTGTCATATGCCTAGGGCCTGGCGGAATCATCATCGGATAACTACAAGTGCGAGGGCTGCTACGGCCCAGGAGACCCCAGGCCCAAGCCTGGAACCCCCGACACAGCACCAGACATCCACACTTCCGACACCTTAGTCACGAATGACTCGATGACTGCCTTGAGTCAACCTCGGCTGCTGTCACCAGCAGGATGGAAATCCTGCTTCCCAGATTGACTCTATAGAGAACCACACGACCTCCCTTCATCGTACCAGAGAAATTCTGTCACCAACCTAAGGTGGTTTAACACGGGTGCCACGAGAAGGTATTCCCCTAGCCTTTAAGGAGCAGAGACTATGACATCGCTTGCACCAAACCTTTCCCTGAGGACAGACCCCATTGGTTCAGTAAAGATGCTACCGCAACTCCCAAAGGGCTGACTACTGAACGACAGAAGTAAACCCCATTTGGAGAAGCATTTCAACGCAGAATCTAGCAAGGCTAGACCTACAATACTTTTTGCGCAGATTCGTAAGCGTCGATGAAACGTGAATCTATACTACACTCCAGAAACCAAAAAATATTCAATACAATGTACATAGCTGGTAAAAAAGCACTGAAGAAGGCGAAACCCGTTTTGTCAGCTGGAACGATGATGTCCACTATCTTTTGCGTTATAATATCCATATATTTCTTGGAAAAAGGGCACAGCCATAAATGGGCTCTATTATGCCGTTCTGTTAGATCGTTGAAACGGGTGCTGATGAAGAAACGATAAAAGAAAGTTCTGTTTCACCAGGACAATGCGCCAGCACACAGGCGAAGTCTTAATTCACCAGATTTCTTTTTTCCCGAACATGAGAACTGGGCTTCGAGGGAAAACTTTTTCATCAAAAGAGGAAAGGACCGAGGCTGTGACGGAATATTTACCATAGTTTGATGAGCTTAATTTTGTGAGGGGTTAAAAAAATTTGAAACTAGCTGGGTCCAGGAAGGAAACTAATTTGGGAAATTCAATTTTCAAGTTTTGGTACTTTTTATCAAACAACCCTCTTATGGCTGTGCTACTGTCGGTTTGCACCAGAGAAGAATAGCGTTCCGTAATCCATAGTTTGTGGACTGAAAGTGTACTGGTAACTAACATCCATAAAAAAAATTGCAGAAGAATAAAGAGATCTAACCAGCGTGAAGGAACCAGCGAGCAGGTCATCCAGTCACATCCACAGGTCCGTGTCCTGATTTTGAATAACTGTCGAGTGACTTCAGATGTAGTGGCAATCATCATACTGCTAAACCCGTGTGGAAACCCGAGAACTCTTTCTACAGTAACCTCACTGGGAAAGCTATATTAACTTCTTTAGTCATGTATACCAGCCAACCAAATTTATTTATTTTACTCTGAAATACTTATATTTGTATACGATTTCTTTTCTTTATCGATTACTGTTAAACAAAAACCAATAAGAAATTTATAAAAATTTATGGATGTTAAGAAACAATGGTCGCTTTTAAATATTTGCATGCCACCAGTTCCTGTAATGGTCTTGCTGGTGACAACCGTCATCGCCGATCCCAGATTCAACTGCCCAAATCTCGATACTCTCATCCACGTTCCTGATGACGCCGATTGCACCAAGTTTTACAAGTGTGACCACGGGAAAGCAGTGTTGTTCTCCTGTCCAAATGAGCTACTATTCAATACTCAGCTGGAAGTGTGTGACTGGAACTATAACGTCCGGAATCGTGATTGTGGTCCTTGAGGTAAGTAATCTCTATTCACGATGAATAGCCCTCTCGCACATTTGAAAATTTCTTTATTCAAAGGGCAGATGGTTTCCTAGGAACCATAGAAACTTCTATTTGAAATCTTTTAAATATTTTTGCAGTTACATGCGAAAGGCAGTGGATACCAATTACTTAGTACACGTTGACTTCTGCCCCTCCTTCAGCTGATGGTCACATTTTTGGATGTTGCTCCTGTGGGCATGGCCGTAGTATATTACTTATAGCCACTGATCGAAATTTCATCAAAACGCGGACTGGTATAGTATTTTAAACACCAGCTAAGGAAACATACCGTCCTATACATCTGTAGCGAGTATGTTCACTGGATTCCAGAATCTCTTGGTACACGTGCAACAAAAATATAAATAGCATATACAAATAAGAAGCCATTGTCCAGAAAGATTATGAAAATGTTTGGTCGAACTGAATTACTAATGAGTTATATGGTAAAAAATAATTTAGAAACGTTATGAATAAAACTGGAACAATTAATGTTCATTATGCCCTGTTACTATTACGCATGTAATACATACTGAAAAGAAAATGAGGGGATAATATTATTTTATGATTATTATAAAAAGGTGAATAATATTGAATGTTACATTTATTTATTACAGTGGATGAATCTTAATTTGCATAGACGGCTTTTTATCACAAACACCATACATATTTACAAAATTTATAAAACTTAAATTTCTTACAACTAAATACGTGAGTTGTAACTCAGGGTCGTCTAAACGGGCCTTCGCATACAGCAGAACCACTATCCCAAATGCTACTCGGAATTGGCAGTACCAGACAATCGGCAAAAGGTTGCAAACAATGGTAATTACCTTAACTTCTCAGCTTGCCTGGAACTGTTGCTGGACCCAACCAAACTTCCGCGTTGAACGATGAAGAGCACTTTTGAACTCCGGACTGGAGCACGCCTTCGTTCCTTTATTTATTTAAATGTACTCGGCCAGGACAATCTCCAATTTCTTATTACTCCCTCTTAAAACTCAATTTCAACAACACTCTAAGTTCAATCTTAACCTCCAATCAAAATCTACTTAAATTTTCAATATTAATTACCACGTTCTTAATAATCAATATTACCCTCCTTAATATGATCTTGAGTCACAACGTCCTACCTGTCCAGAAATACATTTTTCTTCCCTTGTTAATAATATTCACCACTTTCTTACTTCATATTCCGTCGGTGGCGGGGCTCGATATTGTTATATCAAAATTCTAATATGTTCTGTCTGGTAAGAGCCGTTTGCCCCTCTCCGCCAACGTTTTCGGGAAAGACACCATCCGATGCCGCCAAATCTCACCATACTTAGGAAAAACCCAGTCGCGCCATCAAGTCGAACTTTTATTACCCCTATCTGTAACCTTAACTTCCGTCACGCAGCTTGCCTTTGATTCCGTACCGCCAAATGCCGCACGTAGTTGTGTTCACCATTACAATATGTAAAACTATTAGAAAGAAATTCTTTCTAACGTACGAAAAGGTCTAGTGGAACGAGAATGGCTACAATAAGTGTAGATGATAAGAAGGAAACACGTCGCACTGAAGGCAAATAAACGTATTCTTAATTAGTATCATGGTGGTCTTACTGTTGACATTGTAGATTTAATTTATGAACAAATTCAAATATAATTTTCTGACTTAAAATTTATAATAAATACTTATTAATCGTGATAATATCACATAAATACTAATTAAATACAATGTTGTATTTCAACCATATAATTGGTCCTTTTTTTCAAGATTTATCTTTTTTTTGCCTTTGCAGACATATTCTCATTAAGTATCTTACGTGAAGATCACCAGCCTCAACCATCAACGACTAAGAAGGATGATGAAAAATATCAAAACACAATATGAAAATAAATCTTTTTAAAAATTATATACTGTATAAAACCGTAAAATAAATTTAGTAAATTCGACAGAAATATGAAAATGTAGACTAACATAATTTTTATTGGCTTCCAAATGGTTTTTTCAAATGTTTACAACTATTTATAAAACTCTTTTGGTATAAAGCGAATCAATAGGCTTAAAAAGGCAATTTTTAAGCAAACCGAAGATGTTTTCACGAATCCTCGACTTCATATTTTTGTGGTAAGACAAATATCTTGATAATTTAATAGAACAGCAATGTTTTGACATCCATTCTAATGCAGCGACATAAGAAGAGCTTTCTTTCAAAAATAGCCTAGAAACAATTATATTATAAGAAAATTGTATTTTTGTTTATGATTTATGCGGGTTTTTTTACGGATGCCAAGAACAAAATTTCACGTAGTTTGTAATTGTAAAGATTCTACATTAGTTAAAATTATGTAGCCTGTATGTATTGTCGCAAAGGACCATAGCAGTTGATGCGATATTAAACTTTAAGTGAAAAAACGCATATTTAAATTTATGAAGTTATTTTCCAAAAACGTGATATTACAGATAATTTAGTTTAACATTCTACATAAACATTTGTTTACTCCATAAATAAAAAATATATATCTATTAATAAGATATAAAGACGCCACTAATTATAGGCAGAAATACTAAAAGCTAAAATTGAAAAAGTATAAGTATAAAATCATATTCCATAAATCCTATAGAGAAGCACAAGCTTCAAGGATGTGGAACGAATCAGAGATTTTACATAGGTTGCTTTATTAATATTAAAATATACTGTAACTATTCATTAATTTTTAACTTATAATAAGATTTTCTTAAGTTCTATACAGAAGACATACAATTTGTACCTTATATATAAAATTGATAAATATTTTTACATCCTATACTAAAAAATTAGTGTTTTAATAATGTTCTTTTATAATTATAAATATCTACCCTATGATACATTCACTTACCGTAAATCTAAATTTTTCCAGTGTAGGAACTAGGTAAAGGCTTCTCGGGATTCCATCCGGGTAAACTCGTTGATATCACACAACGTTTCAATATTATTAATATAATATTAAATAATAATAAAAGGACCAAACTAAAAAAAGTCCAGTACATACAATTTTAATTCAATCAAATAATTAATTATAAAAATAAAACTAATTTGAAAAGTTTGAAAGATATAGTGATTATACGTCATTTCGTTCTTTTCTCATTTAATGTAGACATATTTTTGGAAATAATAAGACGATTTTGTGAAACCAGATAGTGAATTAAAAAGAGAATCAAATTTTGAACAACTTTTCTTCTAAGACAAATTAGTGTTCAAGTGAATATTTTGTACATGTCGGCAGTTATAACTTGTAAAATGTAGAATAAGACAGCATGGGCAGGGAGCCCCGCACGCTTTGGGACCTCACGTGAAAGGACGGGACGTGACGGCAGTCAGTTCCTACCTTAAGGGTGTCAAAGTATGGTTTCACAAACATCCAAGCCCATGCCAGGATTCGAACCCGGAACCTCTGGGTTGTGAGACAGCAATGCTAGCCACTAGACTCGAGTTTTTGTTGAGGCAAGTTGGTAGTATAAAAGAAATTCTGAAAACATTGGCGCTAGGAAATATTGCTGTCAGTTCAGAATATGTTGTAGGTCAAGAAAATCATCGGTAAAATGTAATAGATAATAAAGTATAGGGTGTGTTAAAAAGATGTTGTCGCAGTCTCCATATCCCATATTAATGTTTTTAACAATTTCAGTAGCGTTCCCTCTTTGAAGGGGAAGTTCCTCTCCTCCCTACTGTGTATGTAAACATGACATGTAGAATCTCACTAACTGTATTTCGCCAAATGATGACAACGAAAGGCGTGCTATCGACGAGTTTACCTGGATGGAATCCCACGAAATTCACTATTACTTTCAGAACATACTGCATATTGAGATGTGTAATTGTAATAATATACACAACCACAAGATTGCCAATTTGTATCAACAATGCATATGAACGCAATACTAAAGAATTTATGTGATTGTCAAAACTTGACCCTGGCTTATATGGAATTTGTTGTTTAACTTAGTAAATCTATCAAATTGAGATAAGATAATCTTTGCATTGGTTGATGATAAAGTCATTTTGGTACAATGAAAAGTGTTTTATTGAAGTTATGTACGACTTTTTCTATTAACAATGTTTACATTCTCCCAGCATATTCGGCAAAACAAAATTTAATAGTTTATATATACATTAATAAATTCAGGCAGTCGAATGTTAGCACCATGTATAACAATAAATAAATTGCAATTACAATTCTAATTTAACAACTAAACCACTTAAAATATTTAGTAAATTATTATTTCAAATAAATAAATAATCCTAAGACAGATAAAGCATTGAAATAGGTACAAAACCAAGCATTAATGACAAATTATTTCAATGATTTTTTATTTTCTACAATAATTCCATTTATTATGTATTAAAAGTTTTCTCAATGATATGTACATAGGATATTTGTAACAAAAGTATAAAAAAAAACAAATGTATGTCTATGACATTATAAACAATTTATGATTTTTTCATTACAAGATATTTCGTACACAGTATACAAATGTTAATAACAGTCACCTCATAAAGCTGAATTCATGCAACCTTGAACTCATCAACACATGTTTGAACGGACATAAATTATAGACCAGTCCATGTGAATATAGATGTCAAAACATCATAAGAGTTTCATCTGAATTCATAAGTCTGCTCAAACAATCTTCATATACATATTTCATGATTACTTTTATAGGAAATTTATTGTAATTTTTTTCTTATGAAATTTAGGACTATTAATCCCTGTTGACAAACTTTTATTCTTGCTTATAGTTAATATTTTGTGACTTCCTGATGTTATTTCTTAATTTAATATTGTTAAGTCATCATCATTGTGCATTTTAAGCAAATAAACAATTGTATTGTCCATTGAATAGAATGAAACACAAGCCCTTTGTGACTAAATAAATAGTCATGGCAATTCACAAATAGTTCTGATCAAGGATAGGCTTTCAAGTTCATATGAGTAAAATAAGTCCCAATAATTCACTGTAATGAATGACATGTCAGCCTTCAATAATATGCAAGAGTAAAATAAGTAAATTACAATGATGATAACAATCATAATAATAAATAATTAATCATTTAAGTGTTTAAGCAGAAATTATATTTACTTAAAGTGTAGGTAAATAAATCTTATCATTTCATTCACTCATTCAGTAAAATATATAAAAGTTCAAAACAAATAAGAATGAAAAATACTATTTAATAACTTAATCAACCTTGTGAAGCAATAAAGTATAACATCAGAACATCAAAAAAAAAGTTTGAGCTTTGAATATAAATTACACATTTACAGTTGAATATTTACATTACAGTTATCAAATTTGAGAAAAAAGCATTTGCAGAAACATAATGTCTTGTATAGAAATGTAACAAAACACTATCACAGTTTGTTTAAAACTTATTTCACAATGGACAAAACAAAATTTAATACATTAACAACAGTAATAATAAATAATACTTTAAATATATTCACAATATTGAACTGGTTTCTTTTTCTTCATTATCTGTTAAAACAGACATTTGTTGCCTGTTCATAAATTAATCAACTGACATGGAAACTTTCAGAAAATGTATATTTTAATATTATTAAGTTGAGTTCTATGCTGGCAGTACTTAAAATAACTTTTGACAAAGTGAGGTACTACTGGTATTTTTTTAGCATTTCTCTATTATACTAACTATGCCCAATATGGAACAGCACAGTTTTATCAAAATTGAGCAGTATGTCTAATTTTTAGCAGATCACATTCATTAATAAGAAATATTCAAATTAATATTGTTCAATGATCTTCCACAATGCACACCGTATTGATTAAATAGTATACAATGTAAGTATATATGAAACACACAGATCAAGATGTTCGAAACACAAATACACAGGTATGAAGTTAATAATAGAAACCATAAGAATTATAAAGTTAGTTTATGGAAAAAGAAATATGTAACCCGGAGTTACAGAGAAAGACTTAATACTAAGAAGTTGGCACGGTCTATTCAACAAAGTACTGAATACTTGAAATCTGTGGAAGTGTAGATGTGTAAGACTATACACTGATGGGGAAGAATCATGGCTTACTAAACACAATGGGGAAATGTGAGAATTTGTTATCATCTACTTACAAAAAGATTCCATGCAATATGATAGTGGTTTTCAAAAGGTAACAGTTTTACGATAACAATCACCCACAACAAAGCCAACAATCCCATCTATCAAGAAAGGAAAAAGTAGGAACATTTTCTTTATAAAGAAAAACACATGGCACAAAATTGAAGTTCATTAAAAATAATAACAAACTAAATCAATGTTGAAATACAGAAGTATGAAGTTTTAAATGGACTGCAAGACATGATGGAAGTAAGAGTTCCAACAGATGAAGTTCAGTGTTTAGTTTCAATCATACACAGAGTCAATAGTGTAAGAAATATGGTTCATTTATAAACTCATAACTATGCGTTAATGTTATTCTCAATCATATTCTGGTGACAACATCTGACTTCCCAGTCTACATAATAACAGTAATTAAGTTTATCTGACTTCAGAAAAATAAATAAAAAACAGAAATAATAATTTGATGAAAAAATTTTGAACACATTCCTACTTGGGACCCTCTTCATTTATATAAATACTTATATGCACCTGATGACGTTCCAAGTAGGAATGTCTTCTAAATGTTTTCATTGAAATTTTATTTCTGACTATTTTCCTATGTTATTTATCTACATTTATCTACATAGTATCATTTCAATGGTTGTCTTATTGTTAGGTATTTAAACCGATAGTTCCCACAATAGTGATTAATTTAAAAGTAGGTAGACAAAAGTAAATGATATATCCCATATGTGATTTATTCAGATGACAGTATGCCTATAATAAGTTTATTAAATCTACAAAAACAATGTTTCCAAATTTACAGCCTAATCAGTCCAAACATTTCTTATTAAATCCTTAGGTCTGCCTCTCTCAAAACTTCAAGAGGCATATCTTTACTAAAATTTACTATAAATACAACAAATAAACTTGTAACATAAAGGTAACATTTCAAAAATAAAAATTAAAATATTTTTATTTTTATATTGAAAATATTATAGATAAATTGGTCCCAACTGTAATTTTAACATAATGGAACTCTTCACATGTTACATATTTATACTGAACCAGTAAATATTTCATAAGTTTAGTTTTCTTTTAAATAATTGAGATAATAAAAATATAAAGGTTTTATAACTTTATTGTCTAATTCTGATTATATATCAGGACACCATCTATAAAGCATTAAAAGACAAATATTCAACAATGTGATTTCCGAGTATTGCAATAAACTAAGTCTTAACTAATGTAATTATTCAATGTGGCTTGATGGTTCTAGTGATAAGAACTTAAAAAAATAAAAACTTTCATCAATATATATTAATTCATAAAAATAAACATTAAGAAGTTGACAGAAACAAATGTTTGAGTATAGGTAGTTAATATCAATATTTTTAAATAAACAACTTTATGAATGTGTGGAGTAGCTGTAAATTATGATTTCAACTTCAAATGATTCATGAAAATCCATACAAAACTGTAATATACAGAAACACACACAAAAATAAGAAGATACTTTTCTCTTATTTTCATTACTCTTTCAATACATTCATTGGTTTTCTTAAAGTTATTAAAATTAAATAAATAAAGGTTGATTTAAAAACTTCCCAATGAAAACATAACTAAAAGTAGACAGTTGAAAATAATAACAATAATATGCTTTAATATAGATGCATAACTGGTAAATAATAAAATAATGCATCAAACAGGATTCCTCTAAGTATGCATTGATATAGTGAAGGGTTATAGGAAGAAAGGGGAAGAAACTTTACAAATAAAGCTGCATAAGTTATATAAACATAATTTCTTATTTGATCATAAATTATGTTTGGGAGTTTCAAGATAATTAACATAAAGCCTTAATTAAAGTTCTAATATAAAATATATGAGTATATATAAATGAAATATGATAATCAGTCAGCCAGTAAACCTCAAAAAACAGGTTATACCACATTTAACACATTAACATGTGCTGCCCTGAGTTCATTGAGGTTGCATCATCAATTGCCTTTTCATTTAATCAGACAGCATTTCCCTGAGTTTTGTTTTTAAGTTGCACTGTGAGAACTGTATTTTCTTGTTTCATCTGTTTCAAGTCTGCTGATACCCTTTCAAGATTAGCAGCAACATTTTTGGCACTTTCACTTTCAATCTGTAAGAATGAACAATTGAATTTGCTGATTCTAATTTAAGCATTTAAGCAAAAATCATTGTAATAATTCCATTGAACATAAATTAACTGTAATATTTACTAAATAAAATTTTATTATTTGTTATAAAGCATTTGCAAGCGTTAACCTAATTATCTGTTAAACTACTTCAGTAATAATAAAAACATCATATATGCACACTAATAGTTTGGGGGAAAATGCCTTATTTAAATCAGAGTATATGAAGAGAGGGATAGACAGAGCAATTATAATTATGTAAGAAAGTAAAAATATTAGGTTTAAAAAAGAGAATTATAAGGAGGAAGGTGTAAGATGTTTCCAACAGCAAACACTGTTTGTTATTTAAGAGTAAGGAGCATTAGTTCAAACACATATGTAGACCATGTTTGTTATTTGAAAGTAAGGGGCATTAGTTCAAAGCATAGGTAGACAAAGTCCACTATCAACTCAGTTCAGGATAGGCAAAGTAGACCTTTGTCTACATCTTTTTGCAATTTTATTTAATATCATTGCAAATCAAATATATTTCAGAATAAACTTACAAAAATTAATAAAACATTCTATGTTAAAGTTAAAAGTGAACAATTTCTGTTTTTTTAATTTAAAAAAGCCCTAATGATGGGAGTTATTTACAAATTCATTCATACTGAATTCATATGGAATAAACAAAGTCTTCAGGCTCATGGCAACTTAAAGTAGGTATAAAAGCATTCATTTCATAATCACCACAGATCTGGTGTGGCAAATATATTTCTGTGGCATACTGAAAGTAGTGAAGCTTAACTCAATATTTCAATAACTGAAGGCATTGCCATTTCAATCTGAATGTTATTAGTTTATAAGTTGTTAATAAAATATTTTGCTTCATTCACTATGCAAATACTTAAAAAATACCTGTTCTTCAAGATCTCGTATCTGTCTCACAGTAGCACCTGTATCTTCAACCATTTGAACCAATTCTGAACAATCAGAATGTATTGTTGCAAGAAGCTTATAGGCCTTACGAGAAACTTCATCCTTCTTTGCATCCTAAAAGCATAAAAAAGTTATAGTTCACAAATATATTTTTATAATACAATAATATTAAATAAATTTTAAATATTTGGATACTTTTAATAATTTTGACATTATTATTATTGTTATTATTATTATTATTATCTAATGGTTTACAATATAGAACATTATTAACTACCAAAATAACAGCAAGATAGTCAACTTTCAGAACATGCACTTTAATTTGAATGTCGCATGGCCAGATAGGCTGAAGTCCTCCATCATCTTAGCCCATTTCTTTGAGAATTGAGAAGAAAGTGGCATTGGTCTTTATTAGTATTTTATACCTACACTTACCAAAGACTTTGGAGAAATCAGTAGAAACTAAAATAATATTGACTGGATTCAAACAATAGTCCTCCCCTTTACAAATCCTGTGACATTACAAGCTCTCTACCACCTTGTTCAGTATGAAGATATTACTGCCACAAAATAACAGAGAAGCATGGGGATATTCTTCACTTACACAGAATATAATATTTTAGCTAATATCTAACACCTGTCTATATTACATGTTAAAATTAAAATAAA
This sequence comes from Eucriotettix oculatus, assembly GCA_034510155.1. Classification (NCBI taxonomy): domain Eukaryota; kingdom Metazoa; phylum Arthropoda; class Insecta; order Orthoptera; family Tetrigidae; genus Eucriotettix; species Eucriotettix oculatus. The sequence continues at coordinate 57,181,381 of CM067376.1, forward strand.
ATCAACAAGAAAATAATATAACATTTAAACTTCATAAACATAAGTTCTCATGTTTCCAACTGTGGTACATGGATTATGAACATAGTTTCATGGGCATGCACTGTTAACAGCTTCACTTCTCCAAAAGATGTAAAAAAAGTCATGCTTCAAATAAATCACATGATTAGAAACCCAAACTATCATTATATTACATACACTAATAAAACTTTTAGAATTTAACACATATCCCTCAAATAGCATTATTGTGTAATCTATAAACATGACCTCAAATTTTATTTTCATAACCACATTTTTGTTATCTTTTATAAAACAAAGGAAAATTTTATCCAACATAATAATAAATTTTGTCATTAACATTGGGTTAATGTGACAATAACAGAAAATAATTAAATATAGACAATATTTTATACAAATAATAATGTAAAAATGTATTCTCATTAAAATACAGTCAAATTTGTCAGCAAAACATTTAATTATTATTTAGGTCATATAATTGCAAATACGACAATTAGTCCATATTTGAGGTCTTCGTCAAGTAAATTTTTAAATAGAAAAGAAACTATCAGATAATTTTCTGTGGTGGACTTTGACAAAAGTGATTAAAAACTTATGTTGTTATACATTATATAATAATATAATTAGAAAAATTCGAAAATAAATTAACCAACATTAGGTATGTCAGATACTTAATTTTTGAATTTTTGTAAAAATGTATTATTATAGATTCATACAACCAACCAAGCTTGTTATTTATAAACATTAGTAACATTCTTTTATCAATACTTACCCTAAAAATTAGTTCATCAGCTACAGTAAAAGATCTTTCTAACTGTCCAGACAATGTATTTATTTCTTTTTGTAGTTCTCGGGTGTCACCTAAAACCTTGGCTATCTCATCCCTTTGTTTTCGAATATTTCCAATTATTTCCATAATTCGACGTGTATATGCAGATCTTGACACACTAAAAATTTACAATATTAAAATTAGATCAAAATTAATAAGTATCTAAAATATTTTTATCCTACTAAAATAACTACAGAAGCTAATATTTTATATTTATATACATATATATAATTAAGAGATTGATATACATTTCAATAATGCTTTGCTGTAAGGTACTTTTCAGTGCTGCCTCAAAATTATTTACAACTCAATTGAACCAAAACAAATTATGAGTTCCTTAATTTGTCCATTACAGGATTGAGTCTACAAAGTATTCTGCATTACTGGCATTGCATTCTCCTAAATCAGTTCAAAGCGTTTTTGAAACTCAATATATATTTAATATTTAATAATTCTCTTTTGGTAATTTATAACAGTTTATGTCAACATTTAATATTTTACATTTATAAAAACTTAGACAGCTAAGAAAGGCCTGTTGATGTGAATGTTATAGAAAAAAATAATTTTGCAACTAGATATTTTAATTTATAAAATTAATATTTTCAATACCATATTACTGCATTACATAACTTCATCAAATCATAAAATTCTCTTAACTACACAATCTAAGATAAATAATCCTAACTTTAATTAATAAAACAAGTAGCCAATGTATATAATAAATACATTGTAGACTATGTAAACACAAATATTTCAAAGCATTCATTACAAGGTAAATATAATTGATGTATACGTCTACTATTGTTCATTCATTTAAGTTTATATTTACATACGTATTTGTATCTTTGGAAATCCTTTCATAATCTGCAAGCAACTGAGTATGCAGTGACTCTTTTCCTCGTACTTCTTCAGTAAGCTCTCTGACTTTGTCACGTAAGGCACGTACAGAATCTATTTGTTTTTGGCTCTCAGACTGCAAAGAGAGATGAAACTGTAAATTCTCTGAACTTAAGCAATTATATACACACAGAACTGAGTGCAGTGTATTTTACAACATTAGAAAGCATGATAAATAAAACTCCTTTATCTAACTGACACAGATATACAAAGAATTTGTAAGATTAAACATTCAAATCAAAATATTTTACTGTTGTCTGAATTAATTTTTTAAAAATAAATAAAGAAGTTTCATTTGAAATATATATAAATGTTACAATTTCAGTACTTCCTAATAATGCTGTACAGGTACTCATCAATATAATAAATACAAAATTACTGCATAGTGTTTAAGAGATAGTATCAAACAAAACTTCATTCAACTAAGGAACTGAATACAGATGAAAATAACTTAAATACTAACTGCGCGGCTAGAATTTCGCTGCCTGGCTTCCCGATATTTTGTGAGAAGAGGTGCTCGATGTTTTTCCCACTGAGCTGCAAGGCCTACTAGTCGTTGTGCACTGTTGTCAACAAGTGTTTGTAGTTTATTTAAATTATCTTCTGCTTGAGGCAGCAGGGCATATGTATGCTCTTTTACTACTAGTTTTTCTTCCTGTTCATTAACCAGCCTTTCTTCAACACTTCTCTCTTCAGAAAGCTAAAAATATATATATATTTTTTTATTAAAAATTCCAATTTTCCTTTTCAATTACACTATTATTTGTCACAACATGAGTTTATTTACTACCTGGTTTAACTTGGCCCCAAGTTTCTTCACTTCAATCTGCAATGTTTCAATTTGTGTTCGTAAATCTTCAGACTCAAGTCGAACCTGATCCAAAGCATCTTCTTTCAGTTTCTGAATATCAGTTACATTTGCCATAGAATTGTTAAGTTGTACTTCACTCTAAAATTCAAATAAAATCCTTATAACAATATAAATGCATTGTTGTCAAAATTAATGCTTTATAATGAAAAATAATTAGTGCACTGGTATTGGGTCCTTGGTGTGCACTGAAAGATATAATTGTATTTGATAATCTTGAAACATATTAGTTCACAATTACTAGCTAAAATTATTTAATTTAAATGAAACATTTGAAATATTGGCAGTTTAAAAAGTAGTTGTAACAGAAACATTTAATTAACTGGATCAAAAGTGAGAAAGGATGGAGAAAAGTTATTGATTGGAAATTATTCAGTAAATGTAAAAAAAGATATTAATTAAGCAAAATAAAGAATTTTAAAATAGAAACAGATACCAATGATATATTTATCTCCATCTTAACATACAAAACACTAGTACATGTACTAAATTCAATATAGAATTTAGTACGATTGACAAGGGTTGCAATTTTTATTTATCTACATTTCAGAAGGTAGGAAGGGTCAGTATGAATCATTTAATTACTCTTTCCAATAACACATGATTGCAGAAATGTGTGGTTTTTATTTTATCAGGTAATTATTTCTGTTCACTGGCAACTTCATTATCTATTTCTGAATGAGATTATAATTTGTATATACTGCCATAAGACAACACAGATAATTAGATATATCTCTTACAGCATAAGAAGTTGTGGAAAGTTTCTTTAATAGTTGATTAAGATGCTCTTTCTAATTCAGTGTTTATCTACGAAAAGACCTAAAATTTTCATATACATAGTTTAATGTATTTACTTATTATTATCTACCAGGTTTACAGATTGTAATGATGCATTGGTTGTTAGGAAATAAAGTAATACACTATTCACAGAAAACCATCAAAGCACTTGATTTAATACATTAGCTGCTTAAATTAGCAAGTTCTTGCTACTTATAGAAATGCTTGTAACCACTGCAAACAGTACTACTTTTGAAAATGTACCTAATATTTTGGGTAGATCATTTATGCAGATTAAAAATAATAGAGGACCCAACACTGAACTGTGTAAAACTCCCAACCTTAATTCTGCCCAATCAGAATTAAACTTTTCACCTGTTAATGGATCTTTAAATACTACTCTCCATTTCCTATTCACTAAATATGATTTAAACCAAGAAAGAGACATTCCTTTAATTCTGTAGCACTTAATTTTTTTAATAGAATATAATGGTCTACACAATCAAAGTTTTAGACATTAAATTCTTCTATAATTTCATCAGTTAAAGTGTAGATGGCTTTTCTGTAGACTAACCTTTCCTAAAACTGAACTGACAGTCGCTGAACAAGGTATTTGTGGTCAGGATTAATAGAGGGAAAACCAAGGTAAAGGAGTGTAGTATGTGAAAGAGTGGGAAAACAAAGGGTGTTAGATTGAGAAGGGATATTTTGAAGGAAATTAAGGAATTCTGCTACTTGGACAACACAATAACTGGAGTTGGTAGTAATATAGTAGGCATAAATACTGTAGTAGGGTAATACAGGCAAGGATGTGCTATTTAGGTGGAAATGAAAAGGCTTGCACAGATTAGGTTAGCATGGAGAGCTGCGTCAGACCAGTCTAAGGAATGAATACTACAACATTATCCTCATTTCTCATTATGCCTTTTATTTGTTAAGTTCAGCTTATAGCCCTGTTTTTTCTAACTTTGATATGGTTGTGATTCTGACTTGTTTAACATTGTAAGTTCTGAAAAACAATTTTTACAGTAGCATCAGAATTAATTTTAACTGCAATTCCTTCCCACCTTCTGTAGCCCAGAAAGCTTTTAATGTCACCTTTATCAATTTATCTCATCCAATCCCATATAGCATATTGCAGTGTTGCTTCTGTATTGTGTTGTTCCTCAAATTCTGACTGGACTTCAATTAATAACTCATGATATTTAATGTATCCAGTAAGGTTTCACACACAAGCTATTCTGTTAATTTTTCAAGAATAGTTAGTGTATTTATTAGCCTTAATTCAGTACATCTTGTACTATCTTTTACTTTTTCAATAGAACCAACTACTGATTTCTTATCTTCCTTTTGGCATTTTTTGTTGGTCAAGTATCCCTTTAACACTACTCGTACCTTTACCACCATATACAGATCATAGTCTATCAATACTATTGCCATTGTGTTCCCAAGTATCAAGTTTTCACAAGTTTCCCAATTTCCTACACTAATTTCATAAAACCCACTTAGGGAAGTATTTTGAACTTTTGGCACTATATCATATATCCATTTCTTAAAGGCAAGTTTTCAACAACAAAAATATATTTAGTCTATTTGCCACCTGATCTGGATAAGATATTAATTGTCAAATATTACATTTTTATTTCTTTATCTTCACAAAGTTTTAAGGTATTTCCATCAATTTTAGGTTCACTTTTCAAACTCTTAAAACTGTCTTCATAATATATCTTCAACAAGTTACAAAATTATTCCTCCTGTGTCTGTATTCTGACCAATGTATGGTTATATTGTAATCTGTAATTGTTGTGTTTCAATTCCTACCATTTATTTACCAGTCAGGTTAAATTAAGGAGAAATTAATAAGGTTTACATATTTTAATGAAACTAGATTATTCACAAAGCTAAGTTATTTCCCATTTTAAGACATACCTTGACTCCTGGCAAACTTTCAGAAGAAACTATTTTACTCTTAAGAGCTTCAGTTCCCACTTTTTTACTTTCAACTTTTAATGTTATTATCTTTTCACTTGTTTTTATGTCATGTGCAAGGGATTCCTTTACACTGGCCATCCATTTTGAAGAAGATGAAACTAAATGTTCTCCCAACAAAAGTTTTGCATTCATGACAATTACACTAGGTAATAACTGTCCTTTGATTTCAACTTGTTCCGTGATTGGTAGAGAATGCAAGGAGAAGTAATTTTGAGAGGCTGCAATGGAATCCAAAGACTAGAAACATTATAGGATACACATTATCCAGTCATCAGATTAATGAGAAACTATAAGGTAAATTATATTTCAAAGGTCATGTAAAAAGCTTACACAACGACTTAAGTTACTTCCAACAATTAACAAACAAACAAGCTAAATTAAATCATTTCATCCCATTACTTTTCAAATGAAGAAAAATATACAAATAAAATTCATTTATTATTATTTACATTTCAATAATATTGCACAATGTACTGCACTATATACATTTTTACAGAAAAATTTTCTGCATTCTATATTTTGTACAGTCTTAACAAATTATACATACCCTTTGGAATATTGATGTCTGGAAATTCTAGTGATCCAACAGAAATAAAAGGATGACATGAACTACAACCTTCTTGGCTCCAAGTTCCATCAGATCTCCATCTCATTCCTTGAAACTTGCAGTAACTAGGTAACCAAGGGGCAGATAACTGTCTTCGAAGTTCTTCAGCTACTTTTTGCTCAAGAAGAGCAGCACCACCTTTATTTTAGGAGAAAAAGAAAACACATGCACAGTTTTAGTGCCACTCATTTAAAACAATAAAACTTTGCTATCTGTTTGGCTACAACAATAAAAATTTTATTTCAGAAATTTGGCCATTAAATTCTTTAAGGCTACATAATTTAAATAATTGGAAATGGACAATCAAGGAAACCCACTTTATGGTCCGCCAAATTCCAGAGCATATCACACAAGAGGTAGGAGGCTCAAGCCACTGTGAATTTTAAGAACTTATTCCTGTCTGCCATGACTATTTCAAGTAACACACTACTATCTCACTTCCCTGTGCATACCAATTCTTTCAAAATTCCATCCATTATTATTTATATATATCCATCAGAAAATGTAATTGTCATGCTAATTAAAACATTAATATAAACATATTAATGGACAGGAAAGAGAGACAGAAAGTTGGTAATTTTCCTGAAGTTCACAGATGGCAGGCGTCTCCATGTAGGGTTTGAAATTCTTGAGTTTTCAGAGTAAATAACCAGAACCCTTCATCAGGTTAGGAAAACTTTTCCAGAGACAGCCTTCACAACAATATAGAAAAAAAAGAAAGGAAGTGTGTTGCTTTCCTGAAAATTTTCTTTATTTCATGTATACACCAATTATTTTAATTATGTCGACACTCATCCCTGGGCAAATCATGACACACAGGACAACTCTGCTGAAGGCGGCAGACACAACTGAAAATTTGGAGACCTTCCACTTTTTCTGCTTGGCAATGTATAACTTTCCATGGAAGCCTTCATGAGAACTACGGTACTGATTGAAAGCACCACGATAGATGGTGAAAACATGAAAACCACCTACATCGCTGGATGTGATCAACAGTGATTATGTCTTCCAGCAGAATTACAGCCCATGTTACAAGGCCAGACTAATGATACAGAGGTTTGTGGAGCATTATAGTGAACTACTGATGGCTTTTTGGCCACCAAATACATCTGATTTAGGGGCACTATTGGTAAAAATCATCTAACCCATAATTTAAAGAATTTGTGCATAGACATCTGGTGCCATATACAAAACAAGGATTTGATGAATTTATGCCATGCCAAGTTGCTGCAGTATTGCATTCCAAAAATGTATCACTCTATTAAGCAGGTGGTTATAATGGTTTAGATCATTAGGGAATGTATGTATTGTATTTTTCTTATTTTAATATAATATAACCAATGTTTAAAAACTACAATAAATAATTAAATATCATTTAGTCTACTACCCAACAAAACAAAATATATTTCCACATTTCATTAGCAATTCTGATAACATACACAATATTTTTGTGGCAAAATCTTTTGATAGTAAAACTACCTCACAAAACTAGAGATGGAATCTTTGAAAACAAATCAATTCAGGCAGTGCATGCATATTTCATTTTAATGTTTGATTCCATACATTTCACAATTAATCATTCATTGTTTCTTCAACAATTTGTAAGTTGTTTACTTCTTAAGTCAACTAAAAACATATAATTTAATTTACTGCAAAAATAAACAGTATCAATTGCCAGTAGTTTCTACTGTTTACTTAAATTGGACTATAAAGTTAAGACATATATTTACAAGTATAAGTTAAAAAGAATAAAATTTTTAAAATTATCTTTCAAGTACCTGCAGGGCCAACTATTGTCTTCTCAGTTTCTTTAGGCAATTTTTCTATTAGGAACATAAATACCCGACGGACATCAGCTTCACTAGAGTAAAGAAATGTTTGGTACCCTATTTCTCCTGGATATCCAAGATCCTGTTAGGAAATGGTAATTTTTAAAGGTATAATTCTTAATAGCAACAGGCATACTAACAGCAACAATGGCAAATCAATAAAGAATTTTCCAATAAGATGAATCAATTCAGAAGAACATATTTGAGGCATTGTATAATTTATATGTCATTTTATGTAAGTAAACTACTTTAATATGATATAAATCAAAAATAACAGTAACAACAAGTACAACACACAAACCCACTATTTCTTACCAAATTTCGATAAACTTTTGATATTTATTTACATAAACAACAAATAAAAATCGTATTTCTACAATTTACTGATAATATAAATATCATTTCTCACTTACAGTGCATGCTTGTGCAATACTTGCACCTAATCGAAATCTTGCAGACATATTAGGAGGAAGTGTGTGTGGCAGACCTAGGCCAGGCTGGATAACATCTAGACATCTTACTGCAGCTTCAATAACCATATCTGTTGAGAACTGCTTCAAGCTCTCAATCTCTTCTATATCACTAAACAGAAAAATGTTTTCTCCATGTGTTAATGTAATCACTAATAATAAATAGAATATAATATTCAGTGACTATAGAACTATCTACTTAAAGATTATAAAATTGAAATTTGAGACCCATGTATAAAATAGCAGTATAATGGCTGTAGGGGACTCCCACCAAGCCTGTGACATCATAGTGTTTCTGTAATGTCAGATATGTTAGACAGGTAGGTTAGATACATTGTAATTGTTGTTCTCAAGTTTTATGCTTTGAGTGGGACAAGGAAGGGAAGTGGGAGGGAGGAGGGGCGGTGAGGAGGTGACGGTACTAAACTAGTACAGTTCCATTATTTGCAACTAGGCCATAAGTTTAATAACTTCTAGAATGGCCATATCCCCATGTATTTTGTAATATTTAAATTTACAATATGGATCTCTGAGTCTCTTTTACTACTATGATTTTAAAAATGCATTTGAAATGTTAGACCTATATCAAGGATATATACTTTCTCATCACATAATTATTACCAATTTCAGTGATATTCAATATTCGAATGCCTATTATATAACTATTAAAATGTGTTGTTAGTATGGGCGGTTTCAAATACTTACCAGCCAACTTGACGCAAAGAATGGATAATTATTTTGTCAACCTCCTCCATTGTTTAATCCTATTACACTTATTGTAAGTTTATCATCGTCCTCAGACAAAAATCATTCCTCCTTTATACAGGAAGTAGGCGTACCCCTCCAAAATTAGGATAAAACCCGCGTTACAACTCAGCTGTTCATTTGAAAGTATAATATATTTGCTAAACGATTTGATACTTGTTTATACACGTCTATTACCGTGAATCACCGAAGATTTCAAAAATCGGCTTCTTGAATTTAATTAGTGTTCAGGGTTTTATAGGTTAAGTTACATAATCCCACACACTTCAAACGCTCACCAGGTTAATAAAAATTAATTCACTTTTATTATTTTTTTCATTCATCGATTATTTTTTGTTTACATTATTACGGTAAACTAAATTAAATGTTTGTCAAAATCGAGGTTATAACTGTCATATGCCCAACAAGCATACCAACACACTTTTTGTGCGGGGTACCAAAGATTAAATCAAGCACAGATACGGAATATTCATCAAGAGCAAGTAATCAAATAGTTGTATAAATATTCGATTCTTGAATGAATATCGCACGATACTTTTATGTTGATAGAACTTATTACGCTCTTATCGTTATATATATATATATATATATATATATATATATATATATATATATATATATATATAATATATATATATATATAATATAAACCACTTCTCCCTTCAGGTAATAGTGGTAACGAAAATTTATCCCCGAGTGCTGAAAACCGTAGCTACGCCTCTGCAGTAGCTACCACGAAAACCTAGCATATGTTACTGCGTCATGACAGAGAATTGTAAGTGACAGCAGAACACTTTTAAAGGAAACCAATAAAATGTTTTTCAAAAATATGAAACGTTTATAGCGTCGAAAGAATCATACTTTAGTGTCCAATAGTTTTAACGACCCACAAGTGGGGTAAATAATATTATAAAAATGGTTACATATTGTAACGGTCAAACACATCTACTCGGACTTCGGCAGTGCGGAATCAAAAGATAATGACATTGTTTGACAAACAGAGGTAATAAAGTCAGACATTTAGGCGCCAGCGATGTTTGTCCCAACCGCCGTTGGAATATGGTGACCGAGGCTGGGAAGAAGAGCAGATTTTCCTCCAATAACCTTGGGGGAGAGAGGAAAACGATTGCTCCCAGTGAAAAGAAACAATAATATGATTGGTTAATATCCATACCCGCCACCTTGGGGATATGGACTAAGGAAGTGGGGAAGAATTATTAAAAACTCTCGCAGAAAGAGATTTGATGACAGGTTTCAGCACAGATGATATATGAGAAGCAGATACGAGGCTAAGACTAGAAATTTTCCGAACCACGGACAATAGCAGCGGCAGACAAGGCGTGATCGAGACCAGACCGAAGTCATACGAGAAAGGCGCCGCTGGGTCCAAAATTTGCTGACTTCCTGATACTGCTAGGTCCGAGTTGCTTTATGAGGAGGCCCAAGATATACAACCCCGAGTGTAGAGATCTAGAATTTTAAGTTACATCTTTTTTCTTGTAAATAAATATGTCGTATTTAAATAAAAAGAATTGGAGGGTGATAATATAAAAGGAGAAAATTGTAAAATTTATGTTACGTTATTAAGTATAAAGTAAATTCCATTTTTATTATTATAAATGGAATTTCATTCTTAATATATTAATATTTCATTAAATTAAATAAAAAATCCCCCTATTCATCTCAATATACATATATAAGGATCGGTCGCTGTTTAAATGGAATAAAACAATCTGTGTGTGAGGTATTAAGGAAATTCCATGTATGCCATTTTGTATGAAATGTGACATCGTTTTAATGCACTCCGCGGCTTCTCACGGCGGCGGCACGGATCCGAGTGATCCAATTTTCAATGACTACCTCATAGATCCGGTTGAATTAGAACGATGGCCTGGGTTATGCTGACTTTAAGGGCAGCAGTTCATTGCGGCTTATTGGCATAAACCTGCGACTTCAGAAAACCCCACAAGGAAAAGTCTAGCGGGGTAAAATCCACACCCTCAAATCGTTCATGCAAAATTTTCAGCATAGAGTCCGCTGTGTGGCACGTAGCGCCGTCCAACAAGAACCATATGTTGTCCATATCGTTCAATTTGAACCATAAGAAATCGGTCATCGTCGCTCTGTAGCGCTCGCCGTTGATGGCCCCACCAACGCCATTTTCAAAAATGCCCGCCGCGGCGATATTCTGGGCCAATCTAGAGTTCCTTTGATTAAGTTGTTTTGGCTGATTGTTTACCGAACCGGTCGTCTTGAATTTGGCTTCCAAGCATAGGAAAGACGGCTTTGAAGAGACACCGCGGGCTTACATAAAATTGCGCGCAACGTTTGCACGAACGTACACACATTTAAACAATAAAGTTTTATCATTTGGACGTGCTACTCAGTTGTGTAAGTTGTGATTTGGCATCAGTGACTGGTAATAAGCCATAGATTAGAGAGACGCCACCAAAACAGCATGGCAGCCACAGGCAATCAACATCGACCTGGCCTAATTAAAAACCACTATATAATATACATTATCTCACTAAATTTAAAAGTATCGCTGACAACGTTAGTAGAATCCATAGAATTTGGGTTTGGAAGAGGTTATTAGTAAAAATAATGTGAAAATAACAATTAATAGAAATGAATCAATAGTTTATTGCGACGCTTGTTTAACTGCAGAAATAATAAACTGAAAGATAGTGGATATAGTCGACGTTTCATGATGGTAGCACAAAATTTCAGCAATTTCATTCACTGGAATACTGGATAGGGGCTCTCTCCTCTTAACTGGACTACTCCTTAGGATCTTCTACACTTTCATCAAAACTTCAAGGAAAAATCATCTTCTTCATCACTCAGTCCATCAAAAATAGCCACTATAGCGTGTGTTGAAAATAGTCTCTTACCGAGATGGGATTCTTGCGATGAATCAGCATGACTTCATCTGGACATTTTACAAAGGGTACTAAGTATTACTTGCTGCTGGTAAGAGCGGCCTCATACACCCTGGTTTTTTTCAATCTTCTCACATGCCAAGGCACCTTCATCTATTTTTGGGAGTTGAATTCGTTGGGCATTGGATCAGTCGGCCAACTGTCTCCTAAAACTGGTGGAGACTCAGAGAAATGAATGCTGCGACCACATAGCAAACTCATCTCCTGACATTCGAAAGGGTGTGAGAATAAAACCCAATAGCCCGACCTACATGATGCAAGTTTTCTAGGGTTTTCCCTGCATCTCTTTAGGTGAAACACTAGGTAGGATCCTTAAATCATAGCCTGGGGGCTCTAGTCAACCCCTGTTGTACTTCCACATCCCCCACTTTTCAATGTCCTACCTATACTGTTAAAGGGAAGTTGTCTGTTTTAGGATCATCGTCATGTAGCCGATTATCCCCCATAAAAAATCTATTAAACATGTATACGTCAATGTGTGATTTTTTAACCTAATATGGAAGTGGTGGAGCTTAGGTTTCAGACTCTCGGCCCCCTTAAGTATTTAAATATAAAAGACCCCAAAATTTACAAAAATTTTATTCAACTCTTGGCAAGAATGAATTTGTTTTTGTATTGTGTACGAAGTTCAAATTAAAAGTTATTATTTATTGTGAATCTTTGCCACACCTCTGACGTTCAGTAGCTGATAATTGAAACACACAAACTTTTTTTTGCTCCAGATGTTGCAGAAGCAACAATTAATTTTTTGTAATATTTCAATTAATGAAGTGAGGAAGTCCCTAAAATAGGGGGACGGAACATATACTAATTAAAATTTTCGATTTATAAGTTTAGGCCACTCTGTGTTTTATTTACATTATAAAGCTGTTAATCATAATTTTGTAAATACAAGCGCTGCTTTTAAAGTAAGTACCAATATTCTGTTAAAAATCACAGAACATTATTTTATAGATATTAACTATCAATCAGTTTACACTACTTCCCCAAACAGTCATGACTGTTATTGAGACACTTGTCAAAATCGGAAACTGGTTTTTGTATGCCTTAGTCAAAGAAGTTGCTGTCTCTGATGAAAGCCAAATCCACATTTCCTGTTTCACATCATCATTGCTGTTGAATTTCTTCTGATGAAAATTATTGTGGTAACAAATTCAGACTTGATGGAGGGAGGTCAAATTGTTCACAATTTTGAGTTTGTCTGATGGTTTTGTCATAAATCATAATGATTCCACAACTTTTTTTCTGAGACTTAGCAAGTTTCTCAAACGAAATATGTCTTTGAATGTCATGTTGCTAGACAAGAATTCAATCAACAAAGCACATTTTTGCAAGTGGATAGTCTGTTTGAATTTCTTTTTCACAGGGGATGTTGTCTGCCTTCCCTCTCTGCACACAATTGCCAATGAATGTATTATATCATTACTTTCCTTGTATTCAAGGAAGAATTATCACTGATTGGACTTCACAGTAAATGGGTCATTCAATTGTTTTGAACATTTCACAATGATATAACAAAAGGGGAAAAAAGTGACTGCTTCACATCTGTACCTGGCTTCCTAATGTAATCACACATTCTCAAAATGCAACTGCAGTGCTGAACAGCAAAATATTACTTCATCTACAATTTCCATTACATTAATACTCCTCCACTTATATGTTAACATATAACAACACCAAAACTAGATAAACTTTAATTATTATGGCCATCTGTGAATTAATTTGCAGACTAGTTTAAGTATATGCTCAAGGAGCTATTGCTCTGTATATTTAGTCATACTTGCCACAAAAACTGTTACGGCCGCATTAGTCTACTACTGAGGAAATGGAACATTACTGTTTTTCAAAAGAAGCACAATACACTGCTTAAAAGAGGATGGTTTCAATCATTATTCGACAATGGAATACATGGAGGATGAACCATTACAAGTATTTCATTTTTTATTTAATTGTTTATAGTTTGTAATTGTGGTAACATTTTTTATATTGTTTAACTACTACAGATGTTAAATATTCAAATGTTACTTAAATGAAAATATATTGGTCTTGGTAAGGCTGCTCTGAATAGGCTGGGAAATAGTAAAATGATATTTTGTGTTATATGACAGTAAACTACAAACAATACAAGAGGATTCAATAATGGAGTTTTGTGGAAGGCTCATATAGGTTGCAGAAACAAAATTGTTGCTTTTCAAATTTTGAAAAACATTAATTGTGCTATATCAGTTTTTTAGTTTATTCCCACAAAATTACACCTATCTAAAATTATAGTACACTGCAGCACAATGTTATGGTTTCATCAGAACTTGTATGCATTAATTTTTCACATAAATGTCACATGTTAAAATTCAAGAAATTCAACATGGAAGTACAAAAGTCTGAAAAAAGCAATATAACGTTCATATCTCAACAAATGACAGTCAATTTATTAAATACTTTATTTGGATAAGAAAGAGAAAATATGTGTTTCACACAAGTTTTAATGATGGAGTCAATTAAGCAGAGCTACTGAAGAAAGGAGATAATGTCCTCATTTTTACACTACAATTAATAATTGTCTCTATTCATATATAGGAGGACATGTACTCCAAGCAATGGCCAGCCATCACTCGGAGTACGTCCTCTCCAGAGGAGGGACGATTGTCACTGGAAATGTCTTCCTAACTGTCTAATGAAGGGGGGAGTGCCTCCAAAAATTTAAGAACTCCAAACCTCACAAGATGTCTACCACCTATGAACCTCAGGTAAATCACCTACTTTCTCTCTCTTTCCTTTCCTTATAGTTTATATATATGGCAGTTTCAGATAATGATTAGTTCCCTCTTTCTCTTTCCTATCCATATCAAGTATACATATTATAAGTTCCTAAAAGCACATGGGAGCAGTCAAAAAACTCCATTTGTAACTAAGTAAATATCGATGTACTTAAAATTATTAACAATAATTGAGTAGGCCTGAATTTAAGTACTCATTGTCCCTCCTTAATTATCGTTAAGTGAGGTGTGTAAACAAGAGGTTATCTGATTACAAAAGTAATGAGATTATAACCAAGAAACAATACCCACATATATTTAACACACATAGTAGGCCTATATAATTATGCATGAAATTTAAAAAAATTGCATTAGCTCAGGTAGCAGTTGCATAACCATTTAAAGCACAAATACTTGTGCTATAATTTTTCCAACAATAAAATATTTTCATTTCTTCATAATTTAGGCAATAATCCCAATTAGAGCACTTTAAAGAAAAACAATAAGATGTAATGTTGCTTCAATATACCAATATTAATTATAATTCTTTTGTTTTACATGTTATATTATCTTCATAAATACACATCATGGCATTAGTTATTCAGCTACTAATACACCAAAAACTTTGATAACCTATTTAATAATACAGCTTTTTTACTTTGTAATAATTGACCTGGCAATTGAAGACATGTTTCCAAAAAAACTGCACACTGAATTGAGTCTTAAAGACAAGTAAAAATGCTTTAAAACCTTTACTAGTAGCAAATAAAATTCCTTTTATTTATCAATGAGAAACTAAACTTTGAGCATTGTATTATACAAAGAGCTTAAAACATTAAGTATATTAGAAATAAAAATGGTACTGTCTATTACAAATAGTTTATAATTATAAACATAAAATAGAAAAATTACACTTTTAATCACAGCATTAAATATTTGTAGAAAGCACCTTTCTCACTAATGTGAATAGAATGAATTACTTAGAAATTAGTACCTATTAACAATTACATTACAAATTAGTATAGCTACTTAAGCAGATCATGATTCATTCCTGAATGAGAAGTTCTTCATTACAGTACATCAAAAAGAAACATTTACAAAAGAACATTTTAACAATTCTGTTACACAGCAAGTTCAACAACTCTATTTTTTAATTTGATTATTAAATACCATTATTCATGGCAGACACCAACAGCAACAATAATTAGTACTGGAATATATCATTGTCTTAATCACATTTCATGGTACTGGACAAAATTTTCAAGAGTTGTGGGAACTTGACCAACATATGGAATTTTGTACTTTATCACTGCAGTAGCTGCCAAACAGCGCAGTGTTACATACTTAACAAGGTGAACATTATTACGTGGGTTGACAGCTACAACGACAGCAGGGCACTCCCCATTGCGATTTGGAGTGTCCAAATGTGCACCATGGTCTAGCAACAACTGCACCAACTGCAAAAGGCAAAAATAGATACTACCTTAACTAAATTAACAGAGCAGAAAACACTGGTCAATATTCATGTAACAAAAGTTGAAGAAAAGTCAATTTTTGTCATATAAAAAAGAAAATACAACAATTTTTTTTAACGTGAAACAGTCAATCTATATTGTTTCATATCATAGTACTGCAGTATAACATTCATCAAAATCATATGCAATATTAAACAAATGTTAAATTAGTTAATAAGCTTAAACATATGTGAATTAATGTTGCTATATTACTAACCGGACTGTAGAAGTTATATGCATTTGCTGCAACATGGAGTGGTGTAGATCGTGATTCATTGCGAGCATTTACTGGGGCACCACATTCCAAAAGTAACTGAATCACATCCATGTTTGGGAATATCATCTAAAATAATAAATTTAATGACTGATGCACAAAATTGAGAAAATGAGTTGTGAACTATTCTTATTTAATATAATACATATTTAATTAATCAACTAATAAGAATGGTCTTTGATAGAAGTTGGACAAAATACTATCTTCAACAGACAGCAGTAACAATAAGAACTGTTAATGAAATAGAGAGAGCTCTAGGTAACAAACCAGCCTGGATCAAACAACCTGTGAATGCAAATTCATGTCTAGCTATAAACAATTGTCTAAACAAATCGTTTCCCTTTCAATGGCTGTTTTTTGACCACACGTCATTGACAGGTACAAATACAGCCAACTGACAAGCACACCAGTTTACAAGACAAGAGCCATGATGATAGCTGTGGGAATGTTGCTCTTACAAATATGTGACCTGCCTGATAAACAGAATTATTTACCATACAATTTTCTTTTTGGAAAATATGAGCATTGTTATTGATTAAAACTTTAATCCTTTGGAGGGGGGGGGGGAATTATGACAAATCTTGGAAAGGATAAAAGAAATATAATTTTAATATACATAAAAGAGGAAGATTCTAAATAATAGTTAACAAAAAATAATAATTCTTAATTGATCTTTGCTAGTTTACATCTGGAACATGAATTCTTTATCTCAGAGAGAAGTGTGAAAATTATGAAATGTTGATCCAAGATCACTTTATAATAAAACGAGCAGAGATGAGAAAATTCTCTGACAGTTGACAGTTACTATCAATTTAAGTCAATGACTGTTTTCTATCTCTTTAGAATTCATAATGAATAACAAATAATTATAACATAACATTAGTTTAGGATTGCATGCACAACTAATGGATTATAATTATTTAAATTGAGATAATGGTCATTGATACTTTAAGGGCAAAATGAAAGCATCTCCAATAACATACCTGATTGTCATCTTGAAAATAGGAACTTTTGATTGTGTTAAGCCTTGAAACACAAAGATGAAGTAATGTATCTCCTGTTGAAGCCGAGCGTGGGTTTGAACAAATTAAATCTGAAACTATTTTGTGTACAGTCTCTTTTTGTTCACGAGTTCGCCCAGTTTCCACAAGAAGATAAATTAAGTGAGTAATACACTTTAAAATGCGATCAAAGCTTTCCTGTTGGCGTTTTTGAACTGGGTGTATCTTTAAATAAATATAAATGAGTTAATATAATTTTCTAATATATCACAAAAATTATTCATATCAACATAATGGAAATTGTAGCTGCTGCTCAAAAGTACTACAAAGCAAAAATTTGTACATGAATCCTCATGTCATTATGGTAACACTATTGACCTGAATTAGGTAGACATAGATAAATGCTCATAAAATCTTCACCTTAGTGCAACCTAGTCAGCCTTGTAAAAGGATCCAAAATTTGTACAGATAGAAAATGTTACGATATATTTAAAAACGTGAAGAATTTATTAACATTTTACACTGGGAAATTCTATACTTATAAAGATAAATATGTTTTCCACAATTTTGATGTTCTTTGACTTCTTCACAAAAGTTACAGGAAAATATATACATAATACGAATCTTAAACAATGCAGTAAATCACAAAGATATGTCAATGATTAATTTAGTTATGAATTTTGAGGATGATTTATATCTTTCTTACGTCACATCTTACCTCTAACAATTTCCTCATTTCTGGCAGCTCAGCTCCAAGTAATTGGAAGACTGCAGCCACATCCTCAAATTTAGGCTCCCCTTCTCCTCTACCAGTATCCAAAACTTCAACATTTTTCTCATTTAAATCAACAAAGAGACGGACCAATGCTTGTGCAGTAAAACATGTGTCATTGTATAAAATCTGTAAGCATTAGTTGTTAATGTAATGGTTTCTTAAATTATAATATAACTAAATGATTTATATATAAATTTCCTGATAGATATGAGCAGTAAACATTCATACATATAGTTCATAATATTGTAAAATTAGTATGGCTACTTGTAACAAATTCAATAATAAATTGTTCTTATGTATTTATGTTGCACCGAACCACTGCGCGATTCCTTAAATGCTATCAATAAACTGGTCAAAATAGAGGCAAAAAAAATATTATGACCCTTTAATTAATACATGGAACTGTTGAATCTTATTCTACAGATATGTAAGAGAACTGTGTAGTAAAATATTTTCGGTATGTGCCCCTTATAAAACTACACATAGAATAATCAGATTCTTTACTTACTGTATCCTTTTCTACCCTAATTTCCAATGCTCTTCGCCACAGATCAATACAACACTGATATCGCAATGCATCTGCATATGCAGCACCTCTGTACATTAACCTAAATAGGGTGTCTTTATGATGTGGACCTAAAATTCTCTCACAAATCAATAAACTCTGATATCGCATTGCATCTAAGTCGAAAGACACATTAGTCAAGTCTTCAAAAGTCGTGAATTCAGTGGCATATCTGAAGGCAGCTCGTGCAGGCATGACAGGTCGCTTAGGTAAAGGATCTGATTCAGTATGATGGTTGTAGCGCAGATGTGTAGCAATACGCCAATGTTTGAGAGCAGTGGCTGTATCATTGTGTTCATCAAGAAATGTAGCACCAATTAATTCATGGGCATCTGCTATTCGTTCAGGATCATACTTAACCCTATATATGAGGTAATCAAATATTTGTGTTGCACCTTTCAGACATGCAGTCTGAAGAGCATCATCATTATATTTGCTCCTTAAATGTGGGTTTGCTCCGTGATCTAGTAATAGCTTTGTTGTTTCGAATCTATGTTCTTGTATAGAATAATGCAAAGCAGTTTTGTTTTGAATATCTCGCGTATTTACAGATGCACCATGTTGCAATAAAAATTGACAAAGCTGAACACTTTGAACAGAATTGATGAGACAAGTTCCACCATTGTAATTTGGGCGAAGAATGTCTGCACCATTATCAACTAAGAATGAAACAATATCCAGGTGTGTCATGAAACAAGCACTTCGAACAGGTGTTGAGCCTGAATCTGAAATAGCATTCACATCAGCACCGTGTTCCACTAAACATTTTATCACAGCTAGCTTTCCAGTGACAGCAGCACACCACAAAGGAGTTGCTGTGTGGACTGAATGATCGTCTGGAACTTCATACAATCCTTTTTGTTCTATATCAGCATCACACACTGTTATCAAATATTCAACAATCTCAACATGACCGCGTTTACAAGCAATAAACAAAGGAGCACATCCTTCTTTCACTCGACAAGCAATTTCTCTTCTATCTTCACGATTGAACTTTTCAATCCTACCTCTTAACTGGTAAGAGAGTCTGGCTCCTGGAGCTGCATGTTTACACTCCAGTATAAGTTCGTTAAAAAGTAATTCTTTTAAATCATTCACCTTCGGACTGAACAACATAGCAAGATCAATAGACTTCATACTTCATGTCAAACAATAGGTATTAATAAATTTAAATGAAACATAAAAGATAACTTGAAACACTGCTCTGTCACTGTCAAAGTACTACAACACTGCACCGACGTGAATAACAACAGAACAAGGCATCTTAGCCTTTAATAGCTACCAGAGATACTGTTACCACACGTAGTCATAGATGATACAATTACCAGCAGATGACAGTCAGAAAATTTGATAGATCATAAAATTTGAGAAAATAAATCACTTTATATATAAAGACTTGCAAATTATATATATATATATATATAAATTATGAAATTACCTATGAAGCATACAAATGCCCACTGTAGAAAACAAATTCAATACGAAAAGACCAAGTTTAGTTAAAATTTTGGTAATTTCATAAGCCTTACTAGAAAATATAATATCCTGACGTTTTCATTTCATGAAGTACATTGCAGAATGTATACTCTCACGTCTATACACAAACTGGCATGTTTCTACTATATCAGCCTGCAGGCATGATTTCGTTACTTTTTAACCGGACAATTTAAATATTGGACGTAATGTAAGCCTCAGAACTGAAATTAAAACTGAAGACAAAATGTGAGGATTTAAATTATTGGTAAGAATGCCTATCAAAGGCATTTCTCGAGCAGTCTGAACTATAATAACATTTTAATCGAAACCAATGGGGGACGTATCGTGTAACGATTTATGGCTACATTTTATGTCGCAACAAAATTCAAAGGTGAATAACTCATTTTTTGTTCTATTTCTAGCGCGTATGCTACGATAAACTGTTGTAGACTTTCTTTAAACTTACCTTTTCCACAAAGTATCTAAATGGTTTAAATCAATTCAACATATGACTTAGATTTTGGCTGCATTCGCTTCAACTAGTAATCAAGATGCAATAT
Source organism: Eucriotettix oculatus (assembly GCA_034510155.1). NCBI lineage: Eukaryota > Metazoa > Arthropoda > Insecta > Orthoptera > Tetrigidae > Eucriotettix > Eucriotettix oculatus. Next base: position 57,202,290 of record CM067376.1, read on the forward strand.
ACAGTAATTTGAATTTTTATGAATATTTTGAGCACATTTGACAATTGTTATTAATTAATAAAGTTCAAATTTCAGAGTTGGTATAGGAAAGTAACGGTTATTCTATTACAACATTTTCTTCGATTAAATGTTAGTGTTATTATTCTCAGTCATTCATTGATTCAAAATTTAAAGTGAGAATTTAAAATTTCTGTCAATTACATAATTTAAAAGTGGGCAAAAATAACTAGAATTAAGTGTTGAACATAATCTACATAACTTATTTTTTCCGTGTCCATCCTTTAAATACTTCATCAAGCATAGAATGAGAATTCAAGTATTATTTTTCTGACATTAATTTTAATAGTGAATACATTAAAATACGGCCAATAAAGTCAGCAAATAAATTTAATTAGTATTTAATTAATATAAATACAATGTTTAATCCAATTTTGCGGACTTCAGACACAGAAATAAACTAATTTTGAATACATAAAAATTTTGTTAATTTATCAAGTGTGATTTTCAATAAAGTAAAATAAATACATTCTGAATAATTTGGTGTCGTGACAGTTACGTTCGGATTAATCCATACCAATAAATAGAATTGAAGTGTCTGAACGGATTTCAATGAAAATTTCGGAGATTGAAAACGGGAATTTTAACAGGAGATTAAACTGAAATATTCGTGCATATTTCATTTCAATACATTTTATATCATGGAACCCACAAACTGAATGTTTCGTTACCTGATTGCGAATTGTCTTCTGTTTTATGTCTGCTATCCAAAGTGTCCTGATATGGTGTTCAAGACCTGGGTGAATCAGTCACTTTTTCTCTTAAATTTTCTCATAATATATTTTATTTTTCTTTCATTTTCGTACCCATCCTTCTTCAATATTTTGTCGGTCAATTTAATTCTAAAATATATAAAAGACCTTCGACCGGTCAGCTAAGTAAAACCCGGCACCACATTAGGTTATGAACCAATACTTTTACTATTGTGGCCATCGCGCCGATCTGGGTCACCAGAATGGCGATTAAATCGTTTCTGGCGATTTCTTCAAGTCATAGGCGTAATAGATTGATTGCGATTAATTGAAAACCACATCCTCTAGAAATAAATTCAACTTTTTCTGTCCTGTTGATTGTTTGGCATCGCAATCTCTCATACTAGATCTGCTATAATGCTGTTAGTTTGATTCTTATCCACAGTTATTTTGTGATATCCTACGCTCCTTTTCCGTGTTTTTGATAATAAGTTTCCACAAAGTATCAGGAGCGGAACTTGAGCATTACTGCCATGATCAGTTTCTGGAAATAGGTCGTCTTGGGTGTGTACAATTGCCTGCTTGGCAAAGACTCGAGTTTCCCTTCGTTCTCTGGTCAACACCTAACCATACAACACAGTACCTCATGTGAAGAAAGTTGAGTTTCTTTGATGCATCGTAATATACCCGAATGTGATGATTTCAATCAATGAACCTTCCTTCAGGTGTACTAATAACTTTTTGTTTCCAGATGTATGTTTTTAGAAACGAATATTTCGGTCGGAACGTGATTAATACTTCTCATTTTAGGACACATGATTAACTCAAACTCAATTTATTTCGTAGGTCATACAACTACTATTCGTCGATAACACGTGCCTCAACTTTGGCACATTTTACTATTATACATTTTTGTGGTAACACGCTACATGAGGAATTTCCAGAAACTGGCGACTCTCCTTTAATAGTATAGGAAGGGAATTGAAAAGGGGGAATGTGGAAGGTAGATCATTTTTTTGTTAACAGGCAACATGAGGCTGATCCTGAAACAGACAATTCCCATTTAATACCATAAGAAGGGAATTGAAGAGGGGGGGCTACAGTTTAAGGAGGCTACCTGGTGTTTCATCTAAAAGAGATGCAGGGGATACCGTAGAAAAACTGCATCAGGTAGATTGGGCTATTAGGTGATATTCTCATGCCCTTTCGAATGACGGGAGAGGATTTTGCTGCCTGGACCACTTTAAACAACCTCGAAGGTAAGCCCCATCGTCACTCTAGAGAGAAATACTCTTATACGATATCTCAACTTTGCGTTTGTGTCACCCGGAGCAAAAAATCAAACTTCTCGCGAAAATGAACAATTAGAATCCGACTATTTTTACAATTAGTTTTTGAATAAAATACACTTTCAGTCACCATTATGCCCTCTACAACTAAATATTAAAACGGGATTTTTTTCTCGCGTTACAGAACATTCTTACGATTCTTTTAAATGTTCATTTACGCCCTTCTTTCTCATTCACATTACAGTACTACTTTAACTCTCTGAGAACCGTATCTAGCGTTTTCCCGAAGAAACCCGGCCCGACTCTTTTAAGAAATTCACTCAAGAGAATTGGAAATAGAAACAAATTAACCAGAAAAAGACATAATTGAATTAAGACAATAATACTTAACAGGTAAAAGTTTCCATTTTCAATGAGTGAACAACAATAAAACTAATAATCAATTTTCAGAGATAATTTAAATATACAGTTAAAATAATAAGCAACACTAGTTAAATAATATATGAAGTCTAAACCTAAACAGAAAAATCTGTTTTGAAGTTTATTTTCTGCATAATTACGAATAACTTCTTTAATACTTACAGTATACCTGTTTGTAGAATGATTGTTTATTATTTTTAAAGTAGGAAAGGTTCTTTCGTCGGTAGCAAGAGTTATGGGTACCTTTAGAAAATTTTTTAAAACTATTCTCAAAGGTGGCCCAATTTCAAAGGGATAAATGAAAAGCAACGATGTTTGTAAAAGAGTAAAAAATTAGACCAATACCGTGGGCCAGATACGAAGCGTTAACATCGCCGTAGACAGTCGTCTACTGTGCCCATAGCCTAGGGCCTATCATGATCTTATATTTATTTGTCTTATTTGTATCCGCTTAACTTCCTTAAATTTAGCTGCAATTTAGTATTGGTGCTTCAAAAGAGATACCATACTAATTTATTTCATAATATTTTCAGAAGCCGACAGGCTTCTCTCAGACATTACACAATTTGTCTGTCCACGCCAAATATGCTTATGCGAGGGAAATACTGTGCTAAACTTTTATAATTATTATTTGGATCACCACTTTCATCAAGCAAGAGTTGAGATGCAAACAGCAGAATGATTTCTACATAAAGGAATCATTTTGGAATTTAAAATAGGATGAATATGAAGATAAATGGGACTCAAAGTACATGAATCTCGTTTAAAAAACGAAGGTTTTAAGATTATTTAAATTATAAACTAGGCGGTGAAGAAATACGGGAAAATTGGTGGAGGTAGGGCTTTATTTATGTTCAAATTTAGGGGGTGGGGCACGTTAATCACGTATCATAAGAGCCTGAACTTTTTATCAGCGGAATCTTAAATAAAGTGAGCTCTGGAGGAAAAAATTGCCACCAAACCAACAAGCACAATTAACAGTAATTTTAGGTTATGAGTAATGACGGAGAAGTATTAAAAGTTTTAAATCGCCAGAAAACGATGAAATTTGTTTATTTAATTATTATAGTTGCTGAATTATTGGCAAAGGGTGACTGGAATGACTGCCAAAAATGTAATGTCTGCGTAGGAACCCGTGGAAAAAGTGATTTTATGTCGACGATGACAGTTATGTGAATTGGACCAAGAAGTGATCACAATTGTACCTACTGCGGTACATTTTCAACCAATTTTACTCAATTCTGTAACCTTTTCGTGTGTTTAAATTAACATTTGTAATCGTCGAATATTTATATTGTAACATTAAAAGTTACACTTAACAATGCAGGCCAGCTTGCGAGTTTCAATTGTTGAGGAACTGACGCAACTTGGGCCAACAATGTTGTCTGGCGAGACTGAGTGAGTCGTCATGGGGTAGTGGAAGGAGAAGGTTGTGTCGGCGGGTCGACGAGAGAATGGCCACGCCCTGCAGATATAATTTTTTCTCATGCTCTGATTGGAATTAAAACTATTAAAATCATCTTTTGGTATTTTTTGTGAAAAATACCTGGCGCCCTAAAGGAATTAAGAAATTCTCGAATACGGAGGAACGCGGAATCCGCTACCATATTCATTAAACATCAAAGAACAAGTGCCATAATCGAAATTATTTCTTTCCTCAATATACGAGGATCAGTCCAATATAAACGGGAATTTTTTTTATCAAGCCTAGTAGGAGGGTCACTTACAACCAATTCCGCCTGGGTCTCTCCACTCCACTCCACTATCGAACCCACTGCCAATGTTTGTCTCATTCAGTCGACACTAGAGCAATGAGTGAGCAAGAGGTTCCTGCTTCCGTTGCGCAACAGATTATTGTACATATTTTGACGAGAGAATGAGTGAGATCTTCAGAAATTTTAACTCAATTACGGACACAATTCAAGGATGTCTCTCTCCAAAACCCACGTGTACGAGTGGCGCAACAGTTGTTTTTTGAAGGCCGATGGAAAATCAGACACACGATCGGCATCCACGAACTTCCATCACAGAAAACAACATTCTTGAAGTAATGGAGCTTTTGGAGCAAGGCCGGCGCCTCACCGTTGACGAAGTTGCTTTTTCAGTCGGTCTAAGTGATGGGAGTGCACATTCCGTCATCAGAAAGGAACTTGGCTTCTCAAAGATCACAGCGCGATGGGCTCCTCGGTTTCCTTCTCCTGATCAGAAAAAACGGCCATTTGGAGATTTACCACAGGTTTTTTTGCTCATTATTCTGACGAACGTATTAGTCACCTTTAATGAGACATGGGCTCATCACTTTACGCCTCAATCGGAATAGGCAAGCATAGAGTGTCGACGAAGACAGGAAGCTGCACCAATAAAGGCTAAAAGGCGATTGACTGTAGGGAACGTTTTTGCAGCCGTGTTTTGGGATTCCAAAGACATTCGTTTGGTCGAATTCTTCCACGATCGCCGAACAGTGAACTCCGAAAATTACTGGCAACTGCTGGGCAAAGCAAAAGCTGCATATCGAAGCAAAGGACGGCGTTTCCCAATTAGAAGCGTCATCCTCCTTCACGGCGTGTATAACTCAGACCAAATTGGAGGAAATTCACTGCGATCAGCTAGGACACCCACCATTCATTCCAGATTTGTCACCGTGTGACTACCATCTGTTTGGATCATTGAAGAAAGCTCTAGGAGGTCAAAGCTTCAATAGCGATGAAGATGTTGAACTCTCTGTACTCAATTGGTTAAAGACTCAACCTTCAGCTTTTTATGATGACGGAATTAGGTAGCTTCGAAAACGACGAAAAATGTGTTTCAGTACAAGGAAGCTATGTAGGAAAATACAAAAAATGTTTTGAAATTCTATCGTTCGCATAAAAATTTATATGACTGGCCCTCGTATTTCCAGTTACAATAGCATTTGTCCGAAATGATCCAAATTGTAGTACCTTACCCCATAAAACACTAGTTCGCCGTACAATGAAATACGGTGCATGTTGTTGATATGAACTTGCACGAATTGCAATGAATTTTATATATATAGTGTCTTCCTTCTGTTACATATGGATATATTACCAAATACTTTCAACTACAATCTTGCAACTATTTTTTCGCTTTGACGGTATAAATCTTGTGTATGATGCCAAGACCAAATCAAAGTACAAAGATGAAACGATGTTAAGACTACTTTAATTTAACTCATTGGTCACGTCAGAAATATGCGATTATGCAGTAAGGAAACTACACTAAATCTAAACTTCGCCGACTAGTGACGTTAAAATCGTCTCGCGTCCAAGCGGAGAATCGGGAATCCATTCATATTATACGTTACTTTGGCGACAAATTCGTGGTGGTGTGTGAGGAATATTGCGCCGCTAAGTTCGCCATGTCCTTGGTACGTTGTTCCGCATCGGATTGCAAGGCCGTCGGATTGACGATGGTGTGCTGTGGATAAGGAGAGACGCCATAAATAGAAAGCCTCACGCGGACCGTGTTTTTTTATATCCACGCCACAACTAGCTAGCTTCACGAGTGAATAACATCTGTTGACAACTTATAGATTCACAGACGATTCTTTGATATTTGGAAAGCAGCTACACGGAATTTACTCCCAGAATGCTCGACAAATTATAAATAAAAATCTGGAATGACAAATAAAATTGATAGGAAATATATATATAATAAAAGACCATGTAAGGCAGCCGCTTCGGAGGCATATACCCGGAATTGCACAAACACACTGCGTTATATGTTCTAAGTTTTCCCCTTAGACATTCCTAAACCATTTATCCGAATACCAATATTTTTTTGTGTTTAATGCTGTTCCTCCCAAAAAAAGGTTTCTGTCGATCTTTTGAAGATTTAGGTTCCTTTCTTCCCCCTTTGAAGCCATAAAAGGTCTTACCCTAGGGACATACAGAACTTAAATCAGGATACGTTACACCCTCACGTAGCCTTTCAAACGAGATAATTAAATTACTGTTTAGCTGAGGAGATAATAAGAAAACCTTGACGGACACAGTTCATTTTTTTAAAAGAATTAATTTATTGTAACGGTAGCTTTCGGCAGCTTAAACTGTCATATTCATCCTAAATACAAAAACAATAGTATACAAATCAATCAATTTACTATCAGATACAATTCAATACATATTTTATATAAAAACAATTTTTAAACTAAGCTTAGATTCTCTGAATCAATTTTTATTAATATTAATAGGAAAGAAATAGCAAACTTCAGAAATGAAGGAAATGAAATTGGTACTCATTATATTGAGGCTGTCAATAAATTAAAATTAGTGTAAAATAATTTTGAATATATTATACCCTTAATAAAATGACTGCAAATATTATTTTTAGAATAATTTTATTGTCTGTAAATATACTATTATTGTAAACAGGACATAGTTTTTCTCGGGATTATTTGGATAACCAGAGGAGAATTCGAACCAGGGTCCTCCACGTGAAGATCTCCGCGGCTCAATCTCGTCGGGCTTAGTAAAAAAACTATTTATTACCCCAGAAAAATTAAATTTTCAATTACAATAATTTAGCGAACAGAATTTTGTACGCCTCTTATCAGTTTTATATTGTGTAATAATTTTAAAGAAATTTAAAAGCGTGAACATGTTTTGTAGCGTTTAGCTAAATAATTCTAGAAACTATTCACAAATGTTAATAATACAAGTAAATAATATAAAATGTACAGGCCAATTAATCACGATATAATAAAACAAGGATATGACTTTCGTGAATAAAATAGTTTACCGCGTTTCCAAATAATAAGACAGTTTTATCATACTGATACAGCAATTGGCCTCGGAATTCCTCCACATTCGTAAACACTACATTGTAAAACACCGTAAAATCAGCTAACATTTACACAACAGAGTTTTCGAAAGAATGCTATATCCCAATACGCAACACTGTTTAAATCTGTATTCCGTACCAGTTGTGGGATATGCGAAAATCGTAATGATCCAATAAACGAAATCGCCATAAGTGTTTTACGACTTTTGTAAAACGTTTTTAAAATTGACTTCTACCTCAATTATTATGCTAAATTTAACCAATTCTCGCACCCTCAGAATTTGGCTTCATTAATTTGCATTGGAATCATCTATAGATACATCTGGTTCTTGATCGAGGATGCTGAATAATAAATAAAGTTTGTATTGTGCACTTTTTAAAAACAGAAAGATAATTTGTTGTACGACGGTGACGTAAAGAAACTAAACGTACACTCTATTGAATTATATCATAATATTTCCCATCATTGACATTCACAGTAAAAAATAATAATGCCTCCACCCGTTCCTATGCTGGTGTGTTTCGGAGCAGCGTCTTTGTCCATTCCTTTACTCGTCACTGACTACCAGCAACAACTGTAATTAAAGTCGCCCATTTTACCGATCACGTGGCGGTAATTTCTATAAACGATGGTGGGAGGCGTTCCCATAATGATGTGCAGCAATTTGCCACGGGCTTTTAGTAATGGTTTTGTAAGTGGAGGGAGGATTAAACTGAACCCTATTCTCTTAGTGCTTGTTCCATTTTGCCTCTTTATGAGAAAACGACTTACATTAGAAATTGACACGGAGTTTCCGATATAAATTCTATGATGAATCTATTCAAACCTATTCTCGTAAGTCCTTTACATGTGAGCGTTTATTATACTAGTATAGCAAAATTCGTGTGTAATTTGGGCATCGCCTGCTAACTCCGAAATAAAGCTGAATTCTTCCATTTGTAACGAGAGTTCTATGATACATCAGAAGAAGAGCCTGGGCATAGACGAAGTATTGCATTCACCCTATGCCGGAGTATTACAATTGGCAAAGCCAAAAGGCTTTGAAAATCATTCACATCTGTGTCGGCAATTAGCAACACAATGTTCACCGAGGAGGATTTTACTAGTCACTTCTGCTGATATATCATGGTTAACAATGAAAAGAAACGACGGTTTGTGGTACGTTCATGCCTTTAACCGTGAACGTGCTAAGGAACGAGTGCATTAAAGAAGGATTCACTGCTGGACAATTTGGACGAACTGAATCTTGAGTACAGATCACGAAGTGGTTTCAAAAACTTTTTAAATGTGATAAAATGTGATTTTGAAGTTTCCTATACTTTTGCGATCCCTAGCGAAAGGAGATTCCTACAATTAATTTAATGTTTGACATTTAGAGTAAAAAATTTTCAAAAATCAGCTATGTACTAAAGAAACAGAAGAATCTAGTGAGGGCAACCCCAAGGAAGGTGATATGTAGAGTTAAAATACAAAATAAGATTTGGGAGCAATTTGGAACGTCAGTAGGTTTACAACACGGAGTTACCTTGTCCTGAAAAATGTCGTGAGAGATTCAAGGATAGAATAAGGGACACCATATATAATTAGACAGTACAAGTACTAGTGTATGCAGATGACATTGTCATTATGGCAAGATGATGTGAATTGCTGAAAGAAGAAGCAAAAGTATTTATGAATGTGGAAAAAACAATTCGAGTCGCAGTGAACCAACAGAAGACTAAATATATGAAAGTAACTAAAACCCCAACAAATACTGAAACTAAAAATTAACGAGCAAGAATTTGAAAGAGTCAAGGAATTTAAATGCCGGAAAACAATAAAGTAACAGCTGAGGTAAAAGAAAGATTATATTGGATAACAGGCTACATGAGAGTGATCCTGAAACAGGCAACTTCCCTTTAATAGCATAGGAAGGGAATTGAAAAGGGAAGCACGTGGAAGGTAGAAATTGGTAGCCAAGGGTTGACTAGGACCCCAGGTTCACCTGAAATAAATACAGAGAGAAAAAACCAATAAAACCTGCATCAGGAGTTCGGTTTGATGAAATAACTGCGATCAAGAAATCTGCAACGACCTACAAAATGTATCTACATAAAACACTAATAAGACCAGTACTGACTTATGGAAGTGAAAGCTGGTCCCTTGCGAAACAAAATGAACAACAGTTACCGTTGCCAGTTTCTAGATCACCCTCATATAATCTTCCTCCCCCCCATCCCAAAAAAAAATTAATATAAGTTCCACAGTGAAAAGACCAAAGCTTTGGTTCTTGTTCAGGGACTGTTTCTGCGCGTCGCCGTTATCTACTCTAGCCTTAATTTCGAAAAAGAATTCTATTGCGTGACAACGCTTCACGCAAACCCTCAATTATGTCAGAGATAGACCGTCGCATATTTATTGGTCAACAAAAGCAACGTGTACGAAAGCGAGTTTACGAAGGCCAACTGTCACAACGTAGCGACTTTAGTTTAATCAATGTGGGACATTTCGATCAATTCAGTCTCGATAGGCGTCACGATAAAAAGCTCCAACTGGTACAGGGAGGCAGCAATATTTGTGGCGAAGAAAAATTGTCGATCAATACTCACATAGCCTTAGTCGACATCGTTTCCTCGCATGTAAGTCAAATACTTGGCGTTAGCGTTCAGCCTGCGCTCTTAATATACACGAGAGATTATTTGTTATTTCTTTTAAACAATTTCATGTGAGAGTTAACTCATTACAAGGGTTTGGATTTCTCGTTCCCTGAAGACGAGTGGAAGTTTTCCTGTTCAAATCCTTAGTTTCAACTTTCTTCCTTGATACATTATTTTCTCCCATCCCCACTTTCAAAGCCTAAAATATATCTATCAATTATTGCCTATTGGTTTATTGATCCTATCTATTTGAAATAGTAATTGGAATATTTTGTTAATTTCCCTTAATTTTACAACAACGTCGTCAAAATATCTTACAAACTGTACTTAGATTTCACATTGGAAGGCAGAAAGAAAGAATCCCGAAACTCCATGTATTTTCTTCATTTTCGTCTAGTATACTTAGTTCGCCTTTTAATGTTCATTTCTATATTTGGAAGGTTGAAAACATTATATCTACAGAAAAAGGTTGTCAGAATATTATGTCAGGTTCCACCAAAAACATCTTGCAGGAGGCTCTTCAAGAAGATGGGAATTTCTCTTACTTGTCATATATTTAATCGCTGATGTTATTTTTGATTATTAACATCCACATACACATAGCTTTGATACCGGAAATAAAAATAATTTACACAAGGAAGGGAAGTATTTAACTATTTAACTATAGAACAAATGGGTGTTCATTATAATGCTAACAGTATATTGAATAATATTCCAGCTTCCATTAAACAGTTAAAAATAACTACAAGCAAATTAAAACACGAACTGTTTACTTAGCCATTGCTTCTACTCTGTTGAAGAATTCATGGAGTTGCTGTTGAGACACTAATTTCTTAGTATTTTTGGGGGGGTTTAACAGGCTACATGAGGGTAAGTTAGTAGCAATGCTTATTAATATTACACATAGAAGGCACTGCGGGAGTTTTCTCGCTTCACCCCATAGTGACTGCGGGGTTCACCTGATTATGTCGGGAATGCCTCGCACACTCACTGGGTTCTTTTTTATCAAAGTTCTCACATGCCGAGAAACCTTCACCTATTTTAGAAGGTATATGTACTGGGGTCGAAGACCTTGGGCATATGGCAAGAGTTTTCCGCTGATCCCATTGGATCAGTCGGCCAACTGCCTCCTGAAACTGGTCCAGACATGGAGAACGGAATGCTGCGAGCCCAAAGCAAACTCGTTTCCCGTCATTCGGAAGGGCGTGACGATAGAACCCAATGCCCGACCTACCTGTTGCAGATTTTCTAGGGTTTTCCCTGCATCTCTTTAGGTGAAACACCGGGTAGAATCCTTAAACCATAGCCTGGGGACCCTAGTTAACCCTTGGCTACCTTTCTCTACCTTCCACATCCCCCATTTTCAGTTTGCTTCCTATGTTATTAAAGGGGCGTTGCCTGTTTCAGGATCACCCTCATGTAGCCTGTAAACCCCCCAAAAAAATTAATTTTACATAACAAGTACAAATTATAGATCTTGTCTTATCTGTAGTACTTTAAGCGTATTTTATTGTAAGTTAAACATCATCATATGAATGTAAATAGTAACAGAGTTAATAATAATTAAGCAATCATAACAATTTATGTAAATCTATGACTAGCTCCACGTCCCTTAAGATCTACTTCTCTATGGGATCCATAGAATATGATTTAATACTCTCTTTACTTGTTGATAAATCTATTGTTTATGAAATCCTGACCAACCATCACATAATCTTTGGAAAAGAAAGGTAATTTTTTTTTCTATTTCATCCTCTTTCCCATCAGGCTATTTTCTATTTGCGATTTCAAATATTGTAATATCCAATAGATCACAACATTGTCGGTCAATCGAAACGCTCATTAATCAATGAACATGAATAACTTACCTACGTGTGAACTTTCCAGTGTAAAATCTCTATTATAATTTTTAAGCAGTTACTAGGGAAATGTAATAAATATTTTTATGTCTACTTGATTGATGAGTGAAGTAAAAAAATTGGGTCGAGTACATACAGAAAGAGGAAAATCTGAACAGTTTCCAACTTTTAAATGCATCTGACAAGTGTTGAAATGTCAGGCGAAACGTTGAGCAGTCATGTTTTTTAGAATATCTGAACTAGGCTAAATTTTTTAATTCACTGACTGGAGAAAATATTTATTTCCTTAGCGGTTTTTGTATCTACGCAATTATATCTTTGGGTCGATTTAGGACCTCTGCTTTTTCTTTTGTACATTAATATTCTTCCAGATTGTATCAAACCCATATAACCAGTTCTTTACGCAGATGATACGAACTTAGTAATTACAGGTAGGGTTGACAAAACACTTCAAAATAATGTCGATATCTCACTCAAGTCATTAAATGTGAGGTTCAGTGCAAAGAAACTGGTCCTGAACTTAAAAAAAACAAAACTGGTTCAATTTTCATCCCGTAATAACATTGCTGAATTAGAAAACCAAACAACGGAATATGCATCATTTCAAGGAACTCAAGTTGACGGAAAGTTACGGTGGAATAAACATATTCAGGCACTCTCAAGGAAACTCAGTTCAGTCCGTTACTCCCTCCGTTTATTAATGAAACAAGTAGATACGTTAACTGGAAAAACTGTATATTATGCATATTTCCATTCTAATTTGTGTCACGGAATTACGAGCTTGATTTGCTTCTCGTTCGGAGGAAATTGAAAAATACAGAAACGTGCGATCCGGATACTATGCGGCAAATAGTTTGGTGAAAGCTCTTTGAATTTTACCATTACTCAGTGCATACATTCTATAAACGCTTAAATATGTAAAAAGTAATGGAAATGTTGATCAAATAGACTGTATGATGAAGTAGAATCGGAAGAATAAATAGAAATGTCTCATAAAAGATTGTATTTACAACATTTAAAGTAGCTATGGACCTCGTGTCATATTCAAGTTTCGCTGAAAGCATCATAAAATAGTAATAGATTTATATACAAACATATATTCTCATGTATGCATATATATTAGTTAATCAGCATAGTATACCTAAATTTCATTTACCAGTGCCTCGTCATTAACAATATGTATTCTATCACAGTTTTTTATGGGTGGGGGTGTGGGATAACAGGCTACATGAGGGTTATCCTGAACCCTTTAATAGCATAGGAAGGGAATTGTGAAAAGGGGGGATGTGGAAGGTAGAGGAAGGTAACCAAGAGTTGACTAGGACCCCCAGGCTATAGTTTAAGGTTACTACCCGGCGTTTCACTTAAAGAGATGCAGTGAAAACCCTAAAAAACCTGCATCATATAGGTCGGGCCATTGGGTACTATTCTCACGTCCTTCCGAATGACGGTAGACGAGTTTGCTGTGTGGTCGCAGCATGCATTCACTTCCACCGTGTCTCCACCAGTTTTAGGAGGCAGCTGGCCGACTGATCCAATGTGATCAGCGGACAACTCTTACCTTATGCCCAAGGTCTTCGACCCCAGTTTATACACCTCCTAAAATAGGTGAAGGTGTGAACTTAAAAAAACCCAGAGAAAATACTAGGCATTCCAGACAGTCAGGAGAGCCCCACAGTCACTCTGGGGTGAAATGCCTGCGAGAGTAAACTCCCACTATCTTCATACATTTGTATAGTGTCACACTACTGTCCTGACTGCAAGGTTGTTTGACGCCAGACAGCATTGCCAACCTTCTCGATACATCGATATCGATATATACCACATATTGACATTAAATAAATATATATATATAATTGTATGTGTTATGCTAATATTTGGTAAACTTATTTCTATAATTTGTTTCAGTAAATTAATGACTTCCGCATATTGAGTTTCTAATTCCGAGCCTTAATTTCTGTATTTCACAACATTACTTCTATTATGATTGTTACATATTGCTTCAGAAATTCTGAGTTGACTTTTTATATTATTCTTGTGCAGAATGCTAATGTTATCAAATCGTTTTTATTTGAGCCGACAGGCCTGTACTTTGTCTTTGATTTAGGGTGTGATACACTCTGGTCTTAAGATTAGTTGTTGTGAAGCCTATGTATCACTTATTGCAATTCTTACAAGGAAAACATTATCTTTCACTTTTTGAATAAAGTATACACTACTCAGGAATTTCCTTCCTCTAAGCGTCAAAAGTATAAATAGTTACAACGGATTTATTAAAGAATGGGGAAATCTACTTATTAACGGAGCGTATTGCGATGTTGATAAATTTTTAAATCTATATGAACCTAACGCACATTAGTTCCCTAGAAAATACTGGTTAATTTATGGAATGCCAAAACCGCACGACGTTTCCTGTCGCTGACCTCAGATTCTTCTGGAGATGTGTAGTGCTTCTGTGTTGTGCAGTGGGACTTACTGATATTTGTGAAGTGATGAGGATATGATATATAATAATTCTTATTCTTACTCTACATATAGTGCCTAATCTTTCTTATAACTGTATTATTTATTTTTTGTAGTGTGTAAGAATTAGCAGTTATGTATAGTCTAAGTATTTACTATATTAATGATATCATTATATTTGTAACTGCATCATTTTACTTGTCCATTCCTCATCTGAGAAGTAACGGAACTAATAAAATCTAATCATCTAATCATGGATGGCATTACAGATTTAATGCGATTCTTGCTACTAATCAAGTATCTCAAGACAATAAATCATTTTTCGCATGACCTCAATATTTATTCTACGCATACTGATAAGGCGTTCGATAAAAAAGTAGAATATTTAGATAAGGTTGATCAGATAAATTAATGGAATCGTTTCTTCAAACGTATCTGACGACAAACTGATACAAGAATTTGCTTAACTAACCATTTGGAAATATAGGAATTGATGAAATAATTATTTTATACCCGTATTGGGCAACAGCGGTTGGCAAAATGAAGTTACTGTCACAGTAATACGCTGCCATCTTTGTAAAAATTGAAGCTAAAGCGATTAGGAAAAGTATGAAAAATTTACAAATTCTATTTTAAAAAGCCAGAATCAAGCCAAGATCATTGCCGTCAATCTTTGCTATCTTCCACATTCCACAAAATTAAGAAATTTTATATATACATAAAATTATTAACAACTGAAGGTATGACAGCAGATTTAAGATTAAAAACATGTTAAAACCAAATTTGTTTTATATAGTAAAAATTTCCAGATAATTTTGTAATGCTTCAATTAATTTGGCTTTTTAAATTTGTAGATGACTATAGCAACCTAAAGCTCCTTTAAAACCGAATAAAAAATTTGAAATAAAAAATAATGTATTGTTTTGGTTCATTAAATGGTGTGACGGATTAAAACCTAGGGTTATTCATCATTATCATCTAAATTGAAAAACAGTCATTTAAAATTTTAAAAATTCCTTGAATATATAATTTGTATTATTTGCGAACTGTGGATTAAACTGGTACTTGGTTATTATTATTACGCAGTAAATTATATAAGTACACATATTTACATACTCGATAATGATGTTGAGTAATGTGTTAATTATTTCTTAGTGTCCTTTAAATAATTTCAAAGTACATTTTGTATCTAATTAGAGAGTGAGCAGATATATAGGAAGAGATATAGAGAGAGGTTTTTTTGGAGTTAAAAGGCTACGTGAGGGTGATCCTGAAACAGGCAACTCCCCTTTAATAACATAGGAAGGGAATTGAAAAGGGGGATGCGGAAGATAGAGCAAGTTAGCCAAGCGCTAACTAAGGCTATGGTTTAAGGATCCTACCCGGTGTTTCACCTAAAGAGATGCAGGGAAAACCTGCATCAGGTAGGTAGGGCATTAGGTACTATTCTCTCGTCCTTCCGAATGACGGGAGAATACTCGTAGAAATTTATATATATATATATATATAGTGATAAAAAAACGCGGATTTTGTGGTATTGTGGCGTTATGAGGCGCAGTTCGGCCAACAACAATGTCTAGTCGGCTGAAAGATGGTGATTCCCCGCGGGAATCTCCCTCGGGGCGTGTGTAAAAAAACGATGGTGAACCCCCGCGGGAAACCCCCGCCGAACGTGTGTAAAAAATGAGGGCGGGGAACCCCGAAATTTTGTGAAATAGACCCATGAAGGGGAATTCCCGTCGGAGGATTTAAAAGGGGAGCCGATGGGTGGCTCGGGGTCAGAATTGAGACGAGTGGAGGAGAGGACGGACGTGGTCATAAGTCAGACGAGTTGAGGAGAGGAAAGACGTGGTCCGAGCAGATGAGAAGTGAGACGAGTTGAGGACGGGACGGACGAGAGCAGATGCTGTGAGAGGTGGGCAGAGACGTTAGATGTTTCGAGGAAGCAGATGAGTTGCGGATCTGGTTCCTTCTACCTTCATCGATAAAAAGACGCCAGAGAGACGCGGAAACATTCGAGAGGTGGATGTTTGTAGGCCCAGTAATTGTGGGTAAGTTATAAAAAAACTGTGAAACTTGCTCATTGCTCTGGTTAAATAATATTTAATGATTGTTTTTTCTATTTTCAGCTACTGCATACTCCATCTCTCGAGAGACCCAAAATCCCCTGAGATTAAGCCCGTGTAATCACTTTAAATTAATAAATGAAAAATTTTAAAATTGATTATAATTTGTTCTATTGATTAATTAATGTTTTATACCCTAAAAGTATATTACAATATATATATATATATATATATATATATATATATATATATATATATAGAGAGAGAGAGAGAGAGAGAGAGAGAGAGAATGACTGCAGTAGTACTAAAAAAGTAGTGTACTGGAAATATTAAAAATTAATTACATATATAAGTGAACGTTGCTTATATTTAGTAATATTTAGAGTAATACTGGATAAGTTTTATAACATCGCGTTGTAATGTCCCACACCAAATTCAAAATCATTTTACCTTTAAATTTGGCCGCTCGTTATGATGAGAAACAAAGGCTGATGATTTATTCACGTTGCGCTGATGAAATTTTATGAAAACACCTTCTCACATGGTCAACGCCTTGTTTTATTTGCAACCAAATAAACTACTATACTACAAAATTAATAAAGTTTACATAAAATTTAATAAGTACATTTAACATCATTGAATTGTCCAACACAGTCAACAAAATTTACCTATCAAAAGTTTTTTCCCCGAAGTTGAGTATTCACTGTTCTAAGCTTCACAATCAAAGTATTTCTATCAATATCTTCTCTTTAGAGTCGTGGTCTCCGTTCTGATATTTTTATTTCAATGAGCAAAATTCAGCCATCTGATCTCCAGAGACGAAACACCTTCCCGCCAAAGACGGTATCTCTTCTTTGCATTATGCCGAAGTTTTTTTTTTCATTTTTAGAGTCGTACTACAACATCCATTGACTAATAAACCAGAATAATAATTTAAATGCTCCAATAGGGTTCTTCTCGACTTATTTTCCGAGTATCTTGACGGATCCGGAATATGCGATTTCTCTCCTTCGGTGTGAACCCAACAGAATTTCTTTAAATATATAAACGATTAAAATGCTTAGTTTTGATACGTGGGTCTATAATGTAAACATGATGAGTAGAAAGTGAGGGCAAGCCAGCAAGTCTTTGTCTCCGAGGACTTACTCGCACATATTGCCGAGTCTGAGAAGGCCGACGAGGTTTGCTTGCCAAGGTCACCAACAAAATGTCAAACTTTCATTTCCGGGAGGATCGAACGAAGTCTCCACAACCAATATTTTCTCTCAATTAATTGCTAACAATTTCGGAACTCAAATAGATTTTCAGCTGGGAAATACTGAGATCTTGAGATTCGTCGCAGTCAATGAATGAAGTGACTAGTTCAGAATAATAAAAGTTAAATAATTTAATTCAAAGTGACGTATTAATATATTAATATTATTTGATGTGGCCGATAAAGTCAGAAATTTTTTTTAACTCTTTTTCATTTCTATAAATATTTCCCATTTTCTTCGGGTGGATTAGAAATTTTATTCAGTAAGACAAATACTATCTTAGAAGAAAGATGAGAATGGAAAAATGCCAACCGGACCCAGGACTTGAACCCAGGACTACACGCCTTTTGGGCTGGATCCCACCCACTGAGCTAGTCCGAGTCGACGTCCTGAAGACCGATTCAACATCCCTCCAATCCCGTAAACCTAAGCCAGGCTCGCCTACAATTTACTAATCTCAGTCTTCACAACCTAACCTCTAGGAATTCTGTGAAGAATGGACATTGTGTAAATTGTTCAAGTCAAATAAAGTAGAGATGCAGGTAAGGAGCGTATAGCTAATTTAAAAGAATGGCAAGAATGGAAAAATGTCGACCGAACACAGGACAGTCTTGTTTTTCTTATAAATTAACTATACGCTCCTTAACTGACCTTCAATTGAAGCATCTCTAGTTAATTTGACAAATATGACCATACGAAAATATTGACAGGGTTAGGTTTCTTTTCTGCTATAGACTAAATTACAGCCGCTATACTTAAATTCAACATATATTAACCCTGTTAACCCTTAATTGTTTTTCATTATATTAATACCTTAGGTTGAATGCATTTATTTTAATCTGTGGAAAATTGAACATTAAATTACAGAAATGACTCAAAAACGTGATAAATATTTTATTTTAATACGTAAATAATTTATTATTTCTAAATTTAGGTAATAATATCTGATATTATTTTTTATATCTAAATGATTCTTTAATATTACTTTCATATATATCTTTATCAAAACATTTTTTCTAACATTATACCTTGATTTTATATGTACAGTGTAGTCGCATTAACGGCTCAGGACTTAAGTAACTTTCTTCTTACAATTCAGATTACTAAGTGTTTGTTAGCGATAAGACACTTCACAATATGGAAACACGTACACACACAACAGCCATGCCCTTGTCAGGATGCGGGTGACTAAGGCGCCTATATATAATTTAAACATGTACATACATATGAAAAATATTTATTAAGAATCACTAAATAGTTCTCATACTTTTTATTTATTAATAACATATTCAACGATATTCCCCCTTATTTTTCTTCTCGGCCTTGATAACTCTTTGATGGCCATTGATTTAAAAAATGTTTCAAATTATTGCAGATGTACTGAAAAAAGTATTAAAGACCAGAAGCTGACTTAAATTATGTACAGTTAATTTTTCTGATAAATGGATTAACTGAATTATAATCAAAACTTTAACTTCTACTATTAATTTCTTTAAAACGTCTAAATTAAATTATGATTAATGTAACATTTTTAAATCGAAAGTCAATAGTATTCGAAATATTATAATATGTAATAAATACTGGTTAGTAACGATAAAGTAAAGGATTTTTTATACGTTCTACGATGAGAGCACAAAACAATGTATTTCGCAATCCTTACATCAAAAGACAGAATGAAGCCTTGAAAATTCGCCAATCGACCGTTTATTAGTCATTATGCTCCAGGCCGTGCATATGACTCATATGAAGAATTAACGGCATGATTCATAAACGTAATGGGTGCTAGCAGTTATTTTAGCATAATAGAAAAATAGGGAACTATCTTCTAAATCTGTAATAATAAAATTCAGCGCGTCTGTGGGCCCGATTGATTCTTTTCAACTCTGTTGAACTTATTACACTAAATTTTGATATCTTCTGTTGTTGCTGTGGTGGTATTCAGTCCTAAGACTGATCTGATGCCATCCTCCATGATAGCCGATCTTGTCGCACATCATCCCTAATCTGCTTACCGCATTCCATCCTAGCTTCCCTCTTCTGTTCTTACTCAACTCACTTCCCTCTAATGCTAATTATACAAGACCTTCATGTCTTAAAACGTGGCGTATTAATCTATCCCTTCTCTTGGTCAACGTCCTCCATATTGTTCGCTCATCCCCTATTGTGTTTAGTACTTCGTCGTTAGTGATTCTATCCACACATCTGATTTTCAAAAGTTTCTATTCTTTTCCTTTCCCCAACTCCTATCGTCCACGTTTCGCACCCATATAACGCCACACTCCATACGAACTGATTTAGCAAATCCTTTCCAAATATTCACATTCATATTACCCGTAAGTCAATTCCTCTTTTTTGCGAAAGTCTAACTTGCCTGTTCTATTCTACTCTTTGTCTACTATACTTCTACCATCCCTTGTTTTATGCTGCCCAGATAGCAGAATATATTTACCTTCTTTCAAAATATCCCTTCCCAATCTAACACCGTTTGTTATTCCACTGTCTCACACACTACATTCCTTTACCTTTGTTTTCCCTCTATTAATTCTCATATTGAAATCTTTCTCCAGGACCAGGTTCATACCATTTATTATGGTTGCCAGGCGTTCTTCTGACTCCTCTAATACTACAATATCATCTTCAAAGCGTAGAGTTTTTATTTCTTCTCTTTGCAGTATGATTCATTTCCAATTTTACTTTCTTCTTCGCCTGTTCTATATATAAGTTTAACAGCATGTGCGATAGACAGCATTCTTGTCTTATTCCTTCCTTGATTTCTTCTTTCGTTTCATCATCTTCAATTCTGCTGACTGCCTTCGGTAGAGGTTATGTATAAGCCTCCTATCTCGATATTTTATTCCTGGACACTTCAAAATAGATACTAAACTAATTGTCCTGTGCTGTTCGCATCTATCAGTATTCTTCGGTAAAGGTTTAATTTTGTTTAATAATTAAAATTAATATAAAATTCTGGTATTCTTCCTGTTTCGTAGATTTCGCAACCTATCCTGAACAATCAGCTTCTTCGTCTGATGATCTTATCATTCCGCTGGAATATTATCAATTCCTGGCGCTTTACAATTGCTCAAATCTGTACGCACTCTATCAAACTCCGACCTTAAAATTTTGCACCTCCTCCCTCTTCATCATCCACTTCCTCTTCTTCTATTACTGACTGATATAGCTTTTCTAGATATTTCCTTCCATCTTCCTGCCTCTTCTTGTTTATCCATAATTAGCCTCCCATCCGCTCTCCTGATGTTATTGCTAATATTTTTCCTCTCTTCGAATGTTTCTTTGATTTTCCTATAAGCTGCGTCTATTTTCTCTTTCATCATGAAATCTTCATCCGGTTTGTATTTCTCTTGGAGCCTAGCCTCTTTGGCTGCTTTGCACTTACTGTCTCATTCTTCAAGCGCCTGTACTGCTCTTTACCATCTTCATCTCTCGCGATTTTATATTTACGCCTTTCTTCAATCATGCTATTTCTTCCTTCTGAAGGTATTTATGAGTTTCGAGTCAAAAGTGGAGGTTTAGAAGAAACTGGATGCAATATTTGATTTATTGCTGTATAACTGCATTTTCTTTGTTTCAACAACACAGCCTTCAGGAAAACTGTTGGCTCTATTTTCAACCAAGATAACTGCACGCAGTTTGTATTGTAGTAAGATTATTACCCGTGTGACGCATGAATTGCGAGTTAAAAAGGAGGATGCTGATAGTATACGATATACTGAGTCATATGTGGAATTTCTGACACCAGTGATGAATAAAAAACAACGTGTTTTTAAAAATTTATGAGTTGAGAATAATGAAGTCACTGCCATTTGTGGAAGAGAGCCCAACGTCACGACTAATAATGGAATGATAATAAAAAGTTCGTTGTTATAAGCATGTGGTTTTGCCTATTTATCTAAATTCGATTACATATGGACTTACGTAATCGCCGTTAGATAAAGACGTGGATTACTAAGCCGAATCGACCGACAGTTTTAAATTTTATTTGTATAGCTTCTCATTAAACATTGTCTGCTTTATTACTTTTATTATTAATCTTAACAGATGTTAATTTCCGTGTCACGTAGAATAATGAAATGGGTGTGAAGCAGCAACACACTTACTGAAGAATTTGCTTCTGCTGCCCAGCATGGAGGAACTTTCGCCTTGGAAGAATAAACGATCGTGGGTGAAGAGCATACCTGACTAACTTGACAGTCGTAATTATTTTCATTTACATTGTCTTAGGATTCACAATACGTTATATCACTGGTTCTTCTTTATGGAGTTAATAGCCCGTTAACGACGACCACACACAGCTAGTTAACAGATAATAATGGAGATATTGTCACCACGTAAAGGAGTCTTGATAAAAAAGAAAGGAAACAGAAATGTCTTTTAAACTGCTGGCATGACTATGTTGCTATGGCAAGAATAAAGGAAATGAAATAAATAACGTCATAGTTACGGGAAGTATTTGTGACACCATTAAGGCACTGGAAGAATTTTTTACTTATTAAGTTACAGGGTGTATTTATTACCACCTGCTTTTTTACGCCCTTAGTGTTCCGAGAGAACTTTTAGTGCCATTAAATTACAGATCAGTGCACGAGTATGTTTTTGACTCTTTTAAGGTAGCGTGATTATTTACTGTACTCACTCAGGTAAAACATTAAATTTTTATTCAAATCACCCCCAAAGAGCTACGGTTTTCCATTTGTAAGACAAGGCTGTTAAGCTTTCTCACCCTAAGTTCCACAAGGAAAATTTGGAAAAAAAAATAATTATCTAATTTTAAATTCTTATCCTCCAAGTTTCATTAAGAAATGTATTAAAAGGAGATATAATTCTTTGATTTATAAAAATAAAAAATGTATAACAAAATGATGGACTACAAAGTTTTACCATTATTAATAAATAACTAAATAAGCCCGCGACTTCCTACGCGGGGAACTTTTTATTTTACTCTAAAAACGAAAGTACGGTATCATTTATTTATGATCGCTTCACGACAAAGCTAATAACTCGCATTTTGTTTTGAACAGGTCCCGCTTTCACACGTTTGTAACAATAAATGGAGTGAGAATTCTCTCGCTCTCGTGCTGCCAAAATCATGCTTATAATAACACAGTGAGATGAATGCTATAAGAACACCTAATAGTCTCAGTTGGTTTTCACGCCGCCTTTCGCGCGGTAATAAATGACTTTATAAATATTTACATTTATATCTTCTGAAATCTGCAAGATATGAAAATGAAACATAGACGAAAATTTAAGTTAAAATTTCTGTATAAATCTGCGAAATTTTCATTGAAAGCGTTAGGCCATTTCGGAGCATAGACCAAGAGTATAGCCAACCCACATCCACTTTTTGGAGACTTCGACGCGCGTAATAGATGAAACCTTCCCACAGAAATAATATTAATATTTATATAATATAATATTAATATCATAATCCAAATTAAATATGCACGAATATTTAAGTCAAATTTTCTGTTTTTTAACCCTAAAATTTTAATTGAAATGCGTTGAGTCGTTTCGGAGCACATTCGAGACAGACATACGGGCAGACAGTCAGACAATTATATATAATGGTATAGATTTAATAATTTAAATTTTGTTAAAACTTCCAAAGATTTTATGAATAATTTTGATAAACACAATGTTGTTTATAATATTAAGATTTTGGACTGTTAAGATTGTTATATTGGTCAGGCTAACGTAAGTTTCAAACCAGAATTAAGGAACATTTAACAAATTTAAAAGCAACCTTTAAATAAACAATCAGTGTTAACTAAACATGTTGTAATAAATTGGGGAGTATATTATTTTATGATGAATAATATAATATAATAATGAACTGTAAAATTAACCATTGAAAATTTGCTCACTTTGAAATTATAAGTTGAACAATATATATTTACAAAATTTATAGACATTAAATAAAAAAAACTTATAAACTATAAACATGAGCTCTACAATAAGGGTGGTCTAAATGAGCCTTATCATGAAGCAGAATCACTAACACAAATCCTACTCATAATTGGTAGTACCAAGACATTTACCCTGTCGTCTCAGCTTGACTGGAACTTGCAGCTGGACCCATCCGGACATTCCGCGTTGAACAATGAAGAGCATTTTGGAGCTGCGGACTGGATCATGTCTTCCTCCCGTCGTTTAAACGTTCATTCCCAGGACAATCTCCAATTTCTTCTTGCTACCTCTTAAAATTCAATGTTCATCTCCAATCATAATCTGCTTAATGCTTCAATCAGAATGTCATAATCCTAAAATACACTTCCTCAATGTCAAATCTTAAATCATAACGTCCTTAATATACTGGGGAGTGGGGATGGGTCGACATTTATAGTGTCATTAAGTAGCATTTGTAAGAATATCAAACATATTTAATTTTATTTTGTTGATCTGGTGCCTGTTTCTTGAGATATCTCCATTTTTCAACGATATTTTACTCATTTTGATTTTTATCGATTACAGCGATCTGGTGCCTGTTTCTTGAGATATCTCCATTTTTCAACGATATTTTACTCATTTTGATTTTTGTCGATTACAGCGCTTTCTGTTACCGAAATGACTCGAATCGTAGATCAAATTGGAGTAATTTTTTTCTGGAAAACCCGAATTGAAATAAAAAAATGGGAGTTCCCATTTAAGTTTTTTTAACTCTTTCCTCCATCACCCCAGGGGGTTGTGGTGCGGGGGTCGAGTTTCGTATCACTAGATTTCCCCTTTCAAGACAAACATTTTTCATTCGCACTGTACATAGCAGAAAACCAAATATGAATTTATGACAGCTGTTATGATTACAATTAATTGTCGAGTGTCTGAGCAAAGCGAAGCAAACAGAATAGGAGACTGAAGTGTACAGAAAAATGATAATTTTAATGAATTATTCGTGACCGCGCAGTGTCTAAGTTGTTTTCGAATATGGATATAGTTGAAGAAGGAAATTTACACATTGCAACGTTGTCCCAGTAGATACATAAAATAATCTTGTTGACTTATTTATAATGCTTTGTGTGTTGCCTTATATACGCCTGGCCATTATAGCTATAGTCCTTAATATAACAGATACATAAGCAAACTGTCCTTATCCTTTTTTTCACTCCTATAATCTACATGAATTTTGTCAGCAACTTTCAGCTACTACCATAATCAACTGGAAAAACTCGTACATATCGCAACACATTTAAAATAATGTAATCAATGGTAGTCGTTTTATTTTTTCCTAGATGTGTGCACGACGTTGTCCGTTGTTTATAACCGGCTTGATGACTCACAGTACTTACATAGAGTCTCCTGATACAATAAATAAGTACGCTACCGTAAAAGATTCCAAAACCTCTTGGTTATTATGGGAAATGTTAATTCTTTGAAAATCTCGCTTGAAATCATCACCTTATAAGTACGTTAAATTCAGTCCGAAATTTTCGACAATTCTCATTTAATTCCTCCTGTTTTTGAAATTGAGAAAAAAATTTAAATTTTAAACATTAATATTTTACCTATGATTTTATTGCTATTTGGTATTTTTAAAAGTTTGTATTGGTGGGCAAAAACCGAGTTTGAAATCTGCCGTAGTTTCATGAATATTTGTCATGTTAAAGGCAGGTTTAAATAAATTTCGGGAATATAATAACTTATGTATTTTAAAAATCTTTCGTATCGTTAACCATCATCCTTCCATGTGTTCACATTTTAAGGATATAATTGATCAAATGTGAGGACATTGTAAAGGAATAGACGCCATATTGCACGGAATTAAAGGTGGTGTATTTCCCACTATTGTGTGTGTATCAATGCTTGGTGACGCCATAGACATTCGCGTGCTGACACATATGTATTCTTTTTAACAATATTCCTTTCACGTTATTGCTAGGAGTTATTCACCCGCCATTTTCCCTGTGTTTTTTAAGAAAGGTGTGTACCAGATTTTGTTGTAATTGGACCGCGCGTTTAAATCAGTATATGTTGTTGTCGTGATAATCAGTCCTTGCACTGGTCTGATGCAACAATCCACGTTATCTTATTCCGCGTAAGCTTTGTATTTCTGCATAGCTACCACATCCCACTTCCTCCCTAAACTACTTAGCGTATTCCATCCAACCCTCCCTCTTCTGTTTTTACCCCACACACTTCCTTCTAATGCTAATTTTAAAAGTCCCTCATGTCTCAAAACGTAACATAACATGCCAGGTTTACTTAAATTCTAAAAACTGCTTCCATGCACTTTTCGCGACTGTCATCCACTACAACTTACTTAAAATACGTGAATTGCGAATCGTAGCGTTTGAATGGTCGGATTTATCATAGTCGAAGTATTTCCTCGCGATTGACTAATCAAAGGCCTTATACTTAACATGATTAAGCCGTTCTCATTCGCGTACTTTCCCCATGCAAGGTGCAAATTTTCATTGCTACTTCCGCAGCTTTCGCTCCATCGAGGAATATGCCGGCGTTTGTTTCTCTGCATAAAGCGAACACTTCAACTGCTGTAACCCATCAACTGTTCTGATATATTCCAAAACTACAAAATACTAATCGAATTCGTAGCCATTATATCGTCAATAAACTGTCAAACGGCAAACAATTTTTCAGAAAATATAACGGTTACTGCGATAGCACATTGACTTCAACCTAGGTAAGGAATATATTAATAAAATAAAGTTTCAACGATTATACTAAAATTACAGAATAAAAGAACTTATGAAATTATACAATCCATCCAGTAAGTAAATTTAACGGCCAAAACTACAATTTATCAAAATTTATGAATTAAGTGCGTGAGCATTTTAATAGAAATAATTCCCATGCTATCAAGATATCAAATAAAAAATATAACGAACGAAAATAAATATATTGTAGAGTATGGAAAATTTTGATATAAATTATCGACTAGTATAACAATATTAAAATTCTGAAAAATAATTAAAAACCTAATACTAAATAGACGTTCCGACCAACACTTGTGGTCCTTGTAACAAACTGAAGTAAAAAACAGGGAATGGATGGAATAATGACAAGTGTCTATGTAATTGCTACTTACAAAAATATACGGACTTTCAATCGCTTTGATAAACAATAATTGGTCAGACATAATTGACTTGACTATACATCAATAAAGAGCAAAAGTTTACTTTTAGAGGGGGTGAGAAATTATGTCGAATATGGGTACTCTGGTTTTTAAATAACTTTTACAAACAAAAAAATGGACTTCCAAAGTGTGTGTGTGGGGGGGCACTTGATTAATAACTATAGCTACATAGAGGAATTAATGAGATAAATATAGAGGCGCGGATGAAAAAAAGAGTTAAGCAACGAGGTAGCAAAATTTATAATGGGTTTAAAATATAAACCAAATAAAGATTTATGAATTTTATTTCTTACAATCTGTATATTTAATACAGGAATAGACGTTCACAAGGGTCATAACCTTTAAAAGTATTGAAAGAACAAGGACCCTGATGGAAAGTAAGTTTGTGTCACACTGAAAAAGCCGTCAGTCAAGCCAAAGTAGCTAACGCAAGACGGGATATTTTGCACTACGCAGATGTGTTACGGCATGTCGGCCAATTACAAGCTTCCGGATGAAGGGAAAGCTGTAGACATTTGAAACAGAGCATTTCGGCTGTCCGATGAGCGACTCGTTCTGAGATCATGTAATTATAATTTGCGGAATCGAAGGTGTTTGGATGTTACCGCAACCGAAAAGAAATCCAACGCTGGGTACGACATCAGTACTAAAGAAAAGAGTTATTAGTTTTGGTAAGAAAAATTCTATAGGCATCAGTAATTGAATTTTACCAACCTTAAATTTCATGCAATGAATTGCCATTTAATAAATGCATTTTTGTTTAGTTAAATTGAATAAATGTTTGAAAGTTTTTATTTTATAATTTTATTATTTTATAATGAAGGAATTATTGTAAGAATGAAATTCTATTTACTCTATATTTAACAGTTTTACATATGTATTACAATTTGCTAAATTTAAAGTTATAAGCCGGCAATTGTTTAATGATAAACACTATATATGTTTACAAAAATTATACAAAGTAAATTTCTTACAACGAAGTCCAAGAGCTCTTCACAAAGGGTCGTTTAAATGCGTATTCTCATAAAACAGAATACTGAACACTAATCCTTCTCTGAACTGGTAGCAACAGGAAACTTCCAGCTGCCGCTTCTTCGTTGTTCCGAACTGGATCACGCCTTACTGCCGTTGTTAATGTCCGTGGTCAGGACAATTTCCAACCTTTAACTGCAAAATCTTAACCTCCGATCAAAACTACACGTCCTTAATCATCAAACAATTATCTCCTTTATGTACAAATAATTAACACCTCCAAGTCCTTACTGTCCAACTTTTCATCTCCTTAATGTCCCAAAATTCATTTCTGATGGGGTTTTAAGTCATTTTTCCTCACTGCCGTATTTCGTATTCCGTCGGTGGCGGGGCTCGAGGCTCGATATTGTCCAATCAAAATTGTCTGTCCTCTCTGGGAGGAGCTGTTTGCCCCCCTCCCCCACCCAAATTTCACAGGACGTAAATCCCAGTAGCGCCGTTGAGTTTGACTTTTATTACCCTCAAGTAGTTGCCTTTGATTCTTTACCGTCAAATTCCGAGTAGATGTGTTTTATCGTTACAAGCTTTTGGTATACATGTACACTTTTATTACATTTAATTAGAGACTTGAAGACAATCAAATAATAATTAATTATATAAATAGACAATAAGATATTGGCTTTCCGAGTTGAATAAATATACGTATAGCTGAGGAGAAATAGTCGTTTCAAAATATGATGTGCAGTGGTCTTACCTGCCCTGTAATTGTTACAGTATTATTAGGTTAAGAAAAAGTTCAATCTGTTCTTGTTGTGAGACCATATTTTGACATGTATTGGGACGTAGCATTTGCTAATTCATAATCAAATAGTTTTAGTTTGAATTACACTCACGTTCTCACTATAATAGCTTTAGGATTCATTGGCGAACCAGTACGGTTATTTAAAGTATTTGTTAGTGTAAATGTTACGGGATGATTTGTACAGGGTATGCTAAAAAGACCGTGGCGCCTTAATATAATGAATATTTTTAATGAATGACTTCCTCCCTCACGACAATACTTTCGCCCTTCTCTCTTCGCACCTCGTTCGCCATGCTAATGCTCGCGGCCAATACTAAACCTAGTACTATTTTTTCAAATTTTCTCTAATAACAATTATAAAAATGCGGACTAATTTTGTTTTATACTTACAAATTTCTGTAACCAATTACGCGATTAGAAGAACAATATTTATTCTCGAAATTAGAAAAATTATTTTATTTGTGCTAAAGCAATTGCAATGAATGAAATTATACATACAACTATATTATTATTATTAGGACTGGAATGAAACATTGCAATAGGTGAATCAAATCAAAACACGTAAAAATACAAAATATATTTTAAAAAACGTTGCAATTTTATTGATGCATTAATATGGAGAACTAAATTAAGTCGATCATGTAAAACTTTACGTCTGTGGTACAATAACAATATATACGTCTTTATTTAACCAAAAAAACCTTCCCAAATAATTTTGTTAACCAGGTCGTGTCTATTGTTATAAATTAAATCGAGCTGTCTCAACAATATGTTTCTTGAAGGAGACATATAGAGCGCAGAGTCCAAGGCTTTGTATAAAGTTGAATTTAGACAATGAAGACATTAATTTCCCATTGATAATTTTGTAGGAAATATTCATTTTCGTAAATTGCTTCCCTTTTGGATAAGCAATTGATATTTTAACATTTTGTGTAGTATCATTACTAGAGATATGAAAGTTTATTATTTAAGCCGTAGTTCTCGTATTGTATATTATGGCTTTTGTAAAAATATATTAATAACTCCTTAATAACGGTACTGTCTGTGTAGACTAGTATACTTCACAAATTTGACCTTTTGGTCGCCCGCGAGGCCGTTAACTGTACTGTGATATTTAGTTGACTCATTCGCTCCGGAAAAGCGGTTCTGAGTAGATAAACAAACACAATGCATTCCCTTGGCTGGAAAGACTTTCTTCTGGGCTGGCTCCTTTTACGACCTACTGCAGCGAAGTCTAATGAAAGGCAACTTTGCAAATATGACACGAAAAACGTTCACAAGTTCTTGTGGTCTTAATCCTTTCTCTGAATGTTAACTTTCTTCGAAACAACTGTTCGCTTAACGGATCGCTATTCATCCATACTTAATACTGCTGTTAGTTCGTTACAGTGAATGTTCACTCTATTCCTTCCGTACGTCTCCAGAAACACGTTTCAGGACTGTCATATTCTATCAGAAAATTAAATTTTACGAACATCTTCCTCATACTTAGTTTATGTAAGTGGAAACCAATTATAACAACAAACATTAAAAAATAATAAACACTTTGAACTACAAAAAATTACAGTACGAGCGTAGTTGAACTTCTTGCCAAAGATTTTATTGAATATGATTCTTCACAGAAATAAAATCTTCGCCCTTTAACCTTTATTTCACGGTTAAAATGTCACAAATTTTACAAAAGCTTTCGATCGTTAGATGATAAACAAAATAATAAAATAATTTTTATTTATAGTAGTATCAACTGCTAAGGTCATTAGTGACATTCTAAAATTCGGGCTACGGTATGTAAAATTACATAAAAGATTTGAAGAGAATACTTCATTTTACGCCTCCACATCAATTCTTTTCAGACAAAATGAAATTTACCTGCTTAGAAATAAAATGCAAATAAATGCAACGAAGAGTAAGGCAGTCGTTTTTACAAAAATTACCAATGTACTTCCCACTACATATAAAATGGGGAACGAAGTTGTAACGGAGTCAAATAACTGTAAATATCTTGGTATCACGATTAGGAAAGATTTAAATTGGGGTAATGAGGGGAGCGAGGTTCCTGGCAATTAAAGGATGCTTCACTTTGTAAACAGGGTCTTGAGGAAAAGCACGAGAAAAACCAAGATTTCCACTTACAAAACGCTGGTAAGACCAATTTTAGAAAATGCGGTAATGTGCTGGGATCCATATCGAAATGAACACACTCTAGCGTTGGAAAAAATACAAAAACAGGTTGAAAAGATGTTTGGGGGTTGATTCGCGAACAATCCTCACGAGAATTTAGAAGGTCTCAGTAATAGAAAGAGGTTGTGCGCAATATATAAAACTTATAAGGGTGAACCACAGGGCCTGGAAAGGAATAACAAACCATCTTACGGCGCCGAATTATATTTCTAAAAACGACCACTCGTTCAAAATTAAAGAAAAAGGTCAACGCACTGACGTAGGAAAATTTTCATTTGTAAATAGGTCAATTCCTTGCCTGCAGAAATACTGGTGACTTTCCCGGGTAGCGTAAATCAATTTAGGAATAGGCTAAGAAAACTTAAGTGAGTAGTATTTTTTAGAATCAGTGAAGTAAAAATAGTGAAGTGCAGTGAAGTGATTTCTGTGCGACTCCTTTCTTTTCTTTTTCAGATCAAAATCTACACTTCAAAATTCTTCCTTAGTGTGAATTGTGTTTTCTTTTTGTAATTGTATATGCCCAGTAACAGCTAAGTAAGTAAGTAATAATAATAATAAATTCACTAAAATCCGATCAACACAATTTAATTATTATTATTTTAGGACTAATTAAATTCATAAAAATGAATAAAAATATTCGGAGACAGGCAGAGAAGATGCGTCAGCTTGTCGCGAAGATCCATGCCTGTTAGCTAGATGAAAGAGATTAAAGACGTTTATCCACCAGGGGACAATGACTCGTGAAAGTTTCCTCCGTAAGTGCGGATCCCGCGGTCGACGAAAATTATGACGATTGGTGAAAACACGTCACGTGGGGTAGAGTTTTTTTCGCAAAGAGGGGGAAAGAGTCCGTGTTGCTCGAAAGTTGAAACGAAGAGGAAGTATAAAGAGGAGAAATGCAGCCAATATGTGTTTGAAGTTCGAAGGAAGAGGACTTATGCAGAGGGAAATACAGTCAATGTACATTTGAAGTGGGAAAGAAGAACAAAGGGAGGAGAAGTACAAGTGCTGGCCGAAAGAAAACACAAATCTGCACCGAAACTCTATTCTGAGACGTCAACATCTTTTCCGATACGGAAGACTGTTTCATCGTTGCTCGACGATGCAAAAATCTATTGTTTTCGCTTGCCAAAATCGCAGCATGTGTCAGAAACGGATCACCACAGCTGTCATCCACGAGGAATTCCTGGAAGTCATCCCTGATATCTGCACGAGAAGGTTCCGAAACGAACAAACAGCAATAGGTGAGATTCTACTACACGTTGTTGACCCACAGCAATTAGCCCTGATAAATCTTATATATAAGAATACCCTGAGGTATACAGTTACTAACTCAACATTTAATTCCCTCTAAATTCCACATATTAATAAAATATATAGTGCACGTCCCGATTAGTAATTTGTGTTTTATATTCGTATGTAATTATAAAAAATAAATACAAGTTTCCAATTAAATTTTGTTCGTATTCAAATAAATAAGACCCTCTTTATAACACGCGGCAGTTAAATGTATGATAGTGAAATAGAGTTGAAATATGACGACTATAAAAAAAAGTAAAACATACATATGTAATTATAAATATAAAATAAAAAAATTCATAACTTCAAATTCAATTAAATGCATTGTGAGTGCATTGTTAGTTCAAAAATATAGTAAAAGCTGTGATATTGCAAAATTGTTCGCAGCTTTAAATCTCTGATTTGGTTGTCAGCAATTTTGATACCTCTTGGTATTTTATTATGTAACATAGACCCCAGATAAAAACTCTTTTTATGATGATTCATGAGTTGCGGGAATTAATAAGTAAATCATTACTTTGTCTTGTTTGATAACTCTTGACATCTGATAAATCTTATATAAGAACACCCTGAGGTACACAGTTACTAACTAAACATTTAATTTCCTCTAAATCCCACATATTGATAAAATATATAGTGCTATTTTAATAACCATTATTATTCATATAAAACTACGTTTATGATTTGCTATATAGAGAAGAGAAGAAGTCATCAGGAGTAACAGATGTTTCTCGATTGAATCCTGGTACGGTCATGGGCGTGTGTG
The DNA here is from genome assembly GCA_034510155.1 of Eucriotettix oculatus. Lineage (NCBI taxonomy): Eukaryota > Metazoa > Arthropoda > Insecta > Orthoptera > Tetrigidae > Eucriotettix > Eucriotettix oculatus. Next base: position 57,234,958 of record CM067376.1, read on the forward strand.
TTTAAACTGAATTGAAGAGAAATCAATCAAGATAACTGTCTGGCAGTCGTCACGAAGACCAATGAAGCTGTATACTTCAATATTGGTTATTGAAGCACCATAGAATACGAACGCCGTAATAGAAGTTACAGTGTAAGGAAAAAAATATCAGACCGAGGTCATCGTATATAAGCCAGATAATTAAGGATGTTGTGTTTAGTTCGTACTGTGATGTTAAGAAGTTGGAGCAGGACGGAGTCAAACGTCTTGAGACTGAAAAAGGTAAACCTGTAAATTTCCATTTTTCGTTGCATTTTCTTTTCATGAATTAAAAATTGAAACATACGACTATACGATCTAAATGATAAATAATAAAATTAAATATAACAAACGACTTGAATTAAAAAGATAATTAGCTTTTGGTGTTCGAGAACACAGTGAACGATTATATTAAAAGAATTCAAGGAATTATGGCGAGCGATTCTCCAGTAATATTTTTCAGCCTATAGCTTCGTGTTCGTGACTAACTCAGAATGTAATTTACATGTCCTTGAAATTAATGGCTCGTAGGTGTCAAAGTTGAAACAAAATTAAAATACCATAAACAAAATACCTTATTATTTGTCGAATAGATTTTAGTTGTAATAACATATTTCCTTCGATTTCAAGTAACGATCATCGAGTAAATGATTCTATAGATTATGAAGAAAGTATTTTCTCAGGTAACATAATTTTTCTAATGAGTATATTGTATCTGAAAATTAATAAAGAAGTTAAGATTATGGTCTTTTATAACAGGCAAACAAGTAAAGTCGACCTCATCAGGTATCCTGCACATGTAACCATGTAATACAATGAAAAGATTTTAGCGGTCTTATATTTAGCAAAATCAAGAAGCTGGGACTGGTTGGATAAAACTTTGTGTGTTATAATATTTATATAATGTTATAAATGACCATAAACTTAATAATTTTTCTAATTTACAGAATGGATATTGTTTCCTTAGAAATGGTATAATTAAGACAAAATTTTAAATATTGTACAAATTAATCCGTATTTTTCGTAAATTTTTAATGTTAATAAATTAATGCCCTATTTATAATTTAATAAATTACTATTATTCAAAGTCTCTAACATACTCTTATAATTGAAATCCATAAGAAATTCAAACTGTGATTCATTTTACTAAACCGAAGGTTCATAATAAGGTATATATGCAATTTAAGATTGATATAATTCACTGTGAAATGTGAAACAAATATTCATTTTATTGTTTTTTACAAGTATATCTCGAAGTAAATTATAATCATTTATGAACGTTTATCCGCTTTAAATATAAAATAAAAGTGGACAAATTAATAATCTATCAGAGAAATGGAAAGTAATTTGCAGGTTGTTTGAGTTACAGGCGAAATTTATAATTGAATCAAATCTTTCTGATTTAGTTGTATAGACCTCAAAAAATTTGAAAACGATTGACTTTACTTGCGAGTTAACCACATCATAATAAAATTAATTGTAGGGAAACATTACAGAAGTTTCTTATTTAAACTCAAAATTATCTATACCAATAAATAAAATTGATAGCTCAGTTTGTGATTTCAAAATAAATGCGAAACTTTAAGTGAAAATTAATATTTATACGGTGCCTAATCATTAATTGCTTTTTGATAATTCTTTTTTGTCTGTCTGAAAGATTTTATGGAATAGGTTCTGAAACGGCTTAACGGATTTCAATGTAAAATAAGAATTTTAACTTAAATTTTAATGCATTATTGGGTAAGTTGTGTTGGAGTAAAATAAATAGTTAATAAATTAAATAAATAGGGAGTTTATTAAAAAACTTAACTAAGAAAATATTTACAATTTTTGGAGGTACTGCGAAGCAATCAGGTTATACCGTGGAAGATACCCTCCCTAGGCGTCAGGGATTGGGAAACGCTGTTCAAACGTAGCGTCGCCTCTGCCAGCTTCTCTCCTCAGAGTCGACAGGTTGATCTTTTTCAACGTCCAGGATCAAACAGAAGCTCCTTTCCTACCCTTAACTTGAGATAGCAGAATGATGACCATTCACACAGCCTCACCGCCCGTTTGAACAAGAATCGAAAGCCGACCTTTACGATCTATTTTCTTTAGACCACGAAATTCCATTGGTCGAGGCAACCACGTGGTACTTAAATATTTCGGTATTTTTCTGCTTCTCGATTCCCACGCGAGAGAGGTTAGGGAAATTCGAGTTCGATATCCCTACGAGCCGAAATATCATCCCTGGGGATTAGTGGAGGAATAAGGGCTCGAGATACTGACGTCAATTCCAGTTCCCAATACTCGCTATCTTTCTGTTAAGAATTTAAGAAATATCAACTATCGCGCTACAGTATGTTCCGTTTTGATATCTTATAGGGTTCAGAAGATACGAATATAATTATTCTTAAAAAGCCTATTACTGACATCTAACGAGTATCAAACAAGCCGCGCCAAAGCCAGATGGAGTAGAAAATTCTTAGGACTGGTAGCTTAGTTTTATTTAGGCTCTGCTGTCATTTGAAGCTTACAATAAAGAATTATTAACTAAAAACAATTTGTATACAAAAATTGAATCTATAGAGCTGTTGTTGTTGTTTTTGTTGTGATAATAAGTCCCAAGACTGGTCTGATGCAACCCTCCATGCTAACTCACAAGCCTCTTAATTTCGTCATAACTACCACATTCCCCCTGGTCAGCTTAGTGTATTCCATCCTTCGTATGCATCTTCTGTTCTCACCCCAGACACTAATGCTAATTTTACAAGACTCATGTCTCAAAACGTGGCCTATTAATCATCCCTTCTCTTCGTCAACGTCCACCATATTGTTCGCTCTTCCCCCAGTCTGCTTACAACTTTCTCGTTAGTTACTCTATCCACCCATATGATTTTCAGCATTCTACTATAGCACAGTATTTCGAAGGCATCTAGTCTTTTCCTTTCTGCAACTCCTACCGTCAACGTTTCGCACGCATATAACGCCATACGCTATACCAACATTTCAGTAATTATTGCCTAATATTCATACTTATATTAGCTATTCAAGTTTATATGCTCACCTGTGCTGAAGAGGAAGTAGATATTAAGATACTGTACGAAGAAATAATTATGTCAAAGGAAAAGAGGATTTGATAATAATTGGTGATTGTAAAGCAATAATAGGAAAGGGAAGAGAAAGTTATGTAGTTGGGGACTATAAACTTGGCGAAAGGAATCGAAGGGGAGACAGGCTAGTACAATTTTGTAATGAGAAAAATTAGTAGTGACCTGGTTCATGAAGAAGACGGGAGACACAGGCAGGTACCAATTGGACTTTTATAATGGCGTGAAGCAGATATTGGAATCAGGTTCTGGACTGCGAAAGCTACCCAGGAGCAGATGTGTTATCCTACTCTTTACGTCTACTGTACTTTTATCATTCCTAGTTAGTATGCTGCCCCAGTTCAGAATTCCTTAACTTCCTTCAAAATATTCCTTCTGAATCTAACACCCTTTGTTATTCCACTGTTTCCAATACTACACCCCTCGGTTTTCCCTCTATTAATCCTCATTTTGAACGTTCATGCTGTTATGGTTTCCGATGAAATATTTAAGTTGCAAAAGCGTGCAATAAGAATACTTTATAGCACGAATTCTAGATCGAGTTGCAAATCTTTCTTCAAAAGTTTGCAAATACTTACTTTACCAAGCGTATATATTTATGAAATATTAAAGTTTGTAAAGCGGAACACTAATTTGTTTCAAACAAATGGCGAGTCTCATGAATACGCGACCAGAAATCGTTCAGCTCTAAGGTCGGACAAGCATCGCCTTGCTCTACACCAGAAAAGTATTCACAATACCGGGATAATTTTATACAACAGCCTTCCGCCAGAGGTTAAAAATAGTACCTACAAAAGCTTCGTGAAGCAGAGTAAAACTATTCTTTTAAATGGCGCCTTTTACTCGGTACAGGATTTTCTTAATCGTCCTTCTAGTATTTAAATCAAGGTTCCTGCAAAAAGCGTTGAAGAAGCTGCTGCCAACTTGTAAAATAGCACACACCACATATCTTTAAAATTTCTATTCAGTTTTTTCTGCTCTTTTGTTTGTTTGTTTCATGTATTGCCTGGAGCTACTACAGAGGGAAGGACAGTTTCCTGGTCGCAGAGCTCCAAGTAGTTAAAACTCCATTGCGTGTTCCTCAGTGTGTGCTTGTTTGTGTTTCCCAGTGTGTGTGTGACATCGTGTGTCCGTGTTGTGTTTATATTGACTTTTGTCTATATACATTTCCTTTTATTAATTTATTTTAAGATTATTTGTCTTTAATTATGTACCTTATTTTGTTCATTTTTAATTTTCAATGTATGACGTATCCTATTTCCTCAATCGAGGATTAATGGAAACAACAATAAATCTAAATCTAAGCCTTCTTCTGAATCCCCTAATAACCGGTACTTTCATCGGCAAAGCTTAGGGTTTATATTTCTTCTCCTTGCAGCATGAGTCATTTTCCATATTCCGTTTGAACTTTCTTTAATTTGAACTGAGAAATTGAAATCCTTTCATTATTTAAATTGTTTCTGTAAAATATGGAAAATTATAAAAATTAAAGACAACTACTGAAATTATTTTGCCGCGTCTGGAGACTATTTCATTAGATAGCAGCTTTATTTCCCTTTAAATGACAAGTACTAGTGCTAATTATGCACTTAAATGGCTCGCTATTCTACGCAGTTTCGTTGCTTCGAATTCTACTGTCATTTCTTTAGGACTGGACGATTGACATACTTGGACGCATCCACAAAAATGAACGCGTTAATCTGTATGAAAATAGGCATAGTTTCCTAGAAAAGAGTGTGCGATGAGGCCAAACATTTGTCGGATGGTTTAAACGTATAAGAAAATCTACCTCCAATACGTTTGTAAAATTCACTTGATTTATAAATGCTTGAGTGTACCAAATACGTACAAGGCTGTTTTCTTAGAGAATTCGTGTCTGTTTCAACAGCCCGCGGAATGAAACGCTTTCCCTCCGTCGTGACTTTCCACGAGTTTCCTACATGCAACCCGGATAGAAGATGAATGTTGTTCACTAATGCCAACTTATCAACGTCACCTCACAAATGAATATTTTAGTTTTATTTGAAAGTGCCCTGTATAAATCACTCCGACTGTGCCAAAGAGAGGAATCGTGTTTCCAGCATTTGTAATCAACGTGAGAGATTGAGTTGTATTGTATTGTATTTATCATTACTACTACAGGTGGGTATTTGTCCGGTGGCAGTATTGATAAAATTAAAGTACAAATATAAATGGTTGATAAATTAAAAGAACAAAGATAAATTACAGAAAAAAATGAAATATTTAATTTTAAAAAATTTCACGTCACTTTTTTTATTTACAAAATAAGCATCACTTGTTAAATTCTCTCGTCATATCTGGGTGGTACGGACGAAGTGAAGATAGGCCGAACTGCTTTTAATATAATTTAAATTTGTATTTTAGAGTACATGACGAAAATCAACTCTATAATTAGTATTTACTTTACGCACAGTAAAGGTGAAAGTGCGCACCTTGCAATGGGAACCGGTACTTTCAATGAAACTGTAAACTTGGGTCATACTATTGATGCAGATCACTAGATTTCTTCAGAATAGATCTGAATAAAAGATTAAAAATGATTACAATTAATTTTTGCGGCTAGTACTTTTGATATGGTGTGTACTTAAAAGATTTCTATAATTTATAAGCCTCGGTTATATACGGGACAGGGAAAGGAAGAGAAACAGAGCAGGGCTTGAAACTGATAGAAATACAGAAAATCTATGAAATTTATACAAACCGGGCGAAGAAAAGGGAGTTTATCGATAAATTACTGTATAATTAACAGTTGTATGGTGAAAGACATTTTGTCAAAATGAGTGTAATTTCATAAATCGACGAAGTACTTGGTACGGAACGGACACAATTTTTTTTTCTTTAATATACATGTGAATTGTTTTTTTTTAAATTTAGAGACCGGATGAATATGTTCAACTGAAGGTCGACAGTTCCTATGTAAAAGAAGTTAACATCAAAATCACTGTTAACAGTACTTTCAAAAGTCTTTGAACAAGTGTTATATAATACAGACTGATAATATATCGTAACATATTTAATTTACAAGCTCGCTCACAGTTTGGATATAGAAAAATATTTTCTACCGATAAAGCATTCCGTACTCTTTTATAGGAAGTCTTAGAAGAATAATAAAAACTTCATATTTTCTAACTTTGCAGATTATAGTAGAAATAGTAAAATATATGGTTTTTCAATTGGAACGAGTTTAAGTTGGCAGTATGTGCTCCTCAAAACCGTGTTGTCCGAACAATATGTCAAGTCACTTCACGAATCTCATGATATAGGGTATTTTCATTCAGTCATGCAAACATATCTATTCGTTAATGTTATTTGTGATTACCAATAAGTACTTATTTAGTAACAATTCTAATATTCAAGATTTGACCACAAGAAACAAACACTAGCGATACAAAAATCTATATCATTCATTGTCTATTTCACATAATGGTCCCCACTATTCAGACCTTTCTATCTTTATCAAACTGCCACCAAGAATAAAACGGTTTTAAAAAAATATAAATCATTTTAAAGTCATTATAAATCTGTGTGTTCTTACACGCTTCCTCTATTCAGTAAAAGAATCTGAGATGTAGATTTACATTAATAGCATGAACTACTAATCATCAGGAGTTTTTACAATAAACATTACTAATATATGGCTATAAATTTCCAGAATGAACTTTTGAGCAAACAATGTTATGGTATAGCATATTATTGGTTTAAAATTTAACGGATTGTTTTTAATGTAGTTTAGCACTTGCGTGAATTTATTTACATATAAAAATAAAATAAACAACAACGTACAAGCTGACAGATTCAACATTCTCGAAGCACCTTTAAAACATGTCTATTATTATACTGCAAACCACTTACTGTTCTAAGGTTATTTGCTTCAGCATTCGTAAACCAAAATACTTACTACTACTTATTTCTTTAAAATATTCAAACCAAATGGATAACGTGTAATTATTCAATTTTTAATTATAACGGTAATCATATTGATTATAAAAATATATGCAACTCTTACGAATAATGCCTATATATAGTATAAATTCCTCGAAATTATTATTGAGGTTTAATTATTTCTCTTTTAATTTCTGGAGCTAAAATTATATCATTACAGTGAAAACACATTGATTAAATTAATTATGTTATTTTATTTAGTTTATCTTTATTGTATTGTTATAAATTAGTAGTTCATAATTTAACTTGATTGTTTTTTTCTTAAGGAGAGGGGTTTTATTGTTACGTCTCTATTTCAAAATTTGTTAGTTACATTTGTCACCTGAAACTGCAAAAGTCGCTTTTAAATATATTAGTGATCATTCTTATCTTGCTATACTCATTGATGAATTGTGCTGGTAGAAATTATATGCGTTAGTAAGAACCGTGTACGGTCTGGGTATAAAATATTTATTTTAAATTCCAGGAGCTTTCGACAATCTTGTCATTCTCAACCACTTAAAATTTAGTCAATAGATTGATGATACCGATGTTTCTCATCTACACAAGTCAGATTAAAATTGCATCGCCCGTTGCTACGTCTTAGACGTATTGTGTTTCAACGTAACACTATGCGACATGCACGTCTCACTTTTCATCATTTTTCATTTCTTGATTCCAGTTTCAATCACACCAGATGATGTTACTAATTTAGGAACAAAAGTGGAGTACCAACTACTGTTAAATGTAAGTTTATATTAATTTTTTGTGTTGTATTATTTATTGTAATTAATTATAACAGTATTTTACTGTAGCTTGTGAGTACGTAATGTGTTACTTAAATACTTGAATAAAATAGTTTTCTCGTATCCTTGCCTGAGGCAATCTACTTCTGAAGGTCTCACTTTCACCTGAACTCTTCCTTCCTGTGAACCGGTTTCCTCCGTTATTTCTTATGTTCCATTGCGTTAGCCACCTGCTTTCTCCTCAGAGCCGTCGTTAAGAGAAATTTTCTCCACCGTGAGTAAAAATGGACATTTTGCTGAAATGATGAGTGTTTCTTAAGTGGTGGAATACGCTTCGCTTTTGTGAACCAGGACAGAGAATTTGTGTTAATTACCACCCTTCGGCGACAGTTATAGGGAGAACTGTTTACATAGAGCGTGTAGAGTCACGTGGAGAAAGGGAAAGTAATTTCTCCCCCACACTTTTCTGTGGTCAAGTGGAATAGAAAACCTGCGTTCATCCACCAGTCAGAGGACAGTCTCAAGAGATCTGTTGACCCAGTAGGAAGTGGAGATGACTACCATTGCCTTCAACGAAGAGGTTCCCAGGACCTGTCCCGACACCAAGAAGTCGGAGAAGAGGTAAGGAATATCAGAGAGGCTCTACGCTTCAACAAATGTACGGGTATCATAATCACCAATCCCAGATATATTCTGCCGTTGTTGTAAAATTGTGCGCCCCCGTATCTCAATTCTATGTAGAATGGGACTGTTATATTACTTTTGTTGCCGAGACATCGAATCATCTACTGACGTCGTCCCTGATTTTGAAGCTTCACGGTGCCCACTAGGAATGACCTACGTTATTGTGAAATATCTCATTTTACGCAGAATTTAATGCAATTTGATGATATGTAAATGAAAGGTTGTTTAATCATTTAATACATGCGTTTTGGTGAAAAAATCTGAAACAGTCAGTTTTTTTGTCTTTCTTTCAGATAGCTCGACTTTGACAACTCATATATTTCAAACTGTTACTTCAAACTATCTCAAAATTTAACAAAAGACAGTGAAAATCATTTCAAACAAAAGTTTAAACTATCTGTGTTTCATAAGTTTTTAAAAATGAATGAATGGAGCTTTACTATCTCTTGGATAGTGCGTCGCAGAAGAGTGGGACAAAGCTTTCCTTATAGTGATTGAAATACATAAATATAGAATTTAAGCTTCATTGATGTAGCAACGCTCCAAAACTATGTACGATTTTTTAAAAAAGTGTTGGGAGAAAGGAAAGGTTTGTTGAAGCGTCGTTTACTTCACAACGATTATTCACCTGTATCCTTCTTGATTGACTTCTGCCACCTTTCCGGCTGGTAATTTAGAACTGTCAACACTCAATAACGTATATTTTCTTCAGTAACTTCAAACATTAAATTTTAATAGTATGAAATGGTTACAAACACCGGTACATTAAAATGCATGATCTGCTTAAGAGGCGTCCTTCTTCATTTCTAAAATCTAATAGGAAGTAAGTCTTCTCACCATATAAGCAGATAAACTATCTTTATCGAATAAATTTAATATATTAAGTTTCAAATATCGTTACCAACAAACTAACTGCTTACGAGAAAACCCGTAAGTCATTTGTTTCCACCGTAACTTAAGAAAGATGTAAACACAGCTGCTTCTGTAATATCCACCAAAATTTTGCAAAAAAATTCCATTTATTACAATAAAAAAATTATGCCTTCCGATTCGAACCCAAGTTGACCTAATGGTTTTTTGGTAAAGTTAATAGAGATCAAGGAAATGCATGATACTTCCGTATATTATATTGTTATCTAACAGATACCAGTAGGGTTTACGAGTTAATTGGGTGTATTTAAAGTGTGAGAAAAACTTATAATTTAATGTTTCCACTCTGAGAATGGAATTATTTCTTCGATTTCAAAATTTTTTTGTGCAAGGAAGTGAGAAGATTGTGTCACAATAACACTCCTAGAACAGGCTTTTCATATTGTTCGCCGTGATACTAACCTCACTGAAGTCGATAATATAGAAATTGATGAAACAGTCCTTTGTTAGATTCATAATTTCCTACACGGATATCATCAGAAATGGAGAAACTGTTCCAAAGAAAAAATTCTGGATACCGCTTGGCTGTGTTACTTCCAGTATTATTATTATTATCTGTCATCGTTTTATTTGTGTCATTAGTATAGTTCAAGTTAAGCCTCGTCACCAAATGAGTATTGTTACAATCGGCACTTCAGGTGATCATTCAAGCGACTGGTATCTTTGGTATGATTTGGGAGGAAATTAATTTTAAACAAGCGTAAAAATGTGAAACACCGTGGATTTTTGTATCGGTATACGAACCAGTGGATCCTATCTCCAGTTAAAATAAAATTTCGATTACAATATTCAATTAAGTATACGGTGTATCACCAGGTACATATATAAATTCAAATCATATATTTAGTGAGTTAAATGATGTCTATTTCTGTATAAGGAATTAGTCCTATGTTCTTAGTATCAATAAAGGGCAGAAAAAGCAGAACACCTCGCGACTCCTCTAAGATTACAGCTTTCACTAGTTGCTTCAGGGTGTAAAATTTTATAATTCTACTTCTCTCCACGCGAGGTGAATGTCAACAAGAGATCAATTAGGCATAGTTTGCGCTTTGTATGAACAAACACAAAACGAAGACTAGAACCACCTAGACACTTGTGTCGTCAATTATCTGATGGATCATACTAGTAATGGTCAGAACAAATTAATCTAAAACGTTATACTCGTATGTCCATATTCAAGCGGCGTTAGGAGATTGTTGATTTTCAGACATAGATTACTCAATCCTTTAAGCAGTCATCAATATCATCCTTAGTCTTTATATCATTGTCCAAGTACCATATACATTTCACGATCTGATTATTCATTATACCACCCTATAAATAGTGGAGTAATACCAATAGAATATCCTGAACTGCCATCACGGCGTTCTGTTCTTCTGATAAATGTATATGACATTTAGTCTGTACCAATAAATAAAATTGAAGTGTCTGTCTGTCCGTGTGTTTGTCTCGAATAGGCTCCGAAACGGCTCAACGGATTTCAATGAAAATTTGAGGGTTTAAAAAAATGAGATTTAATTTAAACATTCAAGAATATTTAGTTTTGATATATTGCAGATATATAAATAAAAATATTATTTCTACGAGAAAATGTTTTGACATTGCCACGCGAAAGCCGGCGTGTAAACCAACTGCGAGTTATAAGTCCTATTACACGTTCCTTATCATTCATCCCACTTACTATGTTGCAGCAGGCTGAGAAAAAATTAACTTCTGTGGATCGTCTATACGGTGTATACATAAATTGATAAATTGGTTTTATTTCTCGCGTCAAGAAAATTTTAAAATTTAGTTATTTCTAATATGAAACTGGTGTAATGCGAGTCGATGTGTTATGTTATGACATTTAATATTCGCTTTAAGTAAAAATTAAATCATTAAATGGGGGAAAATTTTGTTAGAATAGTGAAAATATATTTATTCTTGTATTGTACCGGGGGTATTTTTAACTCTCTCGAGATACTGGGAGTATATTTGAGGTTCATATGGTGACATTCGGGAGGCCGGTTTAGTTATGAGTTGACCATGTGTAGTTATGTGTTAAATGATGTGACGGGATAATATAAGTAAATACCCGGGTCCCCAGTATGAAATAAAGGTTAAGAATGATATGGATGACTGTGAAATCTATCTCCTTATACCTCCGTTTCATAGATAACGCATAGTGTATTCTAGGTTATTACAAAAGTTTAAGCTGGAATGAAAGAGCTTTGTAGCCTTGTATAGAAACTGGGGACTTTGTTAAGCAAACCATGCGTGGTTAAACTTGTTTCAAAGGTCTACATTGCAAGCTAAGAACTTGCTACACTATTAAAGGAGTTGCAATAATTTTTATTATCTCGCAACTATATTACTAGTTTACTTATGTACCCCTATGCCCAGCTCGATGATTCAGATTTCTAAGGTTTTCCATGCTTCTCTTTTAGCAAAAAACACCGGGTAGGATCCTTTAACTATAGCCCAATTGCCCTTGGCTACCTTTCCCTAACTTCCACATCCCCCCCTTTTTTAATTCACTTTCTATGCTATTAAAGAGGAGTTGCCTGTAACAGGATCACCCTGATGTAGCTTGTTAACCAAAAATATGCGATTATAAAATATAATTTACAATCTTTTTCTCAGGGTTAATGCGTGGTTTTACTTGCAACCAAATAAACTACTATGCTACCAAATGAATAAATTTTACATTAATTTACACATAATATCTAACCAACTTTAAATTGTTCAACACAATTGACGAAATTTAGGCCAGAATCACATGTTTTCCTCGTGGAGAAATGATATTCACCCAGTATTCATTGTTATACGCTTCACAATCAATTTCCATGAATATATTACATTTATCAATCTCCTTATATAATCAATTTGAAATCAGAAAACTTCACTTTTTAACGTTCACCGACACGCCTCCCCGCCAAAGGTACTCCCGTACTATACAAACATGTTTTATATTTTTTCTTTGCAATCATGATACTGTTTCAGAATCAATCACCCTCATGTAGCCTGTTACCGAAAAAAAGTATCTCTCGACCATTCACATTGAAATTTTTTTTTAATAATCTGTGAGTGTAGTTTTAGGTCATGGCCAAGTATACATTGTTGCCAATATTTCACCAGCTTGATTGACAGAGGTTAACATAGCCTCAATCATCAGCCACATGAATGGTTTGATGCTGTTCCCTCTAAGTTTCTCTGGACGGGAAATGATTCACATCGTAACATGGCCGACATCTAAATGGTCCGAGTGTAAAGGTCATTCGCCTGAAGCCCTGCATTGCCAGCTTCGCTTTGCAATTATAGTTGAGTGCCTAAGTCTGCTACTCCCCCCCCCCCCCCGTCCCCTCCTTTCTCGACAGTAAATAGTTCGCTTGTCCTTAATACAGTGCAGATGCTAGCTATCCTAAAGCACTATCATCAAAATCATTTGTTTTGTTAAATTACGATGTTAGGATGAAAAGAACAGGCAAAATAATGTATAAAACAAATACAACTTAAGTTATTGGAACAGTACACTGTAAGTGAAAGCAAGTTATTGAAGTGAAAGGAAGTGGAATGCTTCAATTTAAGCTCATTGACAGCTTACAGTTAATTTAGAAGAAAGACAAAAATGGAAAACTGACGACCGAACCAGGGACTCGGACACGAGGTTGTGAAAGAGTGTGATTACTAAATTGTGGGTGAGCCTGGTTTAGGTCACAGGAACGAAAGGATGTCGAATCGGTCCGTGGACGTCGACTCGGATTAGCTCACTGGTAGAGTGCCCGCCCGGAAAGCGGGAGGTCTGGGGTTTCGAGACCTTGGTCCGGTTGACATTTTTCCATTCTTGTCTTTCTTCGCAATTTATTGAATTTAATAAAATACACACTTCTGAAAACTGTCGCTTGATAATACAGTGTTGCTTATTACTGTTCCCATTACGGCCCATATACTTGCAAGGGTAATTGAATATATTCAATACTATGTACGAAATATTTTTCCTGCTCGTAACAGCATCAAATAGTTTTTGTTTTGTAATGATTGTATGTGGTAATCCCCATTTTATTTCGTCACTGAGTGAAGAATTGCCCACATTGGAGACAGTACAAGTAAACATCAAGGCGCTACAGAGGTGAGACATCGGAATACCGAACGTGCCAGAATCATCGTTTGGTGACTTAAAGGTCTGGTACCTGAGTCCAGTTCCTTGACCCCGGGAATTTTGAAAGGCGCGTCCCCATCCTGAAATTAGGGCAAGCTGGAGTTTAATTGGAGGTTGAGGGTCAGGTCATCCGCCATGCAGCCCATGGCGGGAGAGAATGAACTAGATGACCTGCGAAGATGGATGTGAGAAATTTAGGCAGTTGGACATGAACATTTGAAGGAGGAAGAAGTTGGGCAGTCATAGAATAGAAGTTGATCAGTCGGGAATATAACTTGGAAGTGGGAAGGTGGAGATGAGAGATAGATTTTGGTAATGAACATTTGAATTAGGAAGAAGTAGCTTGAGACAGAGAAGTTTGTTTTCCATCTAATCTGGGGGCAAACTGAAAAGAAGATAGACGGAAGTGAGCAGAGGGTTCCCCGTCTACGTAATCAGGCCACCAGAATTCTTAGAGGGAAAACCTGGTACCGACGGCAGGAATCATCACTGGAAGGAGCCACCTGACGAACGCGGAAGAACTAGGCCAAGCAGTCTGAATTACTCAAGGGAGGATATAGCCGCCGTTTCACAAAGAAGAACCGGTGTGTGTCTGTGCCACTGTCTGAAATGTGTCATGAATGTCGTTCTGCTGCAGAAATTCCCACAAAATGACCCTTATACGATTGATAATAAACTCAGCTAGTCGTGGTAAATTAAAAAATAGGACCCTAAGTTTTGTAATTGTTTTTCATTTTCTGTAAAAAATTAATTTGTTATTAATTAATCTAACCAAATAAGTAGTTTAATATTTCAATTAAATTAAACCCCCCATGTCTCATTATGGTTTCTTTAAATTGGAAGACTACAGTTATTTAAACAAAGAATTTAAACCATATTTGTTACAAGTCCCCAAATAATTTATGCGATTGCCGAAAGCTCCTGGAAATTTATATATGTAATGTTTGTGCAAATTTCTCAAATTTACTAGTAAAAAAATATGGTTTATCGTATTTGTTTAAATGATTGAAGTAAAGGCCTTCAAGTATAAAATGCCAATAGTTATTTTGTTCAATGAACGGAAAATAATTATATTTTGGCGGACTCTCATATTGATAAAAGCAAACGTCAGGTGCGTTGACATTTTCGTAGTTCTGTTGTAAATAACTATATTTCTCAGTAATTAAACACGCTGGCGCATTTCTTTCATTTGTTTTTATCGTATATATGAGACTTCTAGTATGTAGATGGCAGGCGGTTACTAAAGGGCTATTAAACATTAATAAGTAATTTTTAGGAGCTGGGATTAAACAATTTAGTACTACTGTCCCAAGGTGTCCGCCCCAACAAGACTCAGACTCATTGACGACTCAAAAGTATTATTTAAAGTTATGTGCTACGTCATTCCTAGCAACAATTTTTACGGGTATAATTACGTAAGATCTGTTGATGGAAAACAGGGAGAAGTTAATTTTTTAATATAAATAATGCCAAGTAAACATTTAAAAACTTTAATTTATTAAAACGATTACAAATTTAGGGTGCATAAAATAAATTCACGGCTAGTTCAGATTAAAAATATAGCAAGGGACTCAATTTTTTACAGGGTCATGAATGTGTGGGCGTTTTTGTGCAGCAGCAATTTGTCATATGCAATGTCACTGAGACACCTGAGATTGTTGTGTTCTTAAACAGCTGCATCCTTTGTCGGCACAGGTACCCGAGGTTTATTCTCGGATATTGCATCTCGTTGTCGTTGTCTTTCCTTCCTTCTATGGACGATTACGTATATGGCCATGTGTTGTTTTGAAGCGTCTCTGTGTCGTTTCGTCCCTCCTTGGCTCTAGCAAGATTACCAGCAAGTGCAAAGATACTTCAAAATATTTTTAGTACTGTTATTGTACCGGGAGTATTTTTGACTGTCGAGGGGAGGGATATTTGAGGTTCATATTGTTACGTTTTCGATGCCGGTTTAGTCGTGTGTTGACCAAGAATTAAATAACGTACCGTAATAATATGAATAAAAATCCGGGCAACACTGGGTCTCCAGCACAGGTTTCTTTCAGGCGAATTCAATTAGGTTTTCTGACATCGCCGGAAACCTAATTGAATTCGCCCGAAACGAAACCCGTGCGGCAGCACTATACAGATTTGTGAAATCTTGCAAAAAACTAACCGTGAAAAATAATGATAATAATGACAATTAGTGCATAACTTATAAGTATCGAAATTTAAAATATAAACAAATTTGTTCAGTACAAATGTTATAAACTCTATATATTCTACTGAAATCAATCGAATTAATTTTTAATTCTTGTTTTGTACCAAACCGCTCAATGTTTAAACGGTAAGCGGTGTTTATGTATTCTACGGAATAAAGGAGGAGAGGGTCTCCAGCTAGTATATTATAAAATAACATAAATCTAACATTTCGATAATAGGTCTATATAATTCCTTTATCATAGAAGGACGAAGGTTCTGAAGGATTGTGGAACGAATGGAATAAAGGATTTATTGCGACGACTAATTGATCTATTTTTTTTAATAGTGTTAAACCTGTTGTTTTGCGTTTGTTTATAAAGATTATATTTACCAGTTGGACGCGAGGAAGGTATAGTTCAAAACATCACATTAATTTAACCGTTCCTAGAGAGTCTGATGGCATTGTGATTGTTGCAGCCGCCCGCACGTGACATTCCGACGCCTGGATGGTCCTCTAGCTGCCAAGGCAGACGCTTTGTTCGGTATCCCGGACTGCATGGTGCAGGTGAACCCTGGCCGAGTCATCCTGCCACCTGACTTCGTAGACTTCTCAGACCGTATCCTCGACCTCAAAGTCCTGCCGGATGATGTGTGGCTCGTCTCCTATCCCAGAACAGGTAATGGTCACACTCGTCACTTGGAGTTACGGTTACAGACTCGCGGAAATATTTATGGCGAACGATTTCCAGCGATACGAGTTTTGAATATCTAATTTCTGAGACTTCCTGTGAAAGGCAGGGAAAAGTGAGAACGACTAACTTACAGACAAGAAATTGGCTAAAATAAAAAAATTGTGAAAGTTTGGAACCTCCAAGACCTTGAACAAAGCTGTCACATTTTATCCAGCCTACCAGCTGGAGAAATTACATAAGAATCCACTTGGGTAGACCTTCTCAACAACCTGAATTTGTTAAGCCTTTTTCATTACAGACAAAAATTAATTAATACCAAACTGGAAAATTACATTATAAATTATTCAAATAACGATTGAAGAAAATATTTTGTTAAAAAGGTTTTATGCTGCTATTATAATGGAAGTGAAAATTGAAAATGTAACAAATAAACATAAGATCTGTAGACAAGGTTTAGCAGTAACCATACTTTTAGTTGTCGGAAATAAACTTTTTAGCTTCTGTCTGATAGTATCTATTACCAATTATGTAAATATTTTCAAAGTATTTTTTTGTAATACCATAAGGTCATGTCATGTAAAACTTAGAGAGCGACATCACTGCAAAATTCATAAACATCTATTACCAATCATGTAAATCCCAATAAGTCAGTATTAATGTCTGTAATGCCAAAAGGTCATGTTCACATAAGACTTGGTGAGTGAGTTTGTTACAAAATTAATATATTTCTAAAATAATATGATATACTTCTAATACAAACTATTTAAACTATTTACCTATTCAAATTATGTAATTAGTTACAGAGTGAATTATTCTGGCAACAACAACACTTTTATAAAATTCAGTTTTAAATATTGGGAAATTCTAGGTCTACAAAATACTTGGAAGTGTTGTGCAGATGGTTATTTTGCTGTTTGGGTTGAGGCAGCTGTTGAAACAGTCTAGTCTATCAAACAGAGAGTTTTTTTTACTTTCTACAGCACAGATAGATATGTTTATGGCTGTATCCTTCTTAGGAATACTACTCAAACCATTCTAGACTTGATTCCACTATCAACTTGCTACGTTTCCAAAAGTGCCCTTGTCTGCAAGGACCAATCAGCTTAGGTCCTTGAAACCCCGAACAACAGTTGTGTTTGCAACTACTGCACAGCAAAATAAACAGTCTTTATATAATTCTTGTAGCTTCATAGAAAACTCAACCATTTAATCTAAGGACTCAACCATTTTTGTACTATTGCTGTAGATGTTAAAAGTCATAATTGATGGACTTGAAACTTACTTCAATATCTAGTTTCTAGTGGTTCACCCTTTTCCTCCCTATGTGGTTATTCATAAAACTTTTCAAATTATTTAACTGTTTTATTCTTTGTGCTGACAAACTATCTTTTTTCACTTATATATTTCCCTATTTCATTTTTTCTCCTCATTTATAAACTATATAATTTATATATTTATTCATATGCATATTTATTATTTTGTGTTAACTTTCACACTGTTTGTATTGTGAATGAGCATACTTTCTTTCAGGCTCATTACTGAATTTTCATTGTTGCGTATACTTCTTTGTTCTATTATACAAGTGGGTGCTTTGACTCATTTATCTATATTTAAAATACTATTATTCCACAAAAAAAGTAACTATAAAAGTGTGAAAGTTGGCCAATTTTTTAGAATAACTAATGGTTTGTAAGACAGAAAGTAAACAATTAAGTAAAGCATAAGTTGTTTAAGTAAAATTTATATTAATTTAATATCTCAACACAAAAATAAATTATCTGAATGAATTTTGGAAATTTCTGCAGGAAGTACTTGGGCCCAAGAAATGGTATGGTGCATTGGAAATGATCTGGATTATGAGAGAGCAAAAACATTGTCTCATTTAAGAACACCATTACTTGAGTAAGTTATATTTACTAATTATTTATTTAGTACTAATAAATTTATATACATAATTAAAAGAATCTCTGTTTTTTTCAGGTTTTCTAAAATTATTATAGTGTTTAAATTAATTATGTAATATTTAAGTATAAGAATTATATTTTTTTTCTTTGAATAAGAACAAAAGCCAATAATTTTTCGTTGATAATATTCAATATATTTTGATAACTTTCCAGGTTGACAGCTTTATTTGGACATGAAAAGGGTGACTGGAAAAATGAACTTGGTGATTCTGTTAGTCTTGTTGAAAGCTTGCCAAGTCCCCGGTTCATTAAGTCCCATTTGCCTTTGGAGTTGTTACCAACTCAGATACATACAGTTAAACCGAAGGTAAGAAATGTTTCAGGAGAAGTAGTATTTTTATATTATAATAACTTTATTTTTTTAGTAAATCAATATTAAATCTTTACCAATTTATTTAGGTTAAGTTTTAGCTGATTATATATTATTAATACTCATAATATGATTTTGAAAGTCAAATTAATAAATAGATTAAGAAAATAATTAATAGTAAAATATTAATATTACCATTTCAAACAAAAATGATATTAGAAATCTTAATTTCTTCACATATGTGTACTTACATATGGAAAAATATTAATGTGTGTCAGTCTTTTACTGCTTTTACATTTATTTGGATTACATTCCAAAATGCATAGAATAAATATATTAATAGTTTGTAGAGATATGGATTATTATTATTAATATGTATAATTAATCTGCCTACAAATTTTGCTTCACCATTAACATAACTATTTGTAGACACCAAAATTATTACCTGGTTGCAAAATAATAAGCTGCTATTAAATATCTAAAAATTGTTCTCCTATAGTTTACTATATCTACATTACAAATAAACTATTTTGGGGAAAAAACACTTGGTACCAACAAAATAACACAATAAAAAGGAACATTTTTTCTGGGTATCTATATTGATTAATGCTTAAAATGAGTTATGCATAAAGAATTTATATTAAACAAATCAGTAGGGACTATTATGCATTTAGTTCTTAATAATGTTTGTGTTATAAACACACTAAGATGTTTGTATTTTGTATTTGGTTAACCATATCATATCTTTTGGTATACCATCCTGGGACTTCTATCACAAGTAAATTTTCAACATGCAGAAAAGAATAGTTAGGGTCATTAAAGGAATAGTCGTGCTTTCATCAACAAAACCAATATTCTTAGAATTTATAATTTTACTAGTTCAATATATTTGTATAATAGAGACTGTCTGCTTTGAAAATAAGAATACAGATTTATTTCATATTCAATAAGAATTTTTACACATAAATTACAAATACATCCGATAACAAAGATTAAGGAAAAAGCCAAATCACATTGAACTATATTGGAAAATAACAAATAAAAATTCATCAAATAGGCTTAAGGACAAGTGTAATAAAATTACTACAAAAATATTGATTTTACTTCTTGGAGAAGTTCTTAAATGACAATTGGTATCAGGCCGCCTAGAATAATGTATTTTTTATTATATTTTAGGTATTCAAAATAATGTACCAATTTAGACTAACTTCTATGTAACCATTTCAAATAGTTTTTTAAGTACACTTGATATGTGCAATACAATTTATATGTTTGATGGACCAATAGAGTATTATCTTCAAAACCATTATCTGAAATTAGATCAATATTTTATTTAAATGGATAAGAACTGCTTTTTGTTGGCATTTTTCCATTATTATCTTCTGAAATTTAGTTTCATGGCCTTTAACAGAGCTTCAATTGAAGCAGTTTTCTCTTTGAATTGAAACAGATGTACTTTTGATCAATTTACACAATGACCATTCTTCAGTGATTTCTTAGGTAAGGTGTGAGGAACATAATTAGTCAATTGTGGGTGAGCCTGGCTTGGGTTTACAAGAGTGGAGGAATGTTGCATTGGATCTGGCAGTTGACCTGGACTAGCTCAATTGATTAGAGCTCCTCAGGTTTGATTCCTGGATCTGGTTGACGTTTTTCCATTCCTATCTCCTAAATTAAATATTTTATTTTGGATCTTACTAATGGGAAGATCAAACTCTGCATACTAACTTTCATTTTTAAATAAATTGAAAGACAAGTCATTACTTTGGCCTTAAATCAATGAATTTACCTATTTTCAGATTGTGTATGTAGCACGTAATCCAAAAGATATGTGTGTATCATATTATCACTACTGTATGTTGGTTCATGACCTGAAGGGTCCATTTGAAGACTTTTGTGAATTATTCATCAACGACCATGGTTAGTTAAAGTAAAATTCTGTTATTATGAAAATTTTTAAAATATGCCATTATAATAAATTAATTTTAAATTATTATGTTTCCTTAGCACCTATTGGGCCAATCTGGAATCATTTCCTTGGCTTTTGGAAATTACGAAATGAGCCTAATATACTTTTCTTAAAATATGAAGATATGAAGAGGGTAAGCACACTTTTATTAAAATTTATTATACAACAGTAATAATAAAATTAATTTCTGATTGAGAATTACCTTTCTATTAGGATTTGAAGGGAGCAATTAGGAAGACCGCAGAATTTCTTGACAAAAACTTAACTGATGAAGATGTAAACAAATTATTTGAACATCTAAGCTTCAACAGCATGAGGAAAAATCCAGCACTTAATCTGGAACCTATCATGGAAAAGAAACATGGACCAGACTACTTGCAAAAGACTGATCTTAGATTTATAAGAAAAGGAGAAATTGGTGATCATAAGAACTACATGAGCCCAGAACTGATTGCTAGGTTTGATGCATGGGCTGAAGAAAATTTAAAAGGATCTGATCTAAGATTTGATTAAAATTATGATAACACAGCTTTCAGTGCATATTGTAAATAATTAATCAAAGAACTGCTGTAATGAATGTGAAGTTCATTTAATTATGTAATATAAATAAATTGCATTACATTGTTTATTCAATAAAATGTGTGTTAGTATCTAGAGTTAGAAAACTTTGATGTACATTACATTTTATTAACCACAGTATTAAAACAACATAAATATTTAATTACAAAATAAAAAATAAATACTATAGTGATCATTTATTTTCCTTCATTACAATGAGCCTTTCCTACAAAATGCTACAGCCACTGTAAAATTTTAGCAACACACACTGTGTGGTATTTATTTTACCTCTTATTTTGCCTGTAATTTTGCTGTTTCTTTTAGTAATTAGTATAATTGTAACCCAGGTGTTTTATATATTATGTTTTCAACTATCAACTCATATCGAAATACAGGGTATTTCATATTGAGTTAGTCAAAAAAGGAAGCATACCTGTGAACACTATAATTACTTTATTTTTGATAAATAAAATTTAAAGTGAAACTATAGTTACAAAAGTTTCTATAGATGTTCTATGTGTGTCCATCTAGTGACACGACAAATATCTGTGCAGTATTAGAGTTCCTGTTACGTTCATTATAGAATATCCTATGTTAATGTTTTAAGCAGTTGAATTATCCACTGCTTCAGTTGCTGTAAGTCCTGGGGAAATGGAGGCATGAACAATATGTAGTAGTATTTAGTAGATCATTAATTTAGTTTATAAAATGCACAGATAATTAAGTTTGATTATTCTTCAGAGTCTTATGGAAAATTAATTAAAAGTTAATTAGTTTGTGCTCAATTTGATCTCATAAAACTCAATTTTAATGTTTGATAAGAAACAATTAAAAAATAAGAATACTGTAATATTATTAACGTGAAGCAATTCCAAGTAATTAATTATAGGTTCAATATTGGCTATAATTAGAAATAAAAATATATTAACATCACTGGGCCAGAAGCTGATAACAGAGAAAGGCATCAAAAAGTAATTCCATGATAATTCTAATCAGTTAGACACCCAAGTCTTGTTAACACAAATAATTCACCTAGAAAAACTTGCATCTTCATTGATTATAGTTTATTTAAATGTTGCAGTAAGCTTCAATATTTTTAGGACTAAAATAATTTTTTTCAACTTTGTTTTGGAGTTAATTCACAGGCACTGAAGAAAATATTAAGAGTGCCAAACATGGAATATTTTGTAAATGGAATTGCAATTGGTCATGATGAATATCTGGTTCAGGAATCATGAAAGAAGACTATACACATGGAAGAAGCCGGGGGACATGGGCAGGTACCAATTAGATTATATAATGGTTAGCAGAGGTACTGCAAAGTGTACCCAAGAGCAGATGTAAACTCTGACCATAAACTGCTCATTATGAAATGCAGGCTGAAAATGAACAAACTCAAGAAAGGAATTAAAACAAGAAGATGGGAAATAGAAAAAATTGAAACAGGAGGTGCTTTAGAGTTTCAAAGAAGATATCAAGAGTAGATAAATAGAGAAAGGAGAAAGAAACAATATAGAAGAGAAATGGGCACTCTTGAAGGAAGAAATGACTAGAGCAGCTGAAGAAAAAATAGGAAGTATAGCTCAGACCAATAGGAAAGCATGGATAACACAAGAAATAATAAAGATGTTTAAACAAATTGATGACCTTGTACAGACTTTATTATATAAATTTACTTGTTACAAGTCTATACTTGAAACAAGTAAATATATATAATAAAGTCTGCACAGTTATAAATTTGTTTAATTATATATATCAGACATTAAAGTTAAACCTTTATAATAAAGATGTTTGATGAAAGGTATAAATATAAACACGCGAGAGATGACTTTGCATGTCTTTCGTTTGGGGGGCTTATTCAACGAATAAGTCCCTTCTGTGAACAGTTACAGAAACTGACTGAGACAAACAAATTGCTAAAATTCGAACTGAAGCTAGACAATATTCTGATGTGTTTAATGGTCGAGGTTGCTTACCGATAGAGTTAGACCTCCACCTCGGCATACAAACTCGGAAAGTACTGCACTACAATGATTAATGATAATGGACACAAGTTAATGCTTTATACCATTGGAGTTACATGTAAGTCTTGTTTCTCCTAAGACTTGTAGCGGATGATCGGTATAACTCATTAAAGAGTTTGGTGTGCGGAATTCTGTAGAAAATAACTTTTGGTAACACATTGACCTCGACTCCGGTGTTCAGCTTGAATACTACTGGTATCACATTAATGTAGAGGGTTTCGAACATAACAGACTTTGGTGATGCAGTAAATGTCAACATAGAGCGAGTCGAGGAAGAGAGAGTTTACTGCAGCGATTGGTTCTTCAGACGAAATTAAGTTTGTCTTCCTCGAATTTGTTTTTTTTTAACAAACAGTCTCATAATCATTTTGCCATTTGCAGAAGTTACTTTGTCGTCCAACTGCACGTCATTTTTACAACAAACCCAAAAAACAAACAAAAAAAAATGTCATTTTCAACAAGGAAGGAAGTTCCTTGTGAGAGTTTCTCGCAGGCATTTCCCCCCAGAGTGACTGCGGGACTCACCTGATTATGTCGGGAATGCCTCTGTTTTTTTTATCAAAGTTCTCACATGCCGAGACACCTTTACCAATTTTAGGAGGTATATGTACTGGGGTCGAAGACCTTGGGCATATGACAAGAGTTGTCCGCTGATCCCATTGGATCAGTCGGCCAACTGCCTCCTAAAACTGGTGGAGACATGGAGAAGGGAATGCTGCGATCCCACAGAGAACTCATCTTCCGTCATTCGGAAGGGTGTGAGAATAGTGCCCAATGTCCGACCTACCTGATGCAGGTTTTCTAGGGTTTTCCCTGCATCTCTTTAGGTGAAACACTGGGTAGGATCCTTACACTATAGCCTGGGGGTCCTAGGCAACCCTGGGCTATCTTGCTCTATCTTCTGCATCCCCCCTTTTCAATTCCCTTCCTATGCTATTAAAGGGGAGTTGCCTGTTTCAGGATCACCCTCATGTAGCCTTTTAACCCAAAGAAAAGTTAGAGTATGGCAAGAATGCAGCAGTGGAGATGGGAAATATTTATTATATGGAAGGACTTTAGTTTTATGATTGATAAAAGATAATAGTAAATCAAAAAGCACTGTCTCTACCAAAAAAATTGGTAATGGTGACACCATTTTAAAACAATTACATGCAAGGTTGATATTTCTCATGTGTACGCAAAATTTTAAGCTGTTTGATATGGAATACAAGGTGTATACATTAGTTTTCATCTTTGAGAAGTGAATTCAATTTATTGGAACATATTCTATTTTACGTTTTTTATTTCTAACGAAGATGTTCAGTAATCATTTTCTTAGTGAATACTGATGAAAAATACTTTGGCTTCACTTAACCCACAGGATTTCATTTTTTTTGCAGTTTAATGGAGTAGTTAATTGGCTTAACGACATTAAATGGTCTGACTGAAGCTAGTGGTGGGAAAGGAGCTGCTCTATTACATACATGCTTAGGAATGTGAAACAATGTTATCAATTTAAAGACATTATGTTATAGAACTTTAGTGCGGCTGATACCCAGATCACTCTGCGGTTATGAAACAACGTTATGTATTTTTTTTCATTGTGTATGAAGTATAATTTCATATTCGTAGTCCTTATATACGACAACCGTACTTCAAGGGTTTTTAGACAATGCATACGTTCGTTTTTGTTTTAGAAATCTCGAGATCAGAGATAGAAGGATGGAGACGGAAAAAAAAGACAGCTGCGGTGTTCGAAGCAATTTTTAATCCAATTATTACTAACAACGTCATTTATACGTGCGTATTGCATTTATTTTCTTGAAAGCTAGTATCAATACACAGAAAATTACTTTTTAATACTTGCTTTATTAAGTCTCAATTAATTAATCGAAGTTAAAATTTTTGTTATTTGCCATAGCAAACTTCAGACATCAGAACCATAACACGATATTTGCAGTTAGGCAGTCCTCATGGTTCTTACATCCTTTGATATAAATTGTGTCCACATCCCTATCTATATCCATCCCCATAATGTAAACTTCATTGTTTTAAATTATGCTTATGTATTAAGACTGAAAAATTGGGTATCCAATATTTAATAACAACTTATATAAATGAACATAACTCAGTAGATCCATGTATAAATTCTTCAGTCTGAAGATGATGGCCATTGAAACGTCAGCGATAATCTGTTTGGCCTGGTTGGAAACCCGAGAGGAATAGGTAAAACATTTATGAAAAAAATGGACAAGGACGAGTGGATTAAAATTTATCACGAAATCAATTGATTAATTATGTGTAGATAAAAAATTTATCCCATATTTAGAAATTGTTAAAAATGGATTTCTATTACGTTCATTTTAAAATAACATTACGGCTGTCATGGACCCGAACCTAGTGGATATATTAAGACAGCAATATTTTACTCAATATGATTTCCGTGTACGAGAAACATAGAAATTATTTGCATCTTATTTACAAATCCGGCATTTGGCACTTCCTTACTTTTGCGACTTGCAATAACAAGCATGCAGAAATATATTATCTCCAAACATGATTAGTATAATAAATCGATTGCAAATGAGGGTATAATCTAAACACCCAACCGCAAACTATCTGAGCAGGTTAAACACAATGTGTTATGTAATTTTTTTTTTCTGACGTCGGAAGTATGACATGGCAAAAATATAAACTGAGACTAAACAAAAGAAGGTATTAAAAATTATTTTTCTGTACATTGATTCTATCTTTCAAGAAAATAAATGCAGCACGCTTGTGTTAATGATAGAGTTGGTAATAATTGTCTTCCCAAACGCATTTTTATCCTTTCATCAACAATATCTAATTGTGGGAATAAATACATCTTCATGCCTGGCATCTTGATTAGCATTCATATCTTTGCATTTGTCAACAAATTTGTCACACGCCACAGGTCTACTTCCGCAGGGGTAATCAAAACTTCTCTATGAATGTCTTCCATTATTTTATTAATGTGGAAGGATTAAAAATATGCTTCTACCCACCGCAGCTCACTCAAGACAATGCCGCGAAGTCATTGTTGTTCCCCCGGACGACAGTGGCAGTTGGATAATGTGTCTACGTTGTTATTAAATATTGGATACCCAATTTTTCAGTCTTCATTTATTGACATACTGTAAAACAATTAAATATCAGTCATATCTATTGAGGTGCTTTCGGCTAATAAGCCATATTCATCGGTAATATAAAAAAATTAGACTTAATTGTATTAAATTATGTCAGTAAATTAAGACTGAAAAGTTGGGTATCCAATATTTAATAACATAATGGTTCTTCAATAAAAACTTATAGCAGGATAATATTTCATCACCAACTAATCACCAGAACTGTAACCATCCGGGTTTTCTCCGGAAGAACCCGGCCGTCTTTTCCCCGGTCCTGGCGATCCGGCTAAAAACAGATAATGTGAAAGGAGCGTACTCTTCATAAAACTACATTGTCCTTTAACAATAGAGCCTATTTAGTTTCCAAAGCTTAATTGGGATTGAGTATTAAATTTAAAATTGCGTGAAACAATTTTCTGGAACAACCGGCATACGAACAAAAACGAAGAACGACGTCATCAGGCGTTAACATCCGGTAACGGCAATTTACCTCGGTTTTTCCACACAAACCATTCTCGTCTGATTCGCGAATTTAATTTTCAACTATATCGTTCGTCACCCGCGTTCCCGGGAGCAGCCATTAAGAAGCTGCGTAGATTACTATTTTTGCTTTTACCGACTGAGCTAATGATTAAATTGATATCGTAAATTTATATGTTTTCCACTATAACTTAATTTGAGTTATATTTCTATTCAAATTAAATACATTATTTTTATTATTGTTCGTTTGATTGTACAACAATATTTTTGATGGTGTAACCAAAGAACACCACATCAGTGTTCTCATTATAAAGGGCAAAGTGTTCCACGGTTTCCTTGTTGCATAGTTTACCTGCTCCGTCCACACCAGTTTAGTGTTGAATCTCACGAACTGTGCAGTTTGTCTCCTGGATCGCTGTTTCCCCATCCATTTTATATTCCAAGCCAAATTGATCGCCTTACTCTTATTACTGCTGATTTTGAGTTTATTTCGCTTAGCCCATCTACTTAGAATATCTAAATCATTTTGAAGGGCAGTTGAGTCTTGTCCCCCAGTTATTTCCCTGTAGATTACACAGGCATCTGCAAAAACTCGGACCTCAGACATTTGGTAAATAATAAATATGAGAAACAATAGTGATCCCTGAGTTACCTTTTAAGTATTAATAATAAAAATCCCGATCTTGACCCGTCGAAAGTAATGATAACAATAAGAAGAGAAGCGATGGCCAAGATTACGTATGTGTGACGTAGTAGCTGATAGTGCGTAGCCTCCAGAGGCATAAGCCACGTGCTCGTGTAGTGTGTGTCGGTGACGCGATGGAGGAGGAGTACGACGCTTTGCTGAGGACGCTGTTCGTGTCGGACTTCCGCAAGGGTTATGTACGAGTAGGCCCCAAGAGGGCAGTGATGCCCATCTACTACCAGAACTTCGCCCAGGCCATCGACAACCTCCAGGTCCGAGACTCTGACGTCTGGGTCATCTCACATCCCAAAACAGGCGAGTCTTACTACAATATGCAACCGTGCTTAGTACTCCTATTCCATCGCCAGACTCTTATCGCTAATTAATGGCATCACACTGAATTATGGTAACCTAAAAGTTTATACTAGTATAAAGTATAAATTAATTTAGTACATTTAATAACACTAATATCCTTAATGGACCGTAGGGCCGTGGAGTAAGTTAGTAAATAGCATTAATGATCTTCTATCTTGCTACATGTCGTTTGTTTACATACACACGCATATATATTTTTTATGTAAAAAAATATAAAAACGAATCCAATTAAAAATGTCTTGATTTAAATATAAAAAACTGGACACACAGGCTGGACAGTACTTTTGTGCAGGAATGGACTTTTCTTTCGATAACTTCGCTCTCCAATGAGTTTATTTTCTTCGCGTTTGGCAAGGTTAAATACTGATTTTTATTTGAAGCGCATTTATAGTCTCTTCCCTTTCATACCAATAAAGTAACGAATAATTTCTCAAGTTAAGTTTTTTCGTCAGTAGTGTCGTTTATAATTACTATAAACAATAATGATGGAGTGACGTTTTCGTAAAATACGCTCCAAGTAATGATATGAGCAGTCTGAGTTAGCCATAGTTCCTGAGTTTGGTAAACGCAAAAAAATTAATTAGTTCTAAAAGAAAGTTTCTCGTCCTCTTAATCTTTATTAAAGATAGAAGATCGTAACGCCATTAGTAATTCTTGTCAGGTGTTAGAATGTATTTAGTAATGCACGTAAGATTTAATATGAGAAACACGGTCTTCGTTGCTCAAAGAATGCTAATGAGTATTGGTTCGTTTGAAACTTCCATCCAATTGTATGCTGAACATTTTCAGTGGAAGTGAAATCAGCGGGAAAGTCAGGGGCCAGCCGAAAAGTTGGCACTGGTCCGAAACTGGAAGGCTGGTCGTGTTTGGATAGGTATGTTCCTATTTACCAACCTCGACTTAATTGGTTTTTTATTTTCTTTGTACAGTAACGAAACATGCACTGCATTATTTACATAATGCAATAACCTTCAATAAAAATTTGATATTAAATAAATTAAATAAAAATTTGTTTATTGAAATAGAAATCAGAATAGCAGGTTCTATAAGCTATTTTTAATACCAGCGAAATATACATAAACGAAAAAAAACTCTTGGTTTAAAATTAGTCTCAATTTTAATAAAAACCATATTCATATTCCATTAATTTTGATTACAAATTTTTATAAAATTATAAAGGAGGTTTCGGCACATGGCATAGTCATCTTCAAATTAAAGACCAAATTAATTTAAACATTACAAAAAATTCTTTAAAATTATACATTATAAACAGATATTTCTAATATATTTGTTTAAAGAAATCCTTCATTTTATCAGTTATTTATTAATAAAAATTGTTTTATAATGTATATAAACTATATTATTTGCAGTCTTTATTTATTTTTAGCGGGCAACAGGCTATATGAGGGTGGTAACTCCCCTTTAATAGCATAGGAAGGTAATTGAAAAGGGGGGATGTGGTAGGTAGAGCAAGGTAGCCATGGGTTGACTAGGGCCCCCGGGCTGTAGTGTAAGGATCCTACCCAGTGTTTAACCTAAATATGTTGCGGGAAAAACCCTAGAAAACCTGCATCAGGTAGATCGTGCTACTGGGAACTACTCCTACGCCCTTCTGATAACGGGAGACCGGATCAGTATACCTCGATCAGTATTGAGGGGCAGTTGTCCGACTGGCCCAATGGGATCAACGAACAACTCTCACCGCATGCCGAAGGTCTTTGACTCCCGTACATGCACCTCTCATACTGCTCGGAGTCGTCTCAGCTTGCAGGAGTCTTAATTTAATTACCTTGGCCATGAATCAAGGGGGGGATAGGAAAACCAATGAAGCGCTTTTATATGGCGCAGAATGTGCGCAGCACTCAAGATATAAACATTTTTATGTATTTTTTAAGAACTTAAAACATTAGAAAATGTAGGAATAACAAGTTCTCGCGATTTCACCCGGGTTATGTCATTTGTAAAATACAACGTTTCGACTGACAACCCCGCCACAGTGTTCAGTTACTGAAGAACTTCTTATTCAACTTAAAACATATTGTTACTTAAGTAAAACATTCATTAAATTTCCAAGTTATTTCGCGCTAAACAGTTGAAATAGATGGCTCAACTACCTTATTCTTAAAAAATGAAATTCATTATGTGTAGAAAGAGCTCAAATTTCGTACGCGTGAAGCAATTTCAACCAAATTTTGCACACATGTTCTTTGCGACTCGACGGGGTAAGACACAGCTATCTCTCGTAGCGGCGGTGGTGGAGCTGGGGGAAATTTCTTCAGTCTTGAATAATATTTCTAAAATGTTATTTCGCCAAACCAAACTGAGATTATTACAATAAAAGTCTTAGGAAAGACATAACTATCAACGTTCAATTTCATTTCGTCTTTATGTTCATTAAAACAAGTTTTTAGGGAGCTTTTAATTTGGCCGATATAACACACATTTCAATTTAACCAATGAATTTTGCAAATTACTTTATTTTTGTGTAAAACCATAATTACGGTTTTAATAATTTTGACTAAGTTTAAATTTTTGGAAGTTTAAAAATAACACGAATACGATAATGAATACGTCAATAATCATATTTTCTAAATACGGTAGAACTGTAAATCTCAATTTATTATTGGGCCTTTTAACTGTTTAATTGTTAACTTAGTACTTGATTTTAATGTGTCTAATTTTCATATGTTTTGTAAATAAAATGTTATGTACAAAAATTTAGTGGAAGATTATTAACAGGATTTGTTATATGGTTCCGTAGATAAGATAATTTAATTGGCTTTTCTTTAATATTTTCTTTTACAGGGAAAGGGTAGTAGACATGAAATTTATATTCTTTATCTGACTTTTAATCTGTAATAGTCTTTTTAAGTTATTAAAATAATTCAGAGTAAAATTAGTATTTTTATTTCTCAGAAGAGGAAATAGGATACGTGAATAAATACATAAAAAGTACATACAGATTAAATTAAAGTAAATTCCATATCCCAATGGATTTATAACACTGTAAAATGAATGTGGGAGACATT
The DNA here is from genome assembly GCA_034510155.1 of Eucriotettix oculatus. Classification (NCBI taxonomy): domain Eukaryota; kingdom Metazoa; phylum Arthropoda; class Insecta; order Orthoptera; family Tetrigidae; genus Eucriotettix; species Eucriotettix oculatus. The sequence continues at coordinate 57,265,897 of CM067376.1, forward strand.
ATTTATCTTATAATAATTAAAAATCGTTAGCAATGTAAATTATATTAAATTTTTAATTTTATTTATTATTAATATACACTGATTGGATAGAGTTTTAATTTGCATAGCCAGCCTTCCTTTACAATAAGTACAACATATATATACAAAAATTATACAAATAATTAATTTTCTTACAACTAAATTCTAGATCTCTACATTCACGGCCGTATGTTATAGGCCTTCTCATAGAGCGAAATATTTCACACAAAAACTACTCGGACCTGGCAGTATAGTAAATCAGCAAAAGGTTACAGAGGTATTTAACGTGTCAGCTTAATTTGGACTCAGCGGCGCCTTCTCTCGTTCGCACTTCCTCGTATATCTTCGGTCTGGTTTCGATCACGCCTCATCTGCCGCTCCTATTGTCCGTGGTTCGGACAATTTCCAGTCTTAGCCTCCTCAATCTGTCTTTTGGTAGTCTCCTCTCTCTGTCTGCGAGAGTTTTTAATAATTATTGAGGGGAAGAATCGTATTAATTCATATTCCGGAATTGGCGGGGATGGATATTCACTAATGAAATTTATCGTTTCTTCTCTCTGGGAGGATTTGCTTGCCCCTCTCTCCCAAGTTTTTTTTGAGGGAAAATCCAGCTTCGGTAGCCGCATTCCAACACCCACGGGACAATCCTCGCTGGCGTCCAAAAGTCTGACTTTTGTTTTATGTCAAATAATGTCTCTTTTCTTTTGACTTCTCACAGATGTGCTCGATCGTTACAACTGACATCTTAATGTAAAATTAGATGTTACTATAGTTTTTTTTATAAATATTAACAACTTATCCTAAATACTAAGTTCAATCACTAAACATAATTTAGGAGTAAACTAAACACTTAATACATCAACAGAATGCTGATTTATCGTGGTTTCCGCGTAGCTGAGTGACCTTCAATTGACATCGTACACGTAGGAAGGAAACAAAATGGCAGAATAATTCAACGAAGAAGCAGTATTCTATGAATACTCGGTTGTTATTGGTTTTTATGTTAGAACTGCTGCTGCTCCGGATTTACTTGAGCTGAGTCGACATTCCTTCAGCTAACACACACACACGCAGTACTTATTGTAACACACTCGCGATGACTCATTCTGTCTCATACAATGCATTACTTTGTAACAGTCGTCTCAATGTTCCCCTTCCTTGTCGTGTCAACGTGAATAATGTCATCAAAAAATTGTTACATACTTCAGAATAAAAATCAAAGATATATGCATCGTTAACATGACTTAGCCAATGAATGGTTCGAATAATCCAGTTATTTTACTTCCCTCATTGCAATGACTTGGAACGTTTTAATTTTTTTATTTTATCATTTTCAGTTATTTATTGTCAATTTCAAATCATCTTATGAAAGCGGTCTGTGGCAAAAAGCTTTGACTGTCTTCTTACTTTATTGTATTGTAAATACTGGAACATTATTGAAAATTAAATAATTGTTTAATGTATTAATAACCGCCTTCATTGGGGAGATCTCTGAAATGATTTTTTTTTCATTTTTTTGAAATGATTATAAAGTTACTTTTTCAGCGAAATATAATTCTCTTATTTCCTCATTTCTAATAAAATCAGAAAAAAATTATTTTTACTATAAAAAGTACTGGTTAACAGAACATACATTGTGCTGCATCATAGTAGCGTCCCAAGGACAAATATCTATTGAGCCGAGTGTACAAAGCTATCAATGAAACACGTGTCATTGTGCTCTTGAAAGTAGGGCAAATGCAACTACACGAGAGTCTAACTGACGAGTTGTCTTAAGTGAAACCATTAAGTTATATAATAGTGATTCACCGCTGAGCCTACATTTTTTGGAGGGTTTTGATACTATTGTTTTCACATCGCTTCGATTTTCCCCTAGTGACCCGAGTCAGCATAGATTTCACGGTTGGTTTGGACTTTATATTAAAATTCATACAAGCTGGACAACGTTCTACCAACATGACCTAAATTTTATAATTTGGACCAAGTTCATAGTGTAGATCACAACTAATTGTTTTAAACATCTTCCTAGCACTTATGAGAATACTAACAGTTCGGGAAAATGAGAATGAATATGGCTAAAACTAGACCGAATATCAGTATCTGTAATGCAACACTATAATGTTCAAAAGTACAAAGTCTTAATTAACTTGAGAATCAGTGAATAACTCGAATAATTCTTCACCGTAACTGCATTAGACTTCGTTTTTTCAAATATTGTGTTCTATATTTTCAGAACAGAAATTTAAGTTTAAAATTGATCCTAACAATATTTGTATACATTTTTCTATATGTATAACTGGCATTCTTAGAAATACAAAATCATTATTTGTTCATAGATATTGATAATCATTCAATTAGGTCCCATCTCTATTTTCATGTCAACAGAATGCAGTATAGACAATTTATGTTGATTATGATGTGAAAAGACTAATTTTCATGGCATTTTCATATTTAGAAATGTGAAATGCAACACACTATTATTGATTTTGAAAAGGACATGAATAAAATATCGAGACAGAAGAGTTATCCAAAACCTCTACAGAAGGCAGTAAGCAGTAATTAGAATTGAAGATCAAGAAAAGAAAGTAGAAATCAAGAAAGGAGTAAGAGCAGTCTGTCACCCATGCTGTTTAACTTATAAAACAGGCTATGAAGAAAGTTAAAAACGAATATGGAAAAGAAATCATATTGCAAGGAGGAGAAATAAAACCCCCAAGGTTTCCTGATATTGTGGTAGAAGAAGACTTGGAATCCATAATAAATGGCATGAACTTGATCCAGGAGGAAGAGTACAACACGAGTATTAATAAAGGGAAAACCGAGGTGATGGAGTGTAGTATGGGGAATAGTGGAATAACTGTGTTAGATTGGGAAGGGATATTTTGAAGAAAGTTAAAGGTTTCTGCTACTTGGGCAGCATAATAACTAGAAATGGTAGAAGTATGGCAGACATAAAGAGTAGGATAGCACAGGCAAGGAAGGCTTTCGCAAAAAGCGAAATTTACTTACGGCTAATATAATCATGAATATTAGGAAATCATTACGGAATGTTCTATGGAGTGTGGTGTTATATGAGTGTGAAAAATGGACGATAGGAGTTGCAAACAGAAAAAGAATATCAGCTTTCGAAATGTAGTGCTATAGAATGCTGAAAATCAGATGGGTGGATAGTGTAACTAACCAGGAAGATCTAAGCAGAATTGGGGAAGACAGAACAATTTGATGGACTTTGACTAAGAGATGGATAGATTAATAGGCTACGTTTTGAGACATGCGGGTGTTGCAAAACTAACATTAGAGGGAAATGTGTGGGAAGAAGAGGGATGAAAAGGCTGGAATACGCTAAGCAGATTAGGGAGGATGTGAGATGTGGTAGCTATGTAAAAATGAGAAAGCTTGCGCTGGATTAGTTAGCATGGAGTATTTCATGAGACCAGTCTTAGAACTGATTATCACAACAACAACAGCCCATTTTAGATGTAAATATCGTAATTTAAATTTTTAACCGTACCTGAAACTTGGGATTATTGAAGTTTAACTGTATTTAATAAATTTGTTAGCAAAAATGTTTAACTGCTACTTTTTAAGATAATTTTCTCGCAGTTATTGTCCTTGTAATAGTTGAGTGAGAACAGATCGATAACTACTGTTACGTTTTCTTGTAATAAATAGCAAAATATTTAGCAAAGGAGATTAAGCATAAAAAAACTAGAAGTTCGACGAAAGCGAGATAAGTGGTCTATGTATAAATTTTTTTTCTCTGTCCCGGAATGCAGTGTTTATGATTTGTATATTGTGGAGTCTGCTAGCTTGCCGGTGAGGAAGACGCGGGTCCCTATGTACGAGTATAACATCAGACTCAGGCTGCTTGTTCTTCACTTTATCAGCCTATTCATACTTCTCAGACTAACTTTCAGCAGCGCGGATCTCTCGGACATCTACCCCCTGATATTTATGAACCATCAGTTGTTCAACTTATACCTGATAGCGCGTGAAATAAAAATTCATGTATTTTATTCATACTGTAATTTACATTACCAGTAAATTTAAATTAATGCTGTACAAATAACGTGTTAGAAACACAACTCGTATCTTGGCAGTTTATTTTCTAAATGGCGTGTAATGTCGTGTAATACATAACATAGCTCTTTTCTATTATTTCAATTGAAAATGTTATATTATTGTGGAGACAAAACACCTTAAAAATTTACTGAATGTGAAATATAATCAATGAATGATGCAGAACAAAGAAACATACTTTCGCTGTAACCATTGTTGTTTTTGGTTTCCCATTAGTAATATGTATCTTATAATTTAATACATATTTCTTGACATTTTCTCAAAGTTCACTCACAAAAGTATATATGAAAATAAAACGTTATATCTGTTTAATAACTGGAAATAAATGAGATAAACTAAATAATTTGGAATCCAGAATACTATTCTTTGTCAAATTACAATAGATATATGACTAACTCTTTGTTACAGTATTTGAGGAAAACTTTCAACTCAAACCAATTTAAATTTGTTATCCTTGAAATGGAATTATTATCTCAGGAACAATACTTATTATGTATGCAAATGGCGGTGTTTTCACGTTCCGAGTTACGTTCTTTCAACCTGTTTTCTATCAATTGTTTCATAACCGAATATCTGCAAAAATTTTCTGAGTGAGCGACCTTACAAGGTTACACCCGTTTTACCTGTCATAAAGATACACTGGGTTACACGTAAAACACGTGAACTTTCCAGGATATGTTTTTGATAAAAATGAGATACAAATTATGCTGAAATATATAGGCACAAAATGGAAAATTTGGCTTGTTAATTATCGAATCCATTTCTTAATCTTCACACGTGCTGGAATCAAATATTTTTGTATAATTTGCCATTTGGCTTTCTGAAGTATATTTAATAATTTTAGGGAAAAAAAAGTTCTATCTTCAAAGTTGCTTAAAAAAGCAAACCTTTCCTGCCGAAAAATTGTAGTTTGTTTCATGTTGTAATCGCCATTTATATCGTCACTGGGTGACACTCAGTACAAGTAAACACCAAGGCGCCAGAGGTACGAGACATCGGGTTTCAGAACGTGCCAAAATCACTGTTTGTCGACTTAAAAATCTGGTACCTGAGTCCAGTTTCTTGACACCGGGAATTTTGGATGGAGCGTCCCTTTCCAGAAATTAGGGAGAGAAACCGCGGGCCAAAACAGAATTTTAATTGGAGGCTGAGGGTCAGGTGATCCGACATACATCTCATGGTGGGATGAAAGAAACGTCGGCCGTTGAACACAAATAGGATGTCAGGAGAGTGTCGTGGTAGTTGAGCCATGACACTAGAGAAATTAGTCAGTCAGGAACAAGCTTTCAGGAATCTCGCTGGCGTAATAGAAGGAATGATGTTCCTACAACAAGGCGAACTGCAAGCAGATGGAGTACTGTCCAAGTAATTTTCAAGAGCCCAGGAAAGAGCTCCAGAGGCGACCAGAATTCGTGGAAGACGGATCTCGAGATACCGGCGTGGGCAAAGTACGGAGCGGTTTACGACCCACAATAAATCTCAGGTGTGGCAATATAGAAAAGTGCGTGATGACGATTTTGATGCCGCACGATAATACCACAAAAAATGACCCTTTATTAAATAGCGTCTTACTAAATGCAATTAAGCTAGCCGTGGTAAATTTTTAAATTGGATCCAAGTCTTGTAATTATTGTTGTTTTCTTTTGTTTACTATGAATAAATTTAATTTGTTTTTTATTTAATCTAATCCAATTTATTCTGATTTAAATTAAAATTCATTGTAATGTTAATTCTATAACTGTTATTTTTCTTGTTTTTCGCTGTCCATTTCCTTTTTTCCGGAAAAGAGTGTTTTTTATGGGGAGAGATATCGTGAATTTGTTATAAATTATATTTTTAAATGCGTCGAGTAGATAATTTTCCAAAAACAATGAGATTGCGAAATTATTAATTTAGCTCACCTACATCCAAATTAAACAAAAGAACACCATAAAATGTTAACTATATAAAAATCAACTTTTGTCATTAAATTTAAAATATATTATTGAAAATAATAGTTTAAAAATTTTTCCAGTTTAAAACTTGGTTGGTAAAATGAAGTGCAAAATTATTGTTAATTATTTTTTCGGAGGAAACAGGATGGTTGTCGTGATTAAGTCACACCTATCAAACTCCAACTAATGACAATAATTGAAACCAGTCAGAAAATAATTTTGGAATGGTGAATGTCGTGATATTACATATCTATTTCCGAAATTTCAAACCAGTTTCTTTGTCGGAACAGGTTTGCATGTGACCAGTTTCGGTGGATCCAACGAATCTCGTTATAAGCAGTGTTGGTATCATATGTGAAGACCGCCGCAGCCTTGAGCACTGACACCGACTTTAGCATGACAAAATGTGGGCCGCCTTCTCAAGGTCTCACAGTCACGACACTGGATGCAACTCGGAAAATTATTTAAGGCAAGCGTTGCATGGAAAATCTCATTAACATATTACGTGAGGTTAGCAGCTAATTTCAATATTAAAACTGAATGTCGTGACTTCACATAAACCGTTTTAACTTGAATGCAGAATGAGGTACAGCTTTACGAAATATTTCCCATAATAGGGTAGAAATATAAGAAATTAATCAAGAAAAGGATTTCTAACTTCTCTCTACCCGACATTCATTTCCTCAAAAACCTCTGTAAAAACAGCATTCGACGAGTGTAGAAAATACGACTTTATAAGTATTTCTAATTTTTTTAAGAGTAACAGAATACATTAGGATAATTCTAATGCTAGCAACTTCAGTTTAAAGGCATAGTATGTGAGTTAAAAGGGAGTATGCGGAAAGGAAAGCAACGCAGCCATGGGTTAACTGGGTACCCCGAACTATAGTTTGATAATCCTACTCGGCGCAAGTCTAAATTTACAGAGCAAGCCCTAGAAACTATTTTTATATAAAATCAGAACGGAAAATGCCCAGTGGACTGGGACTCACAAACGGAACCTTCAAGTATCCATGTGGGTTCTCTACCGTCTGAGCTAATCGAAGACGACTCCCGGACTCTATTTGTCCTTTCCTCGTTTACCTGACGCTCAGTCTCAACTACAATTTAGTATGACTAAGAGGCGATCATGTAATACGTCCTCGTGAAACCGTCTGCTAGTTTAAGGTTAACCCACTGCTATCTTTCTTTCCAGTCCTTATTAATTATATAAATAGTAATAAATAAATTTTTATAACATATGTAGGGAAATATGGCGGCAAAGGAAAGAATAAAATTTAAGTAGAAAATTTTTAACTTTAAATTTACATACATAACATAGAACTGCATAAAAACAACTAATGTAGAAATAAAAACTGAGCACATACAGAGATTCTCAGGGGCATTTTCCCTGTCCCATGCAAATAGTTTGAAGCAATTAATTTTAAATTTGTAAGTCACTAACGTAAGGCGTTGATTACTATTCCATTCAATTAGTGGTGATAGCAGAATCACTCTGGTTGACGAATTCCTTTTTGGCGCCAGTCAGGCGGCGATAATATGCCTGTAGATGCCCGTAAGGCGGCGAAGAACAGCCCGAATCGTGAGAAATCCTAAGCAAAGGAGATTAGCGGACGTTTGACCACCCCGGGCATTAACCCCTCGGAAATTTCCATACATACACATGTATATATTCCTATTTATTCCAGCATTTCCATTTTAAATACAAACGAACTGTTTATTTTCGGCCGCCCGATCTCGCCGCCAGAGACGTTAACTCCACTCCACTACCCCTTACTTCCAGGGATACATACTAACTTATTTTCCTAATCTTACGTGACTGCAAAAATTTTTATCGACAGTTTAAAAGGTGCTGTTACAACCCCAAAGAAGGTTTCTGTCGATCTTTTGATGACTTCAGTTCCTACCTCCCCCCACTCTATTTTAGGCCAAGAAGAATCCCACGTCAATTATCTGTTCTGCGACTTCATTTTTGTTGCTAATACGTTTTTATACAACTCTTCCGACTGTTGTAAAATTTTGGTGTTTAGCAGTTCGCAGTTCTCCCCTTTCAGGTCATTAAGGGTCCTACGCTAAAGATATGTAGAGCGATCCTGTCAAGCAAGATGTAGCTAACACTTTATTTAAGTAATGATACTTTCAACTGTTTTCCACGAACGTCGTCGTCGCTACAGTCACACGATCGCAACTGATAAGATAAGGCAAATTTTCAAAAAAAAAAAGTGGGACGCTCTCGCTGATGGTTTAATCACGTGTTGACAAAGAGATTACTTCGAATTAAATACAATAGCGTGTTAATATAAATGAATTTCCGGGCAACGTAGGACACCCAGCTAGTACCCATTAAAAATTACATTGCATAACTAAACTAAACTGGAACATAAAATAATGAAAGAAAATATTGCTGACCAATGTTATGCTTGCACTTTCAAGACAGGATCGTCAAAGCCAGGCCCGAACCACAATCAATTTTAAACCACTCAACTAATGCAGTGTTTAAATTCATCAATTGACAACTATTAATTTACTAGTATGATGGAACCCTCCATGCTAACCAATTCTTCGCAAGCCTTTTCATGTCTACATAGCTACCACATCCCACATCCTCCCTAATCTGCTTAGCGTATTTCATCCATGGACCCCTCTTCTGTTCTTACCCCAAACACTTCCCTCTAATGCAAATTTTACAAGACCCTCATATATCATAACGTGGCCTATTAATCTATCCCTTCTCTTAGTCAAAGTCCTCCATATTGTTCTCTCTTCTCCTATTCTGCCTAAAACTTCCTGGTTAGTTACTTTACCCACCCATCTAATTTTCAGCATACTTTTATAGCACCATATTCCAGAAGCTTCTATTCTTTTCCTTTTTGACACGCTTTAAAATGACTAAAGAATTACCTTTTCTTCCAACTTAGAAAACGTCACCTCCACAATATTTACAAGTGCTTTAGAATTTTGAAGTAACTATTCAAAAACATATAAACAAATTAAATAGCCTCATTGAAACGATGTGAAGATTGGTGGGTGTTTAGAGTGTACAACTGTTGTTTTTGTATCCGTACAATATTATTGACGATTGTGAATTATGAGATTGTTTATCAAAGCTAAGTCTTGTTCTAGTCGAAGTTAACACTAAGGAAAAGCAATATCATTTCATTGTATTTTCCGCACAAATACGTGAATGAATACATTAGGCCGTATTTAAGTAGTATTCTTACGAAATGAAATGTATGCATTTATTTTCAAATGTTGCCAAAACTGAATTGCTACCCAACATGATAGATGATAATATTCTTTGAGTCATGCCTCACTAAATGGTATGTGTTTTTATGAATGTATATTAAAATGAAATAGGCCTTCAAAGTGCTAAATATGTCAAACTATGTTGAATGGGAATCTGCTTCAAGCATTTGTAATTTAGATTAAATTTATTGTTGTTCCCATAAGTCCTCGATTTATGAAATAAGATACGTCATACATTACAAATAATTTTAAGAACAAAATAAGGTACATAATTAATTACAAACAATCTTCAAATAAATAAAATAAAAAGTATATAGTGTAAAATCATTAAAACACTACCCGCACTCAAGAGAGTACAAACACAATGTGAGAAGAACAAACTCACGTAATTGTAACAAGAAGTTACAAGAAAGGAAACAATTAAAATATTTCCACCTGTAATTTGTGAATTGTGGACAAAGATACTTCGTATGTATCAAAAAGTGTACGTAACTTCGAAATGGTCTAGGAAATTGGGGATAAGAGTGACAGAGAATCGCTGCGCTGACCACGGACCAATCTAAAATAAACCCGGAATGTGTAATAAAAAATAACAGTCTGGCAGTCGACGTGGTAGCCCAAAGCCCTTTATGGGTTGTAGTGTCAAGGATAATGAACAAATAAGCTCTAAATGAATGCAATTTGCAATTAATTAGCACTCTTTCATACTAAAAGAAAGTATTAGCTTACATGTATGACACAGAATGTTTCTAAATTAACACAAAAATCATAATACAAAAAAATAGAATGTATGACAGCTCAGAATATTCGTTACAATGTTTTTTTTTCAATTAAAACGTCACTTACAAACGTTACATTAATACTACATGTTGTGTAAGATATTAATTCTTAATTGGTGAGATTTAGCTTCACAGAATTGAAAATGGCTTTATTGGCTTTTAACATTATACTCTTTGTGATTTTACTATGGCGAAGGATTTTAATGATATCGGAAGGAAAATTTAAGTGATTACCTAAAGTAATAATCAAACAGCAACTGTAACTGGATCTCTGTAATTATCGTTCTTGCGCTTTCTTTTAATCATCATACATGACATATTTCTTCAAGCTTAATTACGATTTTCATCGCTTTTTCCAGGTGTCCAGTTACGTAATTATGGTTTCCCGTGCAACCAGACAAGGTTTCTATAATGATGTCGATTTGTAGTTAACTTGCTGTAATTAATACAGAACTTGTAATGTTACATTAACAACTCTGTAACACTATCAACAAACAGTTGTGAAATAAGTGAAGTTGAATGCACAAAATGTTTAGGTATATCTGTAGACAATAAATTAAATTGGAAAGATCATATTAATGTTCTCCTAAGAAAACTAGGCTCGGCATCCTTTGCTGTTACAACTACGTCAAGTTGTAGTGACACAAACATATGAAAATTAACTTATTATGCGTACTTTCATCAGAGAAAGACAAAGGTTCCAATCAACAGAAAAAAAGTTGTCAGAATAGTATGTCAGGTTCCACCAAAAAATTCATGCAGGAGGCTCTTCAAGAAAATGGGAATGCTTAATACTACTTGCCAGTGAATTCAATCAGTGTTGTTATTTTTATTAATAACAGTCACATACAAAAAACTCAGATGTGCATAGCTTTGATACCAAAAATAAAAATAATTTACACAAGGAAGGGAAGTCTCTAACTATAATACAAAAAGGTGTTCATTATAATTCTTTTATCATATTTAATACGATTCAAGACTCCATTAAACAGTTAAATGTTGAGACACTAGTATAAGATATTAGCAAAATTTATCAATATAATATATTACGTACAAATTATATATCTTGTCAATGTACTTAAGCGTATATTTTTGTAAGTTAAACATAATCACAAGAACATAAATAGCAACAGAGTTAATAGTAATTAAGTAATCATAACAATTTATGTACAATCTCTGACTTGTTCTACATCCCTCAAGTTCTACTTCTCTGTGAGATCAATGGAATACTATATCTGATGTATATTTAAACTGTCCCTTGACATAGATATTTCTTAAAGAATTTACATTACTACAATCCTGTTAAAAACATTTACGGCGTCATAAAGTATGACGTATAAAAGATAGAGATTTATATTAACTGCTTGAATTAAGATTAAACTTTTTTATGGCATAAAATATTTAACGAACAATAATAAAATGACCTTAATAATTTTGATATTCAAAACTGGAAAATTAAACTTGACTCTGCTTAAATTATAATTCTAAGGCATCCATGCTCACTTGAATATTTGTATCAATCTCAATTGAATATACGAATGCTTAGTGATGTACGCATTTAGTATTTGTCACCCGGTAGTCAGAGACAATAAATTCTATGAGAATATTTATGATAGGAAAGGATGGCTACCCCGAAAAGCAATCTTCTTTTTAAATAAAAGCTTCTTTGTTGTGCGAATTTATTGTTATTATTTTATCTATTTTTCACACTTTACGAGCACAATTAACATGATCAGACTCTCAAAACAATGTCACCATTTTATAATTTCCGATCTATTCAAGGCCTGTATGTAGTTTCAAGGCTCCGCCGAACATTTTCCTCCCATTGTGATTTAACCAGCCACGTTCCGACTGTGTAATGGATTTCTTCAGCCTCTTTGTCAGGCCCTGAAAATTAACCGCAAAGTTGTGTTCACTGCAAAGGTCGTCATGTATTTTTTGGGCGTTACACTTTCTCTGTAAAAGGCGGAAGCAGTTCAAATGTAAACACAACGCGCATGTTCTATTGTAAGGATTAAATGATTTGGGGAGAAAGAATTCAAAAATATATTTACATTAAATACGCGATTTTGAACAATTACAGGTTATATATTATATTGGTAAATAAATAGTAAAATAAATTTTATGAATTGCTGTAACATTTTTATGAATAAACGTAGATTTCAAGATTTACCTCAAATTATAAATTAAACTCACGATCATTAGGAATTAGACCAAAACTCACCGCAGTACTTTCACGGCAACATATTATATGTGTTTCAAAACCACATCTCATTCGACCAAAATTTTCGAGATGCCCTCGTATTACTGCAATGTAAACATTAAGTTCTACAATGCGTTTTCCTTGTCATCATCTGTACATTTTTCTTAAAAGTATCGACTGTATGACTATTCCAAAATTCTTTATAACCTTTTGCGACGTGAATATATATTTTTTAATTCCCATTGCTCAAACAGAGCATAATACCCGTTTACCAAATTCATGAACATGTCTCATACATTGCATTAAACCATGTATCATATTAATTTACATATCTACAGTTGATCATTAATATAATAAGAAAAATATATATAGTTATAACATACGAGGTCTTTCCCGGTGAATGGCATGTATAAATTCCTCTCGGGTTTCCAACCGGGTCAAAGAGATTATCAGTGACGTTTCAATGGCTTGCTCTGCCATCATCTTCATTACTGAAGACGATGGCAGAGCAAGGCATTGAAACGTCACTGATAATCTCTTTGACCCGGTTGGAAAACCGAGAGGAATAGTTATAACATATTTATGTAAAAATGGACAATGACGATTGGATTAAATTTTATCACGAAATCTATTGATTAATTATGCGCAGATAAAAAATTTATCCCATATTTAGAAAAACTGTTAAAAAGGAATTTTCTATTACGTTCATTTTAAAATTACATTACGGCTGCCATGGACCCGAACCTAGTGGATATATTTAGGCAGCAATATTTTACTCAATATGATTTCCGTGTACGAGAAATTTAGAAATTATTTACATTTTATTTAAAAATCCGGCATTTGGCACGTCCTTACATTTGCGACTTGCAATAACAAGCATGGAGAAATATATTATCTCCAAACATGATTAGTATAATAAATCGACTGCAAATGAGGGTATAATCTAAAGCCGGAATAATTTTCTAACACCCAACCGCAAACTATCTGAGCCAATAAGAAATTCAAACAATAGGGTGAGCCTCGTAATTACCTTGAAAGATGTTTTTGCTTAGTATTTCTAAAGAGTATTAAAGGTAAGTCGAAGGCCAACACGTCTACATGAGGTAGCGAGATTTATATTTCTTTTTTTTTTACTTCTTTCATGGCCATGCGCTGCCATTATCAGATTATAAGTTTGGCCAATCAACATAACTAAAAATTAGTTGTAATTGGTTATGAAATATATTCATTCTAGAAGAAATTTACTGCTAGCATACTCGACACGTGTCGACTATTATAATAAAAAAAGATAAATGCTTTTTTAAAAGACTGCTAGAATACTCGACACGTGTCGACTATTATAACAAAAAAGATAAATGCTTTTTTAAAAGATTGCAATTAAAATTTGGTCCTGTAGAAAAGAAACGACAAAACTTACGGCTTCTTATTTTATTTAAGAAAAAATAAAATGTACTATTTTCACGTAAGAATAGATAATCAAAACGACGGCAAATAAATCTCGAGGGAAATAAATTTCAACATCTAATGTTTAACAAAACAAGTCATGCATGTTTGTATATTCTTAGAGAAAATTAGACGCGTGGAGAATATGTATATAACATGTCAGATATACAATAATATCTTCGGATAAAAGTTTGCAATAAAAGAAAAGATGCGTGGAGCACATGCAAAAAAAACTTGGTATATATATATATATATATATACTAAAAGAATAAGAAACACATTAGGTAAGAAGGGCAAGGAACGCCAAACGCAAACGAGAAAGTGACCTTCGGCTTATATATTTGAACGCAATATGCCATGACTAATTCTCAACATTTTCCTACTCTCCCATTTGATTAACTTTTCCCTGCGATACTAACACCTGGATTACATGGAAGGATGATTTATATACAATACGTAAGTTTGTACATTTACCTTTGATTTAGAACCACCCTTTACCATGGCATATTCCTCTTTACTTTAAAATTCGAGTTTTACACGATCATATCCTGCTGTACAAATATCAGGAAATATTGACGGGTGAGAAAAAACAATTGAGAAGATTTTTTAATAATGATAACAGTAAGTTTTTTGTCATTTTCAAAGACTTACGAAATAATATCTAATGAAAATTTCAAAGAAATACTGACGTTCCACATAACCATTTATTTTTTCAAATAAAGAGAAGGGAATTTTCTTATTTTTTAAACCTGCTTTATGCAGCTAACCATGATTTACAGTTTAAGCTTCATAATTTCAGCGTGCGCCATTTTTTGATGTTCTGCAGAGATATTAAAGTTCGCGTCACGCAACGCATTTCAAATAAATTGACGTACACTAAATGTAGTGCTCTTCAAGAAAAATTGTTGTTGTATTCAGTCCTCAGACTGGGCTAATGAAAGCCTTTATCTTTCTACATGTCTAACACATCCCCACATCCTCGATAATCTTCTCTGCTCTGTCTCCATCTTCTGTTCTTACCTCACACACTTCCCTCTAATGTTAGTTTTACAACACCCACATGTCTCAGAACGTAGCCTATTCATCTATCCCTTCTCTTGGCCAAAGTCATATTGTTCTCTCTTCTTCTTATTCTGATTAGAAATTCCCGGTTAGTTACTCTACTCGCCCATTCTCCTATAGCACCCCATTTCAAAAGCTTCTGTTCTTTTCCTCTCTGCAACTCCTACCGTCCACGTTTCGCGCCAATATAACGCTGCACACCATAATAACATTTTTAGTAGTGATTTTGTATTATTCATACTTATATTAGCCGTAAGTTAATTTCCCCTTTTTTTGCAAAAGTCTTTATTACCTCTTTATGTCTACTATACTTCTACCATCCCTGGTTATTAAGCTGCCCAAGTAGCAGAATTCTTTAACTTTCTACAAAATATACTTTCACAATCTAGTACTCTTTGTTATTCCAATGAAATTCCAACTATTCATGCCATTTATTTCGGTTTCCAAGTCTTCATCAAACTCCCCTAATACAACAATATCATCTGCAAGTCTTAGGGTTTTTACAGTTATTAAAAAGACGGCCAAAAAGACAGCATATTTATCACTATTTATTCATAAGCTACGTTTCGTCTGCATTTTGTGACTTCCTCAGGCGTAAAATTTAGCAATACATCATATTTACTTCTTGACTTCGTCAGTGAAAAATATTATTGAATTTAGTGTCTCGAATGGACCATCTCCAGCGACGGTTACGGCCGAAAATCTTAGGGTTTTTATTTCTTCTCTTTCCAAGTTTGATTCCCTTTCCATATTCATTTTTTAACTTTGTTCATCGCTTGTTTCATATATAGGTACAAGAGTATGGGCGACAGACAGCAACTTGATTTTTTCTTTCTTGATTTTTCTTTTCTTGCCTTTCGATTTAATTATTGCTGACTGCTATATCTATAGAATTTATGGACAATTTTTATCTCGATATTTTATTTCTGTCATCTTCAAAATTATTAAACGTTGAGGGAATTAAATAAATATCTAACACAATTAAGATACTGGGGGAATTACCAGTACCTTAAGGTACAGAGAGTATTTTTCCCCGTGTGTATTCTTGACTCTTAGTGTAACGAGAGAATGTTGGACTGCGTAAAAGTACCGGGGGTATTTTTACTCTCTCAATGCACCGGGTTGTTATAGATTTTTTTAAGGTCGTATACTTATTTTAAGTATCCGGTGACCTACTGATCATTTAAAGTAAGTTACTGTGAGCCACCGTGGCGGTTATGATGAAGTGAATATTCCGCGGGGATAAGTGGGATTGAAAAGGTAAATGTTCAAAAAAGTGACGCATTCGATGCTAGTTAAATTATATATTGACCAAGAGATAGTGTCCAATTAAATACTGTACCGGGATAATACAAATAATTATCCAGCTAATAATGAAATAAAATAAATAATAAAATATTGGTGCTCCAGTAATTTAGCTTTACAAAAATTGGCTATCGGAATCAATTTAATTACAACTGCTCCAATGAAGGGTAAACTGAAACAAACCGAGTCTAAAAAAATTAAGGAAAACTCAAGAATTATTTTAATGTTCAAGATTCTCTTTGGTGAAACGACCGTTACTGTCACTAATATTTAGAGTGCAGCCATTGAAGAAGTACCTTGATAAAAAACAAATGAAACTTCAGAATGTCTTGGTTATCACTCCGCACTGTAAGAAGCAGAATTGTTAGACGTGATAAGCACTGAAAACTATTTCCCATAATTCTCCCTAAACTCTTCGACCCGTACCGTGACATGATGCGATACTGTTAAAGTATTACATCATACCAGTCCTATAAAAACGAAGGCCAAGTGCAATCTGGATAACAGATTTCTAATAACTGGGAATGTCTATAATTCACGCTTCCCTTTTCTTGTACGTGCTGCCTCGGTAAATTGTTTGCATAACAGTAACTTGGAGTTAATTATATTCACATGCGACCTTCAAAATTTAAACAAAAAGAACGAATTTACTTCGTCCTTGAGCTATCAAAATGATTGATACAACAATTGATAGAAAATATTGAACTACAACAAGAATTTCATTGCCCTCGACCGTGAATGTGAACTTTTTTCTAAGTCAAAGTCAGTCACATTTCTATACGGTCAACAGAATAACTGATACAAATTATTGTTACACAACAGACACATAAATAATCTGTTTTAAAAATTAAATGACATTTAATTGTGAAATAAATATCGCGAAAATCATAATTATATTCATATGACTTCAATAATTGAATCTCAAGTATCAAATTAATATACAACCTGTTACTTATAAACACTATTACATGTCATTATTTTACATTTCAGGTCTCAATTACATGTTTTAGCTGTTTCAATTCGAATCAGATTAGAGTCATAATAATTTTAATCCAAAAAATATTCATGGGCTAGGTGTTGCCGTGAGCATTGGAAAATACACTTCTGCATGATTTGATGATTAAAACTGGGGTTTTTTTAAAACAAGTTTTCTGGGGAACTTTTGGTATTATTGATGCCTTAGAGTGTCCTTACAAGTGGCCAGACTATGTCCAACTTTTAACTCTCATAACTACTTCTATCCTATTAACACCACTATTCATTCAATCCAACTACCAATTTCGACTCACAACTTCCAAAAGTCTTTCAACTCGTGCTCTACATTTTCCTTCAATAACTCATATACCCCCAAGCTACTCCACAAATGATTTTACCATTCGGAGGTTTCGCCCCGCATAAGCAACGGCGCCTACGTCTTGAATTCCTCTGGCCTAGGAAACTGACGTATTTTTTGCTTCGCCAATCTTGACAATGTCAAACATTAATCGTCAAGTCAGACTGTGACCGGACCCAAGCCTCTAGATGAACATTCAGAACCCTTTATCCTTTGAAGATACTTCACAAACTTCTGCTCTTGATATGAAAAAATTAAATCACTATTAGAACAAAAATTAGAGTTCCAAAAAAAGAAAAGAAAACATTTTTTATATTTACAGTCTTTATTCCAAACAATTTTTTTGGAGCTTTCGGCTTTATTCTTTCGTCATACTCGTCTACTCAGCTCCAAAAAATTGCGGTGGAATAAAGACTGCAGATATAAGAAGGGTTTTCTTCTCTTTTTTTTAACTTGGAAAAATGAAGAATACAGTCATTTTAATACTGGATTAATTAAAAATTAGTTTTCTTTTGATATGTTATTGTAAAAAATTTAGCTTTTATCTTAATTTCTCTTAAATATGTTTTTATAAATTTAAGAACGTTACTCTACCTTTATTGACATCAAGAGGAAATTTCTATACTCTATCTTCTCCATAGCGCTACAGCTACATATTTTCTGATAGGCTCCTGCTGCAAACATATAGCATACATACTTACACTGTACCTATAATTAAGGAATTTAACAATAAATTAAATGCCAGATTTATAACTTAGTGGATAATATATTCCTTTTGATATAAAAATAGATGTATTACAAATTACATACTAACAGAACGTTTCGAACTATAATGCAATAAGTGAATTCTTGTCTGGAGAAAGATATTAATTAGGGAAAAACACAGGAAAGGATAATAATTTTACGATGAGATTACTGTATGAAGAAACAACGAAGGAGAGTTAAAATAGTCAAGCTTTTCTTTTAATACTACTTTTTCATTAAATGATCTAAATCAGCATCATTATCAGTTTTGATTTAAATATTAAACAATACTACGTTTCGTTCCTCTTTTGAGACTTCTTCAGGTATAAAAATTTAGCTGTACATAAAACATCGCTCCATGACTCCGACCGAAAGAGTCATGGAGTGTGATTCCATTTACAGCTAAATTTTTATACCTGAAGAAGTCTCAAATGGGAGACGAAACGTAGTATTGTTTAATATTTAAATAAAAATGAAAACTGACAAAGAAGCTGTTTTAAATCATTTAACGCTTTTTAAATTTTTAGAAGCAGTTTACTAAGATTTTATCGTTTTCAGTTCATTTCTCTGAGGTCCAAGGAAAAAGTGGTATTTGGAGAACCGAAGGGATCATTAGTGACACGCGTACCGTCCGAAACGTTGGAACAATTTTCTTTAATTTCCATTACTTTTTTTCTCTTCGTTGTTCATTTCGCTCACTTCTTGTTTTTGCAAGAAGAGGTTTGGAAAGGTTAAATCAGCAAAGTAGAAGAGAGAATATTGCAGAAAGACTGTCAGTCCTATTACATATCGAGCTGCTCAAAATTTATCAAACGTTACCCT
Organism: Eucriotettix oculatus; assembly: GCA_034510155.1. Taxonomy (NCBI): domain Eukaryota; kingdom Metazoa; phylum Arthropoda; class Insecta; order Orthoptera; family Tetrigidae; genus Eucriotettix; species Eucriotettix oculatus. The sequence continues at coordinate 57,284,866 of CM067376.1, forward strand.
TTTTTTGGACACGACATGTTTTAATGTACCAGTTGCGATTTTTTATTCTGAAAACACTAAGGTTAAGTTCAAAACACAGGAATCTCCAATTTATACAAGGTTGACAAAAAGGTAATGTAAAATAGTTCTCGATTTCAGAACTTGAAAATTTCATAAACTGTAAAAACTGCTGACACACGAAATTTTAAGACAAAAATTTAAAGAAGTTGAGCTCGTGTCTCCCACCCATAGCTGGTTAGCTAAGAAGGCAAAAAAATAATTTTCTTTTCGTAGCGTTGGTATCAATTCTCGCGTTCACAACTAAATAATGGAAATCCATCCCCAGATATTGATCCGGAGATTTATCTAGTCATGTGTCAACACGATGCACAGTGGACAGTTCCGCCCATATTGTAGTGTGGGTAGACAGGAGCTCACTTTTCCTCCAATTATTGTAGACGCAACTTGGAAGTGTAAAAGCAACTTTGAAAATATTGGCGCTAGCAAATACATTGTTGTCAGTTCAGGATATGTTGTACGTCAAGAAACTCTTCCATAAAATGTAATTGATAATAAGTGTAGGGTGTGTATACAAGAAATTGTCACACTCTCCGTATCCTGTTTGAACGAATATAATTAATGTTTAACAATGCTAGTAGCGTTCCGGCGGTCCGTGAAGGGGAAGCTCCTCCTTAAACAACAATACTCCCCTTCTCCTTTCTCTACGGCACATGTAAACATGCCATGTAGAATCTTACGAACTGTACTCGCTATTACAATGAAACCAAAACTACAGTTTAATTAATTGTTGTAATTATGCCTTTTCATTAAATGGTTTGTGAATAATTTTTTTAAATAATTTTAAATGACTGATTGTGAGTCAATTCATGATGTAATCAGGTGCCACAAGTTTAAATCAGTCTCAATCTATTGAATATTAATATATTTACATTTTTTAAGTATACAATGTTATTCAATTAGCTATCTACAATAGACCCTATTCATCTATTTTAAAAAAGAACCAAACATTATATCGAAACAATTTCAAAATAAAATTTTAATGAATGATAGAAATGAACATAATAATTCAATATAGATAAAAAATTACTCCGGTATCTAATGTGCATACCTTCAATTTTCTAAATAAAATGCGATTTTCCGTGTGGTTGACTTTATGACTTGGGACGGCGCGGAAAATTTTATTAATACTAGTTCGCTGCAGTATTTAATTCCACAGTAATCTGTATCCCAACACGTGATTAAACCATCAGATAGATCGTAACAGACTTGAAAATTTCCATTTTCACTCTCCCTATTATCAAAATCGCACTAATAAACGTTGAACATAAACCGTTTTATTTAGGAGGTTAGATGAAATTCCACCGAATGAAAATGTGTATAAATCGATATTCAGAAATTAATTTTTCATGTTTGTACAAAATATTATTTCAAATACACTTCATTTGTTCAATGTCGAATTAATCGAGAAATAATTGACTCAGTACTCATACAATTACAATACACGGAATATATGAGGACTCGAAAATCCGAAATCGAAATGTTAGAACAATGTCAAGCTACGACGCAGTGAATTTGCGCTTTTTTCGGTGCGTAAGTCAAATAAATTACACAGATTATTCAAAGGGTCAGGCTGAAAATTTGGGATTATACGTTTTCTCATGTGAAAAATAATAAAAAAAATATATGAAACAATTGGTTGGAATTTTTTTTTAAAGTGGATCTCTTCAAAGGTGGCAGCTACAGTGTCCAACTGTAGCTAAGAACCATCCTGGTGACCTCATAAAAAATCATCAAAATTGGTCAAGCTATTTAGGAGGAGCAGAATTACTAACACACGCACACCGGAATTTTATATATAGAGATTAAGGGCGTCGGGAGGAAAAAAACTTTGGGAAGTTTTGCGTTATGGGGTTGAACTTGCGAACTGACTGAGATTCGACGATAGTCATGGAGTGTATTAGTTGAAGGCCGCAGTGTAATTCCCCTCCACGCAGCCTGGTGGGGCGGGGCGGTCTTCTTCCTCGGCGGCCTCAGCGGCCTGCTGCCAGACTGTCAGACCTGCGGGACTCGGCGACCATGGCACAGCTCACCTACTCGGATCTGGGTGGCGACCTGGGTCGCCTCATGACCAAGGTCTTCACTTCAGACTTCCGATCAGGCTATCTGCTTGCCAATGGGGTGGTCGTCCCGAACTACTACCGTAGTTTCGGGGACCGCATCCTCAACCTCGACGTTCGCAACACTGACCACTGGGTCGTCAGCTTCCCCAAGACGGGTGAGTCAAGAAACGAACTCATCTTCCCGACGGTGCCGGATACAATCAGTAGTTAAATAATAGCAGTTTAATAACTCATGTCGTAGGATTTCGTAATGTGAAAGAACGAGCGAGTAATGAAGTAACTGTAAGAATTATCAAGGTTTTTTTTAATCTTCTTCTTGATCGGCGTTACAGCCCTTTGTGAGCCTGAGCCTCCTTAATGATAGCCTCCCATCTGTTTCTATCTTGTGCTTCCATGCACCATGCTTTGACTTTCAGGGTTTGTAGATCCTTCAAACCCCCATCTATCCATCACAGCTTGGGCCTTCCTTTTCTTCTATTTCCGTCTGGCTGAGTGAAGGTTGGTTTTTTGCATGCGTTCATATCCTCCATCCTTCTCACGTGCCCTAGCCATTTAAGTCTACACATTTTCAAGGCATGGATTATGTTAAGTTTTGGTTATAGGTTGTATAGCTCATGATTGTATTCCATTAACACAGCTTGTACCATAGACCTTTCTCAGGATAGTCCTTTCGAATATTTTTAATTTTTCTTCATCATTTTTTGTGAGTGTCCAATCCATAAAAGACTACAGGCAGTATTAAGGTTATATACATTTTATTTTTGTCTCTCGTTTTATCCTTCTTGACATCATTTACTTTTTTCGGCTGTAGTAACTTTTGTATGCTTGGATTATTCTGTGGTTAATTTCTATGGAGTTGTTGTTGTTACAAGTGAGTATTGCTCCTAGGTACTTGTATTTATTAACTTTTTCTATGCTAATATCATTCATGGAAGTATTTCCATTATTGGAGGTTTCCGTGTTTTATTGTACTTAATTTTTACCCTAATTACCACTCTAGTATTCAATTTTGCTGACAATCCTGAGGATACCCTGCGGGAAGCCATTTCAAAGTTCTTCATTATACTCAACGGAAAATTGATATGGTACGTTTCGGAGAGAGTTAAAATATCTGAGAGGAATATAGGTAGAAGTCAACTCTTATAACAGTATGAGCAGTCGATTTTATGGATCGGTGCGCACTTGAGAAACATGTTTGATGAAACCAAGCTAATACAGGGACGTTGCCAATAGGTATAAACGAGGAGACGTCTTTCATCTTTCCTTTTTGGGTAACAGGCTACATGAGGGTGATCCTGAAATAGGAAACTACCCTTTAATAGCATAGGAAGGGTATTGAAAAGGGGGATGTGGAAGGTAGAACAACGTAACCAAGGGTTGACTAAGGCCCCCGGTCTATAGTTTAAGGATCCTACCCGGTCTTTCACCTAAAGAGATGCAGGGAAAACCTTAGACAACCTGCATCAGGTAGGTTTTCATAAAACAGATTTTCATTTTATACTTTTTATTTAATGATTCGTCTGTGCTTCGTAGCTTCAAGGCATGATTTTTAAACAAATGCGGACCTGGGAATCCGTCTACAAACATAATTTTCAGTTTTTAATTTTTTTCATCTACTTTTTGTGCAAAGTAGTAACAATAGTAAAAAATTAAAGAAATTCATTTTTCATTTTTCTATTCACAACTAGATCGGGAAATGTTGCAGTATACACTACTGAGGGAGTGTGAATGTCTGTCGTTTTTTCGGATGAAACACGTTTCAACCCAGTGTGCAGGTCCCTGTGTTATCTTATGCATCAGTTTCACGAAACATGTTTCTCCATTGGACACCGGGCCTTGAATTTAATCCGAGCTCTTTCATAATAGAGTTACTCTATTTCATTAAACTGAACTAAATTATCCTTTTCTTGCAGAAGTGTTTGGAGAAATGGATGAAGTCTTTTTAATTAATAAAAAATATATTATAATTATTGTTATGCAAATTAGATTGAAAAGTTATTCCGAAACTTTCAGTTCAGAACGTTTAGAATGTCATTAATACTTATCTACGTTTAAAGCTCTAAATGGCCACCTCTGTTCGATTCTTGGCAAGGGTCTGAGTGCCTGTGAGTGTATTCCCTATCTAATTAGCAAGTCACTAACGACCTCGATTTCGGTGCGACTACAAAAACAGACTTTAGAAAAGCTCCAAAGAAGACGCATATTATATATTTTACGTTTACGATATTGAAATAATTGCTGCGGTCGATTAGATTAAAATATAAATCGTGTATCAAGAAGAATATCTAAACTTACCTCGCTGAAGTTCCCTAAACGAACCTAAAAATTTGCGTTTTTGTTTAAAAACTGGTCCTGTTTTGGCTCTAGTACAAATGATAAGTACGGGAAATAAATAAATACGTACACTTCTTATAGGAGTACCTTACTGGCAGCACTAGGAGAAAAGCAATTCCATGATTTCCATAAATAACGAGTAGTTGAAGTACCTACCTTTTACAAGCAAGCGTTATCTGTTTTACTTCCTACAGTTCTCCGATTACTAACTTGCTCCTGTACAAGTGCTTGATAAAAACGTTGTTAGCTTTCCCTTAATCTTTTCGCATAGACAGTCATAGTTAGGTTCTAAAACTATGAAAGAATACGGGGTTTCAATATGGGCATCTCGATGTTTAAATGGAATAAAACAAGCTGTGTGTGAGGTAACGAAATTCTTTATTTTTTTAAAGGCCCACGTATGCCTTTTCAAATAAAAAATAATTCCGTTCATATATCACACACAGCTGGTTTTATTCCAATTAAACAGCGAGATGCCCTTATTGAAAAGCCCTGTACAAGAAAACGTAAACTACGCGATTTCATGAAAGTCTCGATTAAAATTAAAATGCCACTATAATCAATTTATTCATAAAATTATACGAAGATTTTATAACTTTTTTAGATTTTAGAAATCTGAATTTTGCAACTTGTTGGTAATGTTAAATGAAATTTAACCGCATCATTACTAAGTCAAAACTGGAAATTCATGGAATATTTAGCTGTACTGCAGAAAATAACCTAATAGAACTTTTAAATGCTGAAACGTGAGATAAAGAAGCAGGCTTAATGTCTAAATAGAGGGATAGCGCTGTGAATTTCTAGTTGCGTGCTTCGTAAATATCTTTTTTTTTTACTCCACGGTTTACCTTTGTCAAAGGTTTCGGTAACTAATCGTTGTTGGCTGGCACGTGTAAAGGCTATTAACCTCATGAATATTTTTCTGGAATGGTTGCCGTTGGAATCTTACGGGTTTCACTCCAACGGATTACGAAATCGCCAGTCTCGTTTAGTACGACAATCGTCCCGAGGTGAGAGCGACTGTTTAGTACGGAAGCATAGCAAATGCGTGTTTTCTAATAAATGTACTCATTTCAGACGTGAAAGTAAATTTAACGATATTAATTGAGAATAGTGGTTAAACCAAAAAGAAATGTAATCACATTCTGGAAACCACTTGTCAGGCTTGAGAATGTAGTGATCCGTTAATCGGTTATACACTAACAATAAATACGCCTTCTACCGTAAAACTCAGCGATATCTTGAACAGTATTATTACTCCAATTAACTCATAGGAGAAAAAGTTTCTTCACAAAAGAACTAGCCAGGAATAAAATCACAAAAAAGAAGGACTTTTACCAAAAATATCGGAAATCGCTACACTTTACATAAAGTGCCCTACATGAAGTAGGGCAAAAATTGGCTCGTTATAGTTAGACGTTTGTTCTAGGATTGTTTAAGAAGTCTGTGACAAAGCTAACTTTTTTTTAGAAAACGCACTTTATTTCCCACTTTATCCTTCCTTGGCTATACACACAGCCCAATTTTTCAACCCATCACAAGGGTAGGTTTTGTCGAACTGAAAAACACTCCGTCACAGCCTAAATAACTTCCTCAATGGGCGAAAATTTCATCCAACCAAGCCAAATTTTCAAGATTGGAAAGGGTGGATGAGAAACAAATTCGAAACCCAATCATTGCACTTCAGCCATTGACACTGCTGCTGTATGTAGTCACATTGTTGTAGTGAAACAACACCTTCTTTCGTGCCAATCTTGGTCGTTTTTAAATCAGTACCCGTTTAAAACGATCCAGAAGAGCAGCATAATAGATTCCAGTTATGGTTGTGGCCTTTCCCAAGAAATCTATGATTTTTAGACCCAAAAGACAGTGGCCATCAACTTTCCAGCTGAAAAATAAAAGGTCTTTGCTTTCTACGGTGCATTTTCACCAGCTTTCATCGATGCTAAATTTTGAATTGGATTTTTTTTTGTTTTTTGTCCAATATCAACAGTTACGGCATTCATCGCGCACAAAACTTAAACATGAACAGCTTTTCATTGAGGATGAAATGCAATCTTTCCGTTGAGAAGCCTATGGCATGAGCTACTTTAGTCTGCGATCTTCTATTAGGAAATTGTAAACTGTTCGATGTTTTCCTGAGTGGTGACAGCATCTGGACGGCCGGAGCTACTTTCATTTTCTGCGACCTTCTTTAAATTCATTAATCCAGAAGTAAATGGTCTTCAATACTGGCGCAGGACTTCAATGATTTCAATTTTGATTTTTTTGGGGTTAACAGGCTACATGAGGGTGATCCTGAAATGAAAGTGTTTAATGGCAGCGCGAGATTCGCTTCTTTTTCCTTTGTCTCCGTCTGACTGACTACAGAAGGGTTGCAACAATAAACTACGATTGCCATATGTTTAAACCTTACACGGATATCTTTGAAAGGATCATGTTACCAACAATGGCGCGAAATGATAAATTTATCGCTCTTTCATAAAAATTTACGAGACTTATCGAACTTATCCTCGTATGAGGTTTTCCACCTTCTATTAATTTTAATATTTTGTTTTTAATCTCTTTCCAGGATTTAACAGGAATTACAAAACATATTTATATTATTGATATAAATCACAGAAACAAAAACCTGTAAGTTGCCAGAGATGTCGTATATATCTCTCTGACTTTCCAAATTGTTTGTGAAAAGTACAATGAATTATAATAATAAGAAGAAGGCAACATAATAAACTAAAGTATACATGATATTATTCGAAAGATTTAAGCAAATGCTCTCCCTTCCGCATCCCAGCCATTGGAATAATTCGGATTATACTCAAGTAGTCAGTTTCTTGAAAGAAAATAGTTATTAATATGAGGGAAATAAGTTACACTCGAATAGGTCTTGCTTCTTTGGTGTAATCAAATTAAGGTTACCATAGACTGAGAAACCAAGGTCAAATGTGATCGAGGCATTGAGTGGGAAATGCTGCGTACTCCCAGCAAAACCTACATCTAGGCACAGGAACGGCGTTGGGCATGTACCGAGAGCTCGACCTACCTGTCACAGTTTTCTCTAGATTTTTTTCCTTGTGTTGGATCCTGAAGCTATAGCCAGGGACCGCAATTACTCTATTGTACATACCACTTTCTATTCCGTCATATATACAGTAAGAAAGTTGGACTCAAGTAGCCTGCCCATTAGTTCATGCAGAATCTCCATTCCACTGGAACGCTTTTAACGTTAATGTTATTACAGCGTAATCGTATTACTCCAGTATACTCTTCTTCTTCGGGTGCTCTGCAGTCCATTAACGGCCTTGGACTACCAGGACGACTGCGGACTGTCATCTTACATGACACATTCCGAATTTGGAGTGATGCGTGGTCAGCGTATCGACTGTCCATCAGTCTTAACCTGTCTCCGTAACCATGACGGTACAAACATCCAGGCCCATACCAGGTTTCGAACCAGAAACCTCAGGGATGTGAGGCAGCTACGCAAGTCACTAGACCACAGGAGGTCGGCTTAAATATCCTCTGATGAAATTAATTAACATAGTTCGTGGTGATCCGAACGGTTTTCATTTTACAGAAGAGAAGAAAACCCGATTTAAAATATTTTATTACAATTCGGTACTCTTCACTAGTTTAAAATAATAATGCTCTCGAATTGTTACGTTTCACACTTCGTAATCGCTTTGGGATCTGTCCACAAAACCCGCGATGGACGTGGGAAACCCACGAGCCACAACTATACAACCGTTGAAAACGCAATTGTCTCGGTCCGTGTGTCAATTGGCACTTTCCTCCAGGTTCAATGATCGACGTGATGTAAGTCACCAAAGGGTGGAGCAACTATTGCGAGACAAATAACTGTTCCGTGGACTATTCTGGGCCTCGAGGAAAAGTCAAGCTACATTTAATTACGTTCGAATTCGTCACGTCCCTCAGACAGTAGTCAAACTGAAATAGCCATTATAAAGTTATGAGTTATGAGTAATTTCACGGCGAAATGAGATAAAGTAAAAAAATATATATTATATACATGTAAAGCGTAGGTCAAAGTTGAATCTTTGGTTCTGTTGGTAATAGAGCGGGTTAATGATTTCCAAGTTCCATGTACTGAAAATCTCGTCATGTTCTTACAAGAAAAAATAGGCCTGAAAATTCATACGAGCTGCATCTTAGATTAATCGTTATGCTCTTTTCTTGGCTGCAATGTGAGTAATTCCCTCACTTAGAAATTTTCTCAATTAAATTTCCTGTAATATATTACTTATAGGAACTTTGATTAAACCTGAAGATGTTCTTAAGAGACGATGATACGTAATGTATTTTCGTTAATATGTTCTACATTTTTTATTTTATTAAAATGTATTTCTGACTTATTTGGCTGCTGTATTTGTTACTCTTAAAATTCATAATTATCAAATTTCGGTTACAACAGAAAATGTTATCAAAATTATTTTCTATATTGGTAAGTTTGGAAGTGTATACAATCAAATAGTTTGAATTAATTTTACGCCATTTAAAATAACATTGTATCATCACACGCCAAAATGTTTCTTTTGAAATTTAGTAACACATCTTAAAAGAATTGTTAGATTAAAATATTAATGATTCATTAAGGTCTGTCTTCATTTTACTGTTCACCTGATGTAGTTCTAAATTGGTAACTACATGAAGTAATATATTGTCCTAATTGTCGTATTTATTATATTGCTTGTTAATATGCTTTTGGATCATTATTTTTATTTATTATTCAGCGTAATGAGTCAAAAAATAGACGATAATCTATCCCAATAAAATTAATTGAATTGTCTGTGTCTGACTATCCGTGTGTTTGACTACGAAACGGCTCAACAGATTTCGATGAAAATTTAACCTTGTTATTAGTGCATATTTAATTTCGATAATGATATTAATATAATAATACAAATATAAATAATAATTCTACGGAAAGGTTTTTTCGCAAACGTGCGTTTGAATATCCAAAAAGTGAATTCAAGTTGCCTATACTCTTGATCTCCGAAACGGCTTAACAGATTTCAATAAAAATTTCGGGGATTGAAACAGGAATTTTAATTTAAATTTTCGTGTATGTTTCATCTTGATATCTAGCATAGTTTAGAATATATTAATGTAAATACTTATAAATACGCGCGAAAGCCGGCGTGAATACCAACTTCGAGTTAAAAGTCCTATTAGGAGTTCCTATACCATTCATCCCACTAACTGTTTTATTATAAGGGTAATTTTGGCAGCATAAGGGAGAGAGCGGGGGAAAGTATTCTCACTTCATCTTTTTTTTTTTGGTTAACAGGCTACATGAGGGTGATCCTGAAACAGGCAACTCCCCTTTAATAGCATAGGAATGGAATTGAAAAAGGGGGGATGCGGAAGGTAGAGCAAGGTAGCCAAGGGTTGACTAGGGCCCCCGGGCTATGGTTTAAGGATCCTACCCGGTGTTTCACCTAAAGAGATGCAGGGAAAACCCTAGAAAACCTGCATCAGGTAGGTCGGGCATTGGGTACTATTCTCACGCCCTTCCGAATGACGGGAGACGAGTTTGCTGTGGGGACGCAGCATTCCCTTCTCCGGGTCTCCACCAATTTCAGGAGGCAATTGGCCGACTGATCCAATGGGATCAGCGGACAACTCTTGCCATATGCCCAAGGTCTTTGACCCCAGTACATATACCTCCTAAAATAGGTGAAGGTGTCTCGGCATATGAGAACTTTGATAAAAAATACCCAGAGAGAGTGCGAGGCATCCCCGACATGATCAGGTAAGCCCCGTAGTCACTCTAGGCTGAAGCGTCTACGAGAAACTCTCGCAGCGCCTTCCCTATGCATCCTCACTTCATCTATCGTTTTAAACGTGTAATAGAGGGACCTGTTCAAAACCAACTGCGAGTTATAAATAAATGATACCGCACATCGTTTTTATGGCGAAATAAAAAGAGATATTTCCGCGCGAACGAAGTCGCGGGCACAGCAAGTTCTTCATAACTTTAAAATCGTTAGAATCACTTTTTAGTGGTTTAATGCTTCCCGAACAGAGGAATATTTCAACTAGGATATCTAAAATAAAGTTTAAAGAAACCAAAAAACTATCGTACATTTTCTTTTAAAAAATAAAAATAATTTCTCAGAGTTACGTGCCCGAGTATTTCGAAAAATAAATTTCTTTGGTGTTTCTGTTTTTAACAGAACAGAAAAGAAATATGAAACACGTATCAATTAACAGCTATTTACAAAGGTAAGGAAGACAGCTCAGTGATTCCACAAAGAGGGCGCGTGTGTCTCCAAATATATCAAGTTTATTGTACCGTTTAGTACCGTAAGAAACGCAGTCATTAACAACCTACTAATAAAAATACGACCAAAGTTTCAATATTTATCAGGTGAGGGAGTATAGATAAATGCACTACAAAGATCTTTTGGAGCTTAGGTAATGTAGAAGACGATTTAAATAGAGCCGCAATTGTAACTAAATGTAGCGTTAGAGAGGAAGTAATCTATTATGGTTCGATAAAACTAGACGAAATATAAGAAAACACTGTTTTGAAAAAAATGAGTAAAGCTCATATTCCACAGGCGGAAAAAATTCACATTTTGAATGTGATACTACACTAAAAATTAATATCGAATGAATAAGGTAAATATTCCACGGGTTGATATATACAATTTCCTTATTTAACAACTAAACTAATAATAATGTAATGTCAAAGGCAAAATATAGTTAGTTCCTCTCACTTTAGGAATAAGTTATTTCAAAATTGAGTGACTGCTCAAGACATATTAAGAAACGATATAAGCTGCAGATGATCATTAAGTCAAGATTATATCTGACGCTTCAGATTGGCTAAAATGAGTTTCGCAATTACTGTTTTTTGTTTAACTCTAAGCAAGCATACTAATTTTACCACCATCCGTCATTAAAGGCAAATAACCCGGAATTCGAAAAGCCGACGACGTAATTGTAAGATCTTAAATAGTAGCTGTACTTCACTAATGTTTTTTTAAAGAATATCTTAATTGCAAGTTGCTGCTGAAGCAAAGCACTTGTTATTTCATCACGTTCAATCCTCAAGGGCACACGTAAGGAGTCAATTACTATTGCAGCTAAGATATAAGGCGGGGACAAAAGATCCAACAATTGTTTCAGCAATGATAAATGCTTATGTGGTAATTTTTCCTGCCATTGTTCGACAATAAACGTTTGGTATAATGTACAGAGATGGTAGCAACCATCAAAAAAAGATAAAAAAGTCAAAAAAGTATGGGCTTGGAATCGCATACCTTCTAAGATCCGTAAACTTGTCCAGATGATGTTTCGTTGTCCTAAGGACTTGACTCTCTACTATCACACAAGGTGAACGGTTGAAGGCTTCGGTAAGTCCACACACCTCAGAGGGAGGACCATTTGCTACATTTACTGGTTGAAAGAAAAAGTGTGCGTCAAATCAACTGCAGAAAGGCGTGAGTCATCCTCTTGTCTGCTGTATCCATAACATCTTCAGCGCGTCCAGGCACTGAGGCTATAGCAGACGTCCTTAGCGATAAATAACTGGAACGTCAGGTTGAACCACTCCTATGAACAAATGTACAGTTCGTGAGATTCTGCATGGCATGTTTAGATGCGCAGTAGGGAAACGAGAAGGGAAAGGGAAGTATTGTCGTTTGAGGATGAACTTACCCTTCAACGGATTGCTAGCGTTGTTAAAAACATTAATTGTATTCATACAAACGGGATATGGATACTTCTACAACGTATTTTTGACACACCCTATACTATTCTCTATTACATTTTACGGGTACGTTTCTTGACGTACAACATATCCTGAACTGACAGCAATATATTTCCTAACGCCAATGTTTTCAGAATTCCTTTTACACTAAGAAGTTGCGTTTACAATACTTGGAGTTATAGGGAGATCCTGTGTACCCCCACTACAATATGGACGGAGCTGTCCACTGCGCATAGTGTTGACGCACGACTAGCTAAATCTCACGAACAATACATACCTAAAAAACTATGCGTTTCCGGACCCATGTTTATTGGACTTTTATTTTTTTCTTTTGATTGTTACTACAACCTCTCTAAATATTCAACATTATTTTTAAATACCCTGCATATTTTATTGAAATTTTCAGTTAACCGAAGTAGGTAATAAGGTTGAATTCAGTTTGCTTTGATGAAACACCGTGTCGAAGCACGGATAATTGGCTCGTAATTATATTAGTGTAATGACAAAATTTTTACGTTGTTTTTTATACATTACTAAATACATATTTAAGCCCAGTAAGTCCAACACTGCCATAATATAGAGGGCAAAAATCCTCAGAGCCATGGTTGATACTCCATGGTATGTGAGCAATCAAACTCTACATCAGGACCTAGGCATACCTTTCATCCAGGATGTTACACAAGAGAGAGCCAATAGACACCGCAAGAAACTGGAAGACAATACCAACCCTCTTATGCAACCAATGCTGCAATACAGAAACCACAGAAGATTAAAACGATGCTGGCCAATTGACCTCAAAGTTGGGATAACAGGGGTCTGATCAGCGGAGAAGACCCCATCAGGACACTCCCAAGACATCAAAAATAGCTTATAGAAGCTATTATTCTGATTGCTATTTTTAATTATGTGTCAAACAATAATTAGCATTAAATCACAGCTTCGAAAGAAATTTAAGTTGCCCCGTCTTCTCCGCAAATTCATATCAGTAATTTCATTTTACAGAGAGTATCTTATAGTGTTAATTTTTTTTAATTGACAGTGTTTTATTAATCACCTGAGAATTTTATCATGAAATTCCAAAAATTTCTCCGCTGCCCATATCCTACACGTATTTTTGCGAATAATAATTAAAAATAATAATATTGGATAACTATTAAAGAAATACAAATTCGTTTGTTTAAAAAAATATAATACATATCGTCGTTTTATCATATAAATATACCATTTTTCAGTACTAAGACAGTAGTGAGTTCGTATTTATAAATATTTTTAAGTAATCTAATTAAATGTATTTAACATTACTGATAATTAAAACCGCTTTAATTTGTGTAATAACAGTGACTTTATTGATGCAGGAACAACATGGACACAAGAAATGGTCTGGTGCATCGGAAATGACTTGAATTTCGAAGGAGCTAAAGTTTTCCTACCCGAGAGATTTCCATTTTTGGAGTGAGTACACGTTTTTTAAACAGTTTTTATGTATACCTAAACTTACAGTTTTAATGCATTATTTGGGTTTACGGTGTTATATTTATTAAAACCAAATTCGATTAACATAAATTGTTTTCAGGCCAATATTTGGAGAAACAAACCACACAGACCCATTTACCGTTAATAATTTTAATAAGAACGTAATCAATAAGTAACCTTAATGCTGAAATCTTACAATGATGTTTATACATAAAAAAATTGGCTGTAGCTTTGTCCTTTATGCGTTTCTATACCATTCATCCGACTGTGATGAAATTTTGGTCAGTTGTAGTGATCACCTCAGAAAGATCTTTCGAAGATTTAGGTTAACTTCTTCCTCCAATTGAAACAGTTGCAGAAAGTTTCAGGAGATATTCTACGAGTCGCCGAACGGGTTTAGTTCTACCAATTTTCGATAGGTGGCTACCGAGTCGTTTCATCAAATCTTTGGGTCATACTTAATAAAAAGATAACTTAATATCTAAATTTAATGTATTTTTCTTCCCCTTTAGTTACCATATCCATGATTCGGTTAGTGCGCAGAAATTTCCCGGTATAAATTATTTTCCTGGTATACAAAGAATGTCAAACGTTAATTGTTTCCATATCTCTTTTAATCCCTTCTAACGTCCTCCCTCCTCTTTCCCTTCCCCCCTTGCTCCATGGCCAAGGTAATTAATTTAAGACACCTGCAGGCTGAGACGACCCTCAGCAGTTTGAGAGGTGTATGTACGGGGGTCAAAGACCTTCGGCATACGGTGGGACTTGTTCGTTGATTCCATTGGACCAGTCAGCCTCTCAATACTAACCGAGGAACGGAGACGGGTTTGTTGCGTTCCCACAACAATCCAGTCTCCCGTCATCGGAATGGCGCAGGAGCCCGACCTACCTGATGCAGGTTTTCTAGGGTTTCCCCTGCATCACCTTTTTATTGAAACACCGGGTAGGATCCTTACGCTATAGCCTGAAGGGCCTAGTCAATCCTTGGCTACCTTGCTCTACCTTCCACATCCCCCTTTTCAAGTCTCTTCCTATGCTATTAAATAGGAGTTGCCTGCTTCAGGATCACCCTCATGTAGCCTGTTACCCACCCCCCACAAAAAAATTGTCCGTAATGATCAGTCATTATCACGCAGATAGTGGCAGGGCTGGTGTATTTGTAGTAGCCGATCCCAAAGATTTTTTTGCTCCTAAATATAGATATTTTGCCGCTGTAACAAACAGTTTCCTCGTTATATTTGGGTAAAATAATACACAAACAGAATAACTTAAATTAAAAACGTAGTTTTGAAGAGGTTGGTTACACTTTTAGTTGACTGTGAGCTATTATAATAATTTACTTACTTTGAAATAATAATTGATAAGAATTTTTCGGATATATTGTGAGTGGCTGATCTTTCTTAAACAATTAATTAATTTAAGCTCTAGTTTTTTTTATTATATACGAATTCTTTTTTCTCGTTTACGCTCCAGCCCTTTACCGATCGGAAGGTCTTTTTATGACGATATCTTAGCGTAACTATTTTCATTCATTCCTAATCCCAGTATCCGTGACCATGACCCACACCCTTGTCGGGATTCAAAATCTGTACTGATTAAAACTTATATATCGCAATAAACTGTTATATAAGATACGTCAGTTAATAGGTGTCTGTCATTTTTATGTGGTGTCGCTGCAGTAAAAACATCCTCGGTCTTATTTTCTTGCTTTTCTCACTCATTGTTTTGCCACACAATATTGCTTGGGATTTTTCGCTGCTGCAATCGCACATTACGATGCGAAAATTGAAAGAGATGCAAATAAAAAGGGTGAGCGAACCTCGGGCTCAAATGCAATTCCGTGCTCCTTCACTCTCATTAAAAACCTGAGCTCCAAACAATTAGTCGAATAACAAAGGCCACTTTATCAACACGTGTAAGGCCATTTTCCATCTCGTTCTGTGTTTATGTAAGGATCACTTTTATCACGAAAATATGAAGAACTACAAGGACACTCGAGATAGCGCAAGTTCAGACCAATTGATCCACGGTAATGATAAATTAAATTTGAGCAATTTCTGGGAATATAATGTAATAAAATGTCATCCATTCGGAACATAAACCAGTCTTATCGGTTCCATATTCCTGTGAACCGACAACAAGAGATAACATTTTGGTGACTAGTCATTATATTCGGGCGGTTATGTAAACACGGAACTCTTCCCCCGCGTTCTCAGCAACAAACCGCAAAGAACATAATTGTGGTATTTCTAGTAACAGGCTACATGAAGGTGAAACAGGCAACTTTCCTTTAATAGCATACGAAAGAAATTGAAAAGGAGAAGGGAGGGGGTTTACTTTTTTTTCTGATATCGTAAAATTTTCATACGAATACGTGACCCTTTAAAAAGAAAAGTGAAACGGATGAAATTAATTTTAATTTCCGTTTTTAAAGGAATAAATAACAATTTAAAGATATTCTGAAACTTCAGAGAAAGGCTGTTCCACTGTTCTCTATCAAACCGACCAAAATACCCTATGTGACAGTCTGATATTTTTTTAACCTTCTACCCCTTTGTATAGCGAAAATATAATATTTCAACGAAATCAGTCAGATTCATATCATGAGGAAAAGTAGAGCGAGGGAGACAGGCGGGAATTTAGATATCTGCTTGGAACCCCTTGATACTTCAAACCGAAAGATGTGATAAAATTATTCGTTTCAAAGGAATATACATATAAAGTATACGTTTATAAGAGAGCGTGGGCTTTCCCGGTGTATATTATTCATGAACAATTCTCGGGTTCACCTGAAGAAGATGGCAGAGCAAGCCATGGAAACGTCGTGTTCAAACTTTATACTTACCCGGTTGAAAACCCGAGAATTGTTCATGAACTATACGTTTATTTATACGGATGATGTGGGAAAACGAGTTCTGGAGTACGAACAGTTGCATAGAGTCCTTGGGAATGGAATTTATATCCGGCTTAATTACACAATTTGCACAAGTTATTTACCTTAATAAATAGCTACTATATAATTTATCGTAATATTAACTTACATCACCGTCATTATTCACAAAACACAAGACTTTTCTCTTCAATTCCTTATCACTATTATTTCCCTTGATTAGTTTAATACTAAAACCGTTCGATTATGAGAACTATATTTTATCTTGTCATTCATATTTCATATTGTTGTTGTGGTAATTAGTGCTAAGACTGTTCTGATGTAACCCTCCATGCTAACCTATCCAGCGTAAACCTTTCCATCTCTACATATCTACCACATCTTCCCTCATCTGCTTAGTGTATTCCATCCTTCAGTTCTTGCCCAACACACTTCCCTCGAATACTAATTTTACAAGACACACATGTCTCAAAACGTCGTCTATTAATCTATCGCTTCTCTTGGTCAAAGTCCTGAAAATTATTCTGCCTTCCACTATGCTGCTTAGAAATTCCTGGTTAGTTACCCTATCCAACCATCTGATTTTCCTATAACCTGTCTGCACGTTTTGCACTCATATAACGCCACTTTCCATACTAACATTTTTAATACTGATTTACTAATATTCGTACTTAATTAGCCTTAAGTAATTCCTCTTTTTTGCGAAATCTTATTTTGCCTATGCTATCCTACTCTTTATGTCGACCATACTTTTACCAACCCTAGTTAATTATGCTGTCCAAGTAGCAGAATTCCTTATGAAGTCAACAGCCGTCACGGAGTTTCGTTCGCACTCCACATAAGTCTCGTCCTCTCCATGGACGAAGATCTCTGAGCAGTATTATTCATTCCATTTACTTACCGTCTATTAAGTTGTTGAAAATGGACTATACATTTTTGAAAGATTCAAATGAGTCATGATTAAAATCTCCTTATAGATACCCTCCTGTAAATAAGATTTCGTTATTCACATAATGGAAAGGCTGAGTTTCATTCCCTGAAGAATCGAAGTAACTTCTGGCCATTTCCAAAGTAAAGGCATGTATAACATTAGTACGCTCATTAATGGAATATGGTGCAGCTTTCTGTGGTCCGTATAGGAAAAATCAAATGAAAAGAGAGAAGAAAACAACAGTGACATTCGTGCGGATAGTACTTGGGCCTATGAGCAAAACAGTAAAGCTGATACGCTACAAACTAGAAGAGCTAGGCTACACGTTTTATTAAAAACCTTTGAATGTCAAAAACCTGCGCAGGGAATTTCGGAATAGAGCCGACACGGTAAGGGAGGGTTTCATTTCCAAAATAAAGAACAAACAACAAAAAAACGTAAATTGGCCAATACTCATTCCTAAGTAGAACAATAAATGCCTGGAATAATTTACCTGCAAGAGTGTTTGGAGGAAGTTCTCTAACGGAAAGAAAGTTTAGACTTAATTTGAACTCTCTCTAGTGAATATAGGTTACTTTATCGTAATGAAGTGATATTGCATGATTCACAATCCATCAACAATAAACTAAACAGAAGTGTTATTAAAGAAGGGTTATATTTCCATTGTTTTCATTATCAGACCAGGATAATATTATTCTTGTTGTATTGATCTTCGATTAATATTATCCTTTATAAATTAAAACAGCCCCATATACCGTTTATTTAATTATTTAAAATAATTATTTTCATTTATAGCAACTTCATGTATTTCAAATTTTAATAAATTGCTTTCGCAACTCCAGTATGCGATTAAGCCTGGAGCTTCAGAACTCTGTTCTTATTAATCTTGAGCCACTGCACATATCTGTAAAGCAGATATTTATTATAAACAAACTGTATCAACCCGATTCTACCCGACCGCCAACGTGAAAGCATAAATTTACTCGAACCGCATTTCGGGTTTAAACTCTATTTAATTTAGCGATTTAATATAATTTTTAAAGTTAAATTTTAGAATCAATTCGTGATAAAGGAAATGTGTCATAAAGCTGGCTTTGGTTTCTGAATATATATATTTAATTTCATTAGAAATGCTAAATAATGAATATATATTATATTTCATTAGAAATACTAAGTATACGCTTAGCAGCCAGACGACCGTCTCAATCAGTTGTGATAAATAATTATTAAATCTAATATATTTCTTTATTTCTCCTTGGCTCTGCAGCCTTCAAAGTGTGTGTTCTACCGACTGCCACCTTCCCCGTCAAAGTTGATACCTATTCTTTGCATTTCCCCAAAGAAATTTTTCTTTTGTATGTTCATACTACAGTTCTGTTTGATGATAATTAGAATTTGCGATAAACTTATGACATTTGGCTAGTACATCGTAAATTATTTAATATTAGTCATATTAGAGGATAATATTGCCCGCAAAATAAGTAGCAAAATATTCAATCTAAGAGGCTGATATGGAATGCGTGACTCTTGGTTACTAGAACAGGAAAGTATTGCAGAATACTGCTGCTGGGGAAAAAAACTAGAACAAATTATAGATTCTCCGAACTACTCTTACGAGAAAAGTGTGAGTTCCAGAAAGAGGAATACGTGTATCTGATAATTACCTGCGCTTCTAAAAAAATCGTCGTGGGAGCCGAAACCCTAAGCCAGGTCAAGTCAGCTCATGAAGGACGACTACTCCAGCAAGGTTAAGGAGTCAAGGATAATCATTTCTTGTTCGTAAATAAATTCGTTGACCCGCTTCTCGAACTCAAGAAACGACTTTCCCAGAAACTGTGAGCAAAAAGTGACAGGATAAAAGGAACATACACAGGACTCGTGTGACACTAATTGAATACTCCAAATACATTTCGATGAAATGCTCGTCTCTTTTCCTGTTTATGTTATGTTCGTGGTTCACTATTACCATAGAGAATTCAGGAATCGTGAAGGCCACACGAGATAGCGAAAATGACTGGATTTCGATAAAAGTAATACTGATAAGAGTTAAAATGTTTTTTAAAAAAACAAACATGCTATTTAAACACAGCTAACCGAGACATAAAAGCATCAAAAGAAGTATAATGAGTGCAAATTGCTCTTACCCGACCGGGACAGATAACACTTAAATGTCTAGGCGATTCTGATGATTATGCAACGACAAAGAGCCTCTATCTCAGGATACGTAGAATGGCCCAAAGAAAACTTCCAAACTTATGGTTCTGGGTGACTATTTTGAAAGAAGCTGGAAGTTTTTAATTCTGATATAATAAACCAGGTTTCAATTATTTAACAAACATAGATTTATTTAAAACTACGTTGAGTTATTCTAACTGGGTATTGTATTTATTGTTAATCTACAGTTGGGCGCAAGCCCGGTGGCAGATACAAAATGAAATTCCTTAAACTTAAATACTCCTAATCTAAAGAAAAATAATAAAAGTCCTTTAAAATTTCTATAGTCATGTAAGAAAAAAGAGAAACACTTGAAGAATTATATTATCTTAACACTTCACTTTAATTTTTAAATTCGAATTTACATTTATATTATTCAAAATACCCACTTCACTTCACACGTTTTTTAGATTTGTCCTGAATTTATCTTCCTGAAGAGGATTTCCTCCAAACACTCCCACAGGTAAATTATTCCAGTCGTTGATGGTCCTATTTAGGAATGAGAATTTGCCAACATCTGTTTTTTGCTTTCTACATTTCACTTTGAATTGATGATCCCATCTACCTATATAATTGGGCTTTTGCATTTTGGAGCTATAAGGTTTGAATAGCAAATGCAGCCTTGCTTTATCCCTCCTTTGTGACAATATCTCCCAACCTAGATGTTCTACTTTTTCATTCCTATGGCCCGGTCCTACTAGCACAAAATTAGCAGCCCTTTTCTGAACTTTCTCTAATGATTCTACTTTATTTTTTCTATATACTATTGTTGAGATTCTATAGTTAAAAGAAAATAACTTGTCAAGTTAGACAGTTTCTATAGGAATCCCAAAATTGGTCTAAGGATAAATATGCCACCTCCTTTGATTTTGAACTTCGTGATATATTTATGAAGTATAGACAGTTGAACTCAGTTACAACACCACCAAGCTATAAAAAAGAAATTTTACTCTTTTAATTGAAATCATTGCGTGGAAATGGTACCGGATATAACCTGAGAAAATCTCTTAGTCAACGGAAACTTCTTGGGCCGATTGCGGCTAGACGGAAGTATGAACATCAGCCTCTGTTCCGTGACTGATTATTACGGACAGTACCAGAGTTCTAACGAGCTGAAAACCAAACGTATATGGAAACGACGAAAGTTTAACACTCATTGCACACCTGGAAAACATTTTCCCAGGTGAATTTTTCGTAGTCAATTTTCGCCTTCCCCTTTTACAAGACTGAAAATGCAAAAATCTTTCCAGTTTGAATTCTATAGACTCGGAGATACAAAAGATAGGGCATGTGACTTACAATCACTGAAAACGTAATAAATATCGGCCGCAGCGTTAAAAACTGTCGAGGTGTACAAAAAATTTGGATTGGCCTTTTCAACAATCTCAACTTTTATGAAAAAAACAACATGGCGAGAACGAAGAAAATAAGTTGTCAAGTTAGACAGTTTAAAATTCAAACTAGTTGTATTCTAACTTTTTCAGTCCGATGAAAACGTTTTCTATGATCTTTTTATTTGGAGGATAGTCACGCAATGTAATTTTGATTCTTTATCTCAATTTTTTTCTCAAATCTCTGAAAATATGAGCAAAACTCAGATATAATGACACTCTGTAATGATACCTTTTATTTTATAAATTTTATATAATTATTAAAATATCAACATGTTGATCAAAATATATTAGCTGTCTGTAGTATCGTGGTTGGATCGTTGGCTGAAACACTCGACGTGACTTCATCTACGAATCGAAGCAAGATCCAAGTTTCTCCCAACGTAGCTACTCCTAAATTTTTGTCCGCAGAAATCGTTTCCTTGGACGCTATTTCTGTTTTACACGGATTGGTTAATGATTTTTGGCGCGTAACAGGGCATCGTTTCATTCCTATCTTTGATCAGGTTGGACCACTAGTCCAAGAGAAGCGTGACAACATCCCTGTAGCTAGTCACATGGCATTAGTGTGTCCAATATGATATAGCTTTAACTTGAATCTGGACAACAGGTTCATGGCCTGAGCTCGAAATAAAAGCTATTTGTCTGTTTAGGGTTTCTCCAGTTCCAGAACGCTGCGTAACTTAACACTCAGATGGCCTCAGTCTTTCATTTAAAATAAACAAAATTAATAAATGAATTGCCTTAATTAAATGCCCAGAAATGTATTATAGTTTTATCTAGAGATGTTGTCTTCAGTTTTGATTAATTCTCGGATACGTTGATTTCCCACTCCTTTTCTTACTGAGTTTCTGATATTTTCCGTTGTCTTCTTCGCAGACACTCGCCACTTTTTGATTACACCGACATTCTTCCTCGTCTGCCCGACCTGAAGCTTCCTCCGTTCGTGTCTGACTCTGTGAAATATGTCAGCAACTTACCATCTCCGCGGTTCATCAAAACACACATACCGTGGGAACTTCTGCCCAATCAGATACAAGAAGGAACCAAGAAACCAAAGGTGAGATTATCACATCAGACGTACAACTACATTTTGAGTTAATCAATCCTTATATAGTAAAACTTTAATTCTTATAAATTTATTTATGTTAATTTTTTATTTTAACCTTCTATGATTAAGTATGAATCTTCACAAATGGTATAGAGTTAACATTTACTATAATATATGATAATACAAAATATATAAAATCAAATACACTGTTTTACTTCAATTAAATGAGACAACACTAAAAAATAGCAAACTGAAAAAATAAATATTTAATATGTGCAACTTTCATAATACTGCTGAAACCGTAGAGCATAGGCCTATAGGTCATATATATATATATATATATATATATACTAGCCTGGTAATATCCAAGGTAAACAATGAGAACAATGCATTATTTAAAATTAAGTGTGGTAGAAATTACACTTCAATAACTGATAACAGATTACAAGAAAAATGCTAGAATCAAATGAAATATAAAAGGAAAAAATATTAATATTACTTAGGTTATTACTTGGCTCACATCGTATCTATCACATTTTTAGTACTTATAGTAACATCTTTAAACATTGTTTCTGTAAAGAAAGGCTCAAAAATCTTGTTTGGTTAAACGTTACTCTATAAGAGTAACGATTAAATAAATTATCAGATAATGTGTAGTTTATCATATTTAGTCTTACTTGGTAAACTCTTTTCGTCTCCAAACGCAAATTCTTTTTGTTGCCACTTTTTTCTATCAGTCCTTTGCTATTTATTCAGCATTATACAATATATCAACAAATGTCCTCAAGTATGGACCACATACAAGAACTGAGTTCGTTTTACTAGCTATAATTGTAGACAAGGCACGAAGGGAACGTGCGTCCTTGAGGCCGCTTGCGCCTTCTGGAGTTTCTTATGCGGCCTTCATAAAAGCTAGTACAATGAAACCTCGGTTATCGTCGGTAATACGTTCGAAAGCAATCGCAAAATCTGAAACCGAGGCTATTAGTCTCGTATAAAGCAATACAAATCCATTTAATTCGTTGTCGATACTCAACAATAAAAACACGTTTTATAGAGAATATACATTCTTTAATAATAAAATTTTCTTCAAGGTTTAGACTAGGAGACGTAAGTGTTGATCTACCGAACTAATGCAAGGTTCTCTGTCTACCAACAGGGCATATTTTGGAAAAGTTTTAAATATACGACGACAATTTTTTAAAAAATATTCAAGAACAGGGAAGACTATGTGATCTGTCAGATGAAATAGTTTTGTAAAAACATTGCATTTTGGTCTGAAATCGTGACAAAAGAATTCAGACATTTGCCTGCAAGGACAAACGAAGCATAAAGAAAGTCGGAAAGGAACGGGATAGCGGGGTAGAACGGATACCCAATTTTTTTACTGGATAGTTCTGGAGGTTATTAAATAGGGGTGGAACGTTGTAACTGGTCAAGGAAGAAGCCCTGGCAGCCACGTTTTGACTCAACCTTGTGAATGAACTGTTGTTTTGGCATCTTATATCTGTGACTATATACTTCTTGCAACATTTCGACAGAAACTTTTAATGGTATATATTCGTAAACTAGGTGTAAGTTACGTTTAAGTTTTAAATATGCTTGTATTAAGGCTTGGTGAAAAACCTTAAACTGGAACGGGTTACTACTACTGAATAGGTGTTCCTCAAGAATAAAGGTAAAACCTGCAGACTCACCTTATAAAAATGAGTTATAGGATGCTGTACCCAAAAATAATATATTAAGAAAGAAAAGGAACGGAAAAAATATTAGCAGACTGTGCAGTTGCAAAAAATCTCTTTGCGAAAGGAAAAAATTGATAAAGCGATCAACCGTATGCTTAACAAGTATAATAAAGAAAACACATGAGATTTTAAGATTTTTCTTAAATTCGGGGAGTGAGGCCGAATGGGAAATTTGTAAGTTTCTTTTTAAAAATTCATCAAAATTCTAAATTCGTTGTAAGTAATAGAATAAACTAATGTTTTATACATTTATGAAGTAATTTTCCTTTTTCATAATTTTACAAAAATTGTTTAATAACAAGTGTCCCGTTCCACCCCGACTTTCCTACATATGAAATGCTGCAAAAGGTCCACGTGTTATATCTATACAATACAATAAATGGTTGAAGCTATATAAAACCTATCTTTTTTTTTCTATAATCGCATTTATAGGTATATCAACTTATGTGGCCTCTCATATTACTGCCTAATTTAAATATGTCCCCTAATCGTAAAAACGTTTCCTAACGTAAGGCATGGACCCTCACGTTTTTTGATGCGTTCCTTCCCCGTATTCACCGTTGAACGTAAAACAATATTGACAAGGATGCGGTGCAACTTGTAGCCTTTTTTAATTATATTCGTTTTCTATACCATTAAGAGATGAATAGAATAGTAAGTCAGGAATTCAGCAAAATGGAAGACAATAAACAATGTGGAAGAAATCAGGAGGATAATCTTTCTTCATCTTCTTTCACTTTGTGGGATTTGTCTCACTTTCTTCCTTGCAGGTTTTTCATTAATAGAACAAACAATAGAATGTGTCTACATATATTAGGTAATGTTATTAAGTACATACAAAAGATACTCAGATTGACAAATTAATAATGGGTTAAATATATTTACAGTCCCATATATTCGGCGTTTTACCAGTTTTAAAGCATTGCGTACTTAATACATAGCACCTTCTAAATAATCTGCAGCATCAGTTGGTTCCGGATTTTGTAATATGGACTGGACAATTGGGTCTTAGAGGAGAAAGTCACACGAGGAAAACTGTTGTTGAATTGAGCCACTGTAGTCAAGGAAGTGAAATATCCTGACCTAGTCCCCACCCATCAGCGTTGTGCTGGTCCTTTCCAATATTTAGTTATGCATACATTTTTTTTACCTAATCCTTTCTGAAAACAACTTTAATAAGTGTATAAGCTCTAATAAACACGTAAATTTATTGGTTTGATAGGAAATTACAGAAATCCTCCTCCACGAATGAAATTGAGAGGCATCCTTAAATATTCTAAATTATTCGTTGTATTCCTTCTCTTCTGATCGCTTCCTTTGGATATGTTACTTGGTTCCAGTGGCACGATACAGCACTGGGTTATTAAAAGAATTTTCTTTTCCATTGCCAGTACAAAATAAGAAAACAGACCTATCTCTCGAAAGACGTATTATCATCTGAACTCAGTAGGTTCACACAGGAAGAAGAATCGGAAAAGGTTACTAACATA
The DNA here is from genome assembly GCA_034510155.1 of Eucriotettix oculatus. Classification (NCBI taxonomy): domain Eukaryota; kingdom Metazoa; phylum Arthropoda; class Insecta; order Orthoptera; family Tetrigidae; genus Eucriotettix; species Eucriotettix oculatus. The sequence continues at coordinate 57,310,243 of CM067376.1, forward strand.
TTGAATTCATAATTTCTTTGATATTACTACAAGAGAACATAATAGCTACGTAGACGTAGAAGCACCGAAATATGAGTAATAGTGACAACTAAAAACAGAAAGCGATTATATTCAACAATCAGGATGGGACTAGAGGAGAACATCAATTGGCAAGTATTTACACTTCTATATCAGGAAAATAGGCTAAAATACTTTATTAAGTACATTTTGAAAGTATTTAATATTGGAAACCAATATAAGTTGTTTTCCTTAATGCATTTCTTGTTGTTCTTGAAGATAATCTACGTGGCTCGTAACGCAAAGGACACCTGCGTCTCGTATTACCATCACTGCAAACTGCTCGAAGGCTACAAAGGAGATTTCGACGACTTCTGTAAACTTTTCATGGGAGATTCAGGTAAATCATCAGAAAGATACTGCAACCATTAGTAATACGAACGAAATTTAACAGATTAATTTAAAGGTTCATCCTCACCAGAAGAAAATAACAGCTCTTTTCTGATGTGCAGCTATAACGGTATTCATTTATCAACAGAACATCTTATTTATGTCAATCCATAAAGAGGACCAATTTTCAACCGCAAGACAACTCTGTGATTAATATATGCTATACTCTCTGGCTTCATTTAAAAATATGATTAAGTGAACCCAGATAAATTGGCGAAAATAATGCTTAATTCCAACTAAGAAAATATTTAAACTCATTCATTAACTCCCACAATTTCTTCAATACGATAACGTGTACTATGATTAAATATCTCTAATAGAAAATCTTAAGTCTATGTAAAATCTCTGACTCGTTCCACATCCTTGAAGCTTGTGCTTCTCTACAGGATTTATGGAATATGATTTTATACTTATACTTACTTACTTCTTATTAGTCACGAGAGTTTATCACCAACCCGTTAATTAAAATTAGCCTATTTGGAAGTACGAATATAGTTGTACTCTTCATAAAAATTGAGCGCATATTCGTGAAGACAACACGCAAAATAGTTTTAATTCCGGTGGAGGCTTTATTCCTTTCTGATTGGCTCCTTCCAATACAAAGTGTCTTACTTACATCATTGTGAATAATCTCTCGTATCCTTCGTTCTTATTTGAAATATATGCCTCTATATAAACTCATTTTTACTTTCAAAATAATGTAGCTTATAAAAATAGCTTTAATTATATTTATGAACAGATAATATCTTCACAATTCAACTGTCCGACTATTACTGTGTCTGCATGACGAAATAATTTTTTTTTTCACTTAAATCTACTAAACTACATCCTTGGTTTGCATTTCATATCTTTTCAATGGAGTGAACTAGACGATGTTCTTTCGGATCTGACGTTTCGAAGCAAAATTTCCGGAGTGCGTTTCTTCGCAATTCTTCTTCTCCTAAACGGCTTGACCTATTTCGATAAATTTTGTGCTGTAATTATGGTTCTTAGTTATAGTTGACCTTGATAGGTTGCGCTGCTGTCGAGATCTGCAAAATCATTTTTTAACTTTCCGACCAATATATGTATACGAGTATATATATCTTACAAAAAACAAGTAGTCCCATATTTTCAGCCTGACTGTTTGAATAATCTGTGGCATTTGGCTCGCGCATCAATGCATGCCCAAGTTCATTGCGTCGTAGCTTGGCATTGTTTTGACATTTCGATTTCTGATTTTGAGTACTCATTTATTGTGTTTTATATGAATTGTAGCGGATCCGCGTTCCTCCGTATTCGAGGATTTCTTATTCTTTTTAGGGCGCCAGGTATTTTTCATAAAAAACACCAAAAATTTAATTTCAATCAGAGCATGAGAAAAATTATATATGCAGGGCGTGGTCATTTTCTCGTCCTCCCGCCGACACAACCTGCATCTCCAATCAACCCATGACGACTCACTCTCCCCTCGCCAGACTACATTGTTGCCCCGAGTTGCGACAGTTCCTCAACAATTGCAACTCACAAGCTGGCCTGCATTGTTAAGTGTAACTTTTCATGTTACAGAATAAATATATATATATATATATATTGTGCAAATTTGAAAAGTGCATTGCTTGTATTACGATTTATACATATATTCTCATTCGGAAGTTTTCCATCTAACCTCCTAAATAAAACATTTCATTTCAAGCGTTCATTTATGTGATAGGGGGCGATCTATATTATGCTTAATCACGTGTTGATAAAGAGATTACTGTCGAAGTAAATAGTACATCGGAATAATATAAATTGATTGCCAGGCAATGTCGGGCACCAAGCTAGTAGATTTTTATATATGAATCAACCTCGTGAAAATTAAAATTTTAAATACGTAGAAATTTATATCTGAATATTATTAATTAATGTATAATAAAAAAATTCACTATAAAAGAATTGAATCTCAATATTATTACTCTTTTTTCCAAATCTTAAGTTAAAAAAAACAAGACGATGTCTAAAATGATGCAGTAAAATAAAACTGGCAATTAGGATGCTAGTTGAAAATTAATAAAAAATTGCAATTGACCGTCTGTAATTGAAGAATCAAATACAAGTTAATTTTTAACTTTTATTTTTCTTAGTATTTATAATATAGCGCCTCTACCTACTGGGTTTCACAATTGGTCAGCTTTTCGTTTATTAAAGACCTATGAATTATTGTAATACGACGTCCAATTTGTTTTTCTCATTTCATGTGTGTTTTGTTCACAGTGTGCTTCACTCCATTCTGGTCTCACGTGCTGAGCTTCTGGGAACGAAGAGATGAACCAAACATTCTGTTTCTGAAATACGAAGACATGAAGAAGGTAAAAAAAAATCTTAATTCAGTTTCTATGTCATATTCAACTACATCGATTGAGCTTTTGTACAATACGTCAGCTTTTTATCTTTAAATCAACGGCAGTCTCAATGTTAACATTGCGATGGTATAGTAGCACCAATTATTTTTTTACAACACTTCTAAGCCCCGATCAATTTTTACGCAATAAACAGTCATTCACAAGTATATAAATAAAATCTCATTATGCAAAAAACTCAGGAACGTTTTGACTTTGCTGGATGAGTACGAATCAGGAACATGTCTTAGCATTCCAGCACTGTTCAGGGTCTGTTTCCTGTTGAAATACAACGGAAAGAATAAAAATGCGTTTTAGTTGATTCTTTTATCAGAAGCATGTTTCTTGATGGTAATATTTTTGTTTTCGTTCGAGGTCAAAATGTGTGTACAACTTTTCGGGCCATTAAAATCTGGTAGAATAATGCAAATTGTTTAATCTTTCATCGGAGAAAACACATTTAAAATCATCATTTGGAACTTCAAAATCTAAAACAATAATCTGGTTTTATGCTTTCGTTTTGTCTGAAGCTCAATTTCTCTGCACAGACTTAAACGTAATTTTGTACTGTTAATGATTCAATGGGAATGCATTACACCTTAGAGGGCTGACGTTATGTTCCTAGAATCGAAACTTTCTCTATTCGGCGAAATTCTGCTGTAGTCCTGCTTGCTGTGCTTCAATCATGACACAGTTACCCACACTTCACTTCCAAACTACAAGTCTATTCCAAATGGTCGTCTGTAAATCAGGTTTGAGAATAATCGTGGTAATAAGCCATACAAATCTATTTGCCTGGAACATTCTTCACGGCTAGACGTTACGACGACCCAAAATTTATGAATCGCTTGATTATTATGATTAATCGATCACTCAACTCATATAGTAATATTTGAAATGTTTTTGTTTAGGATTTGCCATCAGTAATAAAAAAGACAGCAGAATTCCTAGGAAAATCATTAAATGAAGACCAAGTTGCAGTCCTGGCAGACCACCTAAGTTTTCAAAGCATGAAGAAAAATCCTGCAGTTAATTACGAGGCAGTAGTGGAAATCAATCGCACATATAACTTGATTGATGCTGAAGGTCAATTTATGCGCAGTGGACAAGTTGGAGAATGGAAGGATAAGATGACACCAGAGTTAATCGATAAATTTGACGCTTGGACTGAGAAAAACCTCAAAGGTACAGGCCTAACTCTGTGAGGAATGCCATTTTACACTGATCTGTGTTTATGTAAATCCCACATTTAATGATTAGTTGTAAATATTTGTTTATAAAATAGGAAAATGTTTTTGTAAATATTTTAGTTATCCAGATGATAATATATTCAGTTTTTTTCATCAGTAGGCCTACATATACAAGAGGACCACAGTAAATACTCTTAATTAAATAGATTGTAATTCATTTCAGTAAACAAAAAACATAATTTTTTGCTGTTTTAATAGCATGTAACAGTTGTATATTACAATTATGAATTAAAACTAAATATAATTCTCTGATTAAATATTTTTTATTAATGTGAAATCAGTTTATTATCCTTCTATTACTATCTATATAAATAAAATAAATATAAATAAAATCTATATAAATAAATATGTATGTTTGTTTATTTTATTGTATGTCCCATGTGCGATGAAATTGAGGTGAGCTGCAATGCTTAACACAATCTTTCAAAGATTCAGGTTCCATCCTTCCCCCAATCAGGTGCAAAAACTTCCCCTTCAAGACAGTTTCAAAAACTTCTCAACAGATGTAATACAATTCACACAACATTTACAAATATCTTCTATTGTATTTCTTTAGCTGTGTCCAGTGAATAGATTCAATGTATATAGAGCTTGGCAATAAGGGAGTGTATTTCATACTTTTTTCAGTGTGAGAACATAGGCATGTTTGACAGTATTTAAGTGAATGAAATACAAACAGCGACAAATCAGTTCTTGTATTCTGTTGGTTGTGAAGTTTCAGTAGATAATAATCATGTGTGACCTTTTTTTTATCACTTTTTACCACAGGATTTTAGTTTATCACAATTCATTAAAAGTTATAGCATAAAAGTTTTTCAAAATACAAGAGAATTGTAACTATAGAGAAAGTATTTTCATTTATCTGAGAAAGTGCAAAAATTCAAAATCTTCTGTCTTAAAGTAGGTACAATCCCAAAATACTTCAAATGCTTCTGTCATATACTTAAGGAAATGAACACTTTTTATCCCAAATTTATCACAGCCTAGCAGGAATATTTTTCACCCTTTTAAGATATTGGAATTATTTTTCACTCATTTAAAGGAAAATAACTACCTTTTAACTTCTTCAATGTACCATTTGTATTTTGGACTCCCTCAAGGAAACCAGAAAAATTTAAACTCAATGAAAGTACCAGAAATATTTTTCACTTTCTTACTGCATTGAAATATTGCGACACTCTTAACAAGCCATGCTTTTTTAATCTACTGAAAGCAATTTTAATTCAGTTAATATGCCACAAGTTATCATCCGTGTTAAGTGGTATAAGTTCATTAAGGATTTATGCCAATTAAATTACACATAGACCTTTTTTTTAAAAATTCATTCATTGTTAGAACGCACATAGCAGTAATTAAGTACAATGAACTACATATATTAGATGTATCAAACTATAATTTCTAGTGTTAATATACATCAACATTGCAAAATAAAACACACATAATTCAAATTGAGAATGTTTATCCCTCATACACGAGGCTTAAGTATATCAGATTAAGAGCATGCTATAAGAGGAAAATAGAATTTATATAAGATGGAAGCAATAGAGGGGTGAATACTAAAACAGGTCTTAAAACTGTAATACAGAATAAACAACTAATCAGTAAAGATATCACTAAAAATGAGTATATAATTGAGTATAATATTTTTATTATAATAAATAAGATAATTAAAGTAAAATTAATTAAAAATGCAAGAATAGATATAAGAAAAATATGAGTAAGTGTAAATTATTACACGTTTTGGGTAACTTGAGTTATAAAAAAAAGAGACTAAAAAGTAAGAGAGATAACAATGCACAAGGTTATGAGAAACAAGTATTAAAAATAATAACTCATTTTAATAAAAGTATTAATTAGACTGAATAAAATGTTCTCCGGATTTCACCCATGTTCTATCATTTGTAAAATACAGCATTTCGACAGCTAACTCTGCTATCGTCTTCAGGTAACCAATGATATAACCCAGGTGAAATCCTGAGAACTTCAATCCATCCACTGTGAAAGCCTACATTCTCTAGTATTAATTAGGTTTTCAATATTGATGAAAATAAAAGTAAATAAAAAATTATATACCCAACTAGTATATATAAAAAAGCATATGTTAAGAACTAACATAAGTTTTATATTAGGAATAAGAATTATGAAAGATATATCAATGAAATCATAAAATGCAGTAGAGGTCAGATTAAAAGAGCTTTTCAAGATGATGAAAATCTATAAATCTCCATCATGGATATCAAATTATGGATAAAGTCCCTGTAAATTTAGAGTAAATGAATGTAATTATTTTGAGTGATAATTGTCTGAAAGAAGTATACTGGTACTACAGAAAAATATCAAAGTTGAAATGTGTAAAATGAGGAATGAACAGAAAATTTGAGATGAACCTGTTGAAGTATACTAATAAGAAGAAAAGCATAATTAGATAGCTCAGGAGTAGAAAGGTACACAATATTGTAGAGGAATATAAGTAGGCCTATTTGTGCTATAACAAATACTATTATCTGGAAAGGCTGGCCTTGGACAAAGCAAGACATAAATAAAAACTTATTCCTAGACTGATACCTAGAAAGAGTAATCAACTCCAAAGTTTAATAGCCATATAAAAAAGAATGAATCCACAAATAATAATAATTAGAAACATTCTATTTTGTCATACAAATGTATAATTCTTCAATAATTATATGGTATATACATTTTTTCTAAGCAAAATTATATTAAATTTACGGGTTCATATTATTAACGGATTTCTTTTAGATTATGCTACCATTTCAACAAGTTAAGTACACTTCACTTGTTCAATACATTTTACATGTTTGATGAACAAATATAGTATTATTATTATCATGCTTAATCTTAGTAAATTACTATAAATATTTTAGTCTCAATTTTCAAGTTTTATTGTTTGAATAAATTTAATTATTATTAATCATATGTCCCTTAATTTCATTAAATAAGTGTTTGTTTTGGATTTACTCAAAGTTCTTGTTTGTGCCAACAATCTGACACAGAAAAAATAATTATTGACAGTGTGTATTGACTACTATTATATTATATTAAAAATTATGATTCAATTTCTTTTTGAGTTATTACATTCCTAAATTTTATATAATAATTGAAATCAAGCAACTTCTTTGATTAATCTACACAGGGTGTGCCTTGAATGAATTTATTCTGATTTTTTAAAAATAATATATAAATTATTTTTGGAGGCAACTGCCCTCTTTATTAGATGAGTCAGTGGCTGTAGTCTCTCAGAATACTATTCCTTATCTTCTAATAACGCCACGTTCATCATGGTGTTTGCCAGCTTTACACATCAGGTAAGCCACAATCTTTCTATCTCTCTTTCCTGTCCTTATTAATTATAGTCATGAGTCAGCTCATGGCTCATTGTTAGAGCGCTTTACATATATAGCAAAGGAAACAGGTGTGATTCCGAACTGTGGTCTTTCATTCTTCTTCCGTCTATCTCTACACTTCTATGTTCTTCTTTCAGCATATTATTATGCCTGAGAATATGCTTTCTTTATAGCACATTCCCACAATTCTCCTCTGTTTCTATCTATACTCACTATCAAATTAATCAATATGAGCCTTTGTCCCATAAAATCATAAACATTCTCATGGTGATAATGCAATATTGAAAAAATAATTAATTCATTTTGATGGAAAATAATTTCTACAAGAAAACCATTCAAGTTCTTTTCTAAAACTTGCTAGTTATTGTTTTTATTAACATAATAGGCATATATTTCATATCAATTCAGGTCTGTACAAAAATAACTGAGAATTACACACAAAGGAATCCATTTCAACAGTGTTACTATATCACAAATCACCCATAAAACATTAAATAGTTACCATACAATAAAATTCGTTAATTATAAAAATTATTTTCAAAAATTTCCCAATAAATACTTGTTAAATAAGATTTATATTAAAGTAAATGTTTGTATATTGTCACATTTCAGACTCATTCTGATAAAGGGGGTGGTTTCCTCTAAAAATAATTTATATTTATTTTTAAAAAATCAGGATAAACTCATTCAAGGCACCCCATGTGCAGATTAATAATCAAAGAAGGATCCTGAGATACAGTAACACACACTGCTAGTGGTTATAAGCATTTATTTAAGATAAAGTGTTTCCAAAGGTGAAAGACTGCCTCCACTTCGAGGTCCAGTACTATTTATACAGCTGTGGAAAATTCTAGAAACAGAACATTCTTGAACCAAAAATTTCTAGAATTGAAAGGTAAACAAAGTAAATACAGTAAACTGTTGAGTTGAGTGGGACTTGAACCCAAGTCCACATTTCTGCATTTCAGCTCTCAACTCCTGAGCTATGGCTGCAAGCTCTCAAATGTGGCAATATTAATTTATTGATCAGATAAAAAATTATTTTACTTCTGCTAATATTTTCTTGTTTAAATTATGACTCATTCATACCCCTAAATTCCAAGTCCTTGATAGTGTTTATGTAACGTGATGATTTAAAGAGCGAATTTCCTGCCTTTCTCCCTAATATTTCTATCTTTCTTTCTATCCTATATATATATATATATATATATATGAGATAGGAAATGGTCTTTTTTCGGTGTTGTTCCGGAGTTGAGTGTTCCGAAACGATATATTACAATGATGTCCTTTTTATTATAGTGTAACTTATAAAATATTAAAATCTTTTTCAAATTAAAAATATTATACTACATGACTTTTCATCTCATAATCTGTTTACTGCTATTTTATTAAAATCATTAATTAAACTGCATTTCTGGAGACAAAACAAGTTTATGTACAAAATGGAATACTTCTGTATGTTATGTTTCCAATATTTAACTAAAAAATTGTGTGTCAATTGTGCCTTGCTATTCAGAGCTGTGCACTTTCATTCATGCCAATGAATATCTTCATCTATTGTACTTATAGATTTATATGATATTTTAAATATTCACAATAAAGCTTCAATAAAAATGCATTTATCATATCATCAGCAGAACTTGTGTCTTCATTCGTAAATGAATGTTTAAGGCCTCATGTCAGCTAATTTTATATTTAGAAAATCTCTAGAACAATTTCCATTGGACTTTTCTCTAGAACTTAATAACATAACAATAGTTAAATTTTAATATATTCTTTAAATAAAACAATACAATTAAAATGAGAATTAAACACAGTCCTTTATTGACTATAACAGAAAAAAGATAGAAAAAGATATAACTGGTCTGATACAACCCTCCATGTTAACCTATTCTGTGCAGACCTTTTCATTTCTACATGCTACCACATTCTGCCTAATCTGCTTGATGTATTAAATCCTTGGCCCTCTTGTTCTTAACCCACACTCTTCCCTCTAAAGCTATTTTTATAAGACCCTTGTGTCTCATATGTGGACGATTAATCTATCACTTTTCTTCATCAAAGTCCTCCATATCGTTCTCTCTTCTCTTATTCTGCTTACAACTTCCTGGTGAGTAACTCTACCCACCCTTTTGATTTTCAGCATTCTTCTATAGCACCTCATTTGAAAAGCTACTACTCTTTTCCTTTCTACAACTCCTACTGTCACATTTCGCACCTATCTAATGCCACACATCATGTGAACACTTTTAGTAATGATTTCCTAATATTCAGACTTATATTACCCATAAGTAATAGTAAATTCCTCATCTTTGCGAAAGTCTTACTTGCACTATCCTACTCTTTATGACTAGTTACTTCTACCATCCCTAGTTATTATGCTGCCCAATTAGTAGAATTCCTTAATTCCTACAAAATTTCTGTTTCCAATCTAACACCCATTTTCATTCCACTGTTTCCCATACTACACTCAATTACCTTGGTTTTCCCTCTATTAATCCTCTTGTATTCTTTCTCCAGGATCACGTTCAGGCCATTTATTATGTTTTCCAAGTCTTCTTATGACACCCCTAATATCATCGGCAAAACTTGGGGGTTTTATTTCTTCTCCTTCCATAATGATTCCTTTTCCATAGACCTCTTTAACTTTCTTCATTACATGTTCTATAGGTTTTCATAAGTTAAAGAGGATGGGTAATAGTCTGCATCCTTGTCTTATTCCTTTCTTGATTTTTGCTTTCTTTTCTTGATCCTCAATTCTAATTACTACCCCTTCTTTCTCAATAATTTATTCCTGTCCTCTTCAAAATCTTTAGTAGTGTGTTCTAGTTTACATTCTCAAAGACTTTTTCGAAATCTACAAATGCCATGAATGTAGACCTGTTTTTTCTTCTAAAATTAGACGCAGAGTCAATATTGCTTCTCTTGTCCCTACATTCTTCCTCAAACGAAACTGATCTTCTCCTAACTCACATTCTATTTGAAGTTCCATCTTCCTATATACGATTTTCGTTTACATTTTGCATGCATGGGATTCTAAACTAATTGTTGTGTGTTCTTCGCATCTATCTTCTTAGGTATGTTGATACTAAAATCTTCTGGTATTCTTCCTGTTTCGTAGATTTCACAAACTATCCTGAATGTGATATAAGAATGCTAAATGACATACAAATAATTGACATGTTCAGAACTCTTAATTCCATGAATAAAACAATCCATTTCATGAAGTCTTCGAAGTTATAGTGAGTTATATATGCTTGCTCTTTGATGTGTTCATCACAGTGTGTGCTTGGTTGCTGTGAGGGTCTTCACTCCAGCAATGACGTAACACATCTGCTGGACGATTCTTCAAGCTTGGTGACGTAAGGTTATCATCTGTAACTGCCGTTATCATTGCGGCAGAACCGGTTCCTCACAGTTGGACGCACCGTTATTAGATTCAGCGAGTTCAACGTCCATCATGACAAATTACAAATTTTTATTGTGTTTCTTCATTGCTGAAGGGTACAAATTTCCGTAAAAATTGTTACTGTACCTTGCGCTAGCCTGTTAGAGAACAACATTGCCAAGGATGGTAAAAATAATCGAAGAATATTTTTAGTTAACGCTGTTGATATTTAAGCATTTATCGATTTTAATATAATTTTATACTGTCGTCCAGTTGACCGTAGAAGTTAACACTCGGTTCCAGTGACTACCGAACTATCTTTAAGGGCTGTTATTTAATTTGAGAATCACAATGGTTTGAGTTCCGGGAGACAATTATGGGCTTCTTTAGAATAGGATTGATTAAAGGGCCGCACGACCTCGTATTTTTAACAAAACCGTATAATGGCGAACTGCAGTCAAATAATATATGTACCAGGTTCTCTGTGACTACTATTCTACGAAGGTCGTCATAAACACAAGTTCCAGTGTCACTGAAAACATATAATAATAAATATAAGTTAAAATAATTTAAAGTCCATCAGTAAGTTAGTATCAGCACCTTCCTGCTACGGATTTCATTCAATCTGCTTCTACTTTGATTTGTCCTATGCACTCGGGCACGTCGTAGCCATGTTTAATAATGAAAAATCGAGCCTCCAAAAGCAATGAACGCTTAAATAAGAGCTTCAACCTCCAATAAATAAAATACTCTTGAAATAAGGAATACTAATGACGACTACATCCTTGACCTGAGTTTCCGCGTGGCCGACTCGGGAACGTACGTGGACTGAAGCCAATATTACCTTGCCAGGGGCCAACGCTCTGCCAAAGAACTCCATTTGTATGTACAGTGCGACTTGGTACGTGGATCTTTTCTTAGTTACCTAGGTAAACCTATAAATAGACTTTCTTTCAAATGAAATTATATCAGATAGAATCCAGGAAAAATATTTAAGGATAACAATTCTTTGCAATTAACATGAATGAGTTCGAGTCCATAATTCCGCCCTTTGAGATAAATTATTACATTCAAAATAATAATGTAAAGATTGAAAGTTAAGCTCTCTAAAGTTTTGAGCTACATAAAATCGGTCACTATTTTTGACTATTGGCCATTCTTCGTATTTCATTCTGATAGATAATGTATGATTTACAGATTTTCTGAAATGTACATATTATAAGAAGGTACAAATTACCGAAAGTATGGCAAATTTAAATTTAATTATCAGTAGTTAACCATGAAAAGTTGGGTGGAGTTTTGCATCTGTTTTATTTTAACATACGTTATTTTTCAGACTCTTAAAAATGTTTTAATTCTGTTTGATATTTAATCAGTGTGTCACATAATTTTCCTTAATATTATATATACCTGGATATTACACCGTAAACACTAATAGTTCAATTTGTTTTAATGTATCTAATTTAAGTTTGTGCGGTTTTCCTTTTTATAGGTTTTTTTAAAGGATATAATTTTGGAAATGTGTTCTTTAAAAACATTAAATATTTTTATTTATTTAATGTTTTTTGTTTCTAATGTATTAACTGCTATATATTCTATCCGATTATTTTATTATTCTTTAATTAATAATTTTAATTTTACTGTATTACGTGATTTTAATAATTGTGGGGATGATATACATATAGGAATGTTGATTTTGTTTTGTTTTGTTTACGTTACACCTGACGAGGTTCCAGATGTCGGGACGAAACGTTGTGTTTTATTTTTATAAAATATTTTTAAGGTAACTTATTAAATATTAAATGTAGTTTCTATCAACCTAACTCATAACAGAATAATCGAAGTATTTGCCGGTTCTCGTCCAAAATTCAAATTACCACAATTATACGGAAAATATTTTTACTGGTCCTTCAATAAGAAAGTGTTATTCATCACATTATAGTTACATTCCGTTAATCACAGTCAATTATTTTTACGATGGTCAACATGTAAAACATTAATAATATTACAAGAGCAATACTCTGCAGTAAATTACCTCACTTGTAGTTTGTACATTTCTAATTCCGTCTGCATAACATTTAACGAAAATTGTTCATAGGAGGATGGAACGTCAAATAAATGCGAGTTAGGAGAAGATCAATTTGGTTTTAGGTAGAACGTAGAGACTGTGCGTCTAATTTTAGAAGACAGAATAAAAAAATTAGGTCTACGTTCATGTCATTGTATATTTATAAAAAAACCTTTGATAGTGTAAACCGGAACACTGCTGGGAATTTTGTAGACTTATCCATAACCGCTACAGAGGGTGGTCAGCAGTAATTAGAATTGAAAGGCAAGAAAATAAAGCAGAAATCAAGACAGGAGTAAGGCAAGGATGCAGTCTGTCGCTGATGGTCTTTAACTTATATAGAACAGGAGATGAAAAATGTTAAAGAGGATTATGGAAAAAGAATCTTACTGCAAGTAGACGACATAAAAACCTTAAGGCTTGCTGAAAAGGAGACTTGGAACCATAACAAATGGCTTGTACGTTGCCCTGGCGAAAGAGTTTAATATGAGGATTAATAGAGGGAAAAACAAGGATATGGAGTCCAGTAAGGGAAATAACAAAGGGTATTAGATTGGGAAGGAATATTTTTATGGAACTTAAGGAATTCTGTTACTTGGGTAGCAGAATAACTAGGGATGGTAGAAGTATAATAGACGTAAAGACTAGGATAGTACAGGCAAGGAAGGCTTTCGAAAAATGATTAATTTACTTACGGCTAATTTATTAGGAAATCATTGCTAAAAATGTTCGTATGGAGTGCGAAATGTGGACGGTAAGAGTTTCAGAGAGGAAAAGAACTGAAGCTTTTGAAATTTGTTGCTATAGCTGAAATGCTGAAAATCAGATGTGTGGATAGAATAACTAACCAAGACATTCTAAGCGGAATAAAAGAAGACGGACTTTGAAAAGGAAAATGGATAGATAAATAGGCCACGTTTTAACACATTAGGGTCTTGTAAAATTAGCATTAGTGGGTAGTGTGTGGGGTAAGAACAAAAGAGGGAGCCAAGGATGGAATAGGCTGAATAGATTAGGGAGGATGTGGTAGTTATGTGGAAATGAAAAGGCTTACACATAATTGGTTAGCATAGAGAGTTGAGTCAGACCAGTTTAAGGATTGAAGACTACAACACACAATCATTATAAAGTTTCTTAAACTAATAGAAACATAATTCTTCCGAAAATAATTTTTTTCTGGGTAGTAAGTGAGCACAAATGCACCAGGTGCCACTGAATAAATGCCGTAAACGTGTTAACTTCAAGTAAATAAAAATAACTTGGGTGCTCCGTTCTTGCTCCTCGAATATTAGCATTTATGTCTGATCTGTCTCCATCTGTCATTTTTAATTCTGTATGATATTTTTTAATCTGTAAATATTATTTTGCTCAGAGTTTATATTTTAATTGAGTAGTATTTTGTAAGTTTTCCATGAGTATTAATAGTAGATATAAAGTCTAAATGAGGGATATAAGATTCCCCGTCTTTCTGTTGTAGGGTACTGGTTGGGGGTAATAAAATTAAAATAGTTATTGAAAGGTAATGGGCAATTTATTTACAAAATAACCTAACTAGGTAAACATTTAATAAAGGAAATATTTTCAAATTTTGAGGTTCAGCGAAGCAATCAGATCTCATACTAATTTCACGATAAAAACCGTGGGTGATAACCTTCCTAGATGTCAAAGATTGGAAACCTGACAGCGTACCTCCTTTCTTCAGCGTCGCAAGTTGCAAGTTCCAAGAACCGAATGATCAATTAATACACACTGTGTAAAGAAGCATCGAAATCGATATTTAATAATCGATTTTCTTTATAAACCCCATTAGTTGAAGCAACCAAGTGGTATTTAAATATTCTGTTGTCTTCATGGGTCCCCGATTCCCACGCGAGCTGTTTGCGGGAATTACGCAGGTCGTATTCCTCCGTGCCCAAAAGCCATCCCAGGGGATTAAAGGTGACAAAAAGCCCGGACAGGCTGATGTCAATTCCAACTTTCCAATCCTTGCGAACTTTATATTAAGAAATAATCAAATATCACCTATCGCGCTATACCGTTCTCCAAATTATTTCGTGCAGACTCTCCACTTGGAAATCACACCATTGTAATAGAATTAAGGTAAGCTGTTAATTAATTAAATATTAAAGAAGTATGGTCTTCAAGAGACCGCCAACGCGTGTATAGCACAAACGACTGTGCTTCGACTGTTCACCAAAAAATTATTATGCACGATGACATCGGAAACATACCTCCGTTGCTGAATACGGCGAATATTGCCGTTTGAGGAAGGGAAAAGGCGTTTTAAGCATACTAATATGAAGAAAAGTCAAGTTGTGTGCCACATACTGGGACATTCAAGTTTAGATAAGCCAGTGAAGGGCAAGGATAGTAGAGGACGGCAGCCATGTCGATAGCAAGAAGTGTAAGGTCTGAGAAATATTTTTCCCAACGTAATCTCCGTTTAAACCAATATACTTAATCGTCTGCTCTTCCACATTATTCATACCTCTACTATTTTCTAACTTCCGTTGGCTTTTTTTCAGCTATGACTTTATCCATAGAGCAATTTCCTAAGATTCTTAAGATCATAAAATAGATTCCGGCGAATATGATGCATGTTGAAACGATTCCAAACATGATTCGTGATGTTTATCAGCCTACTAGCGTCATCTGTGGGTCAGGACGAGAAATTTCCGAAGTATCATTCTATAGATTAGAAAATAATGCTTGCAATGTATATAAAATTATATAATCTGAAGAGGTTGGCCTAGGTTACGTCAAAATTGGGATCTGTATCAAACTAGTAACTAGTTTTTATGTCTAAAAAGAAATATTCCGCCGAGATTGGTTCTTTTCAGCGAGTTACAGTCAGCCAGGAATGAAAACTACTTCCTGTTATTTGTTGTGGTAACAAGTATTCCAGAAATCGTGCCATTATTGTGATGTTGGTAATGTATGATTCCCTTTCTACCATCGTGGCTGCATTTTAGCCAGTCCTCGACTTGAAATTTCTCAATTTAAGTGTCGTCTCTTTACTTTTACGGTGATAGCTTACATTAACGCGGACCTTTAAATTTTAAGTACTTCTAAAAGCGTCGATATAATTTTGGCAACGTTTCACTTCCAGCGTTTAACCTTGTAAATGAATGCTTCTTCCTGACTAAAGTGAAGTTTACTATCACTTCATTGCTTTCAGAAACGAGTCTGCACTAACGAGTGTTACTGGCTGAAGCACTTCGCACTATCGGCAATGCTTCACTTCAAGGAGATAAGATTGTCTAATGAGTGTCTGTAGGAAACGTCCGTCTAAGTCCTTAAACATTTACAGAACATATTCGTTCTACAAGTAGTCCGTGCAAATGTCAGAGAGCTGAATTAACACGACATTTACAACTTTAATCAGTTTAAAACAGAGGACTCCATTGATACTGATTTCTTTGAAGAAAGATTTTGTATATCACAAAAAACCTCACTCGTCTTATACTCACGTTCTAAAACTAAATTTTTTTGTAAATGTGTATAATGCTTGATTTTCCGGCACTCATTTGCAAAGAATTCACACAATGTACCTAGTGGTGGATATCGTCCTTCAACTAGGGACACACAAAAATCATCGATACGTTACTGATATAGGTATTTGGCTTTCGATACTATTACTTTAAGTACTTGATACTTTCTTTGCAATTTTCTTTGGATACTTAAAAATATCGGGAATAATATCTAGTCAAGTTTTGAGTTATTTGTTATTGTATCTGCTGGAAAAGGAATCATACTGCTAGTAAAAGAAATAAAAACCTTACGGTTTGCCGATTATACTGTAATATTAGGGGAGTCAGAAGAAGACCTGGAAACCACAATAAATGGCATGAACGTCGTCCTGGAGAAAGAATTTAATGAGGATTACTAGAGGGAAAACCAAGGTAATGGAGTGTAGTATGGGAAACAGTGGAATAACAAAGGCTGTTAAATTGGGAAGGGATATTTTGAAGGAAGTTAAGTAATTCTGCTACTTGGGAAGTTTAATAACTAGAGTAGGATAGCACAGACAAGGAAGAGGAATTTACTTACGGGTAATATAAGTGTGGATATTAGGAAACCGTTGCTAAAAATGTTCGTATGTAGTTGCAGAAAGTAATAGAATAAAAGCCTTTTATGTGTTGCTATAGGAGAATGCTAAAATCAGATGGGTGGATAGAATCACTAACGAAGAATTTCTAAGCAGAAAAGGGAAGAGCAAATAATATGGAGGACGTTGACCAAAAGAAGGTATAGATTAATAGGCTACATTTTGAAACGCGAGGGTCTTGTAAAATTAGCATTAGAGGGAAGTGTGTGGGCTATGAACAGAGGAGGGATACTAAGGATGGAATGCGCTAAGCAGATTAGATGGTATGTGGTAGTTATGAGGAAATGAAAAGGCTTGCACAAGATAGGGTAAATTGAAGATTTCATCAAACCAGTCTAAGGACTAAATACCACAACAGCTTGATTTTTCTTTTTTTCTTTAAATTGAGTTCCTGTTGCTGATTTATGGTCATTCAGTCGTCCCATGTGAGTGAATGTGTACGGTTGGGACGAGCTCGAAGCTAAACGAAAGGAAAATACCAATAACTCACTAATATATAAATTGATGTTATTATTCATTACTTATGACTTTAATCAAAAGCTCATCACTTAAATACAAAAATATGGACAGCGATTTTTAGTCATAATTTTTCAAATGCGATTACTTACTAAGCCGACCTCCTGTGGTTCAGTGGCTAGCGTCGCTGCCTCACAACACAGAGGTCCCCGGGCTCTAATCCTGGTATAGGCCTGGGTGTTCCTGACGTCATGGTCACGGAGACTGGGATTAAGACTGCTGGAGAATCGATACGCTGGCCACGTAGCACTCAAAATTCGAAATTTATCATGGAAGATGATAGTCCGCAGTGAAGCCGGTTGGCCAAGCCCTTGAATTGGCTGCAGAGCCGAGGAATAATAAGATTACTTACTAAACCAGGATGACGGATCCGAAAAGGAAATTGTGGTCACTTTTAAGAAGCTGGAAGGTAATCATGTGACCAGCAATATATTTTTGAAATGTATAAAAACATGTGGAGAAACATCCTAATTGATTTATTTTATTACAATGGTCACATCCCGGTGTAATGCTTAAGATACATAAAATTAATAAATACAGAATATAAAGTACAAAAGAGGACAAAAAATAAATAAAAATCAACAAGAAATACACCGCTCCATTTCCCAAATTTAACTATATACAGGGTGTTCAATTTATCTGAAGACGTTGAAATATCTCGATAACCGCACATCGGATCAAGAAAAGTGTGGAATGAAAAATGTTCGTCTCAAAGGGGGACATCTAATGATATGAAACTCGACCCCCGACCCCTGGGGGTGGGGGAGGGAAGAGTTGAAAACTTAAACGGGAAACCCCCCATTTTGTATTGCAGATTCGGACTCTCCAGAAAAAATTACTCCAATTCGACGTACGTTTCCGTCACAGAGTGCGTTGTAATCGACAAAAGTCAAAATGAGTAAAAATTTGTCAAGAAATAGGCACCAGGTCATCAAATAAAATTAAATGTATTTTATATTCTTACAAACGCATAAATATTCAAAATATTTCTCAGAATTGAACCCTCTTTTAACATTTTCAATTATATTGCTTAATTTGTACAATTATATTAATTATTTCTTCTGAAATGTAATTTGTAAGTTATTTCCTATTTCTGGTCATGAGAGTAAACGAGATCACAAACGCACGCATTAATAAAAAAACATCTAGCATAACAATACACAAACTAGTTATAAGTAAGTAATTAAATAATTATCATAGTAATTTCTGCAATAAAATATATTGTTACGACGTTGCGTCCCAATTTGTGACATTCATCAGGTGTAATGATAAAACACAATTGAGTATAAAATTCCGCGGCACGAAGTCAAAAGAAGACGGCTTAAGGGATTTAGAAAGAAGTTACAGATAGGATAATAAAACCAAGACATTCTATTTTCTGAAGAGGTGATATTTCGTTAGACCAACTCTGTTATTTTCCGTATTATCGGAGGTAGGTGGGGTGAATGTTCTTCCTAGATCTCGAGGTGGAAACTTTATATTTGGGAGAAATTTGTCTCTGTCACCCAGATGGAAACAATGTCTTGTAGTGGGGAAAGATTTTCTAAACAGGACATGGATGAATTTGAACGGCATTAGGGTCTACATGACGTTTCAATAAACACGCTAAGCAACTGACTTTATTGATATGCAACAGAAAAAAATTTTCTGGGCTACGAAAACTACATTCAGCAAATTAATAACCGAATTTCTGACATATTGTACCTTTAGAAATCCATCAGTCATTATTTTCACTATTTAAAGAATTTTAATTCAAGGAATACCATCCACGGTTTCCGATAATTTTATTACAAAAAGAAAGTAAGTGCTGCTTTCTTGTTTGTAACAAAACTTCCTGGTTTTTCTACCCATTTTCTGTACATAATAGAATCTTTGAATTCACCCTGATTTACTTTTTGAAAAAGCCCTATAGTTACTCTCACAAATAGAATAATATATTTTATTATTGAAAATATTACAAATAATAATACTAATTACTCCATTTTGTAGTGCACTGTGCGTTCATAGCATGTAAAAAATAAATTGTCACAAGTAGTGAGTACTGCAGTAAACACCAAAACGTTACACGTTAAGAAAAATTGCAAATTACCATTTGATTTTAAGGTAATTCACTACGAAAATGAATTTATATCCAATTCCAGCATTCATCTGACTGAAGAATGATGTTAGCTGTTTCTAATAAATAATGAAAATTTGTAACCTGCAGACAGAGATGCCAGTAATGAGACTTTTCAACGGGTTGACCTTTTTTAACTCCGTGTCTTGCTCAACTAATTGCGATAGGATATCCAATAATTTCTCTCGTAAGGACTTGATATTTTAAAAGTGCTTATCTAAATTGCAACTCCTTTCAGAGACCACAATATAGATACCAAGTGAGCATTAGTAATGACGTATATCACTGACATTTTTCTTGAACAATGCCGAGAAGATAAAATGTACTTTCCGGCACCCTGCAGGAAACTACCTTCAACTGAAAGGACGACCTTATAGCACTGTAATCCATGGAGTCTGAAACATACTCAATATTATAAAATATGTTACAAATATTTATTTTTTCATGTACTTTAAACAAGATATTTGTATATATTTAGCCAAATGCGACATGCTGCTCTTACTATAAAATAAATAGTCCAAATTAGTCAACATGAAGATATTCTAGAATTTTTAAATTCTTCATCCTATGAAGTCTCAAAGATGGTATGAAACGTTGTTTTTTGTGTTTGTAATGTAAATTATAAGAGAGATGTTCATAAAGTAAGTGTACTATATTTTTATATTTTTTACAATAAGGGTATTTGAAATAAATGCAGGATTTTGTTGACTATATTTTCCATTTAATCACCATCCCATTCAATGCATGTGGTGAGCCGTGGCACAAGCTTCTTTATGCCCCCATAGAATAATTATCCTGCCAGCTTCAGACTCGTCGGTTGAAAATTTAATTCCACCCATTTGTGCCTGTAAGGAGGTGAAAATTTGATCACCTGAAGGCACCAATAGAGGCGAATACGGCGTCTGGTTCAAAACATCCCAATCTAATGAGTCGCAGAGACTTTGGTGACAAAGGCTGTGTGAGGGCGGGCGTTGTCGTGCAACAAGCACACTCCTCTCGTCAGAATTCCCCTACTTTTGAGTTCAATATAGTTGTGCATTGATGGAATAAATTCAACCAAAATTATGCCTTTTGTCCCACACCTGAGGCCATGGTTTTTTAGCCCGAGATTGGGCTTTTGAATTTCTTGGCAGATTGGTGATTGGTGTGACGTCGCTGTGACGACTATCTTTTTAACTCAGGCGTAATGAGCCGTAAACAGCAAGAAAATGTCGGTAGTTGTTAATTCTTCGGCGAGTAGAAAGCGATCAAACGTGGTTCGCTCTTGGGAAGATTTCTTACCGACATCTTTCGCGCAACTGGACTCTACAACGTGTATTTATGTACTACCGTGTTCCAGATATGCTCGGTCTTTCAGGGTAACCCCCTCTATCATTCAGTGTTGCCAACCATCAGAAAACCAAAAAACACATCCCGTTATGGTCACAGTACACTTACTTTCAGAGCAGGCCTCGTACTTAATGTATCTGATTGATAGCCTATTTTTCTTAAATACCTTTGAAAAATTTTTCAGGGCGTATTTCAGTACGTTTCTCAAAATTTTCGAACTCAATTCCCGAGGTTCTTGTGAAAACAGACGACTGTTGAACTTCAACGCACTAGGCACTATCATTCATTTCTCAGAAGGTAATATTGTATCGCATTCAGTAAAAAAAAACCAATATCCACAGTTACGTCAACCAAATAAGGATAAGTATCCTTATATATTCTTTTCCGCAATTGAACATATTTGGTTGACGTAACTGTGGATATTTGTTTTTTTTTTTGACTGAATGTGATACAATATTACCTTCTGAGAAATGAATGATAGTGCCTAGTGCGTTGAAGTTCAACAGTCGTCAGTTTTCACAAGAACCTCGGGAATTGAGTTCGAAAATTTTGGACACTGCTGAAATGCATCAGTTAAAATTTACTTAACACTGTGTTCTTACATCAAATACGAGAGATACGCTGAATATAAGTTATATTATCTTACTTTGCATATCTTAATGTTTATTTTAACAAATGATTTTATATATTGTTTTATGTAGATGATTATTAATTACTAAAGAGAAAAGGCCGAATCCTAAAGTATGCACGAAAGTTTAATAAGTGTTTAAAACTGATTAATTGTGTGAACCTCACTTTCGTATTCCTACAACAATATATATTGGTAGGATTCTGTACAAATTTTTTGAATGAAAATACATCACTAATTTACAGTCGCACATTTGCGATGATTTGTCTATTGACGTGTTTATCATTTTCCAGCTTCACCTTTATTCATCTTTTACCTGAACAAATTAAAATATTTCTTACAAGAGTTAATACAAAGTCTTCAGAACTTTGCGACATGACAACCAACAAACTGCTGCGTAATAAGGAAGGTCTTTGAATTTGGATTCTAAATTTTGAAGGAACGAAGTAAGTTGTCGATCGAATAAAGTTAACTGTCTTTGTTACAGTTCTTATTACTTCATGCATTTTCAATGTTTTTAAACAGAGAACTAGTTCGTGAAGAAGGCAATGGAAAGTCTTAATTTTTTGTTTATTATGATATATATAATGTAATGTTTTGATCAGTGTTCACTTTGGTTGAACACAAATGTCATCGATTTAGCGCCGTCAGTTGTTACAGAAACAAGCCTATCAAGAGAAAGATTATAAATTCCTAAAATGTTCCATACAGCGTCAAATATGTTTTCACCCAATGCAATTCCATAAAGAGGAATAATTTCTAACAATTCTTCAGTAATCTTCATTTATAATATGTCATAATACAGTAAGTGGGTTGGAATGGTATCGGAACGCAAGGTAGGATTTGTAACTCGCAATTGGTTTTCAAGCCGTCTTTTGTGCGGCAATTCAATGGATTTATAAATATTCATATTGATATTTTACAGACAGAAAAACACTTCAATTTTATTTATTGGCATAGGTAATCAGGGGCCAAAAAAATCTCTTTACTTTTTTCAGAAAAATGTTTTTCAAAGGTTCTTGATTTCTGGTACCAAAAACCTTCTATGCGTCACAAATATTAAGATATTGTCATTCTTTTCGTACATAATCTACATGCTAATATCTCCTAATAAAAGTATTATTTTTCTAATTTTTCAAGTAGTTTAGGTGAAAAAAAATTCAAAGTGCTGAAAAGTGCCAATTTTTAAATAATTGTATTAAGAACTTAGTAAAAATTTATTTTCTCCCCACAGTTTTATTCAATTTCAAAAATAGTACTGACAATTGATAAAAATGGTCATCCCTACATATTAATGTGAAAATAAGTAAAATATATTCAAGTACGTAACGGAAGGAACATTTTAAAAACTGCTAAATTTAGAAAATAATTTAGAAAATATCTCAACAAGCAAAAGGTTAAAAAAACTAAATTTTGTAAAAATAAAGATCATCGTTATGTGATGCAATATTTTCATTTGAAAAGTCTCAGTCCCACCAACATCGAAGCCGAGATAGATTCTAGTCTGAGAAATAATTTCCACCTTCGCTTACAACAATAAAATATTGAATGCAGACACGGGAAATTTCGGCCAAAATCTGAAGAAAAAAAAAGGTTTTGTAATTTTTTCATATTAATATGCATATAAATTCAGTAAACTGAGAAAATAAGTTGCCAAACAAAAGAAGGAAGGTGTAACATATGAGGTAGGACAATTTTAATTGATATGTTTGATTCTAAATAAATAAATTATTACGTTTTTTTTTCAGAAAAATGTTTTTCTCAGCTTCTTGATTTCTGGTACCAAAAATCCTTCTACGCGTCACAAATATTAAGATTTTGTACATTTCTACACATGTGTGTTGTTAACACACAGTTAAAATTTCGGCTCAGTAGCAATTCATTTACAAGAATTTGAAATTTCAGTTCCTGTGTCTCTTAAATGAGGCCGTACGAACTGCCAAGCGGAACAACATCACAGTTACCTACTAAATGAAGTGACCACGGCAGAAAAATCCGCAAAATGGAATACCATTACAGTCGACTGAAAGTGCGTGAGTTAACAGACAAGGTGTCAAAACGTTTCATAGTATTGAGTGAAAAATAGGTAATGGCAAAGCTTACATTGGAACTGAAACAGTGCCGTGAGGATGTTTCGTTCCAGTGTTTTGCGAGGTTTCACAGCAATAAAGCCAAGTTTTTACGTCGATTCAGAATCCTGGATGAAACAAGGGACCTCCACTTCGCACCTGAGTCGAAACAACGATCAAAGCTATGTTCTGAAAAGGGAGAATCAGCTACTAAAAAAAATGCAATACAATTTGCTGGAAAGCATCAGATTTTTTTGGGATACGTTTTGAATAATTTTCATCGATGAAATAAAAAAACGGCTGCATTTTCGAAAACGAAAGTGTTGTTTCTTCATGACAATACACCAGTTCACACATCCAATATCACGGTGACCAAAATTAATCAGTTAAAGAAGGATTTGCTTGCTTCGCCAGATTAAGCTTAATTTGATCATTTTCTGTTTCCGGCTCAGTGGCAAAAGATTGGCGTCGTGGAAGAAGTGGAGTCTGCAGTTGATGGGTTTCTGAAGAGACCAGTGGTTCTCACTTTAAACATGGTAAGAAAACTTTGCTGGAAAATAAGAGCGATCTAAAAGGAAACTATGTTGAGAGACAAAGATTTTCCCATATTTTTGTTTCTTTGCTAGTTCGGTTAGTCTGCGACTACCTTCTTCATTCTTTCTATATCCCCTTTCTAATTTTTCAGTCCCACAATTTTTTTCTTCGCTCCCATCCATCTTTACTTAAGATTCAAACAATTTCATAAAGTGTCACCAGAAGACTTCACAGCTTTATTAGTTTTGGACTGATTATGTGCGTAATCAACAACAGTAAAATTTCTTACTCAACGATTCACCCCTTTTAAAATCTATTTTGACGGAATCTTCATTTTTTTTCGAATATAAAATTTCAACGTTTCAAGTACGCCGTGGCTTACGCAAAAACAACTTCCTGTTCGGAATAATAGGCTTTCCTCTTGTGGAAAAAATTCTTTTCTTATGGCTTCTTAGCTGCCTTCATCCTTAATAGTCAAGCCCCGACGTGAAGACCGTTATTATGACGATTATTCTCAGCTTGTTTTGAAGCCAAATGTCGTGGACACGCGTGCTGCATCTCACCTCACCATGTTATTTGCGCAATTTCGGACAATGCCCTCTCCCGCAATTAGCGCTCCACGTCGCTGAACGTCCTTGTTCCACCGCAAGGATCAGCTGCAGTTCCGGACCAGCTCTGGAGACGAGACTGTCACGTGACGTAAATGATTCCTGACTCCCTGGAATTTGTGTTGTCTAAAATCTAATGCATTATGGCGAGCTTATATGAGCCTAGTTACGAGAACAATCCACTGGTGCCTCTATATTTAGGATCTCAGTCACTTTAGCAGACAACAGACTGAGCATCAATATTAAAATAATCTCTGGTGGTCAAAACCAATACAATCGCGAAGTTATTTTGAAAATACAAAACACAGGATGCTCTGGTTTGAATTTTAAGATCACAATCCATTCTTTTTCTTATAATGAAGATCGGCGAGAAACTTGCCTGCTTATTTTAGCCCAGCCAATTAACGGAATCAACCTCACACAAAGAACATGATATTATAATTTTTCAATATTTGTCAAGACATGTGCTAAAAGTAAGGAACAGTTTGCAGCTTCGAAATTTCTTTTGAGTTGGGCAACACAAAATTTATTCTCGTATCGGATTTCTGCTAAATATCTTCTGGAGCATGAGTCCTGCAGAAAACCCTCTGTTTCACCATTTCAAGAACTTACTCTAAATCTACTAAGGCTAATAATAAAAATCGTTTATTGATTTAATTGTTTTGTATCAGTTGCAGGAAATAAAAAGTTATAATTTTAGAAGATAAGAATGGAATAATGTCTACCGGACACGGAAATCGAACCTGAGACCTCCCGCTTCCTGGGCGGATGCTCTACAGCTATGCTAGTTCAGGTCGACCGCGAGACCCTCCACTCTTGTAAACCTAAAGCTGAATGTCCATTCTTCAGGAATTTCCTAGTTTCATTGTAGGTCAGCCTGAGCTTAAGGCTTACAGGTGTGGCGTACTGTGGCATCAAATCTCGTGGTCGACTGATAGATCATACGCCCGGTAAGCGGGAGGTCTCATGTTCGATTCCCGGTTCGGGTCGACACTTTTCCATTCTTGTCTTCTAAATTTAGTTTCAGGCCTTCGGCTGAGTTTCAATTGAAGCAATTATTCTCCCTTAAAAGTCATAAATTTTCACACCGTTTAATTTTTTTTTGTCGAATGTGCTTTTGGCGGTGCCATCAACAACTGCGTTTCCCAAATAATATCTTAATTAATTCCCTTCATTTCAATCATTTTTTCAGTCGATGATCTTTAAATACATTCGTTTTCTCCTTAATTTATAAGGTTACACATTCAGGATATCCCGACGAGTTAATTTATGAAGTCCAATGCTATTATAATTTTAAAATATTTTAAAATTGAATTCGAGTTTCCATGTTTTAGTTGTCAAAAGCTACTTTGACCAAATGAATTACTTCAAACAATATTACTTTATACTACCTGCAGCTGATATAAAAATAGAGGAAGTTAAAGTAGTAGATATTTACCAAACTACAAAACATTCCAATAAACATCTATTTGGAAATCGGAACTGTCGATTTCCTTTGCGAAAAGTTCTCATCGCTCAAGGTAAGCCCTTCTCGTCTCAAATTATAGTTAAATAAATTCACTACAAATACATTACATATGTCCTTCGTCCTGGGATGAGCATTTTCTTTCTGGAGGACGCATCCTAAGATATAAAATTAGAACTATATAGCTGGGTTCGTTGAGCTAACTTGTAATAACCTATTTTAATCGTTCTATTGTCCTCTCTGACAGCTAAAATTATATTCGTAAAATCACTCGTTTCTAATTTAATTGCATTTACTCATACTGCAGCTGAAAATATTACACATTTAATTGGAGAATAACTTAATACAAGTAAACGCTTTAATGAGTAACTTGAATATTTTACTGGATAAAATTTATGTGTATTCGGTAAGGAGGAATATTAGAAGACTGTATGCACAATGTTAACAAAGTAAAATATATTACAATACTTTTTAAAGCAGAATAATGCTAACCGATATTACAAAAATGTAGGTAAGCCACGTGTTAAGAAAGTAAGAGTCCGTCTTATCGCCTTTGCAAACACCGTGAAAGCCACATAAGACAACCGGGAAAAAGACTTCCTACAAAGCTCATTTGTTTGCAAAAATATACACAAGTTAAAGTTTAATTTATTAATACAATACTTTTGTGGTTGAGTAACAGATACTGCGAATTTGCAAACAATTAGCAATAAATGTGCAGAATGATTATTCAAATAGAAGATAATACATTCAGACAGAACAATTGAAGGTTAGAGGAAATTAACGCTAATTGTTTTACAACTATTTATGATAAAAATAATTATTTTCCGCAACCTACATAATAGGACTTCAACTTTAATTAATTTAGGGGATGAAGAATGAGAAGAATCAGAAAGGCAATTTCCGAGTATTACAGCGTTAACTGTTGATTTTAACAAAGGGTTTCTCAAATGGGGTAGGTCGATATTAGGAGCCTGTGGCGGCCACGTTTTTTCGCTGGCGTCAAACATGTTATTATAATTATTTAGCCACTGATGACAAATCGCCATGGCAAGCTAAACGATTGAGCAGCACTTCCCAATGATTAAAACTTTGTTATCAAAATGAGTGTTAATGCAAACGGTGTGTGCGATGCGCAAGCCTTTTCATTACCGCATAACTAGCACATAATCCATAACTGCTTATCGTATTCCAACCTTTGCCACCCACTTCTGCACTTACCCCAAACACTTCCCTCTAATGCCAATTTTACAAGAATCTGTCTCATTCTCTCGGTCAACGTCCTCCATATTGTTCGCTCTTCCACTGTTTTACTTATTCTGCTGATTCTATTCACACACCTGATTTTCAGCATTCTCCTATAGCACCACATTTCAAAGGCTTCTATTCTTTTCCTTTCTGAAACTCGCACCGTCCACGTTTCGCACACATATAACGCCACACTGCTATACGAACATTTTTAGAAATAATTTCATAATATTCACACTTATATTACCCGTAAGTAAATTCCTCTTTTCTCCTTCGAAATATCTCTTCCCAATCTACCACCCTTCGTTATTCCACAGTTTCCCATACTCCATTCCATTACCTTGGTTTTGCCTCTATTAATCCTCATATCAAACTCTTTCTCCAGGACAACGTTCAAGCCAAGTCTTCTTATGACTCCCTAATACTACAATATAATCGGCAAACCGTAGGGTTTTTATTTCTTCTCCTTGCAGTATGATTCCTTAGAAATAATATGTTTAAAATGTTGATCTTTATTACATCTAGAAAACCCTCTTGACGATTAATGAAGCGTACACAGGTCTTGGCAGGCGCCCTGATTCCTGCCGCTCGAACAGCCCAGGCGCAATCACTGGTTGACATTACTATAATTACTTTATATTTTCAAATCTATTGAACTATTATGGCAACGTGATAATAGAAAGACTCATAGAGAAAATTTAAGTAAGTTTTGGATAAGTATTTATGAAATTATACAAGCCATAGATTACTTAATAGTCAAATTGAGAGTCACATATAAAGTACATCATCTTAAAATGAACTGAGTCCTACTACCGGATAATTTTTAATATTGAACGTTTCAATAGATCTATCGATGAGCCAGATATGAGTCATGTTGGATCTGGACCGGAGGTGTGCAGTCATATTGTCTCACTGGATTTTCCGTAGCATACATGTCTATCCTGCTCGAACCGATGACCATTTCTACATAGCGAACAAATGAATTTTGACCTGTTGAAGATAAATATGGAAATTTGTTCCGGTTTACAAACTTTAATATTTAAAAAATATATATGTAATATTTTTATTAATTGCGACTGATAAAAGATATTTAGGAGGCAAAATCATAATAAATATTTTGTAAATGTCTCCGATAACGTGCCAAAAGTACAAGTACGTCCATAATTTATTCAGGGCTTTTTAAGCATATTTCCTTTATGCCAGAAGACGGTGAAACGCTGCCAAGTGAGTGTTTGACACGTCAGTGCAACACGTAGTGGTTCTAAACGCCGCCACGTCATGACAAAAGCTTGGAATGTCTCTTCCTGATGCAATGTATGAAATATTCACAGTCAATTAGATAGAAATTTAATTCAGTCACGAATTACATTTGTGTCTTATTTTTTCCAAGCATTTGATTATATTGATTTTTAAACAATTGTTCAAATCGAGAAATGTTTCGATATACTATCCAGCGCTATAAATAACATTATTTTATTTAGTTTCTATAACCGATGGCAGCGTTACATTGCTTCCAACACCTATCTATCTGTGTTATTAAATTAATTTATATGTGAAACAAAAAATTTCCCTGCTTAGCAATTTGTTTTTCTCCCTTTCCACATATTAATTTATTACGAAATGTTTTCATTCTAAAAATATATACACTTATAAGCACAAGTCGTATCCACCTGTGATGATAGATTTTCTCTATTTATAAAGTTACTGACAGATATTATTGTAATTTAAAGCTAGTGTGACAGTTGTTTAACTTGATATTTTCTTTTAAAACACTTTTAATATTTTGTTGTAGATTACTTATAAAAAGAAGAAAATCATATTCCGATATAATTGATTTTTCTACTGTCTCCAAAAGCAACATGACGCTAAAATTGAACGATGTAAATTCATAACCTCTTCTCGATCAAACATTAACTGTGGAAATGTTTGAATATTATTTTGGGAAATATACTGACGAAAGTCTTAACAAAACGGAGTAGTAGTAATTCTGATCCTTTCATTTTCAATTTCCAATTTAAAGTAGGTCTATTACATACACTATCACAGACTACTTTATAAATATCTGTGACTTATTTAACAACAAATGATATATTCCGTTATGATAGTTATTAGCGTATGTAATGTTTAAATGAGGCTGAAAACAGAGAAAAATTAATAATTAGGTTGAACTGAAGTTAACAATACACAAAACTACTACATTACAAAGATATAAAAGAACAGCCAAAGAAAATAATAATTAGAGCCAAAGAACATTAAAAGATAATCAGTATACATTTGACCATTCTACCTCATGAATGAAGACATTATATATGGGCCTACTACTAAGGCAATTCGTGTCCGTTTTTACATTCGTTGTATTAGTGTTTGCGTTTAATGTGAAGATTTCGGAAACTAAACGGGTTTTGTAATGGCTGCCTTTGTCTAAAATTTGGAAATTATCCCAGTCAATAGTATGGTTAGATTTGTAATTTGTCTTGTGGGAGCTTGATATTGCATTTCTGTTCCTTAATTTTCGTTTAGTTTGGCCTATGTATACACATGGACAGTAATTACAATTTAATTGATAAACTGTTGTATTGACAAGTAAACTACATTTCTTCCCCTACATCCTTTAAAATATTTGTCTGTAGTTTTCGCACTACAAGTTGTCAGCGATATAAAATTTAACGCACCGCATGATTGTTTGTAAAATTATTTCGGCGACATTCCCATCAGTGAGGCAGAGTAAGAGATTATTGGTTTCCAAAATATGACAATGGAGTGTTTTTCAAGTATTTAGGAAGTTACTTAGGGAAAGTATATTTTGACTTACCGTTACCATATTGGATTTTATTTCAATAGGGCTTTTAAAGCAGCCGAGAACTGAGTTTAACGTGGTTCTGAATATTGTTCTCACAATGTCACATTTCTTTTTTTTTTTTTCTTTTTTTGGTTAACAGGCTACATGAGGGTGATCCTGAAACAGGCAACTCCCCTTTAATAGCATAGGAAGGGAATTGAAAAAAGGGGGGATGCGGAAGGTAGAGCAAGGTTGCCATCTTACTACATTCAACATTTTATATTGATACCTGATTCGCCGAAGTATCTTTGGTAATGTTTAGTATTCTTTGGCTATTGAAGTGTTTTCTTCGCTAACTCCCATTGTTTCGCATAGGTCGTTCTTTAAATAATGATAGTAAATTTAAAAATCAAAGTGCTGCCCGATATTGTAGTCTGGTTTACCGTGGTTCAAAATTAGAAAATAATGTAAATTTTTATGTTTTATGAGCGCAATAACATGATTCATTTTAATTATAACTTGCGTATATTATAATCATTCCTTGTTAAATAAAATGTGTTTTTTCTACATTGAACTTTAACCCTGCAGCAGATAAACTTTTACAGGTTTCATTACAAAATCGCAATAGTGGATAATGTCATTGGTCATTATTCAATTTTCTTCATCATGAAAACATAATACCGATTTTTTTCTCTTTTGTAGTGCTAAATAACTGTTGATAACTATAAGCTAAAAAGTAAACTTCAGAAAGCTACAAATTTCTGGAAATGATTTTAGAAAACAATGAAGTTTTAGATTGTTCTTGCTGTACATTTTGAAATTGTAGGTCGGTTGTACTTTTCGGTGCAAACTGACAATCGTTAAAGAAAAACAATATCAAGTCGGAACCTATTTCTTATAGACATTTTGTTTCCACACTTAATGGGAGCAACTTTGAATTTCTTTCATTAGCTTTAGGTTTAGCATTAAATATTTCCTAGGTAGTTTGTCTTTTTCCCTTTTACAGATATTGCGTTTTCATTCTTATTGCAATTTTTTAAAATTACTTTTGCGTACTGGCAAAATATTTTAAAGATCTAACACCATATCTAATGTCGTTGTTAATATTCATCTTCGAGTGGATTTTTTTTCATTTAAAATTATTAAACGAAAGTGTTCTGAAAATTTGACACGGTGCCTTTGTCTTTTCTGCTGTTATATTAGTCTTGTAAAGTTTGCATTAGAGGGAAGTATATGGTGCAAGAACAGAAGAGGGAGGCCAAGGATGGAAACGCTAAGCATATTAGGGACGATGTGGCTATATAGTATTGAAAAGGCTTGTACAGGATTTGCTAGCATGGAGGATTGCATCAGACAAGTCTTAGGACTGATTATCACAACATCAACAACACATATTAATTAGCCAATAGGTACTCGAGCAAATTTTTTGTTGCTCGTCCGGTATAGCAATACATCAAAAACGTAAATGAGTGATAACTATTAACTTTCGATTTTATTTACAGCTGATGATAATTCGAAGGTCCGGACAGCCAACACGATAGGCTACCGAATGTTATCTGTCCGTGAGGAATGCGCATGCGCGAGGTAGCATATACCTGTGCCTCCGCATGCCGCTTGCTTATACCTGGCTGCGCAGAGCTGCTGGAAGGTCATTGACAGGACTCAGCGCCTTAGGAATTCGGATCCGTATAAAGTCCCGCTACTCACCTGCCTCGTCGAGTCCTCTGCCGGCGGTCGGGAGCGCACCCACTTTTCCTCCCCCAAGGATGCGATAGAGACACATTACAGCTCGACGAGTGTTTTCATTTACGTGTATTTAAGTGAACAAGAATTCGAAATGAAGCGATTACTGAGAAATGTTTTTCTTCTGTTGCTTGTGACGTGTACCTTAGCAGAGGAAGAAGTAAATCCGTTTGTGGAGGCTGCAAAGTCACTCCTAAAGGACCAGTTAAAAAATAGAGATGGTGGTGGACTGGGAGCAGTTGCGGGAATTGTGAAGAATTTCATGCAGTCAGAGAGTGGCAAACACATTGGGGATATGATTAAGAACGGCGATTTGCTGTCGAGTGTCGCGTCGCTGTTAGACAAAGACAGCGATAGTTCTTCCGGAGGGATAGACCCTCAACTCATCAGCTCAATGCTAGGAATGATGGCAGGAAGCAATTCCGAAGAGAACAGCGTACAAGGAGATGAGCCCAAGCAGCAGCAGCAGCAAGTGGACTGGGGTAGCATGTTGTCCCTCGCTTCAGGGTTATTGGGAGGTGACGACCAGGGTGAGGGAACGGGAAATGGTGTCGCGGGGCTGCTCAACATCCTTCCTATGCTTCTTCAAGCTGGAGGGTCCAACACCAAAGAAACGGGAAGAGGATCGGCTTTCACGCCCCTCATGTCAACCCTAAGCGACTACTGGTCACATTTCACGAATTCGGAGTTAGGGAAGACTGTATGGGAGAGCAGTGGTCTGAAGGCAACGGTCAAACTGTTCACAGATGATGAAGGCAACCTTGACTTGGAACGTATCTACAAGTCCCTCGAAAACGCCAGCTTCAGGAAGAGGTGGGTCCGCAGCCTCTCCGCTTACGTCTCGGAATGGATAACGCACCTTACGAATCCAGCGACTCAACAAAGGTAACAATGCAATCCTAATTCTTGTTTGCCATCAGCAAATTTGCCAGTTCATAGAGATTTATACTTCTCCCCAGGTATCTTACGACAGCACAGTTTATGGGCAACGGATTCCTCAAGGCACAAGGCTACCAAAAGTCCCTGATGTTTGATCCTCAGAAACCTGCTGAATCTCTGAGTAAAATTGCTAATGCCATTGCAAAACGACATTTTGCCCTCGACATTGATTCTGGGACATACATTAAACCTGCTGTCTCCTATATGCAGGTATCTGTACATTTTATTTTAAATGCAGCTAAACGCTTTTAAAATTGACAATCCAAACGACAGGTGTAGCTAAGTATTGGTTTCTCTCATATTTAAAATTATACTTTGTCATCTAAAAAGCGAAAATAAATAAATACCTAGTTACATAGTAATGAGGCAAAAATAAGTCTTATTTCATTATAGTACTCTATACTTTGAATTAAATCCTTAATTAAAGCTAACATTTATTTACTGGGTTTATATAACTGGAGTCAAACATATTTTTATTAAACTTAGTAAATTTCTTCATATTCATTATAATTTCTTTATCTGTAGGAAGTATTTAAATTAGGACAAGCAAAAGGTCTTAGCTTGTCACACCTCAGTACTAAGGAAATTGAAGACAAGCTGACGGACACGATAAGTGGAGAACTGATAGAGCCAGTCATGAGAGTCTGGCGGGCATACAGGTTTGCCGTTCGAAATCCAGAATGTGATCGTTACATAATGTGCACGGTGAACCAAAAGGATACTGCAATTGAAGGTGGTTTTAAACCTGGTGTCACCAAGCTTTCAAGGTATGCAATACTTGATTTTACATATAAATTGCTGTCTACTTAACTACTAAAAGATAATTTTTACTGTAACATAAGAGCTAAGTTTTCAGTTGGCTAAAATGGAATAATATTGCTATTGCATTTACTGACAAATGAAATATATTCAAAAGGTTTGAGTGAAATATTTTCCATCCAATTAATATTCTTTGTAACTTCTGGAAAAATAACTCTCTAAACCTGGGTTTCAGAGATTCATGTTTCTCAGGGCCTAAATAGGTGTTCTGCAAAAATTATATCTATAATTTAGAATTAGGAATTACTCAACCTAAAAATAAGCCAAGCATTCTATTAAATTTTCTAAAGTGTTTCATTACAGAAAAAGTTTGGGAAATCTTGCTCAAAATAACACACACCCATAATTTTAAATTAAATATTTTGTACCTAAATATTATCAAAAGTGAAGTCAATTCATTAATAACTACAATTTACAACAATTTCAGTATGGCAGCAATATGGTACCTCTCTGGTAACACTGGGACCCCAATTTGGAAGTTGTATAATGCAGCTGTTAGTGATCATGATTGTCCTGTGAGTGAATTAATTCAGTTATTATAACTTACAAAATATTTTATTGTACAAATTCATTCAAATATTTAATAATTATTAGGTAATAAAATTAATCTAATTTAACTTTTTTAGGTGCAATACCCTGCTGATTGTTCTGAATTCCATGAAGAAGATACTAAAGCAACAACAGAATATGCCCATAGTGAACTTTGAGATTGGATTATGCTCAAGTGAAAATGAGTGATTGGTGTGAATGTGTTTTTTGACAGTTATGTGATGAATGATAGGAAGAATATATTACATATGGCATGAACAGCATTTTACATAAAATTTTAGTAAAATACAGATCTCTGCAAAGTCCACAAAATTTACAATAACATAACTCAATTTTAAATGCACAAATGTCTTTCATATTCATGTAAAATTATGATCAAAATATATTTGTGAACATATGTTCATTAATTCTTACATGTCTCGATCTATTATTAACATAAGA
The DNA here is from genome assembly GCA_034510155.1 of Eucriotettix oculatus. Lineage (NCBI taxonomy): Eukaryota > Metazoa > Arthropoda > Insecta > Orthoptera > Tetrigidae > Eucriotettix > Eucriotettix oculatus. The sequence goes on from CM067376.1 coordinate 57,345,009, forward strand.
CAGCGAGGACGTTCACAGAGAATATTATAATTAAATCTTTTCAGGTTTCCAGCCAAGTTAAGCATTTATTGTTACACAATGCTTCTATTGCATGCTCTACCATGACCATTAAAAGTAACCTTGTGATGATGGCAGGGCATTCCAGGAAAATGTTATGTAGTAATAATTTTGAACCATTCTGATGCAATCACTGCTTGGTGTCAACATGTTGGACACCTCATACTGGTTGACTGGCCCTAAAAATGTCACATCCCCAGTCATTATATAGTGTGTCCAATTGAATCACTACCACAAAGAATATAAATATCTTATCAATCAGTGAATGTAGTAAAATGATTCTCCTCTAGTCTCTTGGAGTTTGGTACAAATGAAAATTATGAAAATAACCCATCCATACTAAAATGGGGTACAGAAGCAAAATTAGGGGGGGGATGGGATGTTACTATAAAGAAGATGTTGAGTCCAGGACTTTGTCTTGACTACAAGACATGTTGGAAGCAGCGTTCACATAGACAGAACACAGCTTCTCAAGAATCAGAAGGTAGGACTTTGTAGAGGGTTAGTGTGAAGCACTGGTTGGAATTATTAGGTTTGAGGCTCCAGGCATGGGCAGCTATGGGGAATTGGGTTTTTAAAATTTTGACTATGCTTGCTTTGGTTGGTAATACATTCGGGTAGGAGAGACAGGTTATATTTTCTTTAATTTTATACGTTATGTTATTGGTGGGATTCTGGAAGATTGTGATAGGTGGAAGTGTAAAGCAGACATGGCATCTGTTCCTACTGTAAGGTTTGAAGCCACATGGGTGTAAGGGGCTGGAGGTGTGGGGTTTATACGGTTGAACAAGAGCATTGTGGAGATTGGGATGGGCACCTAAGGCAACCCTTGGACATGCAGTACTACAGTAGTTGTTTAATTAACATATATATATGTTTGAAATCACACATTTGATAATTGGATTTTGAATAAAGATAGAAATTTGTAAGAAAATTCACTTTAAAATCATATGCTTGACATAGTATTATGCTCAAAGACAGGAATATGTTAAGTGTGGAGAGAAATGGAAGTAGAAAGGTAGAGTAAAAACAGAACTTGATGTATTATCAAGTTACACATAACACAGTAACCACTGATTATATCAAATTATGGCAAATGAGAATTATTCTCGACTACATTTGAAAAATCAAACGGAAGTGTCATCGTCTATTAACATATACTTTTTTTAAACTCTCAAATTTTAATTGAAATCCACTGAGTCATTTCGGAGCCTATTCGAGATGAACATATAGACGCTTCAATTTTATTTATTGGTATAGATAGTGTAAATATTTTATTAAGCTTAAGTATGAAGTATTTTGAAATATTATAGAAGCTGTATAGTGAAGTTGAGATTATTGCCTTCTTTTGGAATAATTAGTTTTTCCTACAATAACAAAAGGTAGGAGAATTCACCAATGTATTACTTCCATCATTATCATAGAAATTCTGTTATTTTGCAATTATTCCCCCTCATTAATTTTTTTTATCTAAAAATGGGAATGTGCCTTATATTATTTCTTTAACTTACAACAGCAATTGAACCCCACTCAATAATCATACTGAAAGTTTCTCTTTTTTATTCACATGGACTTCTGGGAAACTACCAACTGAAGTCCCTTTACATTAGCCTAACCCCTCAAAACTTTTCATGGAAAAAATTTATGTAGAAAAAACTTAGATACTTAAATAAATAGTTTTAACATCCCAATGATTTCCAGCCAATAATTTTAAATTCATTTACATAAATTAATTAAGAAAATGGGTTTTCAATTAGCATAAATTAACAAAAATAAAACACTGCACTTCAAAGGTCTGAAAGTATTTAATTATATATCAACTCGTGTAACAAAACAAATACAAAGATTCATTGTGATGTACATTTCATGCCTTAATTTTAAATATATTTTGGGTAATAAATACGCCTCGAAGATGAGCAAAATATCTACTGACTAAATGAAAAATTTAAAAATACAATAGAATGAACAAAATTCAATTCTTCCCTTACTTTAAATAAAACTTCCAACACTTTTATTACTCCAGTCAATTTGAAAGCAAATGATATTATTATGACAATAAAAGAGAAAAGCAGGTAGTATTAAGTCAGACTAATCAAGATAAAATGTTAATACAATCATAAAGTAAGAGAAAAAATATTTGCAAAGACAATGACATAAAACATTTGGTGTGAATTTTGTTTCAAATAGGTATTCTTGTTATCTTAAATTAGAAATCACAGTATAAAATCACAGCAGCATAATCTTTGGACGGATGACTAGACTCATAATTACTTTGACAATAAAAATATAAGAGGAATGTAAAAATTATTCACCAATTCAATTAATAAAATATTTACAAATTTGGTAACTACTTCTTCTTTAAATTCTTACAGACCCATTCCATCCCATCCTATAAAAGAAAGTAAAAAATTTTTAGTACTTACTATATATGCATACACACACATACAATTGATATGTAGAGGAGAGAGTACTTACCTGAAATGAAGCCTAGCATTACCATGTCAGACAGAAAACATTTAAAATTTTCGGAGGTAAAATTAGTTTTCCTGTCTGACATAGTGACACGGGTCATCAATTTTATTTAAGTCATTAACTCTCTTTCTTGAACACATCAATAAAATTGAGAAAGTCACATCATCCTTACTGTTTGTAAGCAATAACATGCCATGTCCCATGTACAATAGAGAAAGGAGGAGGGGGAGGAGAATATTGTCTTTTTAGGAGAAACTTCATTTTCCAACACACCTGTGCAACTACTGTCATTGTTGAAATGATATATTATAGTCTTACAAACAGGTATAAAGACTGAGGTTACATCATTTTACCACAGGCTATACTTATATTTTAGCTTAAATGGACACAATTCTTAATGTAAAACATATCCTGAACTTAACACAATATATTTCCTAGCTCCGGTGTTTTAAGAATTACTTTGAAACTACCAAACTGTCTTCACAAAGGTTTGAGGTCTATTCCCATTACAATATCAGGAAAGCAGCCTACTACGCATAATGTTTACACATGACAAGCTAAATCTCCTGAGTTATACTTGTTTATACACAAGGAGTTTGGCTGGAAACCCTGAACTTGTGTATGCAATATGATATCTGCATGCATCAGTGAGCACTCAATTCCCTCAAAGCTCTACCCCCCCCCCCCCCGATTCTTCAGAAGCTGAACTCATCTATGGGAACTTTTGTATCTACATGTCTTGCAGTCCAGACAAAGCCCTGGACTCAATATTCTACACACAGTAACCATCACCTTGCTCCCCCCCTCCAAATCTCACCACCCATAACAGCACAAACACATGTATTTCCATTTGAGTTTGTATGTGGTAAAACCTTGATATGTGCATGAATGCAGTAAGGTGTGATTGTATCTGTGTGTATTTACATGTAGACCCCTTTGAGGATGAATATATTAATATGTAGATGTGTTTGCATGATGGTGTGTGTGTGTTAATGTGGGGGTGTTTGTATGCATCTCCCCTGCTACCATCAATTCTTTGCCTCTTCCCGGACTCTCATTGAGAGAGAAAGTGGGTGGTGTCCATTGTCTATGAGCAAAAGCTAACTGAGCAGCAATTTTGGTCTGCTCAGTCAGCTGCTGGCCGTCACTGGAAACGTCTTCCCAACCTTCTGATGAAGAGGGAGGTGCACCCAAAAATTTAAGAACTTCAAACACTACAGGGTTTCTGCCATCTGTGAACCTCAGGTAAGTCACAAACTTTCTATCTCTCTTTCCTGAAGTTCTAAATTTTCGTAAGTATGTTAGGATAATAGAATAGTTAGTAAAGATAGAAATATGGGGGAAAGGTAGGAATACAACCTAAAGAAATCATATGCTCAAATAAAAGAAAATGTGCAAACAAAGAGAGGAAAGAAAGTTGAATATATCCCATCATTCAGAAACTTAAATTATTAAAAACTGTATCCTTGAAAAAAATTTAAATTGTTAATCTATGATTTCTCATTTAAAGGAATGTAATAATGTAATTTGAGAGCTAATCAAGACAAGAATACTGAGATTATTTTATGTATACTGATTTCAATTCAGTTTGAAATTGAGAACCAATTATGCTGGTTTTGAGGATTTTCTAGAGGTTGTGAATGACTTCATAGAGAAATAGCTTCATTTGCTTGAATGTGAGAATGTGGATGGAGCAAATATAATTTTTATAAATATTTTGTAACAATTTAATAGAATACCCTTCAGTTTGAAATCAGACTCCAAATTTGTTTTTGTTTTTAAATCATAATCATTAATAATCAATTTTATATTCCTTAGAAAATTTAATTTAAAGCAGAAAACAACAGTGACTAATTACTAGCACTACAACATTTATTAATTTTTTTCCTTCCATGCATTGCATCAGTACAATTCTATGAAAATTGCACAATTTTTTTAGTTTTATCATTCTTGTGTAGGTGTCATTTTTGGATTGAATATATGTTGTACTAGTAAAAGGGTTTGTCGTCAGCTGCTGGGGCCCCTATCATATATGAGGAGTGGGGCTTAATAAGGGTATGTTGTAATGCTAGTGATCTCAAACTCATCCAGTTCCATATATAATTCTTCATCTTAAACGGCAATTTAGAGTAATGTATAACCAACCATAAGGCATAATGGAAAAGTCTTCAAATGATTTCTTCACATTCACAAACTAAATGAAACATATTTTGTCTAGAATATAATCAGTTACCTACAAAGAATGGCCAAAAGTCAGAAATAGAAAATTTTAATTTGAAAATATCTCCCTCCTCAGTTCACTAATTAAGGTATAACAAAATTTTATGTTTCTGTCTGGGGGACAAAATGTTTTCAAATTAAATCATTCTATTTCTGCCCTTTGGCCATTATTCATATTTTATTTATAACATTAAGTCAGATAATTAATTACTTTATTTATAATTTAACCAACTGCTTATCAAACTATGAATGAAAAAATTCTACACACCTTCACACCTTCTCCAGCTGTTGCTGAGCAAGCCTGTATCTGCCAGGCTCTATCTTTAATGGTGTGAAGACCCAAGCCTTCTGCAATCTCAGAAGCTGGTAAAGCATGAAGCAGATCTTGTTTGTTTGCAAAGACTAACAATGGAACACCGGACAATTTGTCTTCCATTAACAGTTCTTCTAATTCTTGCCCAGTCTCTTCTAATCTTTTTCTATCAGCACTATCTATAACATATATCTGGGGAAAAGAAGAAAGTGTATAAGATACATGAAATAACTAATAGAATAACTACCCACTTGATAAATTAATGGAGGCCAAAAAATTAAAATGAGATTACTCATTAAATAGCATAAAGCAAATGAATTTGTCATAGGAAACAAAGCAGCAAAATATCAATGCCTTCTAAATATGCATAAATATTGTGGAATATTAGCATAAAAAGTATTCGATTAATAATAAAAATTAAGTGATAAAATAAATGTTACAATATTTTTGCATCCTTGTTGCTTTTATCGGGCATTTCAAAATCACAAGAATAGGACTCCACTCAAAGCATTTTAAGTTCGTCAACTGGTTTGAACAGTATTGGCTCTAGAGATTTTGACAAAAGTAACAACTGCAGAAATAATGTATGGTATTTACTTTATCACTTTTCTACTTCTACATCTAACAGACATTAGAACGATTTTAAGCAATGATAATCTTATAAGTATAGTTGGCAATATTGCTAAAATTAGTTATCAACACCATTTTTATTCACTCTAAATCATTTAAATTTGGTGTTACTTTTCTCTTTATAAAAAATTTATTTCTGAATAAATATAAATTTCCATTTTCTATATGTTTAAAATAAATTGCAGCAAATTTATAATTAAGTTAATTGAAAGACGTATATCTTGAAAAAGTGTCAAACCAGTGAAACTTAAATGTCATCCATTTGATAATGATTAATAGGTGTAATGTCAAACTTGTCAATGTGACAAATTGAAACTACTACTTCATAGCACAACTATCAACATCAGAAATTATTCATCATTCTTGTGCATTTTGCTTACAAGTAAGTTGTTTAACAGCAAATAATAGTTATTGTGAGATTGTCAAATAATATTGCTGTGAAGCTGAAGTGTATAATTATACAGATAAGTATAGTTAGTAAAATTGAGTGAAATTAAAATTATGATATACACTTATTCCTTATCATTGCATTTTATACATACTAAAACATCAGTATTTTCAAAATAGTTTCTCCAGTAGGGCCTTATCTTTCTTTGGCCACCAATATCCCAAACGTTAAGTTTCAAGCCTTCAGACTGAACCGACTTGATATTAAAGCCTTGTGTTGGTGTTATGTGTGTCACATCTTCAGAAGCAAGTTTTTTCAAAAGGGTAGTTTTTCCTGCATTATCCAGTCCTAGCAGTAACAAACGTAATTCCTTTTCAGGCGAAGATTTAAGTTTTCTAAGAATGGAGAGTAGGCCCTATATAAAATGGAAATCCGTAATTCACGTCTTTAAAGCAACAATACGAAAAAATTAAGTACATTGTAACTAATCATATTTCAATAATATAATCAATTTACTCAGTGAAAAATTTGTAAGCATAAATAGTTACCATATTTGTTCCTGACTCTGAATAATCTTTATTGTCCCCTAGTATCTTTGTTTATTTAATAAGTTGTTCCTGATAAACACAACGTACCGGCTGACGTTAATTTCAAAGATATGTCATTACAAAGACGATTGAAGAGATGCCTTGTTACGGTGTGTGTCTTTATTTTGGCATAATTAAATTAGGACTGATGGATTTCTAGTAAAAAGTATTGATAACCAAAAAGAGCCATTGCAGGCTAACAATAAAAACTATAATCATAATATAGCAGTCATAATATAAAATAAGCCTTCGACTTATATAACCAGTCATCTCGTTCTCAACACAGGTGAAAGCGGCACGATTGTAATTAACTTGAATAATTAGTTACATATTATTAATTTTTATGACAATTAAATATATTTTAAATGATGTTATTAGCCACTTTGTCAGTATTTTTATAATTTAAATATAACGACGTTTCGTCTCTCATTTGAGATTTCTTCAGGTATCTGTACACTCTAGGATTCCTTAAGCCGAAAATTTTCATGGATTTAAGTTCCACGTACAGCTAAATTTTTACCTGAAGAAGTCTCAAATGGTAGACAAAACGTAAAATTTAATATGTAAATTATAAAAATACTGACAAATAGGCTGATTAAATCATTAATTAGTAGTTACATTGGTTTCCAAACACGATATGACAATGACTATAAGTCGACAACTTATTTTACATTGTCTGGTTGATGTTATTTGTTAGCCTACAATTGTAGACTCTCTTTGTTTTTCAACCTTTATATTGTAAACGTTTATATTTACTATATTAACTTCATATTTTTGCCAAATACTCGTTTTGTGTTTACTTGTCCATATTCTGAAACTATTCCCGCTGTACCACGAGATTTTGCTTTTCACCAAAAAGACCTACATATTTCCAGAGAACTATCAATACTAATAAGCGCCTCGCAATAAACAGCTATTTTTCTGTATTAAACAAATTGATGACCTTTTTTATCATGGGCCAAAGGCCCAAGGGCGGTGCCCCCTGAAAGCACGCACCGCCCGCATGGGGGTCTACCATTCTACACCCTCTCTGCACGTGCTGTTAGTACAATAACTGGAACACAAGGATCGGGATTTTGTGTTTGATCCACACCTGAAGGCATAATACCCTTTAATACGGTCGTTCACGGAGATGACCTTGTACAGACTTTATTTTATAAATTTACCCGTAACAACGTTTCGGCATGTTTTTATGCCTTCTTCTGTAGAGAAAAATGTACAGAAAATTAACCCTAGGGAGATGAAATTGAGACAAAGTTTTTTTTAACATATATGGAAACAAAAACTTACCACAACAATGTCAAAACAACAAAAATTACATCAGAAGTCCAACAATATGGTAGCACCACACACACGGCAGAAGAATGCCAGCGAAGATTTCATCGAGCTCGCCAAAACGCCGAGGAAGACAGAAGAGTTATCGCGGAGGAAGAGAGTCGTGAAACCATCAGGTCTTGGCAAAACCGATGGGACAACTCGGACAAAGGAAGATGGACCCACCGGCTGATCCCCGATGTAGGAACATGGGTAAACCGGAAGCACGGCGAGCTGAGCTACAACCTTACCCAGTTCCTGACGGGGCACGGATGCTACAAGCAGTACCAGAAGAGGTTTGGAATCATAGAAGACGACGGGTACCCAGCATGAACTGAAGAAGTGTAAGACGTGACACACGTCTTCTTTGACTGTCCGCGCTTCAATGAAGCATTACAGCATTACAGGAGCTCCTCGGACGGCAAGCGAAGCAAGAAGAAATAACACCGTTTATGCTCCAGGACCAAGGTAGCTGGGACGCAGTGACGCACTTAGCCACCAAGGTGCTGGAGAAACTACGGACCGAAGAAAGGCAGCGCCTAGAAACAACGTGGGAGACTCCTACTAGCGGAGTGAAGTGTATGTGTACCGAAGTGTAAGTGTCAATGAAGACTAAGTGCGTGCGCGGGTGTGAAGCGTGTGTTAGAAATTAATAAGGATATTCATATTCATAAGATAAGTTAGAAATTACTTAAGTACTCAGTTGTAAGCCAATTGACAATCCGCCCCTCGCGAAGAAGTGCCTAGCAGGTTGTTCCCGCGAGGGGGTTCGTTGTAAAGGGAGGTGGTTTTTAGTGGGTAAAAATCTCACACACTGTGAAACTCGGGTTTCACGGCGTCTTTGGAAGATTTTCCCCTACCCTCGATAAAAAAAATCATTATATATATATATATATATATTCCTAACATTATAAATTGTGAGTGAATTAGAATACCGGTGTGTTTGAAAATATTAATAAAGTCCAAAGGGTACGAATTACTAATTAAGATATCTTTAACCAAACTAATATTTTTGCTGTGGAATTTTGAATTAGCTAAAAGTATGGCTTTGCTTATAAGACTGTAAACCATAGCTTTTTTCATAACAGTAGGGTAATTTGAACGGATATTTAAGATACGTCCCGAATAGGTTGGTTTTTGGAACCTGTCATTGTTGATGACACAAACTTCCAGAAAACTAATTTTCTTGTTATTTTCCAGTTCAAATGTAAACTGTAATTTTTCATGACAGTTGTTGAAAACTTCAATAATGGAGTTGATTTGGTTCTTAATAATGCAAAAAATGTTGTCAACACATCAGAAGTATTTAATTAGTTTGACGTTTAATTTGTTCAAACAGTGGGCCTCAAGATACCTCATTACAAATTCCGGGAATATTGGTGATAAAGGAGAACCCACAGGGGAGCCTTTAATTTGTTGGTATGTTTTTTGTCGAACTTTATATTCCAACGTTATTGGCTGATTAATTTAATAAGTTAGGTTTAATTATTAAAAAATCTGAAATAAAACCAAATGTTTGCAGCAGGTATTTAATACATTTTCATACTTTAAATTAATATTAAAATGGTGTCTCATTCGCACGTATGTTTAGGCTGTTTATATTACTGAGTCAAATATAAAATAAGTTTATCAATACACTTGAAATATTTAGAAAAATTAAATATATATGACCTATTGAATGTACCTCCAGTCAAAAGTTTAAAATAACTATTCAAAATTTCGTTAATATTTTTAATTCCGCAAATAGTTAAATGAAATGTTTGCGCACACACTGAGAAAACTACAAGACTTAAAACAAAAGCAAACAGTACGAATGTAGGACGTCATTTTATTACAGCTTCTGGTATCAATTTCACTGAATTTATTAGAAGGTACAAATACATCGATAAGATTATATTGTAAATTGAAATATTTCAACCGTATGTTTCTCTAGCAAAGAAACCGCTTGGGTAGCGTCTGACCAAATATCTTCTAATTTCATCGTAAGTAAAAAGAAGTATCGCCCAAGGCACACCAAAGAGCCACCATTCAGGTCTAAGAGGGTACATCTTCAGAGCTGTATCCATTCCTGGCGTATAAGCCAATAAACACGCAAGAGCTGTTTCGAATATAAGGGAAAAATTTAAAAAATGATTTTTCATGCCTTGGTGAATAATTGAATTTTTCCTTGTTTTGCAGCAAATTAAATCTGCCCATTGCATGATAACAATAGTTACGAAGAAAAGAGTATGCCCAGTGTACTCCAATTTTTTCCTTTGGGTGTATGTCCATTCCTGACCGAACGAATCTTCTACGTCGTTGATTGCTTCTGAGTCCCATGATTTTCGCAAACCAAAGAGTTTTACAGGAAAAAATCCATGTTGAGCCATGAGAACGAAATAAGAAAAGAAGCCAGCCAAAGACTGCAATAACCCTATTTGGGCGTATGCTAAAAATAGCATCTGAGTATTAACAAGTTTATCTTTGGCGGGATTTCTTGGATTACGAAGCATTATATCTGTTTCTGGTGCCTCGTATCCGAGAGATATGGCTGGTATCATATCAGTTCCGAGATCGATGCACAATATGGCTATGGTCCCCAAAGGTAGAGGAATGTTACAAACCACAAATACTAAGAAGGGCACTATTTCTGGGACATTAGATGCCAATACATATGCTATAGATTTCTTCAAATTGTCATAAATCCGTCGCCCTTCTTCTACTCCGCACACTATGGAAGAAAAATTGTCGTCCAAAAGGACCATATCTGCTGCTTGTTTCGACACGTCCGACCCGGTGATACCCATTGCGATACCAATGTCAGCTTTCTTCAACGCTGGAGAATCATTGACTCCGTCTCCTGTCACGGCAACAATATTTCCTATTCTCTGGCAACCTTCAACAATAATTAACTTCTGTTGAGGAGACGTTCGAGCAAATACGATTTCTTCATGAGTTGTCAGAACTTTGTCTAAATCATCCTGGCTCATATTTCGAAGTTCCATACCAGTAACTACAGCGGCAATGGCGTCTTCTGGATCAACACGATTTATTGGTATTTTAAATTTTTCTGCTATCTCCTCCACTGTAAAACTATCTTCAGAAATTATACCTACAGCTTTCGCAATTGCTTTAGCTGTGAGTGGATGATCACCTGTAACCATAATGACTTTGATGCCTGCTGAACGGCATTTCTGCAAAGCATCGGGAACAGTAGGTCTTGGTGGATCAATCATAGAGATCAATCCAACAAATCTTAAGTCTTTAATGGGAAAATTTGGTTCTTCCATATTAAAATGAAAGTTTTTTGCAAAGTTGGCAGCTGGAAGAGATTTGTCGCAGAAGCCCAAAATACGTTCACCAAAACCAGCAATTTTACTGCATGCATCGTCGATCTGCGATTTTGTCGCTTGATTAACTGGTTTCTCAGCTCCATCAATGAGAATTGTACTACACATTTCAAGAATTCTTTCAGGAGCTCCTTTCATTACTAGGAGGAAGTTGGAACCGGCGTCATCACTATTTTCGTGCACTGATAATTGATATTTTGTGGTTGAATTAAATGGAATTTCGCCAACCTTACTGTGCTTCTCTCTATAATCGTTTATGTTTCCAACAGTGGCTTCCACGTACTTCAATATCGCCGATTCTGAAGCGTCTCCAGTTACTTCACGTCGTTCTATGGGTAGTTTCTTTTGCGATGGACTCGACTTAAAGGTAGCTCTGCTACACAACATAGCACACCTTGTTAATATTTTAAAACCGCTGTCAGTTGGAATAGTATCTTTCTTGAGAGTAGCTCGAACGACTTTATTGCTGTAATACAGATGCGATACAGTCATTACATTCAAGGTAAGTGTTCCTGTTTTATCCGAACATATTGTAGACGTTGACCCAAGAGTTTCAACAGCTTCCAAATTTTTCACCAGACAGTTTTTAGAAGCCATTCTCTTCGCCGTCAACGTCAGACAAACAGTCACAGTAGCCAACAGTCCTTCAGGAACATTCGCTACAATTATTCCTATTAGAAACATAACGCACTCTAACCATTTATAGCCCATCATAAAAGATAAGGCGAAAAATGTTATTCCCAAACTGATTGCAAAAAGTGTAATTATTTTTATAAAATGGTGTATCTCTTTACCAAGAGGGGTTTGTGAAACTTCCAATCCCGAGGTTAGATTAGCAATGCGTCCCATAGCGGTATTATCTCCAACACTTATTACTACTCCTTTTGCACTTCCTTCAACCGCGTTCGTGGAAAAGAACGCAAGGTTTTTAGTCTCAAGGGGATTGTCGTTTGTAAATTCCACAGCTCTAACTTGTGGCTCTGATTCTCCCGTAAGCGAAGAATTGTCAACTTTGAACCCGTTACACTCTATTATTCGAATATCAGCAGGGATTCTGTCACCAAACGTTACTTCCACTATGTCTCCAACAACAATATCTTCTACGTGAACAACTGTTTTCTTACCATCTCGGATTACGTGCGTAAATTGAGGAACTAAATTCTTAAAATGTTCCATTATTTTTGACGATTTAGCGTCTTGGCAGTAAGAAAAAATACCCGTCACGATTACGACAAAACAAAGGACGAATGCTAAATATAAATTATCACGATCTGGTCTTTCCATATGCGATGCTTGGATAAAGTATGCCATAAAACACAGGAAGGATCCGATCCACAACAGAATTGAAAATCCTTTAAATAAATGATTCAAAAATTTCACAAAATTTGGTGTCTGCTTTGGTGGTCTTAAGGCATTTGGTCCGTCTCTTTCGAGATAATTCTCCGCTTGCTCACTCGATAAGCCGTATCTTGGATCTGTAGCATACTTTTCGTATAATTCCTTTAACGAAATTTTGTGATCTATCACATCTATTTCTTGCTTTAACTCAATTATACTTTGTCTTGGTTTTTCTGGCAACTTATTTTGTTTCCGTTTTATAGACGCAACAGAACGCCTTGGTAGCCGCGAAATATCCATTATTTTCGATTTTTTAAAACAACTATTCAATTAATTTAGAAATAATTCTATTTACAGAATGATTTTGACACAAATATGGGTGGTTGTACAGGAAAAAGTAGACAGTAAAAATACTCACATTATACAAAAGTTACGATGAATTTCAAAATAACAGTACACTGATAGATTAATTTTTAAACTATGTTTTCCTTTCGAGAAAGATTAATATTTTTATGCCATCATTGATGTTTATAGTAGTCATGGTTACTATAACTTTTCGTAAATTAAATTCACGTTTCCTTTCCAGAGACATTGACACCAATATTCAAAATTGACCTCTAGGGCGTAAACTTCAGAATTTGGTAAGTATATGTTATTAGTTTTTTGTTATTTTGTAAAAACAACGTGAAAGTGCTTGATTCAGCCATTTACTTCAACATTTTTATTTTATTTTAATTATCGGAAGGTTTCATGAGCGTAAGTGTACGCCACTCCCCTTTTTAACAGATAGCAGTAAGATAGTTTTCATACATACATATCTCTATATACTGTATCAACGTGTGTACGAATTACAGTATTGAAAATTCTAATTTATCTCGGTCCTAAGAAGTAGGCTGTAGGCTTTTTAAATTAAAATTGTCGCGATATTCTGGTATTTCGTTTAAAATATAAATTCTGTACAAGCATGACGAATTGTTTGCAACAATAAAAAGGAGCAGCCTTCACTTACTCAGAGAAAGTGAAACATTATTAGTAATGACTTTTGCCGATAATGAATTGAAGGCATTTATCGATATCAACTTACCATAAAATCCATTTTACCCTATTACAATACATAGCTACATTTGGAATATAACTCAAATTTACTATGTAAATAATAGCCAATAGTGTAGAAAAATTTGCAAAAGGAGTTGCATTTCAATAAAATAGTGTCAATATTCTATTTTCTCTGCATCCTGGTACGACTGAATACTACTGACAAAAGGATTGTCACTGATATACTGACAAATGATCATTTTCTCTGAAATTAGTTTCACGATTCCCCTCCTCTATTGCATATTATCCTAAAAAAATATCTTAACCCCTTTACATAAAACTACCAGAAATCGAATACAACTGCAAATACACCACCTTGGAAATTTCATGACATTCCCTGGAAATATCGTTAAACCTCCTGCCGAACCCACTTCGAAAACAAGCTGAAAACACTATTATCAAGATGCAATAACCTTACCGTCATTTTCACTGACGCATTGAAATCCACCCGCAGACTTGCCTCCTTCTTTTACCTATCGAACTTAGAAAATATACATCTATCAACAGCAATCAGCGGAGGTTATCGCAATACTCATGGCCATGCAATAGTGAATACGACAAATTCTTCTGACTTTATGGCAGCGATAAAATACCATAGGTAATCCAATAAATCAGAAACAGCAAAACCAATAAAATCAGAAACAAGTTAACTGAACTGCTTAAGAACAAGAAAAGCTGGATACCTGCGCGATGTGGAATCGAAGGAAACGACTAGCTGGATGCCCTATTAAAGTAACATCATCACTATCCCCGTGCGTACTAGCAAAAACTTGAGAAGCGAATGCATAAAACAGTTGGAAGTATAACTATAAAAACAACGGTACCTTTCACAAGGAAATCAGTTACTACGACGATGATGCCTGGAACCTTCTCCAGAACTCACAAAAGAACAGCAAGTGATCCTTACTAGAACTAAACTACACACTAACCTTACCCACTCTTACTTATTTTTCAGACCTCATCAAATGGCATGCACACACTCTGCAACATCACGAAGGCAATATCCAACTCGTAATATTCATAACCAAAGCTCAGCTACACAATTTCATGTAAAATAATCAGAGTTTGTAATATCTAACCCCTGTAATATCGGTTGCTAATAAAACTCCCCTTGTTCATGCGGCACAAAATAATTAAATAATAATAATAATAATAAACATTTCTGGATTAAAGGGGCTATTCGTGGCTATCAATCCAACTATTTTAAACTAATTGATCTTCAATGCTCAAAGAACATCTTTGTCCTAAACGTCAAAAGTTTTGTCTGCAGTTCGTCAATTCGTAGTGCCTAGAGGTACCGGTTGTTTTCGTTGTCTCCAAATAAATGAACTTAAGCCACAAAAATGCCATTAATAAAAAAAACGTGACTATTTCCTTACCTTTCCCCGTTTTAGAAGCTGTTATTTAATGAGATATGAAATGTGAATCTTCAATAAGCATGAAACTATATTGTTGCGGTTTTAATGGATTCGGGCAAGTCTCCCCATCAAAACAAATTGATAATACAAGTTACACATTGTTTCCACTCAAGAATATAAGCGATGTTTCATTTTCTTGGAATTATATGGTTGTTTTATCAGGTACAACATAGTTTACAAAACTTTTACACTAACAATTATGTGTGTTTAAAATTAAAAACATAAATTTCAACCAATTACAGGATCAGATATATTTGTCTCTGGATTTGTTGAAGACCAGGCTAATGTCCATAAAAAGTTGATTTTAGGTGATGATGATAGAGCCATTCAGGTTAGTCTAGAAGTGCAGTAGAAATTCCTATTCAATGGTAGTGTGTGTATTTTTCTGTTTCGTCCATGTAGCAATTAAAGTGTTTAAACTGTTCAACTTAGTGATATTATTTTAAAGCTTAATTATAATGTATGTATGGTATGTTGTAGTTTGGCCAAGGTCTCTCTTGTCAGTGGTTTAATATACTCGCCCACCAGAGTATCCTAAACTCCTTCATTTGAAAATTTACTTACACTGAATTATTTTTACAAATTGTAGCATTATATTATATTCTCTGCTAAATTGATAAATTAATTACAGGTAACAAATGTGTCATTGTGTGATATATATATATATAACACAATGACAATATATATTAATTTTAAGTGCATGATGATTAATTATTTCAGTTTCTTTATAATGTTAGTGCCCAATTATCTATCAGAAAACAGTTCTAATTTCATCACGTAATTTCTTTTTGTCAAAACCTTACTTCAAAATAATGAAAATATTAAGAATACTGAAGCTGTGTGTGTGAACATAATAATTTGGAACAATAAATATATTTCACCATATTTTTAAAAAGCTGTGAAAAAGGTCGTAACACAGTAGAGGCAATCTGAGAAATTTCATTCAAATAATCACAAACAGTATATTTTAACTGTTTCAAATGACAGAAACTACCATACTTAATTACTTTTATGGTACCAACTAATTACATCATGATGATATAAACTATGGGTGGATAGGTTGTAGGAAGAAAAATTTCATTTGAAAAAGTTGCTAAGGATAATGGAATTTATATGATTTTGTGGAAACAAAATAATTTTAGATGTTTCGTATTCTGGAATCAAGTTGAGGATTGTATCGGACAAGTCTTAAAGACTAATTACCACAACGATGATATATAATAGTAATAGTATGTTTGTGCAATGTCTTGTGGTACTAAAGTAGATGCAAATTAAGTGTGGAGTAACTATTTAAGTGAGATGACAGGTAGATTGCAGTCACAATTTTATAAACTGAGTCATTTAAACAAATTGTTAGACAATAGTATGCTTAGTATAATTGAATCATGGCCTAAAGAGAATATATTTCTTCATTAGTCATCTTTATTTATTCAAATATATTTGCATTTACCGTAGCATTTCCCTTCATTACATGAAAAGATCTCAATACAAGAACAAAATTGTATATTAACATGTTAATCACTAACGAGGAAGTTCTAAAGAAAATAGGGGAAGAGTGAACAATATGAAGGATGTTAACCAAAAGAAGGGATAGATTATTAGAGGGAAGTGTGTGGGGTATGAACAGAAGAGGAATGACAAGGATGGAATACACTAAGCAATTTAGGGATGATGTGGTAGCTATGTAGAAATGAAAAGGCTTGTGAAAGATAGATTAGCATCGATGGTTAAATCTGACGAGTCTTAGGACTGAATACTACAACAACAATCTCATCAAATTAATATTTTTAAACATTTAGGTTAATTTAAGTTTCTTTCTTCTCTGCTTTCATTCTGTGGCCACACTTAAAAGAAAAGAAGATAATATTATTTTATTGTGAATTCTTGGAGTTGAACATTTGAAATTATTCAGTGCAATATTCTTGATAAAGGTATATAGAATGACAAAAAATGGACAATAAACAAGTAGTTTATTTATTGCCTAAGACAAATTGTAAAACAAGTGCTACACAGGTTCAGAATATTCCTATCTAATTGAATTAGAGTTCTAGTAATTATACATATACAAACACACACACACACATTCAAATTGTCATTCTATTTATTTCTTAACTAATTCTTCCCTGCTGTAGGTTTGATGATCATATAGAAAAGTTTTTAATTTACTCAGCTTAGGGTCCTCTTATGGGCCAGAAAAATGTATACTTTAATTCCAAGCCTCTCTGGCCCTTTGTTGGCTGCAGAGCCTTGAATGACATGTTTTGTATTATAGTTGTGGTGTTCTTTTTGCTCATGTTTAGTGTCCTTGGTTTCACATATCCATTGTAGACAAGAGACCAAATGAAATCCAGGTATTGTATCTTAAAGTTTTGGGAGTTATTGTCTGCAGGAAGTTCTGGAACCCAGTCCACAGAGTTGATTAATTGCTCTCCTATGTGCACTGATAATTGCCTAACTTCCAATAGTTTCCCCAAAGTCCCACACCACAGAGAATGTGACTGTGCAATAGAGCATAATGTGCTGTACATGAACATTATGATGGCAGTGCATTTCAAAAAAGAAATTTATACTTGCAAATTTTTAGAGTGAAGTAGATCAGCTACAACCAGATATTTTCTTTGTAACACATTCAGTTAATAACAATGCTGGTGGATTGGTCAGTTCTGAAACAATACTTTTCTTTGACTAAAATGTTATGCTGATTAATGTGGCTATCAATTTAGTAGGAAAAAATGTACATACTGGTGAGAAATAAACTTGGAACATAAAATATTTAGAATTCTTGTGTTTTTTTTAGGCCTGAAGTCAACTCATATGATTCTCTTAAGATGCATTAATGAATTGGAAGATTTTATCTAAAATTAATATTTGATGCAATTCACATGATTTTGTTCTATAGCTGAATGGAAATATGTGAGATGATTTTAGGTGAATGGTGGTTAAAATAATATGCAAAAAATAAATAAAATACTAATATTTCATTAAATACACACAGTTATCATATAATCAATGGTAAATATCGCAAGTTTCAATAACAACAATGGTGGAATAATAGTAATTTTTTATAATATATTTTGTTCTTCTGCCTTTCAGTAGTATGATTCTATCAGGCCTTTGATTTGTTTATGGCTTATTTAATTTTTATCTTACTTCTACATTTCCACTTATCATGCTAGTAATTTTTCTGCAGACTGAGGTCAAAACTAATAATTTGTTGAGGAAAACTGTTGTGCTCTATTTAAACTCTGACCATAATCTGTTAATTATGAAATGCAGGCTGAAAATGAAAAAACTCAAGAAAGGAGTTAAAACAAAAAGATGGAATTAGAAAGGTTGGAACAGGAGGTGCTTAAGAATTTCAAAGAAGCATTTCAAGAGTAGGTTAATAGGGAAGGAGAAAGAAACAATATGGAAGAGAAATGGGCACTCTTGAAGGAAGTTTGATTGGATGCTGACAGATCTGAGCGATAACATCGCTGTTCAGGATAGTTAAATAAATATATGAAACAGGAAATACTAGAAGATTTTAGTAAAAACATAATTATACCCATATTGAAGAAGACTGAATATGTATAGCACATATCTCATGAATGTTAAATTTTAACAAAAATAGTATATAGGAGGATGGAACGACAAATAGAATGTGAGTTAGGAGAAGATCAACTTGGTTTTAGGAAGAATGTAGGGACAAGAGAAGCAATATTGACTTTGTGTCTAATTTTAGAAGACAGTGTAAGAGAAAACAGGCCTACGTTCATGGCATTTACAGATTTAGAAAAAGCCATTGATGATGTGAACTGGAACACAAAATTAAGGATATTGAAGAGGACAGGAATAAAATATTGAAAAAGAAGGCTGATCTATAACCTATTTAACTTGTATATAAAAAAGGCGATGAAGAGTGTTGAAATAAAATATGCAAAAGGAATCATACTGCAAGGAGAAGAACTAAAAACCCTATGCTTTGCCAATGATATGGTGTCTACTTTGGGAAATAGTAGAATAATGAAGGGCGTTAGATTGGGAATGGATATTTTGAAGGAAGTTAACGACTTCTGCTACTGGGGCAGCATAATTACTAGGGATGGTAGAAGTAGAATAGACATAAAGAGTTGGATGGCACTGGTAAGAAAGGCTTTCACAGAAAAAGAGGAATTTATTTATAGGGCAATATAAGTGTAAATCTTAGGTAATCATTGCTAAAAAATTTTATATGGAGTGTGACATTATATTGGTGCGAAACATGGATGGTAGGAATTGTATAGAATCACTAACAAGGAAGTTCTAAGCAGAATAGGGGAGAGCGAACAATATGGAGCAAGTTGACCAAGAGAAGGGATAGATTAATAGGGCACATTTTGAGAGACAAGGGTCTTGCATTAGAGGGAAGTGTGTGTAAGAACATAATAGGGAGACTAAGGATGTAATACGGTAAGCATATTAGGGACGATGTGGGATGTTGTAGTTATTACAGAAATGAAAAGTTTTGTGCAAGATAGGTTTGCATGGAGGATTGCTTCAGACTAGTTTTAGGACTGAATACCACAACAAATATTTAATATACTTTACTAAATATTTAAAATCAATATCTGGTAATAATTTTTGGACACTTAATTTTCTCTCTCATATGGTTCAGTAGAATACCAAATTTTAAATGATTGTGATGACTTGTTTTATATCAGACACAATATTATTCTATTTTCTTTTACGATTTTGTTCTTTGTCTTCTGTAGGGTGTTTTTGTTACTTTTCTTTACTTTAGTTTCTTGTTAAATGTTTTTAGTTCATGAATAGGATTTGCATGAATTATTTTAGTTTGCACATTTTGTTCTTAAATGTTTTCTAAAATGTTGGTGTGACAGATTCCTGGAAAATGTATTTATTCTTATTCTATGCTAAGTAATTTTATTTATAAGTACAAGAACTCTTTTATAGTTATATGCAAACAGTTATTTCCCCTTTTTAATATTTTAATTATACATGCTGTAATGTATCAATTTATTGGCCAACAAAATACTACTCCGTTAATAAATCTGCAATTTTTATTTATGACCAATTAAATTCAAGAGTATTTTTATTTGTAGGTGTCTTGCTCGTCTTCAAGGACACTGATTTTAACTGACAAGGGATATTGTTGGCAGTATACTTCATCTAATGGCAGTTTGAAAAAATTATCCAAGTTCACCCACATTGAGACTGATGGAAGTATTTCCGATGAAGAAAACGAATTAATTCTGAAGCATTCCAAATCTGGACATGGGGAATTATCTTCATTAAATAATGAAATAAATCAAAAGATAATAAAAATATGTTGTGGAGAGGTTATAAATGTTGCTGTGACAGCATCAGGTACTTATTTATAAATTGTTCTTAATTATTTGGTAGAATAATGAATTGATTTAATATTTTAGGTATGTATAATGTGCCATTAATTGCTTGTCTCTGATGTATTTCTTTAATATTTAAAAGAATTTTCTCCAGTTGAAAATAAGCTTTAACATATTAAGGTTAATAATTCTGTAAAATTTCTTTATTATGAAACACACGTAAAAGTTTATTCAATTTCATGAATCAGAATAATAAATGGGGTTGTTATTGTATTACTTACGGTACCAGTTTTTTTCATATTTTATATGTAAATTTTGATTAATATATGTAGTTAGTAATTGTTGAATTAAAACTAAAAGCTTAATTGTATTTCAGTTTTCTTTCTCAACAATCATGTTTGATAACCTCCCTGATGTGCTTAGTGTACCCAGCCTTGGCCATCTTCTATTCTTACCCCACATCCCCCTACTTTGAGTCAATTTGTTATTACCCAACCAGTTAAGGACTTTCCTCTATTACTAATTTTACAAGCCCGTCTCTTAGTTCAAATCCTCCATATTGTTCTCACATCTCCTCTTCTTAAAACTTCCTGATTAGTGATTCTATCTACCCATCTGATTTTCAGCATTCTTCTACAGCACCACATTTCAAAAGCTTCTTTTCTTTTCCTTTCTGCCCTTCCTATTGTCTATGTTTTTGCAACCATATAATGCTACATTCCATATGAATACTAAACATTTTTAGTACTGACTAATACAATACATATTATAAGTGGAACTCCAAAATTGTTTTTATATCAAATGTGATATACTTTAACTGTTTTAAATAAATACAGATTATAAGGTTTTCTAAAATTGCAAATTATCATTGAACTATCCTTACATAAGGCAAGTTCCACAGATTTTTATAAACTTTCTACTATCTGAGATTGTGAATGTTTATGTCTCATATATTGAAATTTGGGCCTAAAGAACTGTATGATGACATGTGCATTGAAAAGCAGTTACTGTCAGTTTTTAGGGTTCAGTTTGCGAATAATACTTGTGGAGTTATATATTTTGTCATCACATCGTTTATTGCAGTTTTGCTATATGAATAGCAGATACTAAAATAATGTCAAATAATAAATATTCCTATTATATTTTGTTTAGTTATATTTATAATGATAAATTTCTTTGTTCATATTAAATAAATGATTTAACTTTCCTTCCATAAGTTTGTTTAGTCTCAGTGTAAATTATTTTGTTTTCTAAAGGTCGTGCCTTCAGCATCCCTTCACCTCTTCCACTTTCAAAGTTGTGTGTTACAGCTGTTGCATGTGGCATAGAACACTGTCTTTTACTAACTGATGCAGGAACAGTTTATTCTTGGGGAACAGGAACGTAAGTAACTGCTTGTAATTTTGGTTGATGTATACATTAAAATGTAGCAAGTAAATATAATGTGACATTTATATGCCTGTGTGTCCAGATATACTGTCCCGAAGAAGGCAACCAAGGCCCTTGAAAATTGGACAGTATATTAAAATGTATAAATAACATGAAAATATCCTAATTGAATGACTCAAACTATTGAAGTTCTTGCATATACATTTCCAACAAAAATTGAAAACATTATCTTTTGTTACAACTTTATTTATAAATAGCTTTGTTTTAAAATTGAATTTTAACTAAACTATTAAATGTTTTACTCTGTGTAATGATCAATCTTCACCATTCTTGAATACCCTTTAAATGCTTTCTCATCTTAACACACATGTATATGATATAGATATGGAAATATGATGACTGTAATGCGACCACAATAGTGTACCTTTCCTAACTGTTTAAGAAAGGGTTCTCAATTTTATTATACATTTATTATTGAAATTGATGGAAAGGAGAGAAAAGGTGCTTATACGTTGCCTACAAAGATAATATTTAAATTCTTAGATGCAGGGACTTTCTCTATAGTGTCAGAATTTAAAATTTATCAATTTTGTCTTCATTGTAAAAGCAGAAACAACTTGTTTTTTTGTTTATTATCAATTAAAATTTTTGTTACTCTTATGTTTTTTCCTAAAATAACCACCATATCTGTAAACTCTTATTTTTTGTTATTCAAAATGAAGTTAGTTCCTATTGTTTTCTAACTTTTTTTACAAACCATTTTATGTTTTTTAATTTGGATATGCTTGACTATTTAGTATGTATTTTGTAATAATTTACAACATTAGATTCTGAAACTTTAAGAATTGAATTTTGTTACAGGCGTGGCCAGTTGGGTTTGGGCACATTTGAAAATGAAGATAAGCCTTGTGAAATTGAAGTCCTGAGTGAGCTTCATGTTAAATTTATAGCTGCAGGTGGTTGGCACTCTGCCGCAGTCACCATGTCTGGTGACTTGTACATGTGGGGTTGGAATAATTCAGGTCAATTGGGACGGCCTGCTTTTCGTAGAAAACGAAGTGCAAATGGTAGACTTGAGGAACCTAGTTCTAGTTCTACATTGGAAAGACGACTTTCTGAAAAACACAAGTCTCGAGCTTCTGTAGACAAAGGTACAGTTCACATTCTTAAAATCAATAGAAGAAATAAGTTATGTATATATTTGTTTTTGTTTGTTAGTTATATTGCTTTTCTCATATTTAAAACAGTTTTGTTGATAATAAATGATATGCGAAAGGTTTAAATTTAATGTCTGTTATATATAATTAAACAATTGATGACTTTGAACAGGGTCATCAATTGTTTAATATATGATGTGTGATCAACCCTGATTGCATGATAATGTGAAATATAATAAAACACTTTAAATTCTATAAATAGTTAATCTGACATTGAGTAGTAATAAGTAAACAATACAGCAAATTTATCAACAAACAATTTTATATTATTTAATAATACACATACAACAATTTGTTCATATTTGTGGACTTCATTAGGTAAAATTTACATAAACAATTATAAATTTGAATACAGAATATTTATAAAATATAAAAAGGATAGTTTTTAAGTATATAATAAATAAAATATTAATTACATAATAAATAAAAATAAAACATATTTTTAAAGGCCTATATCTAAGAGTGAATGATTTTTCATTGTGGCTGCATCCTATTGCAGTTACGGCCTAACTTAATTTTAACAATGTATAAGCAATGTAGGCCATTAAATTTTAAAAAATGGCAATGCAAACAATATTAAATTACATTAGTGTAGCAGGAGTATATTTTGTGTAAATTGCTTGTGTCACTCTTCTCATTGAGTGTATTAGGGTTAACATGATATGGATCATCTCACCCATCAGTCTTGCAAAATAATTAATTTCCTCATCCAAAACTTCTATATTATGCCAATTAAGATAGGTTTATTTTGGCACAACTTTGTCATTTTGAATATCATATTTGATATTGTTTTTGTGTTGTTTTATTCTCATTTTTTGTGGCTCTATGTTTGTCCAATATACATTGCATTACAATCTAAAGAATTAATGTTGTAGATAACATTATGCTTATCTAGAATATTAATTTTGTCTTTAATATTTTATCAAAATTAATATTATTTATTGATTAAAAACAACACAAATCCTGTAATTAGTAAGTATTCAGTTCATTTATATTTTATGTTTGTAAAAAAGATAAAACTATAAAATTCATTTTTCTGTTAATAATATTGTTATGGGTCAGAGCTGCTCTTTGCCGGAAGCTAGCTCTTCGACTCCTGCTCCTTGGGAAAAGTCGTTCAAAGGAGCACTCTGTGCCTCCTCATACCCTCATGTTTCCAGAGTTTACACAGCATTTGATATCTCTCTATCTCATATATATATAATGAAACTGATGGAGGAAATGCTCGGGAAAGTTACTTTTTTATTTGAATAATGCATTCATTTCATAGTATATAATTAATTATGTATCAAACTACTTTAATTATTTTAATGGCTGTTGCATTTATTTCCACACACATAAAAAAAACACACAAAATATTTCATAAACATCCATGAATGGAATACGTGCTAGATCCACAATTTAAAATGCATGGGTTCACTGACTAAAAGAATTTTGAGAAGTGCAAATGAGGCATAATCTATTTTTGTCAACTTCTTGAATCAAATGAACCACCTTCGTACAAAGCAATTACTTCTGTGGCGCCATCTACGGAAACTGATTCAATAATATGGGGTGTTTTTGACAAGAAAGAGTCAAATTTTGTCACTAATACAAATGATTATTCTGCTGCCATTACTGGGGTTGAGAAATATCTGCAGGAGCCTTTGTTACCGAGACAAGAAAATCCACTTTTATGGTGGTTGAATAAAACATTTGTTTACCTCCGCTTAATAAACTGGCGAAGAAGCAGTTGTTCATTGTAGCAACTTCAACACCATGTGAAAGGATTTTTTCAAAGGCAGGCCAGATAATTACTGACAAAAGAAGCTGACTGACAGGCAAGAGTGTTGAAAATTTTGTTTCTGAACTCAAATATGAGTGAATAGATTTTTATTTTTGTGCATATTTAAATAAACATTTGTAAATAACTCTTGAAAACATTAGCCAGGACATTATTTCCTTGGACTGCAACATGGACTGGTTAGAATAAGGACTCAATATATTTTTTCATGTAAGTTTGCTTCAGTTTAAGCAGTTTTTTTGTCAGATTCAATATATACTTGTAAAACTTTGTTGTATTTGTTTAGAGTTAATGAATTTCGTTGATGTATATAACACGGCTGTCCGACACAATTGTATGTCTCCAGCTACTGAGAGAGCGCAGAGCAGATCTTTTCCTCACAAAAGAGCGAGTTACAGAGTAACAAGCTCTTGCTCCGAAAAGAGTGGGGAGCGGAGCTGTGAGGGGTTGTTTATTCCTGAGCGAGTCAAAACAGGGAGGCACTCAGAATGGAGCATTGGGAAAAGGTGCTCTTTACCCTGTTCTGCTCCTTTGAACAAGAACGGTTGAAAAGAGTCATTCGGTCCATAGTCGGGAGCAAGCGCCCAGCCACTCACCAGAGTGAGTTGTTCCTTTTGAACAACTCGCTCTGGAGAAACCCAGCTCTACTATTAACATTTAAATTGTTGTCAAAGTACCTGATTTTATTCATTCTAATATATAAAATTGTTTGCTGACAGATTGACTGTATTGTTTATTTAAAGGACTTTAAAGTTTGTGTAGGTTTTTATAATGTGCCCATTGTAAGTAGACTGTTATACAATATTGTGAAATAGCATATATTGTATATATTTATGGTATTAAGAGTGTGACAGAAATATTTTGATGAAAAATAGAAAGTTAACATGAATAATCTGAATTTTGAGTTAAAATAGTTGTCCTTACTTTAGATTGCTTTCTCAATTTGACTTCTATTTAGACAGTGACAATTAGTAACTACTCATTGACAAAGGCAACATCCAAACATTTAAAGTTTGTTAAGTTTTCCAGTTAATTGTAGTAAATTAAGTCGAATGACATTTCTGTTTGTGATATATTTCTTTGAAAAAACTTTTAAAAAGTAATACTTTTACAAAAATAAGTAATACTTTTACTTAAATACTTAAAATCTCTTCCATTAGTAACTACATAATTTTTTTTGTGTGTCCCATAACTTTTTGTTTCTTACTGCTCTTCTTCCCCTCATTTTTCAATTTTTATACAAGGATCATCCACAAAGTAATGACAGATTGCAATTAAAAACTGTAAACAAACATTTAATTGAAAAGAATATTTCCCTACATAAGTAAAGCTTACTTTACTGCTTCGCATAATCACCCTCTTCATTTAGACATTTGTCATATCTGTCCAAGATTTTTGCAGTCCTTCTGTTGTACTTGGACCGCTAGTCCTGAAATGTGCTGGATAATTTCGATTGGAGGTTTCTGATAATCCAGCCTACTGTCCGTATCTTGCTCCCAGTGATTTTCAACTTTTCATTAGGCTGAAAGACTTCTTGGACAAAAATGTTTTGGAGTTGTTGTTAACATTAAGACTGCAATATATAACTGATGGTATCTGAGAACAACAAAGGAATTGTAAAGCGCTAAGACAGATATGACAAATGCCTAAATGTAGAGTGTGATTATACGTAGAGGTGAAGTAAGCTTCACTTACGTAGGGATATAATTGTTTTGAATAAATTTTTGTTTTTTAAGGATTTTATAAATGAATGGTATTTACTTTGTCGATGACTCTTGTATTAATCTGTAATCCTGAATAAATGTCAAATTATTCCACAAACCATAGTATTATTTTTAGGTAGTCAGTATGACTGGCTTAAATGGTTTGATTTTCATAACTATTGTTGTTCTGCTTACTGAAGACCAGATTTTTTTAAATATATAAATTGCATAATTTTTAAGTATAGTGTCACATGTAAGAGTATGTAGTTGTGATTTGTGTCTTCTGTTTTGCAAGTGAATTGGATATGTAACATAAATCATGAAGAATGATTATCATTTTTGACAATTTGGAACAATTAATACACGGTATTACATTTTTTAATTGTTCATCACTGAAGTTGTTTAATTTTATCTTTATTTTGTATTATAGTTGATTTGGAGGACAGTGGTTTCTCACAAGTAGGTTGCAGAAAATGTGAAGAAACTTCAGGAGTTATGAATGAGGAAAATAAAGCTAAAAAACTCAAATCGGGTGATGATGCTTTTAAGACTGATGAGAAAGAAGACTCCTATGAAAAAGACCCTTCCACAGTAGTAGGAGTTCCAATGCCTGTTGATTTTCCATCTGGAATTTATGCTAATGTGAAAGAAGTTGGCTGTGGTAGCCGCCATACTATTGTCCTTTTAGGTACAGTATTTCTCCTTTCTGCAAAATCATTGTGATGTTCTAATTTTTTAAACAAAATGTATGATGGTGTATATATGTATAAAATTATGATATACACGCAAGAGGATATGGCATTGTCAAAACAATTAACACCATTAGTAAGAACAGGAAAGAGAGAGAGAGAGAGAAGGGTGTTGGGTTGTCTGAAGTAAAAAACTGGCAGACACCACGTTGAGTATGGAATTATCTTTAAAATTTAAAAGGTAACTACCCCTTTTGTCAGGAGATAAGGAAAAGCTTTCTGAGAAATGACCAGACGTTGACTGAACAGTCAAAATTGCCATGTGGCTATCAGTTGCTGGTAAACAATAGACCCCAACAACTTTCTCTCTGAATGAAGGTCAGGGTAGAGGGTCATACAAATATGTGCATACAAATATTAAAACACACACATACTTTCACATGTTAACACACATACATACATCCACATGTTAACATACACACACATACAAACATCTGTGACCTCTTTTGATGTAATTACTCATAAACTTTTATGTATTTAAAATTTTGTACAGCTCAAGAGATCTACAGAATATGGAGCAAACATTGTTGTAGCCATATAAATTTAAATATAAACATTGTGTGCTATTCTTAACTTAATAATAATATAAATTTAACAATCAATTAGTTGTGTACATTTTATTTATTTCTTTTTGTATGACTCACATTGGCCAATTTAATAATACGTTCAAATGCTAATACAGCTTTACAACACCCAAATTTTAAAAAGAGCTATGTTTGAAAAGTTGTTGTACCTGAATTGTGTTCTGAAAAGAAAATGAATGTATTTATTTACGACAGTAGGCCAGTTATTTAGAATAAAATTTAATTGCAGATGATGGTTCCGTCTGGGGATGTGGATGGAATGCTTATGGGCAGTTGGGTAAACGTCCAAGTGTTCTACTGAATGCAGATGAAATGACACGCTTGTCACTGCCATTTTCTAGCAGCTCTGGTGACAGTGGTGTATTCAAAGTCGTTGGTGTGAGGTGTGGTGCTTGGAACTCGGCGCTTTTGGTTGAAGATGATATGTCCTTATGCTGAAAGCCTCTTGCTCAATACCATTCTATGAATGTGTGCCATATTTATTTTTGTGATTTAACTTATATGTAGTGTATGTAACATTATTTTCAAAGGGTTTAAAATATTTCTTTTACATTTTTAATATCTATTAATTCTTGAAGAGTTTCAGTGTTGTTTATTTTTCCCTAGTTTTTAAATCATACATTTATAATGTGCAATACAATTAAATCTTTCATCTAACACTAAAGTACTTTGTAAACTTATTTGAGCTGCATGATTCATGTAATATTTATTGTAATAGTTTAAACCCATCAGATAACACATACAGTATATGATGAGAATTTCTGCTTACAAACTATGAAGCCTTTTAAAAATTTGTGTATTGTCATATGAAATTTGAAGCAACAAAGGTAAATTGAAGAGTAGATAATTTAATTGAAATGATTAAAACCAATTCATTTCTTCATTGTTTACTTATTACATTTAAAAAATCAACATTTTCAAGATTAAGTATAGTTTAAAAGAGTTGTTTTAGGAGAAAAATAATTTAAAATTTCAGTTTGCATCTCTACATTTTAAATGCAGACATGCAAAGCAGATACAGTCAGATATCTGAGATTAGATAGACTTAAGCACATTTATTCCTGTAGTAGTGTGTAAGTTCCTCATGAATTGAACATTTTTAATATATTCTTGTAGATAAACTGTTAAGAACATTGGCTTCAACTATTCGTCTTCCTTGTTTTATTTCTTTCCCAAGACACTGAAACAGGAAGAATTCACTATAAATTATTTCAAATTGCATATAGTGAAAGCCATATTTTCTCAAATATTTGACAACTTGTAAGGTAAAACAAATAGAATTATTGAAACAAGCATTTGTCTCTGGAGTAGTATGGAATGTAATTGTTCATTATCTTTGTTTGACTGGAGATGTAATTGTACACAAAATTTGTAACCTGTCTAACAAATTGAAATACAAGTTGTTTTGGGAAAATATCAAAAATATTTACAGTGAACATATGGTATGTTATTTTCTCTATAAAAATGAGCAGAATAGTAATATGATAGTTAGTTTAAATAAAACCCCAATCTGTTGTTAATTAATGGAAACAAAGGTGTCCAGCCACTGTAATTAGTATCTGTTTATGATTTATTCCATCGTATTTGTTTCACATATGTATTATATCTACTGTTGACCAGTATCTGCAGTTCACTCTACATAATTTAATTTCCAAAATTCATCATTTGTATTATCAAGCTGTACTGTGTTAAAAATATACAGTACCACTAATAATATTAATGAAACTTAATTTGGATTATTTTAGAATTAATAATTAAAATACACTACATTTAAGTATTGTGTGTAATGAATGAATTGTAAACACAGTAAATTTAATAGCTTTGTTTGAGCACATTTTCTTTTAATATTTCTTCTTGGGTATGCCTTCTTCATTAGTGAAAACCACAAACATTTAGATTCTTTCAGATTTTGTTTGTTTTGTCAATCTCCCTTCATATTAATTCCCTATAATTATTTTTAAAACTGTTTAGAACTATTTTTTGATTTACATTTCAAATTACTTTCTACATTCATATGAATGAATCCAACAAACTTTCACACTTGAGGTATTACATTATATTTTGAACAACATCTGAAGCACAGGGTGTCTGCCTCTTCGCTCTCCGTCTCACCCAATTAGTGGCCAAAAATTTTATCTCCTTCCCTGTCCTTTCAATTTTTTTTACATCAACATTAATTGTCTTACACCTTTTTTTCCCCACTTTCCCCTATTCTTTTTTCTTAGGATTCCACTCAAATACTTGTTTTAATTTTTTTGGCTTGTGTTCAAATGTCCCAATTGTCACAACTTTGCTCTTGCAACATTTTGCTCTGTTATTTTTTGTCTGTTAGAATTGAATAATTCTTTTTTTTGTAATTTTATGAAACCATTTCAGATATTTTGAAGGCATTTATTAACAAAAAAAAACTTGTACGGTAGTTTTTTTCTGGCTAGGCCTGCAATAGAATATTTAATTTCAATTAGAACTTCATTATGATTATATCTCTTTTCCATCCTTGTGGTATTATGAATTGAATATTGTAGGAATTATTGAAAGTTAAGGTGTTCTGGTGTAATGGTCTATAAAATTTTTTCAAGGCACTCATTCTTTTAGAATGATCTCACCTGGTGGCTTATTAGAGGTTTTCATATGCCAAATACTTTTATGTGTATGAAGGGTTAGTTAACGAACAGCAGAAATTCTCATAAACTATTACAATCGTTCAGTAAAATATTTAACTAATAATGAAATTCAATTATTAATTCACATAAGGAATAATAATTTTACTTCACCTCAGTTGTGTCCCATTAAACCAAACATGTTCTTGCCAAAGAAATTTTTAT
Organism: Eucriotettix oculatus; assembly: GCA_034510155.1. Lineage (NCBI taxonomy): Eukaryota > Metazoa > Arthropoda > Insecta > Orthoptera > Tetrigidae > Eucriotettix > Eucriotettix oculatus. Next base: position 57,375,747 of record CM067376.1, read on the forward strand.
TTTATTATTTTGCAGGAATCATGTTTGTATTATAAACTGTTTTTTGTGATACACATTCCATAAACACATTTCTTGTGTAGTGCATGTTTTCAACTTTTCTTAAATTAAATGTAAAAATGTACTTGATTCTTTGTAATTACTAACTGTGTATTATTATTTATTTATTTAAAACTTGAACTATTTTCAACTTTGAGATTCTGATTCTTATCTCATTGCTGCCTTGGGTAAATTTAAGGACAATGTGTGTATGTAAAAGAAGAGTCTTGAATTCTGTGATGAAAACCTTTTAGAAGTAGAGACTGTCAATTTTCAAATAATGTTAAGACATAGACATATTATGAAACAGTTTTATAAATCAAGGTAAATGTGTGAAATATGTTTGTTACATCTTTTTTACAAACATGTATATGAAAATTACCTTTTGTTTCTAGTTATTCTGTCTGTGTTGGTTTAGTACGTATTATTTATAAAATAAACTCATTTAGTAGCTACAATAATTGTATACCAATTTCCTCAACCAAATTTATTTATAATTGTTTAATAGATTTATTAGCTGGAGCTATAATATAAATTCAAAAGCATATTTATAATTTAGTACATTTATTGATACTGTCTGTAATATTTCAAAGCAGCATTTTTTTCATATGGAAAATAAATTTTATGCAAATAGCTCTCAATACATTTTTAAATCCAACTAAAACAGTTTCAGCTGTTTATTACATAAATTGGGAGGATGTAATGATTATACAATAAATTTACAAATCATCTTTCCAAGACATACAAGCAAAAATGATTAATTGTTCAATTTAAAATATCTTGAAGTTAGTGAAGTAACAAAACCAAATTGTCATCACACATTAATATTTAAATTAGAGCTCATTCACAATTTTAAACTTGCCATCTTAATCAAGTTAAAGCAATGACTACAATTTATAAAATTAAAAATCTCATTTAAGAGTCCTCAAAGTCCAGTAGCAGTTATCCTCAAATTCTTTGTTTTTGTGTGCTATAGAAATATTTCACCAGTTATTTTATTAACCGATTTGTGTTTTCCTACAATCAAAATTGATATTTAAAAAAATTATTAAAGGTTTTGAGTACTTCAAGTTTAGGTTTATTAGCAACTATGTACAGCTTAAATTATATGAAGAAAGAGACTCATTTTATATTCTTTGTATTGATTTGAAGAGGTTTGTTTTCATCAGGAAGCATAATAGAAGATGGCTATTTTTGACTTGTAGAAATTCTGTCTGGTAAGTTGTTTAATGTAGACATTTGTGTATGGGATAATTGAAGAGTATGTGAGAAATCATAACTGTCCGGTTACACAGCTCACACACTGCTTGGAATGGGTGAGTATCATTCTAGTTCTGGAAATAACCGCCTGCTGTCTTCTTGATAAGCCTTTAGGATGGGCAACTTGGAGAATCTGGTTGTTTCTAGGTGACAATCCACAACTCGCTGGAAATTTGAGATTATTAGATGGTAATTATTACAGTTGCAACAGTATAAATAATAAATAGTCATCAACATAAAACTTCATTGTTAAAAATAAAATATTTACACCAAGGTACTAAGGCAGCAAGGATTGCAGAAATGTTGAAGTACTTTATTTTTTACATTAAATGAAAATTAGCATATGGGAAATATCAGAACATATCTGGATCCACATAAATCCTAAAGTTTTTAGTGTAGCTGGTTTTAGTTTTGAGTCTTTTCAGATAACTCATCATTCATGTCATTTCCACTAAATTAACTGTAAAAATGCAACAAAAACGAGTTCCTTAGTCAAATTGAAGATCTAGACTCTATAGTGTGACCCAGGATGCATAACATGGAGGTAAATTCTGCTTTGCATCCCTTGTGCTAACAAAGGAAAAGCATACTGCAAACAAGTGTGGACACTGATCAGCGTCTACAGGAGATGTTGATTGTTCCTACCGTTGACTTTCAATTGTAACTCATTTCAGACATCCTTGGTGTTGACAATTGTTCCATAGTTCTGTTTAACTGGAATTATCAAATGTAAATTAACATAAAATTTCAAGCTGGTGGCAGCATAATTGTTTTTTGGCAAGATATAGATTCCTATCAAACGTCGTCTGAATGCCCAGATCAAGAACATCCTGTTATTTTAATGGATACTTCAGTAGGACAATGCTTCTTGCGTATGGTTTGAAGAACATGATGGAGACTGTACCATGCTTTGTTGGTCTGCACAATCACCAGATCTCAATGCAATTATGAATTTGTGTGATGAGAACAGAATGTAAACAATAATAAATAGTCATTTTTATATGTATTCTTATGTTCTAATGTGCGAGTATTGAAAATATGAAATTAAATTGAATAAAAAATTTGATTTTCTGTATCTACGTATAGTTCTTTATACAGAATAAAAAACCTGATTCAGATTGATTTTTCACAATCGATGATTTTGGATTTGTTTCAATACTACCCTGAGATAATATTAAGTTCAATTATATTACATTCACATCAGTTAAATGGTTTGAAAATAATTTTAGAACATTGTAAATAATTGTGGCATTGTTGCAGTTTATCAAACGCCCTTTGCATTATTATTATAAGCAACTTATCAGTCATTCTCTAAGACTATAATAGATGAGGAGCAACTAGAAAATCTAACTCCAGTTATTGATACTATCAGATCAGGAAACAAGTTCTCTTGTCATTCCAAGCAGAATCCAAATTAAGAACGGACATTGATTTTTACAGTCGTTCATCTTAGTCATTAAAAGATATCACCGGATGACATCTAAATAAATTACTGGAGTTTTATTGATCACTGAATTAACACGTATGGCTTACGTATGATTAGGATCTAAATTATTTGTATCGACACAGAGGTCGAAGCTAACCTCATAGAGAATGTACTTCGTCCCTTATTTATTTATTAAACAAGAATCACCGACATCAGTAATCTCTAAACTTATGTGCAAGCAGTTCAAAATAAAACAAAGAATTAAAAATAAAGTAACTGTGAAGAATTAACAATCATTAAAACTGTACTGGTTTGTAATCATGAATATAATTTATAGAAATAAAGAAAAAATAATTTAATTGAAAACTATAACATAAATGTTATGTGAGTGTATTTTAAATTTGTGTAAATTTATAGCACCTAAATAACTTCTACAAAATTTTAGAAAGTTATACGAGTCAGATTTAATAATGTAAATGTATAGTTGCTAAAGACCTACAAGCTATAGAGACTCAAAATAAATTTTAAATTAAGAAAGAAAGATCCTTGCTTACAAAATCTCGTGGCTTTAAGAGAATCAACCTAAAAAGATTGATTTTGGATTCTTCTGAACACGGTGGTGAGGCTGTGTGAATGATTAATCTTCTCTTGGAACTCGAAGAGGGTGGAAAAGAGCCGACATTTGGTCCCGGACGTTGAAAGAGATCAACTTGTTGACGATGAGGAGGGTGTACTATGGAGAAACTGGCAGAGGGGTGACACTACAATCAACCAGGTATGCTTCCGTTTCCCAATACTTGACATCTGGGCAGGGCATTGCCCACGGTAGTAAGAGATCTGACTGCTTTCCCATGCCTTCGAAATTTAGTAAAATTATTAAAATATTTTTTATTCATATAAAAACTTTTTTTTTGTAAAAACTATCAGTTTGGACAATGATTATTCAGTATATACAATATAAAATTAAAATATAGCAATAACTATAATAATAATTTACATGTTGGCATGTAGGTAGATTAATCAATTTAATTAACCTACTTTAGTAGATGGGTTTTCTGTGTGTGTACCTGAGAGGTATATGACTTGGGTGGGTGAGGGTTGACAGGCAGTGAACTGATTTGTAACGGACAAACACATCTGCTCGGGTTGACGGCATGGAGTCAAAAGAACGATAGACAGCAGTTGAGCCAGAGACCATAAAACCGAGACACCGCGTCGCGATATCGCAATTTCCCAATCTTTGTGAGAATTTGGCGACGTTGGGTGGTGTATTTCCCCAATTCTCACAATAGTGTTATTGGTGGGTATCCATCCCTGCCACCTTGGTGAAATAAACTAAAGAAGTGGGGAGGAAGTTTTAAAAAGGCAGGCGGAGACATTTTTGGCAGATTGGTGGCGGAGATTTTACAGATTAGAGATTGTTCGAGAGCGGTGAAAGGAGGAATGTTTAGCAGATTGTTCGAGAGGAGTGAGACGGGAGAGCTGGCATGACATACTTGGTGTGAAATTCCGCGTGGAGCTAAACTTCTCATTCATGACTGTGGTTGGAATTTCGGCAAGGGGAGATTTTGAAATTCTTTCTGAAACGGGAAGAATAGGTGGTTGGCAGCTTTGATATGGAGGGAGGACGAACCGGGAAGAATCTGAAACGTGCATTAAGCCGACACGGTAATTATATCTGTAACCCTTTTTGCTGATTTCTTGTACTGCCAGGTCCAAGTAAATTAGTGTAAAATATTTATGTTTGATGAGAAGGCCCATCAATGTGACCCTGAGGTTAGTGTTAAAATTGTTAGTTTTAATAATTTAATGTAAATCATTTTTGTGAATGTATTTGTAGTTTTTATTGACAAAAGAAGTGCCGGCATAAATATCGAAATAAAAATTGTAATTCTTTATGTAAATATGTTTATTTATGTTAAAGTTAATTTTTTATTGTTTTTATTACAAAATCTTGTCATTTATTTAATCATTAATTAATATCCTCCTCTTATATTCATTTCGGATTATTGGAGGATATATGAGGATGTGGTCCGTGAGCATGAATGATCAGGAAGTATGAGGTCGATTGGGAGTTTTCTTTTGAGGCGACGGAAGCGTGGAAGTGGAGGAGGATTGTCATGGAATTACTGGATCGTGGGGTTTGGGTGGTAGAGGGCGATTTTGATTAGGGAGGTTATGGATTTGGAGATTACTGATTTTACGTTGGGAAGTTTGACAATATTTTCGTGGTTAAGTTTTTTTTAAAAAAGTAAATTCCATATTTATATCTCATAACTATCCTTTAATAAAATCCCACACACAACCCACCCAACAATTATTTAGGAGGTATCTGTGACCCAATTTGAAACGATAATTATAAAACATTCGACCGGAATGATTAGTCGGCCCGCAGACAATACTGATCTAATTAATTAATTCCTTAAGAGGTCGGAAAAGGGAATGCTGTGACCACACAGCAAACTTGTCTCCTGTCATTTGGAAGGGTGTGAGAGTAGTACCCAATAGCCTGACCTATCTGATGCAGGTTTTCTAGGGATTTTCCTGCATCTATTTAAATGAAACACCGGGTAGGATCCTTAAGATATAGCCCGGGGCCCTAGTCAACTCTTGGCTACCTCGTTCTACCCTCTTCTTCAATACCCTTCCTATGTGCTATTAGACGGGAATTGCTTGTTTCAGGATCATCCTCATGTAGCCTGTCAACAACAACAAAAAAATAAAAATAAATAAAGACGTAACGTCGACTATGTCGGAGAATTTCTAATTTCTTATCAAACAAATTATTCTAAAAAATAATATTTATATTAATAACACATTCACTTAGTATGCAGCACGGATATGTCATAATTAATTAATTATTGAAGAAGATCCAATGTAAAGATATCTATTAGGCCATGTCTATGAATAATTTTTAATTCAAATAAATAAATAAATAAGGCCTATTCTCCAGAAAAAATTAAATAATAATCTTTTAATACATAGTAGCAACACTAGGTTGCGTTTCTTAAATTCCTCAAATTCTATAATCTAAAAATAGAAAGAAATTTTAAGTAAAGCGACGTAGTGTTACTACTGTGGTTTAAAAGTATACTATTTACATTTATTATTTCCCTTAGTCTTCAGCAGAGCAAATAGAATACGCCACACATTACATCAAGTAACAAATAATTATAAGACCAAATAAGGTCATAAGATATAATTAACTACTAAAAATCATTTAATGCATAACTAGAGTAAACAAGATATGGTATAAAATGTCTGAAAGCACGACAAGCACACTAAAAAAGCACAAACACAGACTCAGAAGCACCGACACACGCATAAATAATAGAAGTGTCACTTCTTGGCGCTGTATGACGAGGAATCTGACCTTTCGTTGTAGCTTCAGACAATACACGAAACAAACAAGCAAAAGAGCAGATAAACCATACAGAAAGTGTTAACGTTATGTATTAGGAAATTTTAGAAAACAACACGTTCAACACTTTTGCAGAAGTTTTAATTTAATTTATCAAGAACTCCATATTTTTACACTGAATAACGAAACTTTCGTAATTATGTTCGTTCTGAACCTCTCGAGGATTGCAGTTGTATAAAATTATCCCGGGGTGATGAATACTTTTCTGGTAACGAGGTAGACGATGATTGTCCACCTGACCTTAGAACTGAGTGATTTCTAGTTGCGTATTCCTGAAATTCGCAATTCGTTTTAAACAAGTTCAATTGCGTTTTACAATCTTTAAGAGTTCATGAATGTATACGCTAGGTAAAGAATTTGCAAACTTTTGCAGAATGGCTTGCAACTCGATCTAAAATTCGCACTAGAAAATATTCTAATGACACGTTTTTGCAAGTTAAATATTTCGTTCCTCCTACAGCAATTTCCCCAATTAACGATGCAAGTAACTGAATAAAAATACGCGAAGTGCATAGTTTTTATGTATTTTCGGTCAGCTGTAGCAGTACTGTTCTGAGAGATTAATAAACCGAAATTTAATTTATCATCAATCAGAAGGTCCAGGAAAGGTGCATTAGCTGAAAAATTGTCTACGGGTTTGTTACCAGCATCAGAAAGCATAAAACAAAATTAACTTAGCCTTGTTTAGGTTGAGGGTTAATTTATTAATCTTAAAGCAGTCAAAAAGACCGTCCATGATTTAATGCAGCCCTTTCAGTCTATTTTGTAAGTATGATTTAAATGAAGTACTTTTATTGTTTCTTACAGTATGCTAAGGTCTACACCATGGGTGCTCAAACGGTCGATCGCGAGTGCTTTTAAAGTCGATCTCGAGAAAAAATTACCGATATAGATCTATTCACAGATTTTGTTTTAGTTGATCCTGAATTAGGTCAGAATAATCCCCAAATCACTGTCTTCTATCGTAATAATCCCCTGCTAGCGGCGAAAGGCGGCTTTATCACAGAAACGCGCGGTACTTGTCAAAGAAATTCCGCGACGCGCGACGTTTTTGATTACCGCCGATTTTTCTACAAACTTCGGGCGGAGTTTTTGGCGGCACGCTTACAAAAAAACATTAGTTAGTTAGGTACTTGAGAACATTCGAGACTTCGTCCCCGCCGATATAATTGTTGTGCCTGTGGGAGTAGGAGTCAGTTTTGTGACATTGTGTCGAGCTAATTACGATTTCCCTTCGTTTTCCTCATTCCATTACATTATCCATCAACAAGTTTGGGGCTTCCAAAGTTTTAAACACGGAGAAGATCATGGGCATTGCAATAAAAATTGTGAATTCCATCCGTGCCCCCGTGCCCGTAGCTTGCAACGAAGGTTCTTCAAATTGCAGAAGGAAGATAGTGAATCTCCTGAACACGCTGATTTAGTTCTTCACACGGACGTTAGGTGGTTGAGTCGCGACAAATTACTAGAAAGGTTTCAAGAATTATTGCCCGAAATAATAGCTTTTCTGGGCGAAAGAAGTGATGACACTCAGGTGCTGAAAAACGGAAAATGGCTGACTGATTTAGCATTTCGGGCAGACATCACAATGTATTTAAACACAATTAACTAGGAGACTGAAGGTAAAGGAAAATCCATTATTGAGATGATTAGCGCAATAAACGCATTCAAAACTAAATTGCAACTTATGATAGATCAACTGAAAATAAATGATTGAGGATTCTGTAAATGATGGGGGAATATTAATTAATGAATTTAATAATTGAGTTTAAATATATACGTTTATTAATTGTAAACACAATAATTTTATTATGGGTAGGGCGTGTATATATTATCTACAAAAATAATTAATTAAAATGGGAAAGTATTAAAGATCTCAGGGTATTAATGGTTTGGGTGACCACGTGTAGCAGATCTGTTCGTTGACGAACCTGAGTTGTTTTCATAGGCGTCTCGCTGTAATTTCCGTGTGGTGGAACTTGAAGCGGCCGGTCGACAATAGCACGAAGTCGTGAGGAAACACCGCTTTTTCCTCTTCCTTCCCTTGTTGTTAAGACCTTTCTTCCCTGCTTCCTGGACTGATCAAAGCATGGTCCACCTCTCCGCTGCCACCTCACAAATCTGCTCTCGCCGTAACCTCTCTGCTGCCAATCTCCTTTCGCCACCACTCTCCTTCAATATCCTCTCGCCATCATCTTGTATCACCTGCCAAAAATCTGTTTCTCCACCACTCTCCTTCAATCTCCTCCCTCCACCCCCTTGTATCACCAGAAATCAGTCCACCACTCTCCTTCAATATCCTCTCGCCATCCCCTGCAAAAATCTGTCTAAAATTGTCTCCGCCAGCCTCTTTTAAAACCTTGTCCCCACTTATCCGACACCTATAACTAAGGTGGCAGGGATGGATATTCTCCAATCATATTCCTTGTTTCATTTGGGGAACACACGCCACCCGGTCACCAAATTCCCAGGCAGATTAAGACATTCCGAAACGGCGACGAGGTGTCCGAGCTTTATGGTCCAGGTGTCAGCCGCAGTCCCTTTGTTATTATTCCGAGCCGCCAAGACGGCGCGCGGAAAAAACCCTTCTTCATGGCAAGCGACTTGCTCATGCCGGAATATTTGTTAAGTTTCCGTAAATAATAATAAAAAAAATTGGACGCGGGTTCTACTGCGCTACAATTCCTTAGTTAAATTTTGATATTTATGAGGGGAAATTATTAAAAAAATTTTGGGCGAATTCGAAAGACATTTTTATGATTTCAGTAAATTGGCAAATATCGCACCTTTTATGAGTTATACTTTTTTTAAAACATTGAGGAACGTGTTACTGAAGTAGCAAGTCAGTTTAACATGGACTCATCTTCTTTTGATAATGAGGTAGTGCAGATTATATCAGATATATATCTCAAAGCCACAGCATCTGGTCTTTTATATCTGAAGATAAATATCCGAATCGCCCTTCTGTTGACGGCAATGTTTGGGTCAACTTAGTTGTGCGAGTCTGCATTTTCTGAAATGAAGATAATTAAGTCAAAATATCGCAATCAACTAACTGACGAAAATATGACATCATGCTTGAGATTAGCACTCGGTAGTTACGTTCCATCTTATGAAAAGTATGCTGAATACCTGCAGTGCGACGCCTCATCATCCAAAGTCGTTCTTTAGTTAAGTTGAGAAACTAGAACTCATTTGTTTCGTAAGAACCAATAAACTCGCAATTTTGAATAAGTACGAGTTTTTTTATTGAATTTTTAGCTAGAGCCTACTTTGACTAAAAAATGTATGTTCCGGATAACTACTTTCTGTCGTTCCTACTAATTCTACATGAATTCATGGCCATAAAATTCTGCAATGTCCCTATATATAATATATCTTGGCAGTGGATTATGTTAAGAAACACAGACAAATATAAAACTCACACGATGCATTGAATGATAGGTTTTATTACTTACAATAGCAACATGTCAAAAATTACTTAAAAAGTAAGCACACTGAACAGTGCAAAGAATCAAAGTCAAAGCACTCTCTGTCCGCCATTTTGCAAAGCACATTATTATCACCCCAACACTTCCCCTGGACTGGCGATCTCCTTAAGGTCTTAAGTCACCCGGCCAAGATGATCTCGACACCATTCGAACGTGACTCGTGGAACCGTCTTGGTCAGGACATCCGCCACCATTGCATTCGTTCCTACATCACCACGTCCGACTGCCTCTCTGCAGTTGTGATGTCGTACATCAATATATTTAGTGCGATTATGAAAAACGTCGTTCTTTGTTAGATCAATAGCATTATTGTCCGAGTAAAGCAAAATCGTCATCGGTTTTCAACAATTCATTGACGAATTTTCTCAGCCAAATTGCTCCTTTAGTCGCATTTGCAAGCTTCTGTCGTAGACGCTGCTACAGTAGCCTGTCTCTTGCTTCTCCATGTCATTGCTCCGTTTCCCAGTAAAAATGCGAATCCTGTCGTTGAGCGCCTTGTTATCCGACAATCCGCAAAACTTGCATCGCAATAGCCTTGAATCTTCTCATTACCATCTCGTATGTATATCAATTTTGAAATTAATGTTTCCTTCAGGTATCGTAAAAGTCTTTTAGCCGCTGACCAGTGTTCTTGATCATAGGATGTGCAGAATTTCGCCAACTCCCCTACGACCTGGGAAATGTCTGGCCGCGTCGACTGAGAAGCATACAACGGACTTCCGACTAAAGCCTGATAAGGAAGATGGTTAACCTTCTTCTGTCTCTCGCCATCAGTTAATACGGAGGCCGTCAATGTTTTCCCAGACAGGATTACAATCTAGCATATTGTATCATTTAAACATAGATCGTATACATTGCTGCTGACCAAGCGTTGTTGTTCCTTTTTTTAGATCTCGTGTCACTTCTATTCCTAGAATTTTACTACTTGGTCCTAACTCTTTTAGCTTGAAACGTTGATGAAGTTCAAATTTCGTTTCCTCCATTAATTTCGTGTCTTTTGCAAGAATTAGCAAGTCATCGACATAGATTGCAATGATCAAGAAACCATTATCTTTTGTCGGCTTGAAATAAACGCATTCATCAAACGTCGACTTCTGTAGTCCCATGGACTGTAAGCCATCATTAAGCAGTTTGTTCCATTCACGTCCAGATTGCTTTAGACCATATAAAGTCTTGCGAAGTCGGCAGACTCTATTAATTCCCTTTCCTCTGTAGACTGTGCCAGGAGGAGACGGTAACTTCATATAGATGTTTTCCTGTAATGGACTCTGTATAAATGCCATAATGACATCCATTTGCTGAATATCGTAATCGTTTACTGTTGCACACGCAAGTAATATTCTCAACAATGCATATCTAATGATTGGAGAATAAGTTTCGTCAAAATCAAGTCCTGGTTTCTTGCTACAGCCTTTTGCAACTAAGCGTGCTTTATATCGATTAATCGAGCCATCGAAATTTTTCTTCAGACGAAACACCCGCTTAAAATCAATTGGAGATCTTCCATCTGGTAATGAAACTTCCTCCCAAGTACCATTTTCAATGTGGACCTCATATTCTTCTTTCATAGCCCTTTCCCAATGCTCTGCAACAGGACGTGAGAGAGCTTCCTGCACCGTATACGGATCAGTTGATGATGACATTCCCGTCTCATTGATACAAGCAGCAAGGAAAGCTTCGTTTTCATCATCGTCGTCGTCGGTCTTATAATCCATTTCGTAGTCATTATGCGTCGCAGGGAACCTTCGGACCGTTGGTTCGCATCATTTTCGTTATTCACAACATCAGGATTTTGATTTACAGTCTGGTTTGAATTATCTACCTCGTCTGGGATAGTAAAACTGGGGCCAGCATCATAATACATGGTATCTTTGTGAAATATTACGTTTCTCGTTTTTTCTTCTTGAGCTGACTTTCCTTATTTTTTTTTTCACTACATTTCAGTGATCGTTTTCTTCAGCAACGGATTGGTTGTCCTAATAGAAACGATTTTTCATTAATAATGAAAGAAAATGTATATCTAGTGTAATAAATAATTACTTTATTATGATTAGTTATTTAAACCTCCTCAGTTGGGCGACAACTGTGATGAATTTTGTATAGGTTCATCTAAGAGTTTATAAAACAAACCTTCAAAATTTCATCAAAATCCGAAATGATCGCGCGAGGACCCCTAGGTATATTGACATGGAATGGCCCAATAATTAGTTAATTAAACTTATTAATAAGCTCCGCCGCCTCACAACGCGGAGGTCCTGGGTTCGAATCCTGGCATGTGCTTGGATGTTTGTGCCGTCATGGTCACGGAGACTGGGATTAAGTCTGCTGGAGAATCTATACGCTGACCACGTACCACTCCAAGTTCGGATTGTTTCATGTAAGACGTCAGACCGTAGTCGATAAGTTAGGCCAAGGCCCAAACGGACTGCTGAGCCGAGGAAGAAGAATTAAGCTCCATAATTGGTGACAATTGTGATATATAGGTCAAAAGCATAATTTCATGTAGTGTTCAAAGAGAAAACACTTTGCATCGAATAACAATAAAATTAAGTTTCAATATGCAAACAATAAGGCACTTGAATAAAGTGATTTACAAATGAAGACAGTAGAGCATTAATAATTTCCATACTGAAACTCATTAAAATCAGGTCACCTGTGGGGTGAACCAAAAGAAGCAAAGTTTCTTTGTCAAATAGGTCTGGTAATGTGTCTTCGGGAAGGCGCACAAGTGACCTCACAGTTCAAGATTAAATTATAAAGCCACAAATCCACGTCAGTCCCGGGTGTTTGTGTTGTGTGTGTTTTCACGTTCGCTAATTTAGCAAACAGGACTAAACAGTTAATCAAATAGTCGCTAATGACCTTTGATGTTGGTGCGACTATAAACCCAGAAATAAAACCCAGGTAAGATAGGTCAGAGTGGTGTTTATGGTCCTTTGGACACAATCTACGGATATTATGCATTCTTTAAGGATTAATATTCTTGATTCAGATTTGTTGATCTCATTAAATATTAAAGTAAAGCTTCTGAGAAACTTTAACATTTCATTGCTAAAACAAAGACACGTAGTAATCTTATACAGCAGTAGTAAATTCATGAACGTAGACTTTCCCGGTGAATAATTCGGATGAAATCGTAAATTCATCTGTAAATCATTTTATTCAAGCATTTTGTTCTTTGCATATCAAAATTTAATTTGATTTTTATTTAGTGTAAAGTCTTTCCTCTTTGAACCCTACATGAATTTATGATTTTGATCAATAAGTTAACACTGATAATTACAATTGTTGCCCAACTCAGGAGCTGGATTAAAACGTTTAGCTAATTAATCATAATAAAGTAATTATTTATTACACTAGATATACATTTTATTTCATTATTAATGACAAATCATTTCCATTAGGACAACCAATCAGTTGCTGAAGAAAACCACCACTGAATTGTAGCGATGGTCAAAGAACGTCAGCTCCAGAAGAAAGTTTATTATTTTTTTGCGATGTGTTTTCAAACCACCTGTGAGAGTTTTTCGTAGCACCCTTGAATAAATCTTGCAGCCGGGTTTGGTCTGTAATTTCTAACCGGGATCTGCATAATGATACGGTATTACGGCAGATTAGCCTTGCAGTTATTCAGCGGAAGGTGACGTGCGTTTGTGAGTGTAAATGGAGGTAGGGAAGAGTTTTCGAGAGGAAAATGGCTCGCTACCCGGTTCCCCTAAGCCGCCCCTCTTCTCCTCCTTCCAGCGGAATGAAAGGCAACGAAAACAGACGCACAAATCAATAAAGAAACCACGAAAACGCCCATGTCTGGCCCGACCCGGCCGGCGGAAGGCGCGCCACAGGTGTCTATCGACCTGGTCCTGCCTGCCTGGCTGGCTGGCTGTTGCTCAAACAACTACACACACCATACATTACTAATGCGCTGCTCTTCAAACAGAAACTGCCTCCGTCGTCGCAATTAGTAAATAAAACGGAAGAACGCGACGATGACGGCGAAACTATTCGAAACCACATTCTTCCGCAGTAAGATCATCACGTGGTTCCCTATTACAACGGCTAGATGACATTTACAACGTAGATACATACCAACATTTTATGCAGTAAATTATTATTAATTACGACAACTGCCAGTTATAAATATGACGAGTTATTTTCCCTTGCGTGAAACCAATTACAATAAAATAATCATAATAATCAATATAATCATAATATTGCAAAGAGATGAAATTAAAACCCTGCAGTTTGTCGACAATATTGCAGTATTAGGGGAGTCAGAAGAAAGACTTGGAAAACATAATAAATGGCATGAACGTGGTCCTGGAGGAAGAATACATCAGGATCAATAGAGGGAAAACCTAAGTGATGGAGTGTAGTATGGGAAGCAGTGGGTACAAACAGTGGAAACAAAGGGTATTAGATTGGAAAGGGATATTTTGAAGGAGTTTTAAGGAATTCTGCTACTTGGGAAGCATATTAACTAGGGATGGTAGAAGTATAGTATATGTAAAGAGTTGGATAGCACAGGGAAAGAAGGCTTTCGTGAAAAAGAGGAATTTAATGGTGGGTAATATAAGTGTGAATATTAGGAAATCATTACTAAAAATGTTCGTATGGAGTGTGGCGTTATATGGGTGCGAAACGTGGACGGTAGGAATTCCACAAAGGAAAAGAATTGAAGATTATGAAATGAGACGCTATAGGAGAATGTTGAAAATCAGATGGGTGGATAAAATGACTAACGACGAAGTTTTAAGCAGTTTTTAGGGAAAGAGCGAACAATATGGAGGACGTTGACCAAGAGAATTGGATAAATTAATAGGCCACGTTTTAAGACATGAGAGTCTTGTAAAATTAGCATTAGAGGGAAGTGTGTGGGGTAAGAACATAAGTGAGAGGCTAAGGATGGAATACGCTGAGCAATTATGGAGAATGTGGAATGCGAAAATAAAAAGGGTTGCGCAAGATAGGTTAGCATGGGGGGGGGGGGGTTCATCCGACAAGTCTTAGGACTGTACTACATCAACAGCAATCATAATTCAATTTAAAATGGCGTTTTTAAACTTGTAAGAATGAAATATATCAATGAAAATCTTGGAAAAAATTAATTACATTTATAAATAGAAAGTGTAGATTTAGATTTATTGGCGGGGATTTTCCAATGCGTCATCCGTCCATGTCAAAGAGAACAGGGCCCTTGGAAAATTTTGAAGGGTGAACGTTCCTTCAGAAAAACAAACATAATCCTATAAGGCTGTAGACAGGCACGTTTACAGCCCGGCACGCAGACTCCGGGAAATACCACTTTTTACCTGCCTGTCACCGAGTTTCAAGGTTCTTGCTGGATTTCAATAATTTAAAAACTTGAAAAAATTAGGGCGGGTCCTACTGCGCTACGTAGCCCCCAATTGTTGTGTCATAATGACGTAACGCAGGAGCGTCACTTGTGACGAAACAATATCAGTGCAGGATGCCTCTGCTATTTCGCGGATGAACGATCCTTCTCTGATACTACGCTCTTGTCTTCCTAACTTTACAGTAGATCAATGTGTACAAATGGGGTTGCTAATCTTAGTTTGACTTTACATTCTTAAACTATATTATCAAAGGAACCTAACCAAAAATTATAAATATAGTACGAAACTTCTGAGCTGGAGCCCACGAGGCAATGTGCGCCTTGGATGATTATTTGTGATGCAATAATGGTTGAACTACGGAAGCGCATAACAAAAGCCATGGTAGCAGTTGCTAGAGTGCAGGACCAATTTGATTGGATTGTCAAGGAGGCAACATATTTTTATGTAGAACAACTTAATGAAAATTTATTTTTAATATATTTACATTAATTTTATACATCCTTTTTTGTAGAGGCGATATTTAATTTTTGATTATTTCTTAATGTTAAGTTAGCAAGGATTGGGAATTTGGAATTGGCGTCAGCATGGCGGGTCTGGCGCCGCCAGTAATCTCCTGGAATGGCTTTCGGGCACGGAGGAATTCCCGCAAACAGCTCGAGTGCAAATCGGGGACAATGAAATATTAAATACCACGTGGGCACCTCAACCAATGGGGTTTCGTGGTTTAAAGAAAAATCGATTATCAAAGATCTATTTCAAGGCTTTTGCACACGGCAGTGAGGCTGTGTGAATTATCATTCGGCTTGTGGAGCTTGAAGGTCGGGAATCGACCTTTGGTCTTGGACATATATGAAGGGGGTCAAAAGTCGACGCTGAAGAAGGCGCCCTACAGAGAAGCTGGCGGAGAGGCGACGCCACACTACAAAGAAGTTACGCTGTCAGGCTTCCAATTCTTGACGTCTGGAAGGGTATCACCCACGGTTTTTATCCTGAGATTGGATTAGACCTGATTGCCTCGCCAAACCTCAAATTTTGTAAATATTTCCTTCAATAATGTTTTCCTAATTGTAAATAAATTTCATATTATCTTTTAATTACCCTTTTAATTTAATTCCTACACCCTTCACTACAATTTATTTTTCAAAGAATGTACTCGTCAAGTCGGATGATTCTTCTTGGAGCAACCTGTACCGTACAAATCATCTTCAAAATTAATCATTGAATATATTTTTCTATCGTAGTGCTCACATTCTTGGGTAATTTATTTTTTAATTCCGTGTATATTGAGCGTATAAGGAAAATCTTAATTAGATCGTGTGTTAGATGCAACATAAACAAATAGAACTGTGGTACGTAAAGAGGTCAAGAGAGTAGTGTGACAGGAGTAAATGAAAATAATGGAGGATACCAGAAACACGTCATTCGGGAAGGAATGTATAAACTCAATAAGACGGTAGGTGAACCGTGTAAAGATGCGAACGAACGTGTAAGAAGATGGCTTAAAAATTGTGACGACAATATAAATTGATTAAAATATACAATCGGTATAGTTACAAATTTATTAAAAGATTGGGTATAAAGAATTGCATTGTCTTTAAAAATATTCCAAAAGTTACCAAAACAACTTTTAAGTTTTCCCCTCCGTTCAACTAAATATACATTCTTTTAGCGCATTAATTTATAGATTATTTGTCAATTTCTTCCCCACCAAGTGAAACTATTTCAGAAATATGAAATTTATAAATTCAAACTTAATGTGGTTTTTAGTTGACAGGCTTCATGAGGGCAAATCTTTAGTTTTAAAATACGTATTTTGCAATTTTGACGACGACTCTTAAGAAAATTTATGATTCATAACAGGGTTTCAGAAAATATTCTGTCTAAATTTAAACAATAATTCATATTTAATGAATGATTTAATCAGTATTTTTGTAATTTAAATATTAAATATTACGACTTTTCGTCTCCCATTTGAAAAATTTAGCTGTACATGGGACTCCATGACTCCTTCGATATTCATCTCGACCGAATGAGACATGGAGTGAAGTTCCATTACAGGTAAATTTAAATTATAAATATACTGACGAAGAGGCTGAATAAACCATTTTTTATATATTGAATTGTTAGAAAAATATTTAATAAGTTTATCATCTTAACAAAACTGAAATCTTTAAGTTTTCGCTACAGGACTTTATTTACAATTATGAATTGCTGTTACCAGCAAAATTTGTTCTCCACACTGTCAAAACAGAAAATAAACAACACAATTGAATCACACTTCAACTTTCCAGGAAAGATATTTTAACTTGAAATAGAGTGCAATGCTTCTCGATTAAATTAAGTCTGTAGCCATTAATTTAGACTCGTGCATAAATGTTATTCACCGAATTGTATGAAAGAAATAATTAAAAGTAGAAGGCTTGAAAACTCGAGTAAAAGAATCAGAATCAAAAATGAAGTAGGGCTGTATCAATGGTTTTTAGTTAATGACTTGAACCGGCTAAGTCCTCATTATCTCTTCTTTTCAGTCCCGTTTTCCGATATCTCGCTCTCGAAATACCACTGAATCACTTCAAACAAAGTCAGATCGATGGAAAGAAAGAGAGAAAATAATTTTATAAAAATGTAAATCAGAACGTCCATATTTATCGGTTCTGTTGCCGCAAAAATATTATCAGAAAATTTGCAATCTTCTTTGATGCAGCAGAAAGTAATTGTTGACGACAGAGGTAGTGGAAATATATTTGCTTGGAAAACGGATTATTATATTTCATTACGCAGACGAATAATTTTAGTACCGACAGTAATTTCCGGGATTAAACTATTTAATAGTCCTCTGACGGAAAGGAACACAGAAGATATTTAAGGATATTTATTATTAAATGTAAAAATGTCTACTGTATGGTCTGTACTACTCTTTCTAATCGGCATGTAAACAATTGACTTGGACAATCATTCATCATAAAAGTATCTTTTCATCATGATCTAAGTGGTCGTTAATATATTTTCCAAACTTGAATACCTTTTGATTATCCATTAAAACGTTTTCGTATTTTAAAATATTTCTTTAATATAATTTTATTTGCGTGTTTAAAGTTTTGTATTCAAATAAATCAGTAAAGAGCAGAGTTACTTAGGAATAAAATTAAAATTTACAAGAGAAAACTTAGTACACCAGGACGCTGTGTTATTTTGATTCTTCACGTGCAATAATACATTTTAATAAATGCAAAAAACCTGAAAATTAGACTTTACAAACATTACATATATCATAGAATTATATTTTATTTTATTAAACATAAATTTTCAAATAATCATTATATATTTTTAAATTTTGGTTTTCATTTTATTTTAGATTTATTGATATTTATTATAGAGGTTTCAAAGAAAGGAACCCAACCTTGTGTTGTACCAAAATTTCCTTGCTAATTTTAATTTCATTGCTGGCTAACTAGGCTGTTTACCTAGCTATTTTTAAGTACCTGACTGTCCAGTGTTGTACGGGTATTTAATTATATTAGTATGACACAGTTTGGAAATCGACAATAGCATCTTGGTTAACGTGTCTTTATATCCCTACATTTCATTAAATCAGTCTTAGGTGCACCATTTCTAATACCGAACCACTATTAACAGTAACGAAGAGTCGCTTATCCGCTGCGTGCGTACGGCGGCGACGTCGATGTTCACGTAAAATAATTAAAAAGTATTACTTAAATGAAATGTTAGTTATATGTAAGATATATAACCACCTCGCTTGACAAGCAACATAAGGGCATATCCTGTTGTAAGTTCTTTATGTCTTAAGGGTGGGACTGTTTTGGCCTGAAAGGGGTGAACGAAGGAAGTTAAATGTTCGATAGATCGACAGGAACCTTCAATTGGATGAGCAACAGAATAATCCAAAATTTAATGGCATTCTAGTCAACGGTATAGGAACGTATAAGGGACAAACATTAAGAGCCAGTGCAGTTGATCGAGGCACGATATATAAAGACCAAGGCGAACACATACAAAGTCTGGTATATATATATAGCTTTGGTTGCTCATTTTCATATTATGCACTTCATTGTTGTGTTTGTTCTCTATATATGAAACAATTCATTGACTTCTCCTATTTCCTCGGTAGAAAACGAATTAAATTAATCGATTTAAATCTTGAGATGTTTCCGACGCGATTGTTAATAATGTAAATGATAATGATTTCCGTTTGAGAAATTATCTTTACAAAAGGAAAACACAGATAGTACTTAATTCAAGAACATTTTTTAAACAGTTAAAGGAGAAAAAGCGGGTGAGTTGATAGTGCGTTCACATAGTAGAAATTGACATATGAGCATACACAACTTTAAAAAATATATTTTTATATTATTCAACACATTAGGTATAGCGTTCAGTCCAAATTTTGCACTTACGGGGTAGAAAGATATATCATAAAATTTATTTTGCTGTTAAATTTCTGCAATATATAAAAGTACACGTATTTCAACAACATAATAGAGGTCCAGGAGTATAAGTTTTGTTCCCTGGAGTATTGACGGCTGTAACCGGACAACAAAATGGCTAAAATGCTCCAGCAGTAAGCAACAAAACGAAACCTAGTTACAACAGTTACACGCCAGTAATATGCTCCAGCAACTGATAACTAGTCTAATCACCCCATGAATTATGTCGAGAAAGCTCATTCCAGCACATTCGCCCCAAGAATTAAATGTCAAGAGTTCCAGGCATTACGTCACGTCATGCGCGGCTTAGCCTAACCTCTTGACGTCTGCTTACTGCTCCAGCATACGACCCAATAATGTAAAAAAGCCCTGACCTATTGGTTGCTTTAACGTTTATTTGTCAATTTTATAATTGTCAGATTCATTTAAATATTATACTTTTTTTGTATCCTAAAACTGTTATTGAACTGGTGATTCTGAGAAGCTGGATAACAGTGAGACGGGAAACAGTCGGCTGAAGACAGCCGGAACTTGTCAGAAGTTGCCTCGCGACTATTGGCATTTGCTTTGTGGTAAAGAGAATACGGAAGCGGTTTCCGAGCTGAGGCCTAATAGTGAGTGGGAAAGCCGCCAGATGTGTCTGGCAGCACTTGTTGAATGCCAGCTCCTTTTACGGCGAAATTTAGAAAACAGATCTTCCTAGTGGGAATACTCGTCGAAAAATACCACCAAAGAACTGGCAGTATTTGACAGTACCAAATTAATGTATAATTGTGAGAAAAGTTAAGGTTGTTCGTGCAGGCCGTTATAAACTTTATTTACCGTTAAAGACTGAACAGAACTTAAAAACAAATTGAGTGCGGAGTCACAGCTTAAATATATCATGTAATAGACTGTGATTAACCAATAATATAGGCGGCGCCGCGCAATTATTCAATCACAAAGATTTGGCGTCACTATTGCAGGACGTGAATTCTCGAGAATTTTATAGAAGCAACAGACGTGTGGTACGAAAGACAAAAAGAAATCTAAAATTATTAAAGGAGTTAGTGTGTTCATAAATTCATGGGTGGACTGTATATGTAGTCATTAATTAAGCCAGACGGCTAAGTAGACCAAGGGATGGACGCATTCTGAGCTCATCCTGGACATTGGTTTTGTTTGAAAGTGTTAATTAAAATAAAAAATATATTAAACAACAATAAAATAAAGATATAATTGCTATTCACTTCGAAACAAACATAGGAAGACTTCCGGTAGTAAAAAAATGGAACGTAACGCTGACCAGAAATATAATGCTTATTCTTAATTGGAAATAACTGTTACGTCAGGTTTCTTCATGGAAATTTACAATTTACTATGAAGTAACACCAGGCAGGCGTTTCCTTTGTCATAAAGAACAATTTTATTTGTAATTCAAAATGGAAACTACAGTCGTTTCAGACTACTCTGCGATTCTGATGACCTATTGAAAATTTTTGCTTTTCCCAACGTTCGCGGGACGATCCTTTATTTCAGGAATCACGTAATGAGCGAAAGCTTACAACATTTATTATCACACAGTGAATCACGGATTTAATCACAGTGGAAATGTTTTACTGCGAATAGTGTTCGTATCACGGGGTTGCATACATGAGACAGATCAGGAGCTGATCATCGTCTCTGATACATTAAATTAATTAGGAGTGGAATTTGTAGAGGCTTAAATTGATTGTGAAGAGTTGAGTTAAAGGACGAAAGGGAACAGTGACGTAAATACTCAAAGGAACGAAATAAAATAACAGAAACTAGAAAAATTCGACAACAAATAACATACGATTAAATTAATTACTGAATTTCTGTATACATAATAAATATGTATAGATTGGTATAGGACAAGAAAATTTATATTCCTATACAAAACAGTTGATGAGATTGGTAGTCAAAATTTTGAAAATGTGGAATGTAGTGTGTATATACTTACTAAATTATTAAGGGGTCCTTTCAGTTCATTTTAATTCCATAAATTTTAACTTACGTTTTCATAGCTGCGAATATTCCAGCGGTTCTTGACTTTCTCAGGTATAAGACCGGGTTTCACAAAACCAAAAAATCAATTGAAGTGGCACTTTAAGGGACTAAGAAGCCGCTGGTCTTAGAGTCATAAATATATGTGTATATACCTATTCCAACGAAATGTTTATTTCAATAAAACCACCTTGATGACTTACCATTCTTTAATTGAGTCAGAAAACTCCTTAACAAGAGTCTAAAATACCCCGGTGCAATAAGAGACTGAAAATATTACAGGTACTGCAATGTAGTTAAAAATTTTAAGCTAAAATGTATAACTCATTTTTCACTATAAAAAATAAAATAAAATAAAATTAATAATGTTCAAATTAGAAAAAATATTAGTTATATATGTTATTTGTTTAGAATTATAACTTGAAATTTTTTATTCAGTCTTTATGCACAGTTAAATTCTATTAAATTATATTGATTAATTATATTTTATTTTACTATTATAAAATAGACAGAATTCAAAATACGCACATAAAATATTCTCAAGTATTCTCAATTGAAATTACTTCGACAGTATTTGCAGTTGTAAAGAAATGTATAAAATTATGGAGGTTTTTATACGTTGTTTTTTATCACATTTTTATATTTTCAGAAGTTTGTATTGAAGGAAATAATATGCCAAAAGTCGTGTTTGAAAGCATTATCATCTGCTGTCATTCCATGAAATATGTCACGTTAAAGGCGGCTATACATAAAACAATTCACTGACTTGTCCTATTTCTTCAGTAGAAAACCAACGAAATCAATAGATGTAAATCTTAAAATGTTTTCAACGCACTTAATTTGTTGGTAATGAAATTTATATTTGAGAAAATATCTTTACATTTAAAAAATGTCGTATTGTTCTTTATCATTCTTTCATCTGTTCCTGTGTTTGTGCCACAAGACATAACAGATAAAATGTGAGAATAGCAGAATGTAAATAAATTGTCGTATTGTGCCTAATATGGCGGATTTCCCTGTATTCTGTCTTTCTGACGTCATTGAGTAAGGTATTTTGTTAAATATGGTGCAAGTTGTAAATTAAATTGTGGTCGGCGTTTTAAAATATAGAACTAAATGCCTAATTGCGAGAAAATGATCCAGGCGTCGGATCAGCCCTTTGTAAGTTCCTTTTCTTTTAATCATTAAATGCTATCAGCTATTATAATCTCAAAAACTTAACAATGACAGAAGGAATTTCATTAGTCCTGGGAACTTATAAATTTCAGACTTCTATGTTGTGACGTATTAGGTTACTGACATGCATGTAAAAGGAAAGGCAAGCGATTAATAATATTTATTTTCGTACACATTAATATATACTTAAAAAATACTTTCTTTAGTAATTATTAGAGTGTGTGGTGATTCATGACCCTTACAGTCGGGTAAAGCAAAAATAATTTGGTTGTTGTTATTTACGTATACAGGACGGAAGACGAGAATGGCTTGGTGGGGCTGAGTAGGCGGGAAATGTCGGCGGGAAAACGTCACCGTCTGCAACATTGTTGATGGCCTGAAAGAGATTAGATTGGACAGTTGGTGCAGGGAGGCTGCCTGAGAGAGACGCTAGGGAAAGACGAAGCAGTGGCAGAACAAGGCGACATGTATAAAATTTAGTTTCTGCACATTTCGAGAAAGGAGATTTATTTGGTGGGACTACAGAAAATAAAAAGACAACATTTGATCTGAAGGAGAGGCGCTAGAGAATCTTAATATGAAGAAGACGTGACCCAGGAAAGGAACAACCGGCATACGAACAAAAACGAAGAACGACGTCATCAGGCGTTAACATCTGGTAACGGCATTTTACCCGGCTTTTCCACACAAACCATTCTTGTCTGATTCGCGAATTTAATTTTCAACTATATCGTTCGTCACCCGCGTTTCCGGGAGCAGCCATTTAAGAAGCTGCGTAGATTATTATTTTTGCTTTTACCGACTGAGCTAATGATTAAATTGATATCGTAAATTTATGTTTTCCACTATAACTTAATTTGAGTTATATTTTTATTCAAATTAAATACATTATTATTATTGTTCGTTTGATTGTACAACAATATTTTGATGGTGTAACCAACGAACACCACAAGTGTAAACTTGTAACGAAAAGCTGATAAATCAAAATGTCAGGTAAAGGAAGCATTAGATATTTATAATTGAATGTTAAGCTGCTTCTCGGCTTTTCAGGCCAATAACGTGTACGAGTAGTGAGTTATAATATGTATGTGAATATTAGGCTGCTTGGTATACGGTATGTACTTCAAGGACACAATTTTATGAGCATGTTACATCGGTCAGCAGACGATTTATACGAAAACGATTGCCGTGCCCACATTAGCCGTCGTGCAGTAGCATGCAGGTCAGGTCGAGGACGCTGATGAAACAGAGATGCAGTCGAACCACTTCGACCCAAATGACCATTTTGTCCACGGAGCTGTCTGTTGTCAAAGCACGGGAGCAATTCAGAAAATCCTTTCACTCGGTCCGTGGCACCGTAATACCTGGACTCTAATATATAGGACCCTTCGGGTTCCTTTAGGGAATTATTCAAAGTGGTCGCTATTAAGAGGCGTCTAACCAGTGGGAAGTTGCCTGAGAGTATTGGTATTAGCTTTGTGGTAAAGAGAATACGGAAAAGGTTCCTCGCCGAGGGCTAGCAGTGACTGGGAAAGCCGCCAGATGTGTCTCACAGCACTAACTTGTTGAATGTGCTCCCTTGTGTTCCTACAGAAAGATTTATATTTGAAATAACCGTAGCCGTGGTCTTCATTCACTTACTTATTGAATCTGGATTCTCTGCCCAAAAATGAAATAATTTTAGTTTATTTCTTTAATTGGTATTGATTGTCTGAGTCTATTTATTCTGCCCAACGCCTTATCAACTTGAATGACGTATTGCATCCGCTTTTTAATTTATTTTTCGATTTTTCAAATTAAATTTATGGTGTTCTAACAAGAGGATAACACTAACGAAAGTCGTAAGGATCTAACTTGCCAATGTTGAAACATGGTACCATTTTTCCGAAAACTATTATAGATACAGCTTTAAAGTTTTCACAGCTTATTTTGCAGAATAAATGATAAACTGTAATCAGACTTTTAATTACTAATTTACGTGAAGGAATTTTTTAACATTAAATGACTGATTTTAATTGAGAATATAATGATTATAACCCATGGTTTTAATCAGACACACAATTTAATAAACCAAAACTATTAATTAATTTTGGTTTAATTTACTAAATTGTGTTACTGATTAAAATCTAGGGTTATTCATCAGATAAAAATTTACTTAAAAACGTAACATATTAATATAAATAATACGACATATGATGCCTTTCTTTGAAACCTCTCCAAAGTCAAGTAAACATTTATATAAAAAAATTATTTCGTCAATTTAAAATAGAAAATAATTCCAAGTGCTCTTATTGTATACACTTAGCATTCTTAAGTGCAATGAGATTAATTGGAAGTAATTGTTTTTTTAAATCGATACAAATATTTATTTGACCATGGAGAGGTTTCAAAGACACGTACGATACGTCGTTTTATTTATGTTAATATGTTATTTATTTAAATAAATGTCTATATGACAAATTTAGCTGTTAATAATTTATAATTAAAATATAAAGAATTGTCAAATCAGAAATAGGAGAATTTTATTTGGAAAAAAAATGTTCCGTCCCCAACTGTCGGAACCACTTCAATTCATTTATTAAAATTTCGTGTTGGTGCATCCGCGGCCAAAATTCTTCACATTAATTTAATAATTTTTTTGTTAGTAATTCATTTCTTAGATGTTGGATACACATCAATATTTACTCACTTATTTGAAAATATTTATGTAAATATGCATGCCTGAAAGTCTTATTTATAATCATTCTGTAGAAACAGTAGTATTTTTCCTAAGACGAGGCGACTGTAGATCCTCAAAATATTAGCATTGACAAGGGAACTGATTTATTTGTTCCTGTTTTCTTAGAAGGGAGCAGAGTTCCTGTCTCGTACTGCAGAATATCTTAATAAATCACAGTTAATTTTACTTGTAACAGTCGCTTCCGTTGAGCAGAGACGGTTAATATAATGGCATGTTTAATATTCCACAGCCCAAATCAATACTGCTCCTCTCTTATTTCCCCTTTATTGTACTTTTATTTTCCTCCTTTCCTGCGAAATAAGAGGGGGCGAGACCTGGCGCGCACTCTTCTGAGGGGTGAGACGATGCAAGGAACTGATTTCTTTTCAACGTTCAACAATATTGTATTTAACTGCTGATATGTTAGTTGGAAGGTTTTAACTTTTAATTAACTTATCATTACTGAAGGTGAAAAAACTTTTACAAGACGCGATACTTTTAATTATAAAATTTATTTAAAAACTGTTAAATTACAGAAACAAAGGAAACCCAAAGCAAGATTGTAATCAAGTCGGTACATAATCTTCAATCAGGACTCTTTCTTCTTTCTGTTAATGTATTCAAGTTTTTACAATTCTGAAGGTTCAAACGTTTTCGTTTCATTAAAAGATCGTAGCGTATAAGGGTTCCAGCTAATTAAAATGTCCTCAAATATTTAACAAATTAATTCAAAACAATTGTTTTCATGAATGACGATGCAATAAATTAATTTCTTAAATATTTGAGGACATTTTAAGTGACTGGAAACCTTATATATATTATTAAAAGTCCTACTTTACCTTATTGATAGATCGTAGCGTCTTATTTATTGGTGTTCGCTCTAAAAAATTGGGAGTAAAACACACATTTAACTGTATGCGTTACATCCGCCTTACTCCTAGATAATGACATTCGTCGTAGCATTGCCCTGTTTCTGTAGATTTTTATTCCTATTTTGGATAATTTTGTGTGAAAATCGGTACGATTTGGGCAGAAATTTACCATATGCAGAAAATAAAACAAAGGGGTAAAAACACTGACGTTGGGAAATATTCTTTTTAAACAGATTCATTAAGCATTGAAATGATCTGAGTGCAAACATACTGGATGCTTTCCCTAAGCATTTGGTAATATGATTCCAAACATTCCATGTTCTCCTTTTTATACTTATATTATATTAGTATTGTTAAACTTCAACAGGGAACTGTCCGACAGTTACGCCCAAAATGTTCAGTGTTGAGGACGTAGTCCACGGTGCAAATTATTATCCATTTAAATTTACCTGATGAAGACCACAAAAAGTCACAGGAGGTACATATTAATATTATTTCGTGACAAGTTGGCTGGATTTTTATTTATCATTTACATAGTTGTGTGTTCTTGACAGTTGTCCAGGTCTCCAGTGGTGCGTTAACTTCTCCTATTCCCTCAGCAGCAGGAGACTAGTTGAATCAATAAACCCAAATCTTATTATTTTGGAACATACCGACCGATGAGGAGAAGGCTGTAAAATCATGTTTTCTGTCTCCGTGTGATATTGGTACGATTATATTGAAAGACAATTCAGGTCAGAGCTCGTCACTCGTGGCCTCAATATGGAAATGCAATGCAGTATACAACGTCTCAGCTAGTTGAGTAAGCGTTTCTAGCCATTGTGTCAAGGTCGATGAAATTTCCAAGTATCAATGCCAGACAATAAAGGGAAGCAGCACGCATAATATAAATTTTCTTCAAGTAGCCTGTGTATTAATTTGGTATCATAGCTTTACGTTGTGTTGAAGACTTGGTCCTCGATGCATTGCATAAGATAACTTTCCCAGATCATTATTTAGAGTAATTATTTGTAAAGATTATTCTCACAGTGTTCTTCAGCAAGAATATATATCTGTAATTAAAACTACATAAATTGAAACACAATGTAATAAATAGTGTATACATGTAAACGACGTGAGAAATAGTAAGTCGTGTGACGAGTATTGTCATCAGCGAAGAGTAGCCGTTGGAGATTGGCTACTATCATTTTTATAAATAATCAATATACTCTCAGTAACGGTATATACAAACAACGCCCAGGTCTTTTTACCACACCCTGTACGTATCATCCCTTAACTTTTACGGATTGGTGTTTTGAACTGAGTTCAATGCATTTCCTTGCACCAATGTTTCCACTACCAAGTTGCGCTATAAATATTCCTGTTAAAGTGATCTCCGGGCTGCCCCCAACTACAAGAATACTACTGCGCATCGTATTTCGACGTGGCTTGCTATTTCTCCCAGGTTATACTGTTTTATAGCAATATTGGAACTTTTTGATTCAGTAAAGTTTCATATAGTATTTACATAGCTTAATTTTCTCTCGTGTAAGATGTCTGTGAACAACAAATGGATATTGAATTATGTATAGGAGGAGAAAGGGGGTGATACTGAAACAGGCAAATTCCCTTTAATACCATAGGAAGGGAAGTGGAAGGAAGAGTAAGGTAGCCAAGGGATATAATTTAAGGACACTACCCGGTGATTCACCCAAAATAGATGCAGGGAGTACATGCATCAGGCATATCATGGTATAGTGTACTATTCTCATACCCTTCCAAGACGGGTGATGAGCTTCCTGTGGGTCGCAGCATTCCCTTCTCCATCTCTCCGAAAGTTTTTGGAGGCAAGCTATATTACATATGAAATTATACTGTGAGCTTAGAAAATGACCTAGGAGAGGATTATAATAATTTCAATACAATTGCCTTAATGTATCGAATAAAGATCGTGGGATAGTATTGTTAACAAAATGTATTGTAATAAAATAATTGTAGCTTAATTTTCTAATTATTTGTACAAATTATTAGTTATTTGTAAATAATTAGTCATTCATGATCGCAGAAGTTTATGCGACTTTAAGTAAAAATTAAATAATAATAATAATAATAAAAGCATTCTGAGGGGTTTGAAATGCGTGAAGTCGTTTTCGGCACAGGATTTTTGCAGGGGCAACGTTTGCTTTCTGTGTAAATAATATGTGGGATATAGAAACATAATGATTATTCCTTGAATAATACTGATGGACGCGGTTAGAAATAAGTCGATGATTTATTAAGTTCGTTCTCACGTTTCATTTATGGACTTGAAATAAATATTAAATTTACAAAAAAAATTGGCTGTGAGCGATTTTTTTGGGTAACAGGTTACATGAGGGTGATCCTGAAGCACGCAACTCCCCTTTAATAGCATAGGAAGGGACTTGAAAAGGGGGGATGTGGAAGGTAGAGCAAGGTAGCCCAGGGTTGACTAGGGCCTGGGGGCTATAGTGTAAGGATCCTACCCGGTGTTTCACCTAAAGGTGATGCAGGGAAAAACCCTAGAAAACCTGCATCAGGTAGGTCGGTCCAACGCATAGCTTTTATATGGCTCAACGTGTGTGCCACACTCGAGAGATAAACAGTTTAGTATATTTTCTAAGTACTTAAAATGTATTGTTACTTAAGTGAAACGTTCATTATATTTACAAGTTATTTAGCGCTAAACAGACCAGACTACCTTAATTTTTATAAATGAAATTAATTTTTATAAATGAAATTAATTGTTTATGTGTAAAAAAATCTCAAATATCGGACATGTGTGTATTTGCGTGGGGCAATTTCAACTAAATTTTGCATACGTCCTGTTTGTGAATCAGAAATCAGTACTGTCGGGCTATCACCCATAGGGGCGCGGGTGGAAGGGGCCAAAAATATAAAATATAGAAAATCGGGCGATATTTCAGCCGAATAAATACTTTTCAGTGTCAATTACTTTTACGTTATTTCCCGCGACAGTTTTTGTATCCGTCTTACCCTTACAAGCAGAACAGTATAAATTATGCTTTTAAGTAGCCTACGTGTATTCGGCGACGACGTTCGCGAGATCGAAAAAGTATAATAACTTCAGTAAAATTTTTCTTATATTTAAGCATTAATGTCCCGGGAACCCAGCAATTTTATATTTAAATAGTTGAATTGTTTGCAGAATAAAATAGGTTTTTGGTTGTTAAGTGTTTCGTCTCCTTTATATTAGTGAACTCGTGCTGAATGGAAAATTATTGCAGTTCCAGTGTTTTTTGTAAACGTTTTCTCAAAACAAGAGATTCTGCAATTGAGATTTTGAGACAATCTTGTATCATAAAAACAGTACATTTCATGTCATGTTACGAAACAGCACGAGAATGTAAAATATAACTACTGTCCAATTCTGTTTATAGCGGAATTTAGGGGTGTTTTTATCAGTTGATCACACATTTCTTGATTCGAACGGGGACGTGGGGCATGAATTCTTTATGCTTCCGTCCCCCGCCAAAAAGGCGTTCGTGATGGTCGCTCCACGTGTAGCGTGTCCTGAGCCCAAAGCGGAAATCCATAAGACGATGGACGGAATATCGACCTCGCATATCCCCTTCCCCCCTCGCCATTTATAATAAATGCAAGGCTGTTAGTCTGCGTCTAAAACGAGCGACGTCGCCCTGCGAAATAAAATATTCTCGCACGAATTGATCACTCCGGGGCGGCGTCGGCGGATAAGCTTCCACCAGAGGGTTATCTAAATATTTGGACGTTAAAAAATTATAATTTATCATGTTGCTGTTTCAGAGGGATCTGTCTGTATACAACTGGCTTCGTACCCGAGGTTGATGACTTTTATGCGCTTCCATTTTTCTATTCACTTGCATCTTGAAACAACAATTACAAATAATTGTTTTAAATAATCAAGAGCATCACCAAATTTCAGTCCACACAATTCATTTAGTATTCAGCAAAATGCTCTCGTCTTACACCAGCAGCTTTTGATCTATCACGGTCATAGTCATCTGTAAAAACTGTCAAAACTTACAGTTAGCTGAGAATCACAAACAAAAAAATACAAATGTGTAAGTACCTGTTGTTAACAAAATCACCACTTAGCCATAACATATTTGTGTTCAGTTTGCCTGAAGTCATTGAAATATCTCGAGAACCACACATCGAATCAAGAAAAGTGTGAATGAAAAAAATGTTCGTATCGAAGGGACATATCTAATAATACGAAACTCGACCCCCGCCCCCATCCCCTGAGATGTGGGAGGGAAGAATTAAAAAACTTAAATGCGAACACACATTTTTTATCGCAGATTCAGATTATCCAGAGAAAAACTCCAATTTTACCTACGATTGGAGTCATTTCAGTCACAGATGGCGTTGTAATCGACAAATATCAAAATGGTTAAAAGTCTTTGAAAATGGGGATATCTCAAGAAATAAGCACCAGATCAGCAAAATAAAGTTAAACGTGTTTGATATTATGCTACGTTATGTCACCATAACTGAAAATTTTGACATAATTTGCTTCCCCGCCCCTGGGAACTGGGTGTGAGTTGACAGTTATGGTGTTATTAAGTAGCATTTGTAAGAATATCAAATGTTACTTAATGACACCATACCTGTCTACCCACCCCAACTCCCCAGGGGTGGAGAAGCGAATTATGTCAAAATTTTCAATGAGAAACCATATTTTTTTCTAGGAAACATTGGTTTTCTAATGTCAAATACCATTGATTTGAATTAATTATTCATGGAAATTATTTCGAAGATTGCGTTGTCATCGAAAGAATTCGGGGACGTTCATTTATTCGTTTACTGATAAGTAGTAACTACGTTTGACGTTACCCAGGAACAACGACGTGGACGTAGTTATTTTTGATCCCTTGACGTACTTGTTTTATGTGAGTCCCCTTGTCTCTCACAATTTACGTCGCTGGTTTTAGGTGCGTTTCATTGTTCAATCACTTCGCAATTTGCTTCTACACCCCTCGGGAGTGGGGGTGGTTGGACAATTATACTGTCATTAAGTAGCATTTGCAAGAATATCACACGCATTTAATTTTGACTAATCTGGTTCCTATTTCTTGAGATATCCCCATTTTCAACAATTTTTTCTTCGATTACAGCGCCATCTGTGACCGAAATGACTCGAATCGTAGGTAAAATTGGAGTATTTTTTTTCTGAAGAATTCGAAACAAATAAAAAAATGGGGGTTGGCTTTTAAGTTTCTACGAAAATACGAAAAATTTTCATTCACACTTTCTTTGATCCCATGTGTGCTTATCAAGATATTAAAAGATAATAGTATAAAGACGACATACTTTCTTTTGGCTAACGAAATTCTATTCCATATAAATTATGTCAATAATATCTATAATTACATATCTATTTACAATTTATAAATTTACAATTAACATTTGATATTACAACTTGACCATTTTATCTAAAATTCTAACATACACTATCCCTATATTCCAATTTTCATTTTTCATGTTCATTATAATACCATCCAGTGCCTCTCTTTTGCACTTACGTTACTCATATGTAAAATTCTAACATCTTCCCAAAGAATGTCATGTTTTGATTTAGTAACATATGTAGATGAGGAGGATTTCGTCTTTACCTTCTACTTTAAACTATTTTTGTGGTAATACAATTTTTTTACGACGACATAGACGTGTGCCCATTATACACTTTATTACATTGTTTGCATTTTAATTCATAAATTAAGTCTTTTCTCCTTTTTACGTTATCCTTATCCTTCATTGAGTCAATATACCTACTTATTTTATCTACAGTTTTGTATGTCAATTTGACTTAATTTATTCCAGTATTATTAAAAATCTTCTTTATATTCCCAGATAACCCTTTAATATAAGTAATACCCTTAAATATATGAATAATTCTTTCTTTCTGCAAGTTTTGTTATTTTACAGTACATAATTATATTTTTCTGTAAGTCTCTATACAACTTTATTTTCACAGTTTTGTTTAGATTATTATAAAATACTGTGTATTTAACTGATGAACACCACAACTCCTATTTTCTCAATGTAGGCTAGCGAGAACTAAACAATTAATTCAAAATCAAAAAGCGAAACATTTTGTATTTCCATAGAAAGTTGCGAAAATTGTTCCATTCAAAAACGAAACTCTATCAGCAACCGTGACTTCCTCTGTCTATTTTGAATTACTAGACTGGTTGTAATTTAGAGGGAACTGCTCTTTTACTTTGCGTAAATTCTCGGCCTTCTCTCCGGAGATTCGTTCCCGTTTTCGTGTTCCGTTCACCTGTTCTCTCTGACGAAATATTTAACCGACCGGTTTGCGTCATGTAATTAGAGTACGACTGCTCATTACTCTATTGAGCACATCAAACCGATTCGTATCGAAGAATACGTCTACCTGAAGACGGGAATAACCGAAACTATATTAATATAGTTATTGATTCCATTAATCCTCTAATAAGCAATTAGAAAAAAGTAAAACATATTAATAAATATTGCCCATTGCAAACCAAAAAATAATCTTTAAAACAAAAATGAAAATATTAATATATAAATAAAAATATTTAGTACAAAACAACTATATATATATATGTTCACATAGTTTTGAGTCACCCTGTATATATTAATAAATACGAAACTTAGTTAAATAAAAAGCTTCTAATTAAACATTAATAAGTGTACACATGCGAGAATAAAATAAAAAATTAAAATTATAGTATATAGACACCTTTACGGGAACTGTTTTAGCTTATCACGGTACACAGAAAATCCCAATAGCATTTATTTATTTAGCTCATCGATAGCCAATCTACGTTTTTGTCTTCTATATTGTTTTCTATCAGTATTTCTATTTGTCTCACCTTTGGTGCTACCGTCTGATCTTGTACCGACATTAAGGAAAAAATTATCTATCATATCTTCGTCTTAAATTTTGGAAAAAAAAATGTACTACCATATATGAAATGCTTTCAAATTTCTCTTTTCGTTCCTACCTAGTTTTACAGTTTACAATTACATACGACCGTGTAGTGGATATGTATTTTAGAAAGTTCTTACGCATCTCCTATTTTATGTTCTATTTAAAGAAATGTCTTTTTAAAAGTAGTATTCTTATATTGTATTTTCCTTGAAAATCTTATTACGTAAATAACGCATCTGTTTCGTGTCACGTAGAAACTATTTTAATGATAAATTAAATCGACCAAGTTACAGTCAAAACAAATGTTTTATAGTTACTTTGTTACGTTCGTCCATCCATGATGGGATTTCATCAAGTTTTCAGAAACAGGAAAAACCTCTATATAGCATAGGAAATTGAATTGAAAAGGGGGGTTGTTGAATGTAGAGCAAGGTAGCCAAGGGTTGACTAGGGGCCCCGGACTATAGTTTAAGGATCCTACCATGTGTTTCACCTAAAGGGATGCCGGGAAAACCACAGAAAACCTGCATCAGTTAGGTCGGGCTGCTGGGTACTATTCTCACGGCCTTCTCCGAAGTATCTCTTTTTTTTGGGTAACTCGGGTTAATAAATGTTTTATTGAACCTGATAAAGTCCCAACTGTGAGCACGGAAAGTAGTAGTATGGGAATAGAACTTCTATTTTGCCGATAAATTGGTCGTTTTAAATTTTAAAACAGACGATAAGTGATATAGGAACTGTTTTTAATATTTAGAGGGCCAATATTGAAAGGAATATATTTCATAAATTTCAATTTTCAGTTTGCAGTTTTGTGATT
This sequence comes from Eucriotettix oculatus, assembly GCA_034510155.1. Classification (NCBI taxonomy): domain Eukaryota; kingdom Metazoa; phylum Arthropoda; class Insecta; order Orthoptera; family Tetrigidae; genus Eucriotettix; species Eucriotettix oculatus. The sequence goes on from CM067376.1 coordinate 57,409,690, forward strand.
AATTAAAGTCTACTCTATTCGAAGCACGTAAGTGTTTGTAATATTTAAGATTGATAAGCTAACTTCTGATGGCGAACTGAGAGTCGTCCATACTGTAAAATATGGTGGTGTTAACATTCAAATTTTTAGAGTGGAAATATACAGTATATTGCGGAGACATCCTCTTTAACTCGGTTTGGTTGCGACGTCAACACCTGTTGCATTCCCAGGACCTCGAGTAAAGAACGAAGTAGCTCACTGCACATGAGAACAACGAGGTCAGGACTTCTATGACCGTCGCTGCCCAAATTCTAGCTACTGCAATCAGTAAACTAATTAAGTTCAAATAACTCCTGAAATGTGGTTGATAATCAAGGTATTGCAGTTTTCTTTTTCTGAATTTTACAATGATTTATTTCAATACCAGTCAACTACACAATTGATCGAGTCAAAATTGATTTACAAAACATGATATAAGGATGTAATGTTTACTTTTATCAGTTGCAGCGTAAAATGAATCAGAGAACTTTTATGATTCATTAGGCTAATCCACGCGGTGGTAAATCGTCGTTAATAGTTCAGCTAGGGGTTAGAAACTGGGGATGTGGAAAGGAGAGTGAAAGGCAGGTAAGAGTTAACTTAGGCTCCTGGGCTTTAGTTTAAGGGCCCTGCGCGGCATTCGCCTAAAAGTGATTAAATTCGTCAGGTTAGTTGGGCTATTGGTACTTGTCACACTCCTTTCCGATGATGGGACAGGAGGTTTCAGCGGGGACGCAGCATTCCCGTCTACATGCCTTAGCCAGTTTAGGGGTAAGCGACTCGTATAGTTTATTACAGGTTACTAGTTATTTATTTACAACCTGAGTTGTGGAAGCAACTGTGGGTATAAGGGCGAGAAGCTGGGAAGAATTTCTGTGAATTTAGAGTACCTGCAGACGTCAGGCAGTATCTTTAAACTGGGCCCCATAAACTCACCTTCTTTGAGAATTATACAGACTTCCCCGGCAGTAAAAGTCCAGTTCACGTAAGTGCATCTTCAAAACATACGGGGCGAAATAAAACAACAAGGGTCGTAATCTGGTGAAAACGATGATTTTAAAAGGATTGTGGCACGAGTTGAAAGAATGAAATTGACAGAAGAGTTACACCCTGAACCGCGCACGCAAAAAGTGCAAATAGCCTGTTAACCCTCCAAAAAAAAGAGAGGCGATAAACAGGTATATATATTACAGGCCTTGGTTCCTCATCTCCTGCGTGGAATACGTTTTTTATTTCTTGCCCGTAATAGTTTCGGAAAATATAACCATTTATAGTAATCTGAACTATAACCTTATTAAATGTAGTGACACAATACTGAACCAGACAGTTTTAAATTATATTCCTTAATGTTTTACAATATAACAAATGTTCTTAGTCAACTATTTGCGAGAAGAATAATTTCAAATGCCGTACTGAAATATATAATTTTAATAAAAACATAAAATTAAATAACTTAAGTACAAACGTATCGCTTTATAGTGTTGAGCTTCATCTTTCGTTTCATCAGAACTTCAAAACAAAATCTAATGACCTACGTAGTTATGTTATAATTCTTGGGGAATTTTTTTCACTTTATCTGTACATTGGGAGCTGAAATCATAATAAGATGATAATTCCTAATTTAATTGAGTAATAACTGAATACTACAGAATTGTAAATTAAAATAGCACAGACGTTACGATTTATATTTCGAACAACAACCAACAAAATTGACTACTGGCTTTCATAGAAAAACATACTGAACTTGGCAGCTACTTAAACAGAAAAAAATTCACTCGTTTGCTGGGAAGAAACAACGTCCCAGATTGACTGCTTGTCGAACTCCTTCGAACTTATTTCGTGGTATTTCATCTGCCAATGTCTTTATACCTCATCTCCACAATTGAACAGCTACCAACCGCTGAAACATCTCCTCCATTGAACACATTTCATTCTACAGAAATCTCCACAACTCTCACTTTTCAGCTACATCGGTGTCCAACTTTTCATTCTGTATTGATATTATCTTACTGCATGTTTAATACATTACTGTCTTTCTCTCCTTTCATAATATCATATTGACACCTCTCCGAGCCATTGTTCCGCCCACCAGATTTTTAACTCTCGATGATCCTGGCTACAGATATCAATACTGTCGTTAGGAATTACCTCTACATAGTGGCATATCTGTTCCTCTTGGAATCGATTTCCTATGAAAATATAGTATACGAGCTAAAATCTTTGGAACAAAAATTTATTTTGGCAGACATTTACAATTTCTTAGCGCTCTTCTGACTATACGCAAAGGGAAGACGCTAATGGCTGTTTGCTTCTCAGTACAATGACCACAGCAGTCTGTCCACAAGAAATTTACTTCACAAAATTGTTACTTAAGATAAATCAAATAATATAAACCCTAATTAATAACATTAAAGGAATAAGATGTCAGACCCACGAGCTATGTGACTATTTCAGTCGTGGTTAAAACCCTTCTATCATTTGGTTTATGTCCAACAGGAGTTTGCCATTTCTCCCCGCAAATTCGAATACGGTGTAATTTCACGTCATACTAACTTCACGTACTAGTTCTTCCCACACTGACAGTCCAACTTAAAATCTTCTTTTTTCTAGACACGTACCCCACCCAATTCCGCACAAGGCCCATGTAAATCAGTCCGGCAAAAACGACCATCAACGTTCTCCAAAGGAAAGAGGCTCGCCATTCGAGTAACTGAAAGGAATAATATAAATTCAAGGGTTAGTATCGCTACAGTACCTCTGAACTATCTACAGTTTTACTAGAATTGAGCGTTCTACAAGTGATGAATCCACGAGGTTGATAATAACATGTAATGGAAATATATTACAAAACTTCTAAAATATGCCATGAATTGGTTTTAAATGGCGTATTAGAATTAGAATTGACTATTGTCTGTCTTAGGAAATATTAATTCTGGTTTCGTCTTGACTATTTCAAAATACCCTTTCTCCTTTTAATATTATCGATTACGAATCTCAAAAAGTGCTTATAGTTTTCCTATTCCATAAAATAAAGTTATTTAATTTTTATCCAAACAGTAAAGATAGTACAGAGGAAGCAGACAAAGACTAAGTTGACTGGAATTTGCGTAATCAGTTACAAGGTTGTCGCTCAACTCAAATTTCGTTAATGATGGCTGAAAAGAAGTGACACGGAATGTTTCAATTAGAGAACCCTCACGGAGCGAAAGTAGCTCTAATTATTAGTGCCACTGTAGGAATCCACAGAACGATGTGTTCAGCAGTGGAGAATTTAGGTTTAATTACTCTCTGATAACCGGAAGCCTGTGGTACAAGGATATTTACCGGGGAGATGGCAGAGAAATCGGAGACTGTACTCTGACAAACAAAGGCGACACGCACATGAAATGGCTGCTATTTCTGAACTTCAATTAAAATAGAAAAAAAAGTCAATAAAAGATGGACTCGACGGTTTTTGTGACACGCACTGATCAAAATGAACTTTATTAAATCAAAGCTATATATATATTTAATCAATAGTCAAAAGAAGGGTTCATATTAAATGTGTGACTTTTCGATTAAATAAATATTACTTATAAAATTAAATTTTCAAACGACTGTCACGTGTTACAATACCTGAAATGTTTTTAAGGAAATTATATATATAATTTTTTAAATTTTCGTTTAAAGTCGTACCATCTGCTAAGGTCAATTAGGGGAACTTTTATCTATGTAAGGGTATCAGAGAATGGCTACTCAAATAATACAACGTCCAAGTTCGTGTCAGGAATCGAACCCAGGACCTCTGTGTTGCGATGCTAACCACTACACCACAGGAGGTCGGCTTTATTTGATTGTTTTCCATTAAATTTCGTGATGTTATGAACATGATTTTACAACTGATTATTTATTTTAGATTACAATGTGTCAAGATATATTTTTTAATATGGTCATTATATATATATATATATATATATAATTCCAGTGTTCGTGTGTTCGTAATTCTTCTCCTAACGGTTGGACTGATTTTGATGAAATTTTATATACTGTATTTATGGGATCACCTGCATGGTTCTTACCTATAATAGGACCTGGTAGTAGGCTCTGTTGTCGAGATCCCAATATTGATCCAACAGCCTGACAGTTTGAGTAATCTTACGAATAAATACAAGTGAAAGTTCAATGCGTTGCAATTTGGCATTGTTTTGACATTGCGATCTCGAAATCCGTGTATTGAAACTGCGTGGATACTGAGTGAATTATTTATCGATTAATTAAATATTGAATAAAGGATGTGTTTTAGATTGAGCTGCTAGGTCATCGCGGTGATTGTAGTGAAATTCAGATGTCATGGAGTAGGTGGCGTATAATGGAAAATTTTCAAAAATTTGACACTCCCTCTGATGGTTTTAATCTATTATTGACAAAGAGATTACAGTCGAATTAAGTACTGTGGCCGACTAATATAAATGGATTGCCGGACAACGCCGGGTACCTATCTAGTAATTTATAAATAAGTATGACGAATATGCACATCGACTTAACTTTCCTTGACACGCTGACTACCTCGAAACAGATGTATTGATTTAAAAATGTTTTACAGGTGAATATGACAGTCTAATTGTGGAACCTCCTGGGTTGATAAATAGACGAGTTTTTATATAAGACATTAAAATGTAAATGAAAAAAAGGAAAATTATTCTTTATATTATATTTTTAGAAATTTTACTCTGTAAGATAATAGATGTAAGTTTACAGAAATATTAATAAGAAAGTACGTTCTTGGAAGCTTACAGCACAGGAGGTACCTATATTGATTTAAATTCAAAAACTAATTGCAGCATATTTGGAAAATAATATAATCATTAGCACACGCCAGAAGCTGTAAACTAATGTAAAAGCAATTTCCACGATGTAATTTGTTTCATGATGAGGTCACAATGCGTTTATTATTTTTTAATTCGATGCACCATTATCTCCTTTGCGGAAGTCGACACATCCTGAAGCGACACATTAATTCGGCTGATCGGCTTCATTAGCTCAAGTCGTAGCCTCTCAATTATTGTCCTTGTTTTCGTAAAATTAACTCAAAAATTTATTTAAGGCCTTAATTTGACAAACGATATTGAATGGAAAAATACTCGATTAAATGTAATGGCGGTAAAATGAACAAATTAAATACACAAAGATATCAAACATTCATGACAAAGTTCAATGGATTTCTTGTTAAATTAACATTACATACACAATTATTTAGTATTTCAATTAATGTTTATTTGGTTCACTTTGGCGAAATGAAAGATGAACGATTTCATTACTACCTTTTGTCTATCCGTGAAATATTCGTTGAATTGAACTGAAATTAGCATTTCATTTGGTCTGACGGATACAGCTGCAAACTCAGATAATATGACGTATTGCACCTATGCTCCAAACAAGTCAACCAAAAGTACACCCTCTGCATCCCAGAATACTATTGCTGTTACTTCCCCTGCCGATCGGCGAGATTGTGTGATTCCTCCTTGATTCAGGTTCAAATAAATGAGCCAAAGTCTCAGACGCAGTCACAATTTTTCCCAATAACACCTCTACTCCAAATTTTTTCGTGTTTCTTTACATTCTTGACACCCGCTATACACAAACTTTGAAGTATACCGTCATAGACTGCCTTTCCGGTGGAGATCATTAGTTGTTACCCGACGATCCTCTCGAACGAGATCATCGACTCTCTGAAATTATGCGGAGTGACTATATTCGCTTAGTTTTTCATCAGTCAACGGGATTTGCCCTTCAGCTTCGTTACAGAGACGAAACCATCGCCGAACAGTGCTGAAATCCACTGTTGCATCACCATACATATTTTTCAGCATTTCATGAATACGAATGAGCTTTTCACCTTCCGCGTTTAAGATTAAATCACAGAATGATCTCTAATAGGTACGTCAATGGTAGCCATTTTGCAACAACTGTTGAAAGTTGTCACTGCAGTGGATTAGAGAAGAATGTTTGAAGAATAGCTCCAAATTCAAAACTTTCACTTGATTAACTTATTTAAGGAGAAATAAACAGCAGGCATTGCTTAATAAACCATCTTTGTAAAAATACTATTACAGTGGGAAAACTCTGCCATAATAATTTCTCAGGGAAAATTTTATTTAGGTTACAACAGCTATAGATGAAAGGCCATGCTTTTTGAAATTCATTCCATAGTTTTAAAATAATAGTTATTAACGTCTGTAAGTTTAAATTATTGTTTAATTGAGAACATATTTTAGGCAAAGAGGGCAATTACAAATCCCGTTTAATTTCCAAAATGTTTCACATTGAACGTAGAAATAATGCACTAAATGTAAAAAGGGACACTGATTTGCTCAATAGTACATATAATATCTTAATTCACGAAATATAATGTTTAAAATATATTCTGATTGTCTTTGTTTCTTTAAACTTTAATGTTCTTTAGTTCTTTAATTTTCTTTGTCTGTACTTCTATATCTTTATTATTATTATTTGACAGAATTGCAGCCTAGAGTGAGTTTTAGCCTTCTCAACGATTTTCTTCCATTCTCCCCTACCCTCCGCCAGGAAAAACCACCTTCGTACTCCCACGATCTTATAGCCTCTTCAACTCCTTCGCATAACCATTTTAGAGTACCTTTCCGTGTGCCTTGGTCGTATGTGTAATGGCAGTCCGGTTTTTTTCCCTTTGAGATCTTCGCAACAATTTACTTTTTCTATATCTTTGTAAGGTAATAATTTTGTGTCTTATTAACTTTAGTTCAACCTGAAGAGGGTCCAGATCAACCGAAGTATGTAGTTGTATTAAATTAATTTGGTTTTTGTTTTATTATTATTTTATTTTTTATTTTTGTTTTATTATTTATTAAATATATTATTAAATAATTTTTGTAACCCGATCATGAAAAACGTTATTAACGTATATAACGAAATTAACCATAATGTTCACGATCTTTGAAGAAAGTTTATAAATTAGGGTCTTATTTTTTATTCGTTATTCACCTGGTGGAGTCCAAAACTTGAGATGAAACTTTTTAGAATCGTCTAATAACTGAAAGATAGACATTTTGAAAACGCGGTAGAACTGCTACAATCTGTATTCTATTTAAAATTAAACAAGTTAATCTACTAGCACTCCTTTTGGAAGAAGAAACGGTCTTAGAACCTCTGTAAATGTTACAGACGTAAATGAAAAATGGTTGAGTACAACGTGACTATTTAACTGTTTTACAGATTGGTATTAATAAGAAGTAGTAGTTCCATGTTCTTCTGAAATACTTCATTAATATCTGGTTTACGTTATATTTTACATTGTCCATGGATAAGTATAAGTAGTTCTTCACCGTTTATGTTCGTGTTCTTCCTCATGATTATTATTTTCGTTCACTGTCACTGATCGATGTACGACCATAATACGAGTGTCTTTCTTATCTAAGACATACCCTCGTGAGTTCAACTGGTTCTGATACGGTTAGTTGATATTGAAAGTACCACTTATCTCCCACATCCGTGTAGATGTTCGCATCGGATGATGTGATGGCAAGGGACCGAGCTACAGGGGGAGAATTGATGGGGCTACAATCCCCTCCGAATCGCAAGAGGTGTTGTGTGTGTGTGTGTATAACCTCCTACCCTATCTCAGATCACGAGTTTTGCGACTCACAAATGCGACTTATTGATCGAAGGGTGGGGTTTTTTTTTAGACGAGGCTGCTTGTAGCTCGAATTGTCGCGTTCCCGCCCTCATGAGGTAAACAGACCCGGGTGAAAATTTTTACTGAGGCCTGGCGTTACAACGCTACAACTTTAAGCGACAGCAGAAATCACTATAATTGTTAATCAAATAAAACTTAAAAATATCTAATATTCTAAAATTTGAATAAACAAGGCTGGTTTTCCCAATTTCTTGATTAATGTGACCGTTAGGAATAAATATATAAAAGCACATGATGACGGTCTTTCATTCATATTTCTGATTTACGAAGAAAATTTTACTTTCTTCCAATGTATTTGTTTTTTCACTCTAAGGAGAAATTTACAGGATTTTAGACGTTTAAATTCTCCCGCTGGTAATATTGCTTTCAATGCTGCTGCTACGCTAGTTTTATGTCTGGAAAATAACCACGCAGACATTCAAGAAATCGTGGAGAAATACGTATTTTCTGTTACGGATGATCAAAACTGACTAATTTTGACGTGAATTCGAACAGGACGGTGCCACATGTCACACAATCCGCGAGACTGTAGCATTGTGGTCGTACGAATTCTTAGTTGGATGCCAACTGTGAGGTTGAGTGAAATTATAACTACGAGAATGAGCCACGAACGATCTGTTGCTCGGAGATCGTGACAAGCACCGTTGCCAATAATCACGAGTAGTCTGACATTGCCTCTCATGAAACAAAATGAAACCGATGAGGATATTTGAATTATGCTTTAATCTATGAAATATAGTACTTAAAGTGTCGGTTTCACTGTGTCGCTTTTTAAAATTATTAGTGGTCCTCTATTTCTGAATTTACATTTCTTTGTACCGGTTGATTAAATACGTTTTAATACAAAGTTAAATCGAATTTCCTTCGTAAAATATACGATTCTTTTATCCGTTATACGTCTATAGGACAATTTTATTTTCCTAATCTTTCAGTAATAATATAAGATATTTACTTGGAAAATGTCGAGATGAATTATGGACTAGTGTATACAATTTATGACTGCAAATAATTTCAGTATTTAGTTGTCCATTCTGGTAAATAGCCGCTAACGTAATTATAAAATTTGAGTTAAATATAGATTATCGCATGTCATATATCACTTGGAATTAAATCTCATTCAAACAGAAGGAGAGTTCCATTTCAGCTGAACAATTTATTTCATGTCTCCGTATTTAATTTGTACACTATTCATAGAAAATTCTACTTGTAATACTATGGATTCACGTAAATGTAAATGGTTATGGGATTTCATGTAAAATACATAAATACAGAGTGGGTGAAACGAATTAAAAAACATTTATAGGGCAAATAATTTTTCTTTCAGCTACAGAGAAAAAATAGATGGTATACTTTACTCCTTAATGGAATTTATAACTAAGGAAGGACTCGACATTTATTGTTATCGACATTTATTGTTATCTGACCTACGTTAGCTTGTCGCAATACAAAAGTGGATAAAATATGCAGTAGTGTTTAGATACGAGGGCTGTTTTTAAATTAAGTACCGGTATTTACTTAAATATAACAGAACATAAGTTTCAAGATATTTTGTCATCAATCATTAATTTACTCCTCACTCTACTTCCAACATAGCCACCATCGTTATTCCGACACATGTCGTAATGGGAAACCAACTTTTGTATGACGCCGTGAAAGAAACGTCCCGTCTGTGATGAAAGCCAATTCAGCACTTCCTGTTTCACATCATAATCCTCGTTGAAATGTTTTTCACTAAGGAATTGTTCCTCACAAAATGTTGCAATAAGATCACGACATAGTCTTGCGGTGTGTGGCCAGGAATTGTCATGAGTCAAAATGTTTCTTTCCAAAACATTCCACGCCCTTTTTCTGTATTACACGACGGAGCTTACGTACTGTCCCACAATAAACGTCTTTGTTGATTGTCGCATTCCTGCCAAAGAAGAGAACCCAATGTGTCCCAGAAAACCGGGTAAATCAGATGGTCAGCCGAACAACGGCTCATCAAGCATATTTTCACGACTTTCGTTAAATTGTCTCATACATTTCATCACAATTCAACTACTCATTATTGATTCCCCATACACCTCACACAAGATTGCATATGCATGTTTCCTGGTGCAACAAACATTCAATTCAAGGTACAAATAACTTATCTGACTTCGCTGCCGGTTGGTCGTCCAATTTCTTTGTACATTACGAAGCAATCTAACAAAAGGAAACAACAAAGTGGCGATGCTTTAGCTGCGTCTGACTACTGAATGAATGTAGGTTGCGATTGTGCTCTAAGACGCAACTGCAGCGTCAAAATATTAAAACTGTACTTACTTAAAAAAAGAACAACCCTCGTATATAAACTGATTACACGATTCAGTAACTTTGATAAATAGAATAATAATTATTTTTCCTGGTGTTAATCAGTCACATTAATAATCAAAACTATAATTTAATTTTGATTTCAAATTTATTCAGCAGGAGCATTGCCATAGTCATCAAAATTCAAATATTTTTTTAAACATTATAAAAATTTATGAAATTTGTTTAAAGTTATAAAAATATAAAACAGTATCTATATACTAAATTACATGAGGGTATGTACAATATTTTTAAAATTAAATCTTTGAAAAAAATTGTTTTCTATTGTTATGATTTGAAACAAATTCCATAAAAATTTATACTAAATTATTCTTAAATACGAGGGTATTTACAATATTTTTAACATTAAATCATTAAAGAAACCAAATTTGTTACACACACCCACACACACACACACACACCCACACACACACCCACACCCACCCACATATATATATATATATGTTGTATTAGAATTTTAAACAAATTCTATAATTTTTTTGTTATATATAAAAAAAGGAATTTGTATTTAGTAGATGACTATGGTAATGCGAATGCTCCTGCTGAATAAATTTGAAATCAAAATTAAATTAAAGTATTGATTATTAAAGTGGCTGATTAACGTAGGGAAAAAGTGTTAACAAACTAAGTAAAAATCAGTCTTTTAACAAAATTTTAATAAACAACTAGAATTTTCAGAAAGGTGCAATCGATGTTAAGTTGGTGCCTTTTGGCATCTAAGCAGCCAAAAATTTTGTTGCAATATGGATCCATGTTTGGTAGAAATTCAGGCTTCCTTGAGCTGGTCTAAGTGCAACATCTGCTTTTACAATAGTGTTGTTTGAGAGAGTAGTGGCAAGAATATTATTATGAAACAACACACATTTAAGATACGATAAGTTTCAACGGATGAAAATAATTCTGCTTTTATCTACATTTTTGCTCACTTGTTGAAGTAGTTAGATAATGGGAACTCGAGTTACCATCGCTACATATATGTAAAACTGTATTATTTGTATGTTGCACGTGGTTCGCAAACATTAAAGGGCGAAATTAATTTCTGATTTGAAGAAGTCGTCAACAGGAAGGAGAAGTCACGTGCAGAGTGGGTATTGCTGCGCGGCGGGCTATTTCGCGCAAGTGTTATTACTGTAGTGGTTGCATATGCGTCCTTGCAGTTCCCGCCCCGTGCGGCTAGACTCTCTCTAACAAATTGTTTATTTGCTCGGGGGCTGTTTATGCACCGCGGGAGAACACAAAGGAGGCTTGATGACGCCGTTTATTTAGGCGACGTCTGCAGCTCAAGGTCGCGCGATGCACAAGTGCAACAGGCGTCCGTCGTCGCGCCCCTTCGTCGCCTAGCAACGGCCCGCCTCGCCCCGCCCCGCCCCGACGTCGTGGGTCGGGCGCGTCACTCAAAACATCAGCGTCATTTCGGAATCTCAGAAATAATTCAATATTTGATTACTTTTTGCGAACGATCAAAGCTTAAAAACTACTTTAGAGTTACATGAAATAACCAACTCCAAGAACAAGATGTACGAAAATTAGATACAACTTTTAAAGTTGATTTCATTCTGTCCAACAGTTCCTATCTGTCTAATTAACACTGTGACACAGGTCTGCGACGGATTGCGGTGTTTTCAGAATCTGTTGCTTACGAATACGAGATCTTTATGATTGTCGCGCAACTTCTTTGCCAACAAAATGCAAATATTTCCCAACTCATTTTAGGAAGGAGTACAATAAAGTTTTGCAGAACAGCAAGTAGCTGTAATCCCCAAAGATAATAGTTGCTAAGACACCTTTTCAATAACTAACACAATAAAAACTTATTAATCATAATTGTCTGACATATTTCAATTTGTGGTAAATAAATAAATCGGCCGTAAGTTAAAGAAATTTATTTAAATAACTTACAAATAGATAGATAGATTTATTAGTTCCGTTAGTCCTCAGATGAGGAAATAGGACTAGTCAAAAGTACAACCACTAAGGTTTTGTTAAATAATGGATTCGGAATATTATACTTCTAATATTCAAATAAAAATATGTTCTTTATCATTTTAACAAAAAAGGTATGCTTTAAGTTAAAATGTGAACACTTTATTCTTTATCATTCTTGTAAGTATGTATTACATAAACGGCTGAATATGACAAAAATTGTTTAGTACTTCTGGAATAAAATAATTAGTAATTCATTTTGAGACTGTTTACGATTATTATCATCTTATAAATATGTGTTGAATAAACTTTACCAAATCTTATACTAAAAACGTTTTTCTCTAAGCAGCCAAATTTTTTTGTCATATTCAGCCGTTTATGTAATACATACAATAATGATAAAGAATAAAGTGTTCACATTTTAACTTAAAGCATACCTTTTTTGTTAAAAGCAATAAAAAAGTGAATTTACGTTACAAGGGTTGGTACTGTAACACTCTGTACTTCGTCAACAGTGTCACAGCAACCGCAGGCTTTCTACTAATTATAAAATTAACATTAAAACCTAATGGTTGTATTAGAATATTAAATACTCGTTTATGTCAAATACAGTTTAAAAACCCTCATTGAGTCACACAATTAAAAATGTATACAGGAGATTTCTGCTTTTCTAAGCCATATTCATCTGCAAATTAATTGTCAATAATTTGTACATTTTAATTTTCAAATGCCTTAGAAAATACATGGTTTCAATTGTGATGGCACAATAAAGGGTTTTAAATTGTAATTAAAACCGTATAAAAAAGCCAACACATCATTGCGTCTCACACCAAAACTATTGAGCATGAATTCGAATTCAACAAAATAATAATTTGCACCCAAATTACTTTAAAACTGAACTTACACTTACTGAAGCCGTTATATAACTTAAATAGAAATATGTTTTGCAATAATAAACATGAAGGCGGGTAAATGGAATATTATTATGCAGAAATAATAAACTTACTTGCAAGTAAAATGTTTATATATTATTTTATAACTATTATAACTTCGGTTCATCCTTGAACTGACAAAATAATGTATTAACATACACTGATAAGGATTAGTTTTAATACTGTACCACTAATACTATTTATATTTTGCTGGATAGAATTTTTTATTGTATGTATGTGTAAAATAATATTTTATTTTTATACAGAAAAGTTTTTCCAAATTTTCCAAATCGATGGAAATTAATTGAAAGAATTTTATTGCTATATTATGGTAATAAGAACCGCCAAAGGTTTTATTTTGGACAAAGGAATCTCAAAACTCGAGATGAAAGAGTTTAATGAGAAATTTTTAATCGAATTTCTGTAACATTTTAAGAGGAAATATTATTTTGTTTTATTTGTTTGGTTGCTGTAGATTAATAAAATAATTTTTATTTAATGAAATAACAATTACAATATAAGCGAATGTATGAATATTTCCAGTAATTTTGTTCCTCTTTAAAAGACAATACAAATCCATTCGAGACTATCAAATATCTCAGTTATAAAAATAAATTTTCCTAGAGTCATTTATTCTATATTATTAATAAATAACGAAGAATGAATATAATTTTTTTTAAAAATTAAAAACTCAAATATTCAGTAGAAAATTATGAGAAAAATGATAGAAAAAAAGGTAAGATTCATTTCTATGAATAGGATGTGGTGAGTAGGCCGGATATACTACCGTCCCAAAATTATGGCCGTTTAATCTTCTTTTACTAAAGGAGATAAAAATAAGTCCTGGTGGCTGGGGCAGCGTTGCCACACAATGCGTGCCTGACCAGGAACTCGCTAACGATGAAGGTTGTATGAGACGACGCGTTGTCGTGATGGAGTCTCCAGAAGTTCCCAGTTTTAGTACCTTTCAAGGAATTTCAAGTAAAATCGACGATGAGCATAGAATTCGCACAGGATTTCGTCATCATCGTTAACGTTCTCTCTCCCTTACAAAACATCTTGTGCCACCGGTAAATCATGTTTTGAGACATCACAAGATCTCCATAAGCTTGACGGTTTCAGAACCTTAACACAAAGTTTAATGGTATGTTGCTGTTCAGTTAATCGTTGCATCCAGATCTACCTACGTGTCACCCAAACAAAGGTACACACTACGACCAACCAATCCGTATTGGTAAACGGCTAGAAGGCATCTGGCGAGGAATGCGTTGCTTTCACAAGACCCCCATCAACTTTGCCACCTCCAGCCGCAACACTGCAACCTTAATGTTTGGCAGGAAGAAATCATTCAGCTTACTTTCCGGACACATCTTATATACAAGGTGTTCAGTTTATCTGAAGACATTGAAATATCTCGTGAACCACACATCGGATCAAGAAAAGTGGGAATGAAAAATGATAGTCTCAAAACTCGAACCGCATTTTTTATTGCAGATTCGAATTCTCCAGAAATAATTACTCTAATTTGACCTACGAATCGAGTAATTTTGGTCACAAAAGGCGTTGTAATCGACACAAATCAAGATGCATAAAAATCGTTGAAAAATGGGGATATATCGAGAAATGGGCACCAGGTCAGAAAAATAAAATTAAATGTGTTTGATATTCTTACGAATGCTACTTAATGGCACCCAAACTGTCCACCCAACCCCACTTTCATGGGAAACCAATTTTTATAGGAATCCTTGGTTTTTAATGTCAAATACCACCTCTGGAAGTTCTCATCCTGTTGAAAGATTGTAAATATATTAATGAAATGAAAATTAGTTATTTTAATTGAATTTACTGCTATCATTTTATAAATACCTTTCATTAATATAAAATATTCAATCATTTAAATTTTATTAAATGCAAAACAAGAAATTATTCAATTTTGCTAACAAGAAATTTTTTAAAATAAATTATTATTGAATATTACAATATATATGTAGTGAGTAGTGAAACATGAAAAAGGGCTATTAAGCGATTGTTTCTGATCCGATCACTGCATAGATCTCAAGAAACGAGAAAGCTACTCAGAATTTTTTACGGTAAAAAAATTATCATTTTAACTCATCTATAATGTTGTATATAATAGAACTGAGTCGAAGTCTGGTGTTGATTCTGTAATGGAGAAAGAATTCAGCGCTATAACGTATGTATGAACTGTGCCAGAGCCTTCGCATTTCTCATAAGATATTTTTTTTAAATATAAAATTTGCAATAATGTGAAAAGATAATATTAGGTAAATAAAATTATTTATTTTCTTTTTCTTATTTTGGCTCTACACCCCTTTGAGGACCTGGGCCTACCGGGGCGACTGCGGACTGTCATCTTGCGTGACACATTCCGAATTTGGAGTGATACGTTGCCAGCGTATAAATTCTCCAGCAGTCTTAATCCCGGTCTTCGCGACCATAAAATTATATATAAAATGTAAATTTCATTTATTTATAAAATTATATTGAATTACATTTTCATATGTCTTAACAAATAAGTTATTTCTACTTTCTATTAACTGTACGAGCCACAGATTTAATGTAAAATAGCGTTTTTGAAGAAAATACTGGTTTTAGAACTATTAAAAAATGAATCATTTTAATGCGCTATTCCATACGAACGTAAAAAACTAATAATTGCTGAGTTTTCTTACAAAACCTTTCCCGTTCTAGCGTAATTTCCTCGGCTTGACGAAAACAGGTGGTGGCTTCATCTACTTCGTTGTGCGTTCCATTGCCATAATTTTACTTGCTTTCGCCAATATTTTATGATAAATGTACGTACATCAACGTTTCCTTTATTTCGCTTGAAGATTTATCCTTGTCAAAAACGATGCGACACCTCACAGTGTGTGGCACACGAAGAAAGTGACTTCGAGGTTCTCTTTCCCACGTTATTTATCCAACTATTTCCTATCTGGGGAAAAGGTTCACCTGCTTTACATCACATGGTCTAGATAATGAAGTTGTTTCTGAGAAACTCTAGGATTTCCGACGTGTCGTCACAAATAGTGTTTAGATATGTCTCGAGGATTTATGGTGGTGGGTCATTCGCATTTGCTGTTTAGGCTATTTTTTCAATATTTATCGGTCGTTTATCGTACGACATACCGAACACACTCTAGTGATCGTTACAATAAAGAACAAAAGATAAAAGTATATTGAATATTTTAAGAGACATGATTACAATGCAGTAATGAAATACGACTCTAGTTCAGACTAATACGTCTTTTTAACTTCTCTAGAAAAGAGCGATTACATTTTACAAAGAAAAGTCGAGAATGCACTTACTTTTTTATTGCCGTTATAATATAGGTTTGTTTTAATAAGGGTGGGTTGATGTTGAAATGGAAATGTGTGTGAGGTATTAACGAAATTCGTTTTTATTTGAAAGGGCGTACACGGGTCTTTCAAGTAAAACAGAATTTCCTTAATACACCTCACTCACATTCCATTTCAACATTGCAACATCGACTCGCCCGTATTGAAAAACCCTAATTTTCGGCACGTGACTGGAGCGGCACTACTCATCTCATCCGAAGGACGTTGCCTGGTCATTTCTGCGGTACTAATATCGCCCTCCTTCATTAAGCGTACAGCTAAACATGTATAATTGGAGGTTAAAATTCTATGAAACGTGTCCGTGACCGGTGATGCATCGCATTTTCTTGAATTTCCGTGATCACGAAGCTTTCTGACATGATGGTTGTTGAGGCTGGTTGGTCTCTGACCACGCACACTCAGGAATTATGTATATTAAACAACTTTTAGTAATAATAGTGTCAACGTGTTGTTGAGAAGTGCTCAGAGTGGTGTTCAATATCTGATTCGTTCGTTTTAAGTGAAGCCGTAAGCTGATGCTTTAGGGTTTGTTTATCACTAAGACCGATGACGGATATAAGTTGAGGTTATTTCAGAGCCCCAGCAGCTATGCTATTCAGGGACAATAACCCATGTTATATTTTTATGATTGTGGGAGAATAGACGTTATTATTGCTTCAGTTTCTCCCTCGGCGATCCTCGCGGTGGCGCCTGCTCATGGAAAATGAGGCCGCTGAGATGTGTCCATCAGCAAGTGAGATGGGAAAGCATTTAATGTTAGAGCAACGCTTTTTAAACCATTGGAAAATATTGACAGTGATATTTGCGAGGCGTATTCACCGGAGCTGGAAGTCCCATCTCTGAATAGACGCATTCATTTCGCCCATGGTGAGCTCAGTGTTCTAGGCGAGCAGACGTCAGGTGGCGATATGAAAAATGCAGACCAGTCATCATCCTCTGAAAGAACACGTCTCCTTCTGGAGTAGGAATGGTCTGTGTTGCGTCCGATTGCGTTCCCTTACGTTTGCTTTATGCCAACGTGGTGGAACTGCAACCCGTTCACATCCTCATTAATAAAAAATAGGACGTTTAAAAAGACAAGATAGGGGTCCTCTGAATCATACTGTTTTGTACGTTCAAATGCTTATTGACATGAAAAGTTTCATTAAAATTCTATTGAGGTTCAAACTTGTCGTCGAAACTGATTGATAGATTTTCTAACATCAACAGAAGATGGACTAATAGTAAAATAAGAAATAAATCGGAAAATTTTGAGAATAATGAAAGGAATAATGCGGGTAACATCAGTATAGCTCAGCGAAATATATATTAAGTGTTGATACAACTTTATTTTACTAGTTTTGTAAATGTTGCAACCACTCAACTGCATTATTCACTGAGCACATTGATATATTCATAAAAATTATTTTTAGTCTCAGAGAGGTCTATTTCCCAATTATGATATCCTGCAGTATTTTGTGAACTCCGTCCTTGGGGTTCCTTTTTAAATTTTCTATTTGCTTATGTCTGACACATTATCGGCTGAGAACGAATGACGTAGTGCTACGAGTTCATACTCCAATTTCCTGGATAAATAAATACGATTAAACCGCGTAGTTCATTGAGTCTTTTCTCACTATAAAAAATATCTATCAATGAACGATGAGGTTAATTTATAAGTTATTGACGGTACGTAAAAACATGACACTGTCTTCAGCTGCAGAATTGAGTTGAGTATAACGGAACCAGTATTGAATAGTTCAACAAATTTACGACATTATTCATATACTCTTGCATCACACCTTTGAACAAATCAACAAGCTAAGACTTTAACGTTGGGTTTCAGTCCGTGGGGTTTACAAGAATGTCTCTTTGCCAATAACACACGAAAAATGATGGAATACTTGATTGGCCACGTGAAGAGTGTCCTGCCCAGTTGGAGCCCTTGGTCTGGACTCAGCAGTGCAGGTTGTGAAGTTGGGCGGTGATGACGTTATAGACAGTGACGTGAATGCGTGAGCGCCATATGCAATGAGGAAACATGCGATGACGCCCTTGTACACAATCAACCAAGTTACATGAATAAACAAAAAGTAGATCATTAAGTCGTCATCGATGATGACAATAGAATACCAAAGCTTGCCCTTCAATACCATTCTATTGGAAAAATGGATGTTGGTCGTCCTAGAAAGAGATGGAATGAAGATTGAGGTCGGAACAGGCAATAGCCTAATCCATGAAGAGGAAGTAAGTAGATCACTAAGTTCTTTGACAAGAATTGTTAAGTAAACGCCAATTTGCAGTTATATGTCGGCCAATCTCACCACCTCACATCTCATAGAATTCCGAATTCGAATCTTGGCATGGGCTAGGATGTTTGTATTCATCATTGTCACGAAAACTGGATTAATATTGAAGGAGAATCGCTTCGTTGATCACGTGCCAATCCCCCACAAAAAATTTCCCTCAGTGGACAGTAGAGCCAATGATAAAGAGAAAGGAAGATTACAAATAGCAAAACATAAAAGTAAACCACATTCCTCTGGCAATATATGTTTTATTGCTCCTTTAATGCTTTGTAACTTCTTGTGATCCCACTCTTTGTCTCGTACCATGGATACAACAACAACGACGAAAAAACTAATAGAACACCAATATTAATGTGCGTGAAGCGCTTAATAGGGGAACTCGGGGTGGAAAGGGATACCGTATTATTTATTTTTACAGGATACCGCTAGAATTAGTAAATAGGGATGGAACATTGTAACTGATTAAGGAAGAAGTCTTGGCTACCGACTTGACCAAGATCTGACTAAGCCTTGTGAAGTCTTTTTTTTGCAGTTTACATCTGTGGTTTTATAATTTTTGCAGTATTTAGACAGAAGGTAGTCTACAAGACTCCTCGGTTTTAAATATTCAGTTGACTATTCTTCTTTAGTTGCATATAAGATACGTACAAGGTTAAATTTACTTCGTAAGACTCGGTAAAAACCTTGAACTGAAACTAGGATGCGGGGTGGAACGGGAAAAAACGAGAAAAAAAGAAAACCCTCTAGACTCAACTTACACGAATGAGTCACAGGATACCCAAAAGAATAGGTTAAGAAAGAAAAGGAACGGAAAAAGGGGAAAATGTAAGCAAATCTCTTTACTAAAGGAAATATTGATAAAGCGATCAACCGTACGCAAAATAAGTATGAGAAAGAAAACATAAATTAGGCTAAAATTTTTCTTAAATTAAATTTTATTGTACTAATTGCATATACAAAACATCCTATCCCGTTCTGCCCCGGAGGGTGGGACAGCGGAAAATTTGTAATTTTAATTTTAAAAATTCGTCATTCGTTGTTTTAAGTACTATTGATATTAGATTAAGTATGTAATAGAATAAACTAATATTTTATACCTTCATGAAGTGATTTTTAATTTTCCATTATTTTACAAAATTGTTAAACAATAAGTGTCCCGTTCCGCCCCGACTCCCCCTATGTATTATTTTTATCTTATGTTACATCATTAATGCGTTGATGAATGTGTGAGGTCAAAGTTGTCGGTCACGTTTACAGTCCATAAGCCCCTTCTGAAAATAAGTATTTTATTGTGTGCTTTTTATTGCTAAACAATTACTGGTCATGGAATATATGTAAGAGATGGAAGACGAAAATTGAATGATTAAATAATAAATATTTAATAAAAATATTTTGCATACACCAAAATATTCTTCAAATTTGGGTGACTGACTGTGCTGTATTAAATTAACTGAGATATGTGCTATGAAACTGTTACAATTTCAACTTGGGGTTGTTATGCCAACTATTTTTTTTCAAATGTGTTGAAAACTTATTGGTTTTAGCCAAAGATGTGTTTCTAATTTCCTGGATGAATGGTTTCTTGGTTATGACCTGTTCAGTTGAGTTAATTTCAAATCCCTTTGCATTAAAGAAAGAATTTCCTTACCTGCTTTTCCCGCAATTGTATATCAAACATTGACTATCGAAATGTAGTAAGCAACGATATCGAAGGCAATGTGGCACAACTAGTCCTAAAAAGACGAATGCTGGTCGGAGCAGCCTCACCATATGCGAATAAAGGCCGCCATCGAAAAACTAGACTACTTGGCCAACCAGCGCGGGAAGGCGAGTTCAGTGCCCACCTCTTCTAAGAAGACATACCTTATCGGTCTATGAAACATTACATCCGACCGCAAGAGTTAACATCAACACTAAAACGCAACTACTACTTGCTCACAGAGACTCAGTTGACAAGAAGTGGGTCTCCTCAACATTAAAAACAGAAACGAATAAATAATCTATGTTTACCATTGATTTAACATACACTCAGGACCTGTATTGAAATAAATACACTCCGCACTTTTCTGTTCGTAAATTCATTAATTGAAACGTTCAAACGGTATAAAGTTCATCTAATGTTCTGTTTCGATAATTATTTTCTATTCTTTTTATTTCATTTTCATAATTTAATGAAATGTTTAAGAATTTACTTATGGATTTTTTTTTGTATTATTGTAATGGAACTAAGCCGTGTCCTCAGAGAGGTTCGAATTTGTCTTATATGTGTGTAAACACGTATACTTACAATATTGTAACAGTAAAACACATCTGCTCGGACATTGGTGGTACGGGTAAAAAGAAGAGACATTATTTGTATAAATGGCTAATAAAAGTCAGACATTTTGACGCCAACAGAATTAGTCCCACGGTCTCTGCAATGTGGTGGGCGGAGTCTAGGAAAAAGCGTGGATTTTCCCCAAAAACTTTGGGGGTGAGAGGCAAGAGATTAATCCCAGAGGGGAGTAACAATAAATTTCATTGGAGAATATCCACCCCCGCCAATTTTGGGATGTGGGGAAGAATTATTAAAAACAGCGAGTGAGGGAGAGAATGAGAACACAATTAGGAGACATTGAAGGACGAGAGCAGATGGTGACATGATCGGACAGATCATTCGAGACTAAAACTGGAAATTGTCCGAACCAGGGACAATGGCAGCGGCAGATGAGGCGTGATCGAGACCAGACCGAAGTCCTATGAGGAAGTGCAAACTAGAAAAGGCACCGCTGGGTCCCAATTAAGCTGGAACCTTTTGTTGATTTCCAATACTGCCAGACCCGAGTAGATTTAGTGTGAAATATTTCCGCTCTATGAGGAGGCCCATAACATAGGAGCCTAAGTGTAGAGATTTAGAATTTTTAGTTGTATGAAAATTAATTATTGGTATTAATTTTGTAAATTTAAATGTTTTTGTTATTATAAAGAAAGGCCGGCTATGCAAATTAAAACTATATTCAATCAGGGTACATTAATAACAAATAAATGTAAAAATTAAATATACTTTACATTGCTAAAGATTTTTCATTATTATAGAATAATTAAATGTGAATATATAAACTACTGTGGTATGTAGCAAACTCACCCACTCAACGTCAAAAAATTTTAGCATCCAATCCTGAATACAACAATTAGTACATTGGGATGAGAACATATTGATAAGTATGTACAAACTGTTTTATTAATATCACTTGTCAACATTGTAATAAAAACCATATAACAGTTTCATGAACCCAAAAGTTCATATTATTATTTAAAAATGAGATTTCGGCACGTTATGCCATTATCAGCCTTTACAAAATTAAAAACAAGAATTGTGGGAACATATTTTAAAACTACATCGATAACAACGCATCGGCCGTGATGTAATACTATCGGCAAATCTTGGGTTCTTTTCTTCTCCTGCAGTATGATTTCCAATATTTTCCTCTTATGGCCTTGTTCATTTTGAGTAAGATTTGTACATTATGAAAATAAATCTTATGTTTTTATTTTTAATGGTGTAGGGCTCCGATTTTCATGTAGTTCATATAGTTATGTATCCTAGTTCTTACATTATTCCACGTGTTTCCAATATAATTTTTTTACAGTCAATTTTATAAATCGTATATTTTTGGTCTGATTTTCTAATGTATCTTCGTATTTGTTAATAAGTTACTAATTCTATTAGAGGGTTTTCAATACAAATTTAATTTCGTGTACACCATTATCATAAAATATTTTTATTAAATTGGTAAAACTATGTTCGTGAATAGAAATTGTTAGATGATTCCTTCTTGTTGCCTGTTATAGGCATCTCATTATCGACTTTTAGAGTAATTGGGATTTATTGTTTATTGATACTAATCTTGTACTTACGTAATACTTTAAAATAACCATCAACTGTTGTCGTCTGTACTTATATTGGAGAATTGTTTGAAAATGTGCCCCTTCTCTGGTCTTTAAATGGATTTTTATACTTCTTACTATTTGAAAACCATAATTTGTTTAGTAGTTATTTTTGGGTAGAAATTTTATGTTAATATATCGTAAATGTATTGTTTAATGGTATAGTAATATCTTCTGTCCGTTAACGATTTGGCCGTATCTATTACGTTCTTTGCTACATTTATTTTTTGAATAGTTGGGTGTTTCTAATTGAATTTTATTTAATATTAGACGTTATTTCTTTTCTGTACCCTTTTGTTCTTAATTTCGATTTATCTATAATAATAGTCTCGTCTAAATAGCCTAATTTGGTTATTCCTTTCAAAATTATATTTGTGGGAGAATTAAATTAAGAGTATTTAACTAAGCTGGTAATTTTTCTTTGTTAGTAATGAAACATAAGTCATGTATATATTTAGTTAATAGCTTGGTGGTAATATTACAGAAACGCCACCCCCTATCGCTAAACCATTGATTTGTTTATAGAAATTATTGTTTTGTTTTAAATAACCATAGTCGGTACATAATTTTATACCTTCGAGAAACATCAATTTGCTTTTTATAGGTTTGCAGTATTCGATCTTATTTTAATTAAGGAGGTAACTAACTTGTTTGTTGTATTCGTGAATAGTGAGTCGAAAATGTTCCCCGAACCAAAGATCTAATGCTATTGGCATTTAGTAAGGAGTAGCTCAAAATTTATGACGAGAAGTGTACTTCTGCTGCACAAAGAATTCAATTTATTCATAATCTGATATTTACAATTTGGACGTGGTGTTATGTACAAAGCATAGACGTGGAAGAAGAGAACTTTAAGTATGATATTCTATCAGAATTGTGAATTTGTTTTAGGGAGGCATACTTGTTAAATGTCATTTATAATCTTGTTCACATATCGGGCTATCCATTAATATGGAAAATTACACCTTTAATATTATTCACGCGCTTTGGTTTTTATTTTTAACCTCCTTAGTCTTCCCCTGTATGTTTTGTTCCTGTAATTTCAACGATTTTGTTCAGTAAAATAAACGAGTGTCTTTTATCGGAAAGTAACAAATACACGATCTATGCCGCTAATATTTGGAACTACCCTTAATTTTACGTACACACAATATTCAATTAGAACAAAAATATTCTTTTTTTTGATCGGAATCCTTCGTATTTTTGGGACCTAGACGTCCTTCAGACTGGCACGCTCAGCATTTCTACAGCGAGGAACCTGTCTGTGCTTAGAAATGTACCTACGAGACAGAACTAAGAAACGTACTTGCACACAAAAAAAACCTTATTACTTGCCGTCGGTGTTATAAACCATTTGTGAAAATGGTATTTAATTTAGATTTATTAGCTACCAATACTGATAACTGAAATCTCAGTTACAAAAAATAATTCCATTTAAAAGTCTGGTAGTAAAATGAAAGTAAAAAAGAGGAATCTAATGAAAAATAAACTGGAGGAGAATATTACATTACGACGATACCGAATTCGTTTTATTGGAAACACTTTCTTAAGCAACGCTAACGATTTTTAGTATTGAATTTGTTACCGTGTATACTTGTGTTTCATAATATTAAATTTCTCCTGAATACGGTATAAATTTATCGACTAATGTAGCGTTGTGGTTATTATTTCATCGATTCTCAACGAGATAACACTGTTTGTGAGTTCATTTAATGTATAAAAATAAACGAATGAAGAAGCAGTGACGTAGGGGGGGGGGGAGAAATATTTTGTCTCGTTTAACGTCCCCGGGGAGAGAATTTTAAAAAATAGAAAAACTTTTTCCTGATATATTTCACGTTTCGCCACAGTCGTCACTACAACATTGCACGACGCTTTGTTTTACTTCTCAGGGAACGGGACTAATTGAAGACAAAGATTCCCAGCTGTGAATCACCGGAGCAAGAAAAAGTTAACCATATTAATGACAATCAAGATCAGCAAATATCGAGTAGTATATTGATCTGGAAGTGGGTACGAACATGTAAGCATCTGATTCGTACACTATTAACGGTGATTATTACTTTCTCTCGGTGTAATTCCTCGTTTATTACAAGATGAGATTAAAATTTTTGAGTACTTTTATTGGAAAATTGATTATATTTAAGTTATCATTTTCAATGGGTGTTTCTTTTCTCCCAAATTTTCCGTCGAGTCTTAGAAGGCCGCGATTTCGGCGTTATTGTACGGTGCTGCTACCTAGTGAGAGAAACAAATTTCCTTTTTTAAAATTAGTACATGTGTTCCTTTTCCAGTGTTTCATTAAAAACACTTCAGGTGGAGGCTGTAAATATATTTTTTTAAGTTCAGTAATCTTATATAACAGATCTTTATGCACAGGAATCTGTGTTATTCAATTCCATGAATGATAAATCAAAATTGGAAGTCGTAAATTAAAAGTATCGAGCAAAAATTCAGCCCTTGTGACTGTTTTTAAAAATTGTTTGCGTGTCTCTTAACGTAACTTTCAACTCCACCTGTTTGGTGGAGCCCTCTGGCGCCCACGGATTAAATTCAACTCCACGTAACATTTTATAGTTCTTCCCGAAAACGCAGATTTTCAGCTAATTTTTATATTTTTATTCAATCTGTACGAACATAAATGTAATTTAACATATTCTTATGCCAGTACTTGAAGTACTTACTTCACGTCGAAAAAAATTATATTAGTTGAAAGTATACTCTGCTGAAAGACCATTGAAATGAGGCCAATATATATTTAACGTTCATCATTAGTGGCGTTTTTATAGTACACATATCAACATGTTACGTTTTAAATATTTAACACCTTTGGCAATTTTTTCCGATTTCGCGCCATGCTGTCTCATATTACTTTGCTACTTTCATTGTTCTCACAAATTCTTGTGTGCCCTGTGTTATTTTTATTAATCTGAATACATACCTTCCACTTCCTCCTTTTCAATTCCATTTCTATGCTATTAAAGAGGAGTTGCCTGTTTCAGGATCACCGTCATGTAACCTGTTACGCAAAATAAAATCGTTTTTATATCAAATTCACTTTTAAAGACTTTATAAACTTCACTAAGTCATTATTTTTATGGCGTGACTTTTAATTCACGGCTTTAAAATGATATTGAGTGGCGTCAAATTAATTTTCAGGTCACTGGGCACTAAGTTATAATAATAATTTTTTTTACTTGATTCGTCAAAAACGGCGTTCATCGATTATTACAACAACACCTTGCGGAATCAAACCAAGCAATCACGCATTTCTACGTTTAACACCAGCAAGAAACCTGCCTGATGGCTTTTAATAAGAAGGATTTCGTTATAATCGTGAAATGATCTGCCATTCCTAAATTCGAAAAAATTTACTTTTTCAACTTATTTTGTTTCATTTGAAATTTTACGATTGTTATGTTTTGCTTCAATACTTGCAAAAAATAGTTCACCCGAGTTGATATAAAAAATGCAATTATAGTCCCGGATTCATTGTTATGAATTTTCGGCATACTATTAATTTAATAATAATTATTTGACAAGAAAATCGTGCAAATTTCTAAATGATTTAAGCACAAATGCAACTGTCTTGACTCTGAAATAATTGCTGTTGGGAAATCTAAGTTCAGAAAATATGATCGATACTTGACTTCCTTCCCCACTTTGCTCGACACTTCTGCGTACATTAGTTTCCTTCCCAACTTGTAGAATATCCGGTCTCTTGCACTCCTACGGTTTCTTGTTCTCCTTGTGTTGCAATATTGGTCCCACTACTATTATAACTTAACATTTCAGTAATCACGTCGGAATTATAGTACTAGGCTCGATAACTTGAAACAGAGAAGCAGAACATTTTTATTAAAATACTTTAAAATTAGTATTAATGTCAGTCAATAATCAAACAAGGAAGACTATTAGATGGGCTGTAACTGAAGAAAACGAATGCTAATGAGAAGATTTGCGGATGAAGTAAATTTGTTGTGAAAAATAACTGTGTTATGATTCAAACAAAAATATTCGGGAACTGAATTTTATCTTTTTTTTGGGGAATTTTTAATTTTATGATGGAATATATGTATTAATTAATATCTTCATGTGGACGTCGAATTAGCTAATTAACTAACATCGGCGTGCATGTGACTTGTTTGAGGGTGTCTGAGGGTGCACCTGGTAATGTGTTTGTGTGTGTGTGCGAGAGAGCACTTTGAGGTTCCTCGACGTCTGGACTGTCTGGTGGGGGGCAATTCAAGGTCTCTGCCTGTCTGGGTCTCTGGGTCGAACGCAATACGCACATGCGCAAAACCGAAATAGCAGCGACGGCTTCTTCGCCCACGTACACTCCGCGCCTCTGCAAAGTGTCGCCCTCGTTTCCAGGTGCTCACCCCAATCGTCTCGTCCAGATATAGCCGCGACCTTCGTCCAGGATTTCTACACGTCACCCCCTTAGGAGCACACCATTCTTTATTTCTTTCCGTGACCTTCTCCTCCTGGCCTTACTAATTTGTAATTTTAAACACTACTAAAAGCAGATGCTGTATTCTATTGATCAGACATTGAAACTGGCTCCTAGAATATGGAAAATGGGAAAGGGTTACATTTTAGTTTATTCAAAATAGATTTAATAAACGTTCATTGTTATTTGCAAATTAATAAATAAACTCACTAACCAAAAACAATTATTTTGGATATACTGGTTTTAAAGAAATATGCCAAATATTATTCTGCGGTATAGACGACGTTTCCAAACTTTGGAAAATGGGAAAGGGTTACATTTTAGTTTATTCAAAATAGATTTAATACACAGTTCATTGTAATTTGCAAATTAATAAATAAACTCGTTAACCAAAAACAATTATTTTGGATATACTGGTTTCAAAGAAATAATATTATTCTGCGGTATAGATAACGTTTCCAAACTTCGTACTTAATCTTTTGAGCACTTTGCTAAGGATGTCAACATATTCGTAACATGCAACTCTTCCATGTGGTGTTGTTTTTCAAACAGAATGGACTAGTTCTAGAAAAGATGTGACTAATTGAAGTTAATGGGAAACGGTGACGTTCTTTATTTCTGCAAACTATACCAAATACTCAAAAAACTTAAAATAGAAAATTATGACAGTTCAACCTTGATGTAATTATAAATTAACGTAATATATGTGTTAACCCATAAATAGACAAAACCATTTTTTGACAAAAATTGGGGAAAAAATTATTCCATTTATGCATGTATTACGGTTATAATAAATTTATTTTTATTTTCTTTGGAAGTTCATTACAAAATGGGTTCGTACTAAAAGACCACTTTCTCATGTGTTGTGCTATTCAGTCCGTAGACTGGTATGATGCAACCTTCCACGCTAACTTATTCTACGCAAGCCTTTTCATAACTACCACATTCCAATCTTCTTGTCGTATTCCATCATTGTCTTCCATCTTCTGTTTTTAACCCACACACATCCCTCATATACTAATTTTTACAAAACCCTCATGTGTCAAAACGTGTTCAAAGACCTCCATATTGTTCGCTCTTCCCAATATTCTATTTGGAACTTCATCGTTAGTAACTCTATCCACCCATCTGATTTTCAGCATTCTACTACAGCACCACATTTCAAAGGCTTCTATTCTTTTCTTTTCTGCAACTCCTACCGACCACGTTTCGAACATTTTTAGAAATGATTTCCCTAATATTCACACTTATATTACCCATAATTAAATTCCTCTTTTTCGCGAACGCCTTCTTTTCCTGTGCTATCGTACTCTTCATGTCTACTATACTTCTACCATCCTTAGTTATTATGCAGCACATGTAGCAGAATTCCTTAACTTCCTTCCCAATCTAACATCCTTGCTATTACACAGTTTCCCATACTACACTCTATTAATCCTTTTATTGAACTCTTTGTCCAGGACGACGTTCATGCCATTTATTATGGTTTCTAAGTCTCATATCAGGAATAAAAATACAAAATTCCATTATAATCCATTATTATCAGAACTATTATTAAACTAGAATTTTTTTAAATGAAGTTTATTTTATTATCTTACTCTTAATATGGCTTTTGGTCTGTTGAATCTTTTGAGATGACTATTTAGGTTGAGATTTCTTACAATTACCGACCGAATAAATATGAAATCTTTGGTTTGAATTTAATATAACCAGTAATTACTACTTGAATTGGCAAACGTTATGTGTTGCGTAATATTCTTCTCGTCGTCTATTTCACAAAAGTCATCAGCCTTTGGATATGGTTTTGAAGAGTCCAAGTTCCAGTGGCAGTTCTTGACATAGTGTATTATGCTACTTCATAATTTGAGTTACTGGTATTTGTAATAATTTGCTCGGTATAAAATAGAATCTAAAATCAACTCTGCCTCACTCTCAATCATTTTTTCACTTCCTACTTAACATTCACTATAATTGCATCAAGAATGCATCAGATTGGAAATTTGGGCTGGACTGAATTTTGAAGGTATGTATCTACATAAAGGATCGTGTTATAGCTCTGATACCTTTATTTTCCTCTGAATACATAAAAAATATCCATGTCCTTTGCTTCTATTTTTTGACAAGTAAATAATATTTCATTTCGTTTATTAGCATAAAATATAATAATGATAAATTAGTTTCTAATACAGAACTAAATCTGATGTTATCGAAAATATTAGAGGATTTCCGGATGTGAAGGGAATTTTACAACCTATATGTTCATATATATCACTTATGGGACCAAATTGCTTCTTGGTACGAAGAAATTCACCATATCCGAATTCTCTGAGTGCATCTAAACAAAATATTTCATTAAATTTTAGAAGGGTATAATTGATAGCTGTTGTATTCCTGAAAAATGAAACTTTGGGACTCGAGTGAACCGAGAAGGAGTTGTAGAAGACGAAGATCGGAGTTAAGAGGGCTGAGAGACTACCAGACTGTTTGGAAACGTACATGTAATGGTGTCAGATGTTAGGCACTACGAAAAGTCGATTCTTTCTAGAAGATAGTGCACGATGAAGGAATATCTAACAAACCACTTATGGCCCAGATAAACTTTATGTTTGGATAACTTCGTTTCATTTTAATGAGGCATTAATCTGCTTATCATTATCAGTTACAAAATAAAAATACTACTGACATGATATCCTCAACACGGTGAGAGACAATTTATTGCCTCAGCCGAACTCTTCACGAGAAATAAATCCGCTGGCCAGGCAACCAGTAGATCACAGCGACAGCGAAGATAAAGGACGAATAACGTATGCTAGGCTATTGTTTAGTGACTTTCATTTGGGTGTGTATTACACGGTTATAGTACCCGAAATATAAGCGTTATACCAAAGAAGGATATTTTATATTAATGATGGGAATCATGCCTGACTGAAATGATGGAATGTACCCTAAGAATTCGACAAGAATAATAGAAGTTTTACGAACATAAGTTGATGTTAGTAATAAAATTAAAAGTGCATGAAGGAATAATTGGTGGAATATGTTAAAGATTTTTGTTGGTTTCGAAGTAAGATTACCAAGGAGGATAGTACAACCTAAATGTCTCCTAACTAAATAAATCACTGTAGAGTAATAGAAGCAAGTAGAATGTGAATGAGCTATTTAAAATTACACGCAGAAGAATGTTTTAAGTGGAACCTTAATAATTCTAAGGGCAGAAAACTAAAGGCTGAAATATTTTGAACATCAACATCACAAAAAGTAAAATTTTACTTGATTAAATATTAAATTTGTGTACAGGTTCGACACTATTTTTACGATAAGTACCGTTGTTTTAATATTTGGGCACTCCATCGCTGTTGATGTGGTTTTGTGCATGCGCGACCACATACATTCATTCTGAAGCCAGGCGCAGCTGTTAAGCATATTCACATTGTCTTGCTAGAAAGATTCCAACTGTTCCTATAAATTGAATGGCGTGCCGACTGTGAAGCCATATCAGTGATTCGTTTATTGAATGAAATGAATCTTACGCCAGTAAACGTTCATGGGCATTGAGGTAGGCGTATGGCAAAACATAATGAACAATAACGAAGGTCCTAAAAACCTGCACTAGTTCCCCGTTACGTATATATTTATAATAAAATATACGGAAAACAATGTTGTGTAATCGGTAATTTCTTAATAAAAACAGACCTCGAATTTACTTTATGTGTATATTTCGCATACAAATTTACTTCACGGGGCGTTTTCCAACAAATATTGTACACAACTGAGTTTGAAGTCCAATACGCGGTTATGGAAGTCACTAAGTATAATTGACACTAAAAATGCCGCTTAAGTTGTAGTTCAGCCCCTAGAAGTCGAGGTAGGAGGGTGGAAGCAAAGTTCCGCATACAATCATTAACTCGTGGAGGAATTTGGACCACTTAAGATCCAGAAATTTTTATTCTTATAATGTACTGGCAGTCATTGACTTTGGAGAGGTATTGATTATTTTAAGATAATGGTATTATTTTTTACTCTACTGGAGTTGTATAAAAATTATATCCTCTATTGGGGTACCGAGAGTATTTTTGACTTTCGTGAGATACCGCGATTCTTTTGGACTCTTATTGTTCAGAATAATTTTTGACTCATTCAAGCATGTTTCACTCTCTTAGAGTTCCGGGAGAAGTTTTCAATCTTCTCAGATAGCAAAAAAATTTTAATTTTAGTTTTAGGTACTCTTAATGGACTATTTTCACTCTTTAAAGACCCTGGGATTATACTGATTCTCATAGGTACTAGGTACTATCCTGTGTTACCGGGATAATTTTTGAAAAATGAAGTATAAATACTTCAATTGAAGCTCAAGTAGATTAATTACATTTAGGACGTTTTGACTCTATTTGAGGACGAAAAGTATTTTATTTCTCTTGAGGTATTGGTTTTTATTTTTTACTCTCGAAAGGTATTGGAAGTATTTTGACTCACTTATGGTATTTAATACTTTATTAAGCGATCAGTAATATTAAACTGTCTTAGACACGGGAATATCTCTTGGTGTTTAAGAATTTTTTAAGTCATTGCACTTATTTAAGGTACAAAGTAGATTTATTGACTTAAATAACTTACTGTGTCATCATACCGATTACGACGAAATTAATATTAAGTCATCTAAAGAATAGTTCAAAAAAGTTACGCTCCTGCTGTCGGTCAAATCTTGTGTAGACCAAGAAATTATTTTTGGAATAAATGTTGAGGCAGCTATGGTCGGTAATGTAACGTAAAAATCAACTGAGATTAATATTAGTTTTTACTACGTTAACTTGTACGTTTACATGTAGTATAAAGAATATTTTGTGTTTCTTAATATGATTTTTTATTTTAATCAACAATAATTTTTACTGATTATTTATTATCCTTACAAAAAATAGGTTTGGCCCGCCGCCGTACTGTCATTTTAGAATACGCTCAAAAAGGATGGAAAACACTGCTCCAAATAATGTCTCAAAACTTGTAAATGTAAGAAATATACATGCATATTAAATTCCAAACTAAATAATTGATAGATAAACCAAAATAGAAAGAATATTTATAACAATATTTTTTACACTTCGCCGACGAGAGTGGTTCCTAAATTATATTTGTCAGAAGCAACAATTACAATTGATGGTGTTTCTTTTCACCCGTGAAACCAGAAGCGTGTGTATTTCATTATCATTCCCACGGTCTGTGTTGGTTGCAGATGGGAAATAATGAAATCCTAAATTAGTTTGAAGGATCAGTATCCCTGAGTACGTGCCTCATTTACTTCAAGCAATTACCCATTGCTTTGTCGCATTATATTAGCGTGTCTGAAGAAATGAAAAGTGTGGGCCACCTCTTAAATTACATTCTGGGTGAAGATTGATACGTTTTGGTAGTGAGGGACTCTATAATTGAAAATTGTTTTAGTCCTTAATTTAAAGTACTGGAATTATTTTTTTTTGAAAGATTTCATTGTGACAATGGATTGACACTATATTTCCTGCAATTTTGGAGCGGTTCTTGTACATATTTTCGGGACCCTTCCCCCCAACACTTAGTAAATTAAATAGTTGCTTAGTTTGAAGCAGCCAATAGAACACACAGTTCCACATAAAAATGTGCATTGATTGACTTTAAAACGCATTAAATAGTTATTTTTTAATCAAAACTGTCGTGTCGAAAGCTTAAAAAAATTATCTTTTGTCTAAATTGAGCATTTATAATTAATTATCTATGAAAATGTATGAATAACGTGTGAAAATGTTGAATCTGAATTGAATGTGAGTTCCTTTAAATAATATAATGAGATACTGTTTCATTTTCATATTTCATTTGGTCCAAGGGTATAGAAAATTTCTTATTTTCAGAATTCAAATCCAAGGAAAAGCAATGTATATTCTCCTCCAACATTTTCGTATATAAATTATTCATATAATATCTTTGGGAAATTTGTAGATATAAACTTCGTACGTAACTGGCAATATTTATTTTAAAACTTAGCCATTTTTGTTAATCTTCCGTACAAATTTATATTTATCCATTATATATTTGAAAATGTGTAATGATTGTGTGAATAAATAATAAAATTAACTTTGTCTTTTGTTGCTTGACATTACCGCTTGTAGAGCGACGAGCGAGAACGTCCGAGAGGAGTGGGGGAAGTAGTCACGCTCCGAGCTCTGCTATTACCACTCTATCTATATTATGATACTCTTTGGCCTCGTTCCGGCTGTAGTAACGTCAATCCTCACTGCAACTACAACAAAAATGCTCCCGATGTGGTTTCGTAAGGAAATGTTTGATCACCCACAATACATCCCGGTCTAAGCTCAGTCTGATTTTCATCACTTTGTAGAATGAAAATCTGGCTTGGATGACAGCGATTTGGCATAGAAAACGAACTGAAGACGAGAAAATGTTGACAAAACATGCGACCCTCTTATATGTGAGGGTATTGATAAGGTAGTACCACCCCCCACCGGCAAATGTCTATGTCGGTGTAGTTGGAAGCGGTGTGTTGTTATTAATGAAACATAAGTGAGGAATTTATTTTAAAAGTTTTACTCAGAAAATATTTATAAAATTTAGTAGGTACGGCGAAGCACTCATATCTCAGGATAAACCATTTGATGATACCCTCCCTAGACATCAAGGATTGGGAAACCTGACAGCGTACCTGGTTGAATGGAGCATCGCATCTCTACCAGTTTCTTTGTAGGACGCCTCCTCAGCCTCGCAAGTTGACCTCCTTCAAACGTCCGGGACCAAACGTCAGCTCCCTTCCGTCCCCTTCAAGTTCCAAGAGAAGAATGTGAATTCACACAGACCCATCGCCGTGTGAAGGAGCCTCGAAGAATCGATTTTCTTTAGGTCACCAAACCAAATTGGCTGAAGCATCAACGTGGTATTTAAAAATCTCAGTGTTTTCTTGCTTCCTGTTTCCCGAGCGAGATTGTTTACGGAAATTCCAAAGTCATATACCTACGTGCCGAAATGCTTTCCCTAGGGATTAGTGGTGGCATAAGGTCCCGTCATGCTGTTGCCAATTCCACTTCCCAATCCTTGCTAACTCTATATCAAGATATAATGAAACATCAACTATCGGGCTACAGTACAGCTAAAAGTTTCAAACAAAAAATATTTTTATATAAACTTATGATGTGGAACATATTTTTTTTTGAAAAATTGACTGTTCATAATTCATTTATGACTTCATTTTAAACATTGTCTTCTTGACAATTTACTATACTAGTGTCAGAAAAATAGTGTAGTTTCTCCCTCGAAATATTTTTTAATATAAATATGAAATTTGACTTATTTTGTTTGCTCCTTACGATATTGAGGGCAAATAAACTGTTAGTTTTCTTTTCGGTACACTTAAAAAAATTTGTACGTAGTCTGAAATTTTACATTCTTCCCTCACCACTTGGAATTTACATTTTTAACTATCTGATATATTGCAAAATTGTGTTGTATATAACAGGAAAAGAACAGGTGATGTCACGTAAAGAATAAAAATATAAAAAGACTGTAGAAATGTCACAGCCAGAAAATTTGAGGACTGTACAAACATGTAAAGAAACGTTGCCGTGCTGTTAAATAAAGATTTTATGAAAATGCTAATGATCGGTAAATATATTTGATTTAGACGAACCGTGTGTAATGTGAGCATAAAATTTTCCTACATAAAGAGCATTTGGAGGATTTTCCGTGAGTCTAAGAGACACGACTGAGGAACAAGGTGAAAAATTTCACCATGATTTAAAAAATATGCAAGATATCTACCAAAGAGGATGGGATATATGATGGCAGATTACTGCTGGACTTTAAATGATTTTTTTCTTAGAATAATCATTCAAGAAGATCAGGTATAAGAGTTAAGCGAGTTTTCTTTCGCCAATGATTTTTTTCTCACCCTTAAGTTATACGTGACTGAAAAAACTTTAGTATTACTAGAGATGTCCTTTAAAAATGTTTCCTTATTTTATATATGTTTTTCCTTTAATTTTTCTGATATATATATATATAATCTTATTTTTTTCTTGATGTACAGTTTTAATTTACAAAAGTGTAATGTAATTTACGGTTCCCTTATATCATAGAAACAGAGGCTAGAGCTGCGGTACACATATAATAGCTCGGATATCGTGATATCGTTTCAATTATGTTCTGAGGAGCTCATAGATTACAAAGAATAAAAATAACTTGTTGTCTTTGTTTAATCTGAAAATAATCATGAAGAAAATCTAGCTTAATTATGGTTTTAGCACTTATTGTTGTGACATTTAGTTGCGACCTTTCCTTTCTTGCATGAATTATATCGACGCGGCTGCTATTTTGGTTTGGAAGTTTTGCCGCAATGTATGGCATGTAACTGGCTTATGAGAACAAATGGGTCCTTCGTAATTGAGAATCAGGCGTTCGTAGCGTGGAAACTGAGAAAAACAGCGCTGGGGCTCGCAGCTGTGGCCACATATCTTTCTGCGTAGAGCAGAAAGGCTTTCAGATCAGACTAGTAACGTATAGTGGACGTTATGTATCCTGATTATTACCTATTGCTCTAGGAAGTATTCAATAGGGAGGGTTTAAATATTATTTCAATTTTCTGAATATACGAAAACCAAATTAGCCGATTACCAAAAGTTCCCAAAGTACTAATTCAAGATTGTAATAATCACACTGAATATAAACTATGCATTGCGTCTTTTATTTTCGGTCGATATTTTCTAGACCACGAAATTACATTCGTTGAGGTAAACAAGTGATTTTCAAACATTTCCTAGATTCCTAGTTTCATACGCGAGTGTAATGCGGGAAAACCATCCCTGGGAATTAGAGGCAAGTCAGGTCTCGGAAAATTGGCGCTTTGTCTAGCTAACTTTTATAATAAGTTTCAAGGAATATTTATTTATATCGAAACATATCAATTCACTATGCAGATGACTGAAATATTTTACGAAGTTAAAATATTAAATTTGCTCCAGAAATGTTATGTGAATTATATTATCAAAAATATAGGAAAAAATAGACATAATTTGATATATTTGGTGATTATCCTTTCTTAAAAAGGAAGGTAAGTGATTTTCAATACATTTATTAAATATGATTTTATTAAATTTATTAAATACATTTATTAAATATGATTTCTAGTGGAAATGCGAGGGCAAGTAAACACTCTTCTTACCATTTTACTTGCTATACCATATACAACTGCTACTTGGGAGCATTTCAAGTAATTATTTAATTTATTTTGGTTGAAGAAAAACACTTGTAGTGAGATAAATGCCGAGAAGATTTTTATGGTGCTGAGAAGGGTTCTCTTGTTATCGAATATTTGTTCTTTGGACAATAGGGAGCAGACCTTTTTCTCGGACGATGCAGATCCGACATGGAAAATTAGAGATAAATTTACTTCTATCAGCGTTGATAATGGAAATCTGAGCTGCGCAACGAACGCAAAAACGTGCGTGAACACAGTTTGACTGCATTCGGTGCTGAAAATTTTCCCATAGGTGGCACGTCTGAAAATCCAACCAATGGAAGTTATTTGAAATATATTGTTATTGGCTATTAGAAAAGTGAGGAATAAATTTCAGAGCAATAGTAAATGATATGTAAGGAAATTTGGAGAGGAGAGGATCATTAGATTACGGAGCACGAGCCAGGGCAGAAGAAACTTTTAGATTTCTGTAATGTTAAGGTCAAAGTAGTGACCAACAGGAGATACGGACTTGGGTAGAATTGTTGACAATCTTGGCCCAAGTTGTGAGCTACTGGTGAGACGCAGCGAACAGATACATCATGGAGCCCTTCCATCCCGACGCAGTTTCAACCAGAGGCGTCGCTCTGATGTACTTCGCCAGAAACAGAAGCCACAACCGGAAACTCTAAAAGCAACTCCGAATTTCATTTTATTCAGTTCTCTTGCTGTTTTCGTTTGAAATTAATTTTGTAATTAAATTAAATATAATTAATTAAATTTTTTCTTTTGAACCCTACATGATAAATTTATTACTTTTGACCAATAAAAGTAAAGTAAAAACAAAATAAAGGTTATAAATGGCTTCCTACTCTTCAGTTTTCGTAAATAATTAAATATTTGTTACACAATTTTCCGAGCACTGAAAATAAATGTAGAAATTATTATTCCACAAGTTGAGTTAAAGGAAAATTAGAAAAAATAGTTTTCCGTGTTTTACGACCCAAATATTGACCACATATTTCTCGCTGTGACTTTTCATAACAGATGGACAAGAGATAGATATCAAGGCCTGAAAACTTCAAAAAGATTTCTTGAAAGGAAGTCGTCAATTTCTTACTTTGTCCGAACTTACAGACGAAAAGCGACTTCACTGGGTAAACGCTTGGAGCAGACTTACATCCAATCTCGAAGAAATAAATGTAATGAGGGGTTAATAATATTTACTATTTCATGTACGAGTGGATACTTCAATGTGGAC
This sequence comes from Eucriotettix oculatus, assembly GCA_034510155.1. Classification (NCBI taxonomy): domain Eukaryota; kingdom Metazoa; phylum Arthropoda; class Insecta; order Orthoptera; family Tetrigidae; genus Eucriotettix; species Eucriotettix oculatus. The sequence goes on from CM067376.1 coordinate 57,447,147, forward strand.
AACTTGGCACTCGCACAGATATACCGTCATAACAGATTCGGCAGCAAAAGAACAGGCGGGAAAAATGTCGGAAGATTTTAGTTTTTATCATTATTTTTAATTAATTTTCCTATAAAAATGATATAAAGGTGCGATTATTTAAAATTCCAATTTCAAACCCAGCTTAGTCCGTTGGTGGAAGATTGCTGAAATTATAAGCTCATCAGTCTTTTATTGATGTGAAATCTGTCTCCTCTAGAATGACGATGTTTTTAATCTGAAATGGCAGCAGTCCACTTCTGATATGAGCAACGTTGTAAGGCAAAATGACACTGGCCACCTATAGTAATAGAATGCCAGAATTGAATACTGAAACAGATACAGCTTTGTGTCTGTTGTTAATAATTTCGTTATCCTTTTGTAATAGAGACGTTTGTCATTACGGTACTTATTGATTTCAATGGGCCAATAAAGGGTTGTGGTGCTGAAAAATTCTTTTTTAGAGTGCTCCACTGTTAAATAATAGAATCCTAGCGGAGGTTTGAAACCTTTTTAGTGATCTGTTTAAGCAGCTGCACCACATGGAAATAATCTTGGCCAAGATACAATAGTGAACTACATTGTAATTTGAAATCAAGCCATCTTAGGGTTGCCATGAACTTGTTTTCTTTTTCTTTGTGGACCATTTTTGGTAGCAGTTTTCAACAAGTACACTGGCGAGGCATTGCAGTCACATGCAACGTGGTCATACTTCACCCTGGAGCAGGTTCTATCTGATAAGCCATGGGGCTGCATATACTTCTTGGCCTATGTGATTGTTGCACGCAGTCACCGTGAGTTGATAAACGCAATGCACGGTTGAAAGTCACTGCATCCGAAGGGCGAGCATTGAGTCGGCGGCCAAACATTTTATTCTCCAGACTTGAGCTCAGCCTTGGATACATAGCTATGAAGTCTGCTGAGCATTGAAAATAAAATATATGTGGATATTTCGTGTTTGAGAAGCTATTCCTAAGCATTTCGGGTAAAGAAGGAAACGACACCGTTTCACTCCTCCCACTTATACGAGACCACACCCTACTTCAATTAATGCTGATACTTTTCTTTATTCCACTAATGACTCATTGTCACCAGGAACGTGGAAAATGCACGTCTCTCCCAATGAGATCCGCATCATTTTACGTAGTGATCAGGATGATTGCCTGCTACAAGATCTTTGTTCAATTAGGAGAGCTTAATTTCTTGCTTATTTAATAATATCAGCTATATAATCATTAAACTTGAAGAGTAGCATTCAATTAAGAATGAATATTCATGAGTCAATATTATTAAAAGATATAACATTCTTACGAATATTCATTTATAATAATATGAAAACTAATATTTATTAATTTATAATTTTCAATTTATACACCCCACTTTTAAGTCAGGAACATCATTTTAAATTTATTTTATTTAAAATCATCCGTGTTTATGAAATGAATATGTAGGGCTATATTACTTGTTTTAATATTCAATATAAAAACTATTATACAAATGTGAAAAATACCTTTACTCAACATTAATGAATTTCAAATATACAATGATTGGATAAATTTTACTTAAAAAACCGGCTTTTTTGAACTTCTGACAATATATATTTTCAACATTTGCACACATTTGATATTTTATAAAGTAGGAGCATAAGATCTATTCTAGGGGTTCACTTAGCGGGCCTTCTTATAGAAGCAGAAATACATACACAAATCCTACGCGCAATTGACAGTACAAGAAAATCGGCAAAAGGTTACAAACAGTGTAATTAGCCTTTTTTTCAGGTTAGCCTGGAACTTGCCGCTGGAGTCGGAGTTGACGTTCCGTCCCACCACTCGGACCAACCGAACTTCCTTGGTCATTTAATTTTCTTCTTTTTCGCCACGGAATAGAGCTAGCCTTAAGTCCGTTATTCAAATGTCCATGGCTAGCACAATCTCCAATCTCTTACTGTTTTAATGATCTTTGCTTAATGCTTAATCTCCTGAACTAAAAATGCTTAGCGTAGTAATGCTCATATCTTGAAAATAATTTTTTTCTGGGTTTTTATATCTTGTCCCCACTTTGTTATTTCACTTCCGTCGGTGGCGGGGCTCGATCCTGTCTAATCAAAATTGATTATCTGCCTTCTCTGGCAGGAGCCATTCAACCCTTGTTCGCCGATGTTTTTGGCGCTCACAGCTCGATATCGCCAAATCTTAAAGACTTTAGGAAACCCCAGTTTTTATTACCCTGCCTGTAGCCTTTTTCACCTTCTCTCACGCTGCTTGCCTTTGATTTCGTACCGAAAAATTCCACACGTAGTTGTGTTTTACCATTACATATCGTTAGTTTGCCGCTAGCTGCATCAAATTATTAAACCATCTTTAACATAATTCGTGTATAACATCAGCAGTGAATTGATTTCAATTAATTGAAAAGTCTGTTGAGGCTGATGAAAAAGAGAAGTTAATAAAATTTCATTCGGTCTGTGACAATTATAACTATAAAAAATAGAAATTATACGTTATTGTTACATAAATTTTACTTTTTCCATTCATAATATACTGTACGTATTTATCCAAGACTGACAACAAACAAATTGAAAAGTTTCAGTTTAATTTAACAGCACTCATTTGTAGTTACAAATGAGACATTTACATGTTTTCACGAGGAAAAATTGTGTATTATTTTTAGTTTTGATCTATCATCACTGAATTCAGGCGATATGCGGCGCTTGGAAATATTTATTTTGGGTATAAATTTTTCAACTAATTTTGTCCTTTGGTTTGCTATTGATATATATATATATATATATATATATATATATATATATATATTGATATAACACCGCCGGTAAGGAAATAAAATTAGGGCGAACTTTTTCTGACAAGGTTAACATTATTCAAGCGTTTTTCTTGACGATGCAGATGGTACATGCCTAAAGTAAGGTATTGAAATATTTAATACCTACCTTTTTACGTTACTTGCAATAGTAATATTTAAACACTAACTGGTTTCCCGTCGATGCCCGGGAATTCCTTTGCATTAGCTCGCTACAGTAATTCCTTGAAGAATGGTTCAGGAATGCCTAACACTTTTAACTCTCAGTGTGTTTGTGCAATTCCGGGTTTATAACTAAGAAGCCGGCTGCCTTAACCATGCGTCTTCTTCTCTCTACCGAATCCTCAATTAAATCCGCTTGATTATCATTTATATTCAAGGATTGTCTAGACCTGAATCTAGCCGTGCGTCCTCTTCATTTTTATAAAATAATCGATTTAAAATAGGTTTAGAGTCTATTTAATCAACTAATGGAAGCAAAAGATTGATATTTATTTTGCTGACCCAAAAAGTACTTTATGTAGTAGCCTGCGTCTTCTTCAACATATTACGGTTATAGAAGTATTAAGTAATATCCTTCAACCATCTTAAGCAAAACAATAAATATTAAGTATATATGTTATTATAAATTTATGAAAATCTATTTAGTTTTAGATTTATTATTCAATCAGTTAGTCCTCGGTTGAGGAAATAGGATACGTCAAATATAATATGACAAGAAATTTTACAATAAAAACTTTGAGGACAAAAAGAGAAAAGATAATAATATTAGTCTTCACGTTTCCGTCGACGGAAGAGGCAGCAGCAAATCTGTACTTCAATCGCCTTAAACTAAATATTAAACATGAAGTAATGTAACGTATTTATTAGTATGGAAAACTGGTTAAAATGCCATCTCTGCAACGTGGTTTCTTTGACGAAACTAAAGCCGAGTGTTTCTGTGGTTTGCAGAGCGTTTCAGGAAAAGTGTTACTTAGGAGTATTAGACCCTAATATTTGTTTTGGTAACAAATGTGTCATTTTGGATGTAATTTCTTTAAAACGTAGGAAACACATACACCCAATTTAAATATTTCATTATAAAAACGTAGAGTCGAAAACATTAAGATTGGCGATTCGCATGAGTAAAAGAGGGATTCTAAATCGGTACGTCAACTAGAGATATGGATTCCCCATTTTTACTACCACTGATTAATTATTTTAATTCTACTGTACTGACAAAATTTTCTGCACTTAATGCACATGTCAGTTTTATACGTGATCCATATAGAGTATTATGAATTACGGGGTAAATATCCCGTTTCTATAAAAAAAAATGCACTTGAATAACTGACAAATAATAATTCCAAATTATTATTGAGATGATGGTCCTCATGTATTGTAATACGGATCCATATGTATAGTATATAACTTTTTCTCCCGTCATGCTAAGACGAAGAAATTTCAGTTTCGATCCGTTTCTGGCTGTCGTGATTATTACACAGGTGGACTGAAGTTCAATTAATGAAATATTTCGATTGCTTTTATTTTGCAACGACGACATAGCCTTGCTGCTGTCGCAAGACCACAATCAACCAATTACAGCCTCCTGTATTAGGTCACGCTGCAATAATTCGGACGTGAATTTTAGAGGACGGAGTAGGTTTTTCGGACAGGCATTCACCAAATTGAGGGTGAAAGGCAACACAGCTATCAGAGAGGAGTATGTTTCTTGGATCATGCAGACGTTGTCAAGATTGCTTGTATTTTGATTTCCAACCAGAGATCGTGTTCCTGTTTATCGATGCACGTAAATATAATATTATTCATGGTTTACCTAAAGCAGAATAATCCACATGGCAGGAAACGTAAATGAATTGGCAGAGTATTTACTTGTATTGCCAGTGTAATGGGGCTTCAAGATATCTAATACCAAACTTATCAAATAACATCTGACGACCTTTGGTAACACTAATAGAAACAGAGTTTCACTTACCATACTCAATATGGACCACATATAAAACTGGCATGTGCATTAAGTACAGAAAATTTTGTCTTAACAGTAGAATCAAATTAATTAACCTTTAACGGTGCAATAAATTGACATTTGACCCAAATAAAATCCTGTTTTAAAGTAATAATTTGGGGAACAAAATCATAAACCTAATAAGGACAACAAAACGTTGAAAAAGCTATCAAATTGAAGAATAATCTAATATCAGGTTAGTAAATTGTAATGTTTTTAATTGTTTAGGAGTTACAATTTTTTTCTAATAAAGAAAGCTGATTTCAGAAAAATGTAAACATAAGTTTACTTAAATGTCACTAAATTTGGGAAATGGCTTACAGAAATGAGCCTCATGGTAACTTAATAATTTAATTAAGATTGCTAAGGACGGTTTCATATATTTTTTCTCAATTACTGAAATGTTTCCTTTATCTAAATACAGTTAACGGTGTTTTGAACGTTGAGAATATAGTCGGATAAAATGATTTTTGAAAAAATTAGAATATGAACTCAGTACAAATCTGATAAATATAAATAATTATTGAACAAATATTTATGTAATCAAATGGAAGTAAAATATGATACAGCACACAGTAATGTTATAAAATGTTCGCTTGCATGGTGGACTTTGACAAAGTTGTTAATTTTTCCTCCAATATTTATGGCAAACGAAATAAAATAATTAGCACCAGTCTAATTGCGATACTTTGTCACGATTAAGCAAAATCTCAAAATGAGGTTCAGAACAATATTAAAATTAAAACTAATGAAAATTAGATGAAACTAAAAAGCCTTATGGTGAAATTAGTTTCAATTATAAAGTAAAGATTGGAATTTTATGAAGAAACTAACTGTAAAAGTGTCAAGAACAGTAAAATGTAATATTAATTTATCACGAATTAACATTTATTTGCCACAGTCTAACTTGAAAGTGGTTTTTCCTGTTTTCACCGCTTACATCAATTTTAATTTGTGGAAATTGGACAATTACAAACGAATAATTATTGGCTATGTCATTAGCAGCTACATAAATTATTTTAAATTTGTGCATTAAAAGTTCGAGAGAGACTTATTTCGTGTAACCTGCAAAATATATTACCAAGTTCCTATTTCCTTACTACGTATAAATATTCAAGCACCACTGTAATATGGTCTACGAAACGATCTGAAATGTCACAGTAAAATTGCCGTCTTTATTGAACCTAGACATTCTTAGTAATAAGCGCCATGATACGATGAGAACATTTGTAAGATTCTGAGAAATATTAAATATAACCTAGCATAATATAATAAATATACGTGATCTAAGTATGCTCTTTGTAATTTCAAGACAGCATCAATTACTTTAGTCTTAAGATATCCGCAGGTATTGTTAATATTAGTTATTTGACGTTTAACTTCGTTTCTTCTTAGTATATTCTGGCGATCATAGGGCGAAGAAGCAATATCATGGCTGTTCTGCAAAGTTTTAGAAATCTACGAATACCAAAAGATTTTAGTAAAAACATAATTATACCCATACCAAAAATGACTGGGGCTGATATATTCGAACAGAACAGCACAATTAGTTTAGTATCTCATGCATGCAAAATATTAACATAATAGTATAAAGGAGGAAGGAACGACAAATATAATTCGAGTTAGGAGAAGATCAGTTTGGTATTAGGAAGAATGTAGGGACAAGAGAAGCAATATTGACTTTGCGTCTAATTTAGGAGACAGGATAAGAAAAACCAGCTAACGTTCATGGCATTTGTAGATTTAGAAAAAGCGTTTGATAATGTGAACTGGAACACAATATTTAGGATTTTGAAGAACACAGTAATAAAATATCGAGAAAGGAGGCTTATACATAACCTCTACAGAAGGCAGTCAGCAATAATTGGAATTGAAGATCAAGAAAATAAAGCAGAAATCAAGAAAGGAGTAAGAAAAGGATGCAGACGTTTAACTTATATATAGAGCAGGCGACCTACCTGGTGCAAGTTTTCTAGGGTTTTCCCTGCATCTCTTTAGGTGAAACACCGGGCAGGATCCTTAAACTATAGCCCGAGGGCCCTAGTCAACCCTTGGCTATCTTGTTCTACCTTCCGCATTCCCCCTTCTCAATTCCCTTCCTATACTATTAAAGCGGATTGCCTGTTTCAGGATCACCCTCATGTAGCCTGTTAACCCCCCCCCCCCAAAAAAAAGAAGAAGTTAAAACGGAATATGGAAAAGGAAACATACTGCTAGGAGAAGAAATAAAATCCCTACACTTTTCTGACGATATTGTAGTATTTGGAGAGTCATAAGAAGACGTGGAAACCATAATAAATGGCATGAACGTGTTCCTGGCGAATTCTACTACTTGAGAAGCGTAATAACTAGGGATGGAAGAAGTATAGTAGGATAGCACAGTCAGGGAATGCTTTCGCGAAAAAGAGGAATTTACGTACTGATAATATAAGTTTTAATATTAGGAAACCGTTGCTAATAATTAATCAAGAAAGGAGTAAGACAAGGATGTAGTCTGTCACCCATACCGTTTAACTTATACGTAGAACAGGCGATGAAGAATGTTAAAATGGAATAGGAATCATACTGCAAGGAGAAGAAATAAAAACCTTACGCTTTGCCGACGATATTGTAGTATTAGGGGAATCAGAAGAAGACTTGGAAACCATAATAAATGGCATGAACGGAGTCCTGAAGAAAGAGTTCAATATGAAGATTAATTAAGAGGGAAAACCAAGGTAATGGAGTGTAGTATGGGAAACAGTGGAATAAAAAATAGTGTAAGATTTGGTAGGGATATTTTGACGGAAGTTAAGGAATTCTGCTACTTGGGAAGCGTAATAGCTAGGGATGGTAGAAATATAGTAGACATAAAGAGTAGGAAGCACAGGCATAGGAAAATAATAGAAGCCTTTGAAATGTGGTGCTATAGGAGAATGCTGAAAATCAGATGGGTGGATAGAGTAACTAACGAGAAAGTTCTGAACACAATAGGGGAAGAGCGAATAATATGAAGAACTTTGAAGAGAAGGGATAGATTAATAGGTCACGTTTTGAGACACGAGAGTCTTGTAAAATTAGCATTGAAGGGAAGTGTGTGAGGTAAGGGACGACAAGGATGGAATAGGCCAATCACAGGATGTGGGAATGAAAAGGCTTGAGCAAGATAAGCTAGCATGAAGGGTTGCACGAGACCAGTCATAGGACTGAGTACCACAACAAGAACATATTCTCCTTTCCGCCCTTTGCAATCGCCCCTCGGGGTACAGACGCTGTGACCTCGTCGCCAGTGCTGAGCACAACCACTATGCTTGATCAAGTTTATGACGACACGTTTTATCATGTAACTGGGTTGTTACATCGATCGAGTATATTTTAATAATGCTTATCGTAGTATTCTTTGCTCTTAGCTGAATTGGAGCCCCTAATATTTTCTAAATTTTCTTTACCCTTACATATGGAGATACATGTAATGCGCATTTATCTTTGAAGTATATGTGCGTTTTAAATTGCTAACGTGGTCTAATACGAACCGTAAATTGCCTGCTTATAGAATTAACAATTTTTGTTCGACACTGCAATTCTGGTGAACATGCGAATGATTTAATTAAATTGAATGTATTATCTCACAAGTTTCAATGCCCGACCTGTATAATTTTAAAAGGAAATGTATTTCGTGTGAATTAGGCTCATGAAGAAGACGTTATTTAATTTTAGAAGAGCTGATTTCACTGTAGATATATGATTTATGCTTCATTCCTCTATGTTCGATAAAACTATTAATATCGCAGTTTTATTTTACAAACAAAATCCCGCTGACAGCAAGATATATTATTATTAATAATTATCGATAATATATGAAAGTGAAGAGTGCTTGCAGAATTAACCTGTTGTCACCAACTTGTGCAAGTCTACAGAATATACTCGGAAAATGGGGCGGGGCCTCATTGTCTGCATCCCAGGGGTATTTTGTGGAGGGCAGAGTGAGAAAAAGTGCTAGATGTACTCGAAGACCGAATGAATTAAGGGACCAATAAAATGAAGAAGAGGCCACACAAAATGTCAAAGATTAATGTAAATGGTCTTTCATAAAAATGAAGTCAAATAATCCAAAAGACCAATGAAAGAAAAAAGGACTACCTAATTTTTAATAATAAATGAATTGGATTTAATGAGTAACATTTCAGTTGATTTTGTATTATATAAGTTTACAGAATCTACTATTGTGACATTATTACTTTCGCAATTGTAATTAAATTCACACATTATGAATGTTTATCACGAGGTTATTTGAAATTAGAAAAATGTAATTTCAGGAGAGATTTAAATCACTCCCTGTTTGTCCTATATAACAGCCGTCGTTACAGGAAATTATATACAATATATTATATTTATATAAATTATTAACATAAGCTTTGAATAGATGTTGTGAGATTTAAATAATTAAATTGATTTAAAATGTATAATATTTATAATTATGAAAGATTGATAAAATTATTTGAGACAGTAGGTCTGTCGGGGAAATAGTTAGGACATTTGATTTCAACTAATTAATTCTTAACTGGCTTTTTGGTAATTATAATTTGTTAATTTTTCTCCACATCTTTCCTACAATCTGTTTTTATTTATATATTTCTCTTGAAGCCCCTGTTGAGTGACACATGGAAATCTAATTTACAGTCTGCAGTTTTACCGGTGGAGACTTTTTTATTTATTCAAATAGTATTTGAAATAGGAATATTTGCACAATTTCCAAATATCAAAACCTGTTCGAGACAACATGTTACTGAATTCAAACATCACTTTTCTCACATTAAGTTCAATAATAAGAAAGTACAAAAAACGGTCAAAAAAACCAGAAAATAAATTGAATTTTGTACTTAATTAATATAAATAAAACCTTTCATCCAGCGTTGTAGATATATTCAGGTAAATTTTTAAATAGGTGAACTAATTACATAATGGTGTCGCGGACTATCTCCCACGTCAGTATTTATATTAATTAAATACTAATTAAATTTATTTGTTGTCTTATTTGGCTGTAATTTTATTCATTTATTATTTTACTGAATTCATAATTTGTCTTGAATTTGTCTTAGTTATCATACCTGAATAGCATATTGAAACAAGGTTCTATCTTCTTTTCAGAAATAGTATTATATTAGAATGAATTTCAAATATCTCAAAGTAATAATTTTTACATTCATACTGCCTGATACTTTTCTACTTACAATAAAATTAATTCTGCTTAATTAATTTTATACAGTACAGTTCAGTTATGTATAGTCTCTGCCACCTGTAAGTGATGCCAATAATTATTATGGAAATTATTTATCTCCATGTTTTTTTTGTAAATGAAAACCAGAGGGGTCATTGAGAATTTTGTCTTACTAATATTTAATTACAGTCAACACAGCGGAACTTATAGATGTAAATATATTATATTAAGATGTGATGATAAGTAAGAATAGTTATGAATTGTTAATTGAATATATAATGGATTTAAATACTGATTAAGATATGTTTCACTAATTGGGCTAAATGCATAATTAATAACTGTACAACTAAACATTTTTACTTTGATTTCTAATGTCTTCGTGTTTTAATTAAAATACATTAACTTTTAAAAGACTATATTCGTAATTACGGTTGAAATCGAAGGGAAACTGCAGCCTCTCGGGTAAAATATTTCGGTGGTAAAATAGTCCCCCATTCGAATCTCCGGGCGGGGACTACTCGAGAGGATGTCTTCAGACTAGTATAAGAACTTATAATGATTTTTAAATCTCGCAGATATATTACTGATTTACTTATTGTATTTTTATGCACGGCTACACCCCTCCCCCCTTTTCAATTCACTTCCTATGCTATTATAGGGGAATTACCAGTTTCAGAATCATCTCATGTAGCCTGTTACCAAAGAAAGATGCGATTATACGGACACGTGTCCAAGGGATATCTGTGGGAGTTTTCTCTCGCCAGGTATTTCTCTCCAGATTGACTGCGGGGCTCACCTTTGGGGACGCTTCGTACTCTCTCTGGTTTTTAAAAGGATCTCAACTGACGCGGCGCCTTCATATATTCATCTGGGGTCGAAGACCTTGGGCATATGATAATAGTTCTCCGCTAATTGTATTGGATCAATCGGCCTTCTAAAACTTGTGGAGGGAATGCTGCGACCCCACAGCTAACTCGTCTCCCTTCATCCAGAAGGGCGTAAGAATAATACGCAATAGCCCGACCTACCTGATGCAGGTTTTATAGGGTTTCCCTGCATCTCTTTTAGGTGTAACACCGGGTAGGATCCTGAAACTATAGCCCGGGGCCCTACTCTTCACTTGACTTCCTTGCTCTATATTAAATTTTGGAAATTTTTTCCTATGCTTTTAAAGGGAAGTTGCCTGTTTCAGTATCACCCACATGTACTCTGTTTTAAAAACCATGCGATTATAAATACGTAGCCGATGAGGTCACATATACGAAATAAAATTCTAAAATTTTCTTTGTGGTTAATAAATGGTTTTACTTGCAACCAAATAAACTACTATACTACTTAATTAATAAAGTTTAAATGATTTTTAGAAATGTATTTAATAGTTTTAATGAAGCAACACAATCGACACACTGTACAAATCAAAAGTTTTAACACTTGGTTATGTGATTGTTATTGAATATCCACTGTTAAAGACTTTCCAACCGAAGCATTTCTTCAATCCATGCTGTTTAAGACTCGTCACTCTCCATATATTTGTGTTTCAAATCAGATAAGCTTCGTTACAATATCCGCCATCTGATTTCCAGAGAGGACATCCCTCCTCGCCAAAGGTGACATACTTTCTTCTTCCATCTTAGGCATAAATGTGTTTCCTTTGTAGTCTAACTGCAGAGTGATTACTACAAAAACAACAACAACATTCGTAATGATAAATTGTAAAATAACATGCGTTTCCGTCTTTTAGAGAAATTAAGCGCCATAAAAACTGTAATATTCTAAAATACTGTTGCGGTAGTAAATGATCTGTAATTATTTATTATATTTATTAATATATTGACGTGTAGTTTTAGTCACGCAAGAATTATTGTAGTTATGTTGTGAGTGCTTCCTGAGATGTGAGAATTTAGTGGAGTTTGTTGGTCGACCTCTTCGTATCGATCGCAAAGAAGCAGAGGACAACCACAATTAATTGTGCCCCGATTTTCCGTGTCGTGGAATACCTAAGTGGCCACAACAGAATCACCTCCCATAACAAGTGGCTCGAAATTACATCGTCGATATCTGTTTCTTCTAATCACCCACTTTAAAACCATAATCTTCTTCGGACACGCGTTTTCGTCGCGAGGAACAATTATACGAGGGAATTACGTCTCGGTTAAAGAATAGTTGCGTTTAAATGTCAAACGTATTCTTTTCTTCGTGATATTTTTAATTTATTACAACAGCGTTTCCTTTCTGTTTATATCTATACGCTAAATGAAAATTAAAACGCTATGGAACTACAACAATTCGTGTTTTAGTTCTTATTTATCAGACTCGAAGTGAAGAGTTGAATAACTAAAACTGGTTTAATACGTTACACAGGAATCTATTTTACATTAGCCGTTATTCTTAGAATAAAGAAATGACTTGCCAAAAATAATAAAATCAAACATATTCTTGTAATTATTATTACACGTGATACAAGTATATTAGTAAAACAATAGATATTCTTTGGAAAAGACAGATAATAATGTTTATAATACCATTATAAATTGATATTATGCAAATTGTATGACTCCGAACTGTTATAGAACAAACTCAGTACTATTTCAGACAAGAAATTCAACATTAACGCTCCATTAGCTTTATAAAGGTATATAATAATTAAGCGGACGTACAGAATTCATAGGTCATACATTAGATAATAAACGTAGTTGTAAATACGATGCCAATACAGGACTTTAATTAACTCATCTCAGCAACATATGCAGTTCTAGTGATTCGAAAACCGCAGCTGTATTATAATTCGCGTGTTTGCTTCTCCGTAATGAGTTAAAACTATGTTGTTTTAGGTATGTCTTCAGGTAAGGTTCAATTCTTTTTTTCCCAGAAGCGCGTAATTAGCACAATGTGTCAAGTAAATCCTAGGACTTGCAAGCACAGATGTATTCAAGATATTTAGTATATTTCCTCCCACAGGTCACTTCACTTACTTGTTGATAGGACTTATATTAATTAATAATGATATTCATCAATAAATAAAAGAAATATACCAAAATATTATTTTAACAAACTTTCTGAAAACAAAGCCTCCGAATGCAGTCAAAAGTGAACTAAAGAAAATTACTCAACCTCTCCTACTCTTTCTTTTGGAAAATAAATTTATCTTTACAAAAGCATGATTAATTAATACTATGATTTTAATAATTAACATAATTAATTAAAATATTAAGCGAAATTAATAATAAGTAAATTTAAAACATATGATGATTTAACTTATTATTTATGATTATTATGTAAATTAAGTTATCAATTATAGGTCCAAGTTAACGTAAAATGCGTTAATCCATTATATTCTTTGATAATTCAAATGTTTATAAAAAGAAATTTGTTTCAATAAAACTCATCAAAGTTATTTAATTTTATAATTTGCCTGGACCTTTCAACAATCTGTCACACGAATCTTCAATTTATCCCAAATATTTGTTAATTTTTTTAATCAGGGTTGCTTCAGTCTCTCTGTTTTTTATCGTTTTCACGTGCTGAGAGACATCAGCGTTTTTTCGCAGATGTTTTGTTCTGTGATCTCAGATCTTGAGTATACAGTAAGAGTTGTCCGCCGATCGTAATGGATCAGTTGGCCAGCTGCCTATTAAAACTGGTGCAGCCACGGAGAAGGGAGTGTGTCGCCCCATCAGAAATTCAGAATGACGTGAGACAAGTACCCAACAACCTGACCTACCTGATGCATATTTTCTAGGGTTTGCTCTGCATCTCTAGTCAATCCTTGGCTACCATGCTCTATTTTCCACATCTTCCTTTTCAAGCTTCTTCCTATTCTATTAAAGGGGAGTTGCCTGTAGTCTGTTACCGCCAACCCCCCCTTCTCCACCCAGAAAATAGTCAACCCCTGACTACTTTCCTCTCTCTTCCGTATTAAAGTGAAGTTTCCAGTTTCTGGATCACCCTCATGTAACCTTCACCACCCTCTTCCAATGACCACTGAGATTAAGATACAGACAACGAGTCACATGTAAAATATTGGTTCTCAGCTTAGTTTATTTTCTTTCGATATGACTTCGGTAAAATAATATATCAGAAAGTTTCGTTGTCTTTGTATGAATAATTCAAGAGAGGTATTCGGATTTGCTACAGGCAATGAGAGCTAGAATAATAATTTATTAGTTTCATGGAAATTATATTTTTGAATAACGAACAGAATTTTTTAGTTATCGTAATATTCAACATTTCCCGCAATTTCAAAGGGAAATATTGTATTTTCTGAAGGAAGTAGTGGTTCTTGGAGTCTGACGGAAAATAAACATTACCGTTCCGGCTCAAGTTTTATTTTTCTCTTCATAAATGTAAAAATATAATATAGTTCTTAAATAAAGTTTTTCTATTCATAACTGAGAAGTTTTTAATGTTTGGAAGAAATACGAAATGACTATTCCATTAGCAGAGAGAAACACTTAACTGAGACATGTGATATTTGAATTACATAAATTTTAAAATGTCAAAACCCCAGTGACATTTATGTGGTAACGAACCAATAACGTCTATAAAATTCAACAAAACTACAAATAAAATATGATTGGGAACCCGTTTATTGTGTTTTCCAGATTTAACTGATTGACGCAGAGGACAACCCTTTTGTCTGTAGTGACGTGCCCTTGCACGGCTGTCCTATAAGCACAAAAAAACAAAAACAGAATTAGTTATAACGTTCAGATACTGGAAAATTGCCACTTAAACTTGTCATAGCTTACTCTGCGTAAAAGTTGCATCATGTTCTCATGCGTATCTTTCATGAATGCATCGTAACCAATCGTAACAGATGGAAACAAATTTGCAATATGCAGAAGGGCAGATTATAGACATAACTCCGATAAATCGACGAACAGTCTTCCTTCATTAATTTAGTAATCAATTTTTTAAAGCTGCCACGAGAGAGTCTATGTTACTACAAAATACCAAATTATTTTCACTATTGAAAAACTCCCCACACACAGCATGATTTCGGAAAGGGATGACGTCATGTTTTATACCGTGCTCGGCATTTCGAAGCAATATCGGAAAGGCTCAAAGAAAATCTTTATCATTAACTGATACATATCGGAAACTAGAGCTGATCGAGGATTTCCATGGTCGTTTTCGTGATCAGCGTGATCGATTTAGTTCTTTTACATTTTCACTGTTGGCTAATGCTATCAGCGGAGGGAGTGGACCAATGAAAAACTGATTGGTGGAAAAAGGATCAAGTGGAGCCAAAGACTTTTTGATTTGCACTTGAAACAGACGGTGCCCTGAAGTCGTAGGAAACGTATTTTAGAGATGGAACACTTTTAGATTCAAAGTGAAGCAGAGAACGCGAAGGAAGTTGCTTTTCCTAAGAGATCTAGTTGAACCTGCAAATTCTGATTTCGACTACACGATCCAGATATCACGACGTCTCCAACGAGGCCCATCGTCGCCGATAACTAGAAGTTACGACGCAGTTTGCCTTTATCGTCCTAGAAAAGAGTTCGGTGAAATGAAATCCTTTGCTACGTGCCCACAATTTTCAAGCTTGGAATTGTAGATATTACGTTTTTCAAAATAATATTCAAGTAATAAAATTATGTACTTTCTAATACCAGTATTTTTAACTATTATATAAATAATATTATCTAATAAATTCAATATTTATTCTGTTTTATATAATTTAATCAAGACATAATTTAATTTATATAAAATCGTGGCAATATGTTTTCTTGTCTATGTACGAGAGTTTTTTCTCAAGTTCCGATGTTAAATAAAAAATAACAGATAATTATTTTACAGGTATTTTATTAGTCGTCACACTACTTCTACACACAGGTACTTGTAACGGAAAACCAGTTTACGTGCCGGCTGTGATCGGCCGCACCGCGGCTCATTGTGCACATTTTCACGACCTCAATATCACTTCCTCATACACATCACACAATTACCCATGAATTTTTGATGGCGTACCATTCCTTGTATTCAAGAAACGAATCACTGATCTCACTTCACAGTCAGCGGGTCGTTAAATTGTTTTTAACACTTCAAAGCGCCCTAACAGAAGGAAAACACAGACTGGCGATACTTCACAGCTGTATCTGGTTCCCTAATTAATGGAGGATGTGATTATGCATGCTCCAAATCGCAAGTGCAGCACTGCAGTTGCAAAATATTAAAACGGCACTTACTTTAAAAACATCCGAATTTTCCCAGCGGGTAAAATAAAAAGAAACTAATGTCACAAAATATTTTTACGTTTGTAGAAGAGAGTTGTAGAACATTGAAGGAGATGCCTGTAAAACCAACAGAAGTGTTAGCTGAAATTTGAGAATGTTACTCACAGAATATACCAGGATTGTAATTGAATTAATTTACTCATAAGACAACAATATTACATTATCCTCTATAACGGATTATGCAGATTCATATGAATTAATTAACGGATAAAGTTTCATTAAAAGTACTCGTACCAGCGAGATAAGCGGTATTTAACCTCGACCTTTCCGTCTGAAACACAGAATAGTAATCGGGAATTTTACGGTGAATTTGGCTATATCGTATCATTGATTGCGTAGCTTCTTGTGTCGTTATCATAGTTATGGGGGAAGGAAACTTCTTGAGCAAACACGCCTAAGGACCGCGGGGAACGGATGTGTCAGTTTGTACCATCTCATGAATAATTTACATTTACGAAGGGTGACTTTGTAACAGCAGTTCATTTTGGGTTTTACGCATCAGATGAAACAATTTGAAGGGCATTGGAGTGAGATCCCCTTTCATTATACTGTTGCTTCTATTCAAATAAATTTTCCTTCGGTTTCCAATTGAAGGCGCTGTGAATTAGAAAGTCAGTTTGTTCCTTCAGTTGCCATGAATGCCGTTGGGAGTGTCTGGAAAGTAATTCGCACCCGCAGATTTCTGCATTGCTGATGTAAGCGTATCAACCGGAAAGATAATATATAATTACTCAAATTTGTGCCACAAATTCACTACAAACGATTAACATATGAAAATAAAAATGCATTCCCTACCCATCTATTAGAAGAAATAAAAACATTACGCTTTGCCGACGATATTGTAGTATTTGGAAACCATAATTCATGGCATTAACGGAGTCCTAGAGAAAGATTCAATATGAGGATTAATTGAGGGAAAATCAAGGTAATGGAATGTAGTATGGGAACCAGTGAAAAACAAAGGGAAGGGATATTTTGACTAAAATTAAGGAATTCTGCTACTAGGAAAGAGATGGTAAAAATTTAGTAGACATAAAGAGTAGGATAGCACAGGCAAGGAAGTCTTTAGCGAAAAAATAGGAATTTACTTACGGGTAATATAAGTGTGAATATTGGGAAATCGTTGCTAAAAATGTTCGTATGGATCGTGGCGTTATATGGGTGCGATAAGTGGACGATAGGAGCTGGGGAAAGGAAAATAATAGAAGCCTTTGTGATGTGGTGCTATGGGCGAATGCTGAAAATCAGATGGGTGGATAGAATCACAAACGAGGAAGTTCTAAACAGAATAGGGAAAAAGCGAACAATATGGAGAACGTTGACTAAGAGAAGGGATAAATTAATAGGCCACGTTTTAAGACACGGGTGTCTTGTAAAATTAGCATTAGAGTGAAGTGTGTGGGGTAAGAACAGAAGAGGAAGGCAAAGGTTGGATTGCGGTAAGCAGATTAGGGAGGATGTGGGATACCGTAACTATGCGGAAATGAAAAGGTTAGAATAGAGGGTTCCATCAGACCAGTCTAAGGACTGGATACCATAACAACATAAGATAATTGGATTGAAAGTATCACGCAAACCAACTGAGTATTAAAAACGTAAGGAGCGCGTTGAAAGGCAGAAGACTGCGTGAAACATCATTAGGAAACAAATACTTATGATAGGACATTTCGATCGGAAATATAGATCAGTACGAACTGAAATGTAAAGAAAGAGGAGAAGATTTGAGTGGCTGGACAAAAGTTAACTTTAGCATCTGATTACAGACGGAAAAAGGAAGAAACAATATCAAGCTTTTCTAGAAGAAGAAATATCTTCTATATTATTAAATAAAAACTGACAAGAACTGATAAAGGCGGAGAAATAAAACTGTCCATCAAATTTCCTAATATTATTTGGCCCTATGAAAATTCTGAATGTTATGGATCATGTTTGAGTAAAACTTGTATTTCTTTCAGTTAATTAGTATTTAAATTTCATAAATAATTTTTCAATATCATGTTCTTTTAGAACTTCTTAGTAACAAATAACGTACTGAAGCCAAGATGAATCTCTTGGGTAATTATTTCTTTTAGTTGCTCTATTCGAAGATACAAATGAAGAGCCATGTGATTAATGTAACGTAATTGTTTGTATTTCTTATCAAAGTACTAAGGAATTCTGCTACTAGAGTAGGTACTTACAGGTAGAATAAGTGTGTCCGATAAATTTTTAAGTATGTTTTAGATCTTGGAACTGTATTTGGACTCATTATATTCTGCAAGTTGGCCGTTCGTGCGGACTTGTATGTGTGGCCTTGTGTGCCACAGTAATGATCTTACAGATGTTGCCAATCAAAATAAGTATACCACTGGCAATCACAACTGACCTATTACAAGGATAGCTTCAAGCGAAGCAAGAAATTAGGATTTGCAGTCCGTGTTGTGTGTCTAACCTGATGCTTGGTGCATTAATACAGCTAACTTGACTATTGTACCACGCTTTCATGCAAGTCCAGGGTCATTTAAAATAACATAACAGAAAAACTATAATTTTAATTCTAG
The DNA here is from genome assembly GCA_034510155.1 of Eucriotettix oculatus. NCBI lineage: Eukaryota > Metazoa > Arthropoda > Insecta > Orthoptera > Tetrigidae > Eucriotettix > Eucriotettix oculatus. Next base: position 57,465,963 of record CM067376.1, read on the forward strand.
ACGTTATAATTTATTCCTGAGTGACAGATGTTTAGCCAATGAGCCTCCCAAGGCAGTGAAAATCAAAAGTGGACATCTTGTATAACGTGCAGGGAAGTTATTCGTGACGGTAAAACTGGAGGAGGATTTGTGGCTGATTCGGTTTTTAAATTATATATACGTGATAGCAGTTCCCTTTTAGGAGCATTAGAAGGCATTTGAATGGGGGGAGGAGGTAAGAAGAAGTAGTAAGGCAGCCCCCTGGTTGTACTTTAAGGACCTACATCTGGAAAGATGAACAACGAAAACTGGACGGGGTGAATGACCATGAATTTATATTTGTCGTACGTATATTTAACGTCTGATGTGAAATTGGAAATTATAAATATTGAATTTTTTAAAATTACAATTTATAACATTTAAATCTGCCTGTAGGTAAACTGAGATTAGAAATAAATTTGCTGATCCAAATATAAATAAAAAGCAAATATGACGCGCGCCAGGGATTCTCTTTATTAAAATTTTCTAGATGTATTAAAGCCAAATTTATCATGTTTCACGTGTATGGAATTACCGTTGGTTGTTATGAGCAACATTACAGAAGCATTTATTTTTTATATTTAAATTTGTTATATAAATTAGACGTTTTATCTAAATAATGTTTAATTATATGGATATCCGTATAATTTTTGTATAGAAAAATTATGAAAATCATATGGATAGAGCACCAAACCAGGAAGTTCTGAACAGAATAAGAGAAGAGAGAAAAATATGGAGGACTTTGACCAAACTAAAGGAATAGATTAATAGGCCACGTTTTGGGACATGCAAAATTAGCATTAGAGGGAAGTATGTGGGTTAAGAACAGAAGTGGGAGGCCAAAGGTGGAATTTGCTAAGCAGACTACGGAGGACGTGGGATGTAGTTATCCGGAAATGAAAAGGCTTGAATAGAATAGATTAGCATGAAGGGCTGCATAAGATCAGTCTAAGGACTGAATACAACAAACGTAATACTTGTAGAATATGTTTTGTGTCCCTTTATTCTATTAATCACGTATCGGTCTGACCGATATAAAACAATTTTTGTAATTAATTTTATAAACAACATTATGGTGAACAAATATGTTTATAGGAACCCTTCTTCTTCTTTGGCACTAGAGTCCTATTTAGGATCTAGCGGACTGTCATATACCATGACTCATTTAGAATTTTTTTTGACGTGGTACGTGGCCAGCGTATCGATATATTTTATTGTTTAAAAAAATTGATAAATTTTGTATAGATTAATGAGGAAGTATAATAAAATAATTGGTCTGTTTTTATTGTTGAACAGTTTTCTGGTGATATGATTAGATTGAGTAAAGGATATAATGGCTACAATCGTCCTAATAATTCAATTTCAGAAATCTTCATTCGAATATAAAGTTAGCGAAACAATACTAAGTTTTTTCAAAAATTTCCTGACCTGAAAAATAATTATTACTTATTTAAATTTTATTTCCAACGTAGTGTACGTTTTTATCAAGACATTTAACCGGTCGCTTTTCCAATTTCTTTATTACTTTTTTCTGACGTGGAAGAAGACGTAATTTTAGGTCGGTATCATGGTGAAATAGAGAGGCATGATAAAGACTCCGTGATGCAGTTGGCATGAGGAAGATTGAAATGAATGAAATTTTATTTCTCCATATCAGTAAAATAGGCGCTTCTTCGACAAATTAGATCCAGAACCAAGAACTAAGAGCTTGAAAGTAATACATTATATGTGTGGAAGGAAATCGTAAAATTGAGAAATAACAGCCGAAGGTGAACTGTTGTGATGAAAAAGAACTTCTGTCTTTAAGAAATTAAGTAGTTGGTCTTAACAGTTAGTTTACAATAGCTTTGATAACGCTGCCTAAATTCTATGTGATGATAATTGCTCTGACATTTTTCAGGAAGTCTACTAGGACCACAACACGAGCTTCCCAATACACAGTGGCCCTTGCATTTTCCTCTGAGGGAGAGAGGAAGAGCTATTTGGATTGTGGCTTCGATTCAGGGATTCAATAACGAATCTACGTTTAATAGAAAGTAACGAAATCTCTCAGTTTAATTGTGTATGAGAAGATTCAAACACAACGAGACTTGTTCATTAAGGTACGTTTCTGGTAGTTTCTTGTATGTTTTTATAAAAATTGAACAAGTGAACGGGATCCAATATTTTGGGCAATTTCGGCAAGGACATGTATTTGTGGTGGGGGTTTGTTTAACATTAATACAAAAAGAATTGAATTTCAATACAAAAAGGAAAAACTATTTTATTCAATAAATATTTTAACAATCGTTGGCTAAAACGTGTATTTGTACATCACCGCTCTGTTTTCAATCATTTGAATCTTGATATTTGTGCATCTCAAGGCCGAAAACAGCTACTCGTTGTCTTGTACATCCACAACCAGCCATGTGGATGAAAAGAATACTCAGCAGCGCTACAGACTTGAAACTCTTCAAGTTGCGAAAATCTCAAAAGTCTCCAATTAATAATAAGTGACCGAAAATCTCCTCAGTTCCGTCTTTTATTAGTTTTGCTTCGCCTTCGTCCGTCTGGTGGTATTGAAAACGTGTGTCCTTCTTCACACCTCGTGGTGACTTTGTTTGTCAAGCCCATGGGTCCGGAGGGGTAGGTCAGACGCCAGGCTTCTACAGTGTCCCGGAATCTTCGAGCGTGAAAAGGGTGGCTAGCGGGATCTATTGTTTTCATTTCCTCCGGCGTTTTAACACGAACTCTCTCCGTTCCTGATTATTGTTGCAAGGGGTGTGCACGTGCGGTTACTCTTGATTTACAAATGCCACATTTTTGAGGCCTCCAGGGCTCATCTGTCAATCTTGCTCTCCAAAACATTTCAGCCCGTCTCTGGACTGTCTACATGTATCACGTCAATTGGATATTCAAATTAACCAATCGCGATCAATATTGCTCTGCCGTTGGCTTGGTAAACAACCTAGCCAGCTTCTACAAAAATAATATAATAACTTAAGTAGTTACAATGGGGGTATTTGTCTTTTGTATATGTGTGGGTACACACACACATCAGTGTTTTCTATCGAAGATTTTTCAATATTGCATTACGTATTTCTACCATATTTTTCCCTTTTTCGTCATTCGTCATTGGAGGTACGACCGCGTTTGAATTTATCGGTAACTACTTAATCATTGAAAACAACTTTGAAAATTCGTTCAATTTTGTACCTAACTTCTCTCTTATAGATTTTTATAACGAAGTATTTTTTAAAAATCTTTTTATTTAAAGTCGCATTAACTACTATGGTTATTAGCGACTATGGGGTGGGGGGAGACCTGTTATCTGTATTATCTGTATTTCTACGGTGTGAAAACGCACACTCAACATCCACTCCCACGCCAGGATTCGAGACTCAACGCTGACCACTACACCACAATAGGTTGGCAATAAAGTATTTTGTTAACGATTTAATAAATTTTAAACTGCTCTGGTCAACTTATCGTGGGGCAACAAATCAAACAAAGAAACATATTTACTTAATGTTTATAATAGGCCAACTAAAATAAAATACTTGAACTATGGCTCGCCGTGTATCGCTTTGTCAGGCCGATCAGTTACCGAACATTTTTCGTTCATGATTTGGTATCTAACTTCTCTCTTATACAGAATAGATGGATAAATCTGCTATAGAATATATTTTAACGAAATCCGTTTAAACAAGACAAATTTGCTAGTAAAACTGAAAAATATGTAACTATTGCGTGGGGAGTACAAACGTCATGGTAATAGAAATGATAACAATACCGAACACAACAATTAATTCAAAATGTAAGATATTATATAAAGACAGATAATACTGGGATAATTTGTTACAAAATTATACAATTTAACAAAAAATGTTGTCAAATGGTATCTGGAAAACAAAGTTTTAACCGTAGTTGATGTTGGAATTGTTTTAAGTCACCATTCGGGCGGAATAATTTAAGGTTTTGTTTGACGATCAGTTTCATAACATCTCACCCATGCAATTACAGTTTCCTAATCTTGATAGACGAGTGCAAAGTGGTTCCTTTGTTTTAGTACTTTACCAGTTGAATACTTCATCACCGTGAGAGTTGGTAGGAGAGTAATGTCTTCATACTTCAGCATGGCTTTAGTTTATTATCGATTTGAGCACTGCAATTCACGATCACTTGTGTTTGTCTCATGAACGAAAAAGGTTTAATTTATTATTCAATAAATCAATTATTTGATAATGATAAATATACAATACACAATTCAGCCAATAGGTCATATATTTTATTTACCACTATTTATTAAAGATATCTATTATTTATCGTCCAGATTTTTGGACTTCCTCAGTTTGAAAACAGTACACATCGGTAAAACAACTAATTTTGGCCATAACTCTCTGTTGTAGCCGTCCAGTAATTTTTAGCATATGTTAATTTTTTGTGCGGTACTTATTTTATCTCTTAGTTTTATCATATTAGTGACTATTAGCTTGTAGCAGCGAAATTTTGTGTTTCAGATTCATCTGGACACAATGCATGAAATTATGAAAGGCATTAAAAATTTGGTAAACCAATTGTAATAGAACATTTGGATACCCCGCTTTGTAAAATAATCTAATTTTAATTCCATATCTTGGAATGACCATTAAACACACTAAACCGTATTTTTAGAATTAACAGATTTATATACAAAATGTTGAAAATTTTTTAACATAAAGCAAACGTTTCGACCATTCATTGTGGTCTTTGTCAATAAACTAAATCAACTAAATATATAAACAAATAGTATAGCCAAATGATAAAATTAACGAAGATAATTTAATAAACCATCATACAATTTATTCTGTTATAAAGTGTCATGTTTAATATTGACAGTAAATTAGTTGATTTTGATATACAAAATTTCTGAATTTTAACTTTTATTAAATTTCACTTCCTTATCTAAAGCCATAGTAAAATCAAAATTATAAGAATGATTTAGTTCCAAACAGTGATTATGCAAAGGAAGTTTTAAATTGGCTGTATGTTCCTTACTGATTATATATAGATATTTGGCCAATGTAGCAAAACAAACAGTTATTACATGGAAGTTGATAAACTATATTATGCCAGTCGAACGCGAGAAATAAATCTTTATGTTTTTTTAACAAAGAAAGGTAGAGAATTTACAGATTTGTAGATTACCGAAATAATATTCTTCTTAGATAACAACTTGAGTCTGATAGAAAAAATGATCGAAAAAAGGGTGAAACAATATAATTATTAGAAAAAACCTTTGGAACACAATTATTAGAATCATTAAGAATACAATTAATTCTGAGTTTACTAAATTTCGAAATAAAATCCATTGCATAATAGTTGACAAACAAAATTTTAAGTAAATATTTAAGATTCTTTGAATGAAATTGACATCAGATAAGAGTAAAGCTTTGTCAAGAAGATTAAAAACCATAGTTTTTTCTGAGTTATTGAATGATTAGATAACACGTTTAGAACTGTAATAGGATAGCTAGATTTATGGTACCGATTGAAACGTAATTTGTTATTAAAACAGCCAACAGAAACTTCATAAGATTTAAACATAAAATTAATATTAGGATAATAATTATTAAACACACTAAGTTAACAGAAGAATTAAAAAATATATAATATACATGCCTATAATAAGCCAAAGGTTTAATGTTAAGGTCTTCAAGGCATGAATTTTAAAAGTCCCTCATGAGAATTTCAACGAAAGCCGGAGATAATGAGGAACCCAAGGGAAGACCAATATCTTGGTGATAAATAGTATTGTCAAATTTATGAAAAGTAGAATGTAGGGTTAAATTTAATCCAATTTCAAATTCAGACCAATCAATAGAAGTGAAGTTTTTGATACACGAACATGTAAACTTTAAACTGTTACAGACGAGATAAAACGTAATGCTAGGAAATAAAGAAACCGCATCTAGAGATAATAGAATGTGATCAGATGGACTGTGGAAATCGGAGATCTTCAGGATGAATTCAATACGATTATTGGTGGAATAGTGAGGTTCGTCGTTATAGTATAAGCGAAATTTTTTTATCATAAATTATAACAAGGACTCTTAATAGAACGGACAATTATGAAAGGAATTGAATCATTATGGATTTTTGGAGAACGGTAATGCCTCCTATAATCAGATAAAATGTTTGAGCTGGACATTATTTTGATTTGAGTCGATTGGACATGTACATGCAACGATGGTACGTTTGGGGCGTAATTTGCGATGTGAGGGATATTCTTAACGATGTAAAATGAGACCGGATGACGAAGCTGAAAACTTGAGGAGGAAGGCCGTTTCGATTCCTCCTCATCTGTATTTGAAAACGAAGCCAGCTTCCATACCAATTTCGGGGCATCAAGTTCCCAATCTAAACTCGGCGCAATCGAATCCCTTCCTTTTTTTCGGGAGCATTATCCCCTCTTAAAATTTGAGCAAACAATAGCAATGAGTCAGCAGCAGGCAGAGTTCCCCCAGCAGCAGAGCGCCCCTCCTTAAATTAAAACTCTAGAGCGGCTTCATCGATCGCAGCCGAAATTTTAGGGTGCGGTCACAAAGGGTCCAAGAAAGACTCGGATCGTGAAACAAACTCTCCTGTCAGTTTCAGCGGCGGGCTGTAAGGCCTGTGAATGGAAAATAAAAAAATAATTGAGCGAATCCTGGCATGAGACCAATGAGGACAATGCTGATTAGGAAGTGAATCATCTCGTGGTGTAGCTGCATTATACTTGACATGATTTACTAAATTGTTTATCGATAATTGCTTCACATATAAGGGAATTAAAATTTGATCCATAGCTAACTTGATGGAAATTAACTCACAAAACCGCAACTAAATCGTTTTCATAAAAATAATTAGTTGTTATTAATTAATTTCGCCATTATTTTTATTTCAATAACAGGAAAATAAATGTTATAACCATGTATTTAGACAAAGGTTTCGGGAATGCTGTCACCAACTTAATTTATTAAATTTTTGTATGAATTGATAAATGAAATTGATGATGGCACTACGTCTCAAGAAAATAAATGTTTAAAAATTATGGCATTATATTTCCTGGAACTCATATATAAATAACGGGGTAATTCAATTAATAATCATATAATACAATAAAATATACAAAAATATATAAAAAAATTAAATTGACTGTGTACGTCCCAAAGCGCCGCACTCGTGAGAGAATCATTTTTGTATATATTTTAAGTACTTGAAACATGTGTCTACTTAAATAAAACGTTCAATAAAATCTACAAGTTATTTCGCGTAAACGACCAAATAGATGGATCAACCACCTTATTCTTATAAATGAAATTTCTTGTTTATGTCTAAAAAAAGCCCAAATTTAGTACGTGTGTTTGTATGCTTGTACGTATGTATGTTCCGCATACAAATCTAAACGCGTGGACCAATATCGACCTAATATTCTTTGCGACTGGAGAATCAGCACTGTTGGGGTAAGACACGGCTACCACCCATAGGGGCCGGGGTTGTTGGAAGGGAATTTTTAAATATGCATGCAAAATAGGTCGATATTTCTGATGAATAAATACTTTTCTGGGTCAATTACTTTCACAGTGTTTCCCGCTACTATTTGTCCTATCCAAATGAATTTACTACAGGATACATTATACCATTACGTAGCCTACGTGCAAGCGTGCGGCGGCGACGACGACGACGTTCGCGGGAAACGAAAAAACATCATAACTTAAGTAAAATGTAAGTATATTTAATCATTAATTACAAAGGCATCGCGCGGCACCGTTCTGGTATATAAAATAAATACCGATCTTTATTATTTGTTGAAATACAATAGAAAAATAAATAGTTCTTAGTCAGACAAGAATATGAACTCTTCGATTTCTACTTCTATAAAATATTTACTACAACGTGTTTCAGCGTATCAATTTTTACTCAGATGCACTCAACGTGAGAAATACCGTCGATTCACGCAGTTGCCGAATCACTATATATTTAATTATATGGTATTGACTTCGTTAATTGGTTCGGAAGCACGTCGTAGATGCCACTTTTGCTTTCTTGAAACACCTGGTGAAATAAACAAGAATTACAGAAAAATTGTGTGGTGTTATTTTTTTCTGCAATTTGGAAACGTCTTTGTATTATTAGTCTTCATCTAACACAGACGTTTAATATTTTATGTGTGGTATCGTCGCTGAAATATATATTACATGTCGTCGGAAAGTCGCGTAAATACACTAATTCTGTCGCATCGTCTGTCATGCGATTTATATGACTTCACCCTCCAATAGTAAAGTGTAATGTTAAATGCTAATTGCCCTCCGTGTAAAATAAGAAATAGGATTCGTTTTGGAGTAATAAACTTAGAAAGTTAGGGCGACTTTCAATAAAACAGATGGAAAACACTACACTTGGTATACAGGATCCTTAAGTTCAAACAATTGTATATCACTAAATTTTTGTACATTACATATGATATTTAAGACCTACACTGTACTACGGGATTCTAGAGAACTATAATCATATGGATCATTATCTGTAGAATCTGCGTAGGAACGGAGGAAACGAAATTTTATTCCGAAACGTCTGGAGCGCGAAGGCTTTGCGCACTGTTCAAAGCTTAAATTAGGTAATCCCCTGGGACACGAAGGAAATTAAAAATCGTATGCAAACCCTTACGTATTTCTTCAAAGGAGTCCACATGGGAAAAAACAGAGGGGGATAAGAGCGAATAAGACAGGGGAGAATGTTTTCTTTTCCACGGGGAACAAACGGAATGGAGCGAATTTCTCATCGATGTCGTTATAATTATTTCCCAAAATGTGGAAATTGTTAGTTATTCTATAGAAAACGGTTTTGCGCATCGTGATTCGAATCTAAGCCTCAGAGACGGGGTTATTATAATTATTTTTCCGAAATTATTCTTGCATTGTAATGTTTTACATTCTTCTTATAATTATAATTGTAATTCAGTAGAAGCAATAATGCATAGCTTGTCATTTATATTCGAAATAATCTTTGTTGTTGTTTAATAATATCGTTTGTTAAAAGGAATTTCGACAACAAGGTAAATTCACATGATGCACTTCGGATTTATTACATCACAGTAAACTTATAGTTCGTGTTTCTGACTTATGAGGTGAACTATCGAGTAACAGTTCATAATAATCAAGAGTTAAACCATTTTCCATAATCAAAAAAAGGAAAGTCCTATTTCATTGGTTTTCAGTAAAGGAATAAGTAACTATAATTGCCAGTCAAAGTTTATTTTATTGAATCGAAACTTCGGAAGCATTCGGCCTCAAGGGCAATATTCATCTGGTTATAAATGAAACTAATCACAAGAACAAGTCCGACATTTTGTTCTAATGACTATTTTTATTTATAAACCGTTGAATATGGCCATTATGGCCGAGTGATTAAATAAAATCAGCTTTCACTGTCAAATATAGTTATTTATTGCTTTACTGACAGGAATAAAATATCGAAAAAGAAGAGTTATCCTTAACCTCTACAGAAAGTAGATAAGAAAGCGGAAATCAAGAAAGGGGCGAGACAAGGATGCAGTTGTCGCTCATTCTCTTGAACTTATGATGAAGAAAATTAAAAAGGAATATGGGAAATGAATCAAACTGAAAAGGGAAGAAGTAAATGATATTGCAGTATTAGGGGCATCAGAAGAATATTTGGAAAATATAATAAATGTCATGGTCTATGAGAACGAATACAACATGAAGATTAATGACGGAAAACCAAGGTAATGGAGCGTAGTATGGGAAGGGATATTTTAAAGGAAATTAAGGAACTTTGCTTCCATATACAGCATGATAGCTAGGGATGGTAGAAGTATACAAGACATAAAGAGTAGGATAGCACAGGCGAGTAAAAAAGAGGAATATACTTACGGGTAATAGAAGTATGAATGACAGGAAAAAATTACTGAAAATGTTACGTGGATACGAAACGTGGACGGTAGGAGTTGCAGAATGGAAAAGAATATGATCTTTTGAAATGTGGTGCTATAGAAGAATGCTGAAATTGATGGATAGAGTGACTAAGCAGAAAGTTCTAAGCAGAATAAGAGAAGAGAGAACAATATGGAAGACTTTGACCAAAAGAAGGGATAGATTAAAAGTCACGATTTGAGACTTGAGGGTCTGGTAAAATTAGCATTAGAGGGAAGTGTGTGGGGTAAGAACAGAAGGGGGAGGCAGAGGATGGAATACCTAAGCAGATTAAGGATTACATTGGATGTGGTAGTTCTGTACAAATGAAAAGGCTTGCACAGAATATGTTAGAATGGATGATGCGTCAGACCAGTCTAAGGACTGAATACTACAACACGACTTTGCTGATAACTAATGAAATAGGGCTTTAATTTAGAGATTATCATTTTAAAGGGTCTAAATTAAAAGTATTTCTAGAAATTTTTCCAATATTTCAGTCATGAATATTTCCATGCTTATGCCCCGAAGCGTAGGTAGCGATAAATAAATCTGTGTTACGAGTTCTATTACGTCCATTGCGAGGAATGCTTTGGTGAAAAAGTGTCGATATATACGTAAATATCCCTTTCTGACGTCGACGAATAAGTATTCGCTCTTTCGCCGCAAGTTTCGAAACAATTTTCCCGGTCGGATCCACCCTCGAACATCTCTAAAGAATATCCACCTGATGTCCGTGGCCCGCAAATTTCCCAGAGGTATTGATTTCCTGACCCTTTTGAACTTGCGCGTTATAACATGGATAATATGGCATTTCATTGCGAATTCAGGAGTTGTGAATAAGTTGTTGGTTGGTTGTCTTTGAAGAACGAGATAAGTATCACTTGCGAAATGTTGAGGTCTTCAATTCGTGTCGTGTTGCCATTACGTTCAGCAGAGCCACCTGTTTGGAGATATTTGCGTGTCTCTCAGCCAGGCAATCCTTTTTTTCCTTGACGAAACCTGTATTAAAGTACAGATAAAAACTTGGTTTATGACCAAATTCCTTGCTTCGTGCTCCTACGGTTGTAATACATTTTAAATTATAATAGATAATAAATGTAATAATTAATCATAGAATGGAGTTTATTCAGCCAATAGATACCATAATTCTAAAATCATAATGGAGTCCACGTTAATGACCAAATAAGTACAGAGTTGTTCTTGAACGAAAAATAATATGAAATATTGCTTATTAAAATCGTAATTTTTTTTTGTTAACAGGCTACATGAGGGTGATCCTGAAACAGGCAACTCCCCTTTAATAGCATAGGAAGGGAATTGAAAAGGGGGATATTATCAAACAATATATATATATATATATATATATAGAGAGAGAGAGAGAGAGAGAGAGAGAGAAATTGCTATGGAATGGACAGAGAGAAAGCTCTGCATCGCCATTGAGAACAGGCTAAAGATATTGAAATTTTCAGAGGCGTCAGCCTCATTCTTTTAGATAATAAGTCACCTGTCCTCATATTTTTACTATCCCTATCATATTTACAGGAAACAGTATGTTGGGGAATACTTACTTTAAAGGTTAATTTTTTATTATGTGAAAATTTATACACAGTTGAACACATATATTGAGATACACAACACTTTATCAAAAAATATTACCATATATTGAAACCTTTTTGTGTGAACCACAAACGAACTAATCAAGATTAATCGCAACACAATCAATTTCACAATGGTGATATGTCACTTTGAGGAGAGCAACAGTCGTTAAGATTTGGTATTGTCGTCTTTTATTAAGTGGACATCAAAATCAGAAAGTGTACTTGTTTTTACTTAACGTGTGAAAATGTAATGTATTTGATATCTCTTAAATATCATCTTATGTATAAATAACTACTTATCCTATCTTTCCAGGCCTCAGTTAATGTTTAAATGCCCGTATACGCCTCTCTGCTGTCGTACGGACGAGCATCTACCCAACCACACTCGCGTCTCCAGTCACTGGAACAAGGATGATTCTGTTGCAACCATAATTTAGGAAGAGATTTTCTGAAATCCCCTTTTCTATTTCTCACAGGAAATTGCCTTTAGCTCCGATTACCAACAGCAACTGACTATCCAAAAGTTCAAGAAATTTCGTTATAACGTAGAATTTTGTATCGAACCTCACACATCGATGTCGAACGGATAAGTGGCCTTAGAGATGCCCCCTGCCTGTTTGAAAGCTACACCATTCACCAAATGCAACGAACCATTCCTCTTCCCTGCATCGGGATGAATTTTCACTGCCGTGAATCACAACAATAGATATAAATTCGTTTCGTGTTGCAAAACACAACTTTAAGCCGATTATTTATATATGAGAATATTAACCTTCATTGCAAACAAAAATTATTGATAACTTTTTTAATATTTAAAGTTATGTTACGTCTCGACTTTTCTGTAGGTCTTTGTCAAACACTGGTTGAAAATAAACTAAAGCTAAAGAGAAAATATGGGATATGAAGATATAAAAAAACGAATATTACACACTTTAGAGATTATGCCTTGTGGCATATTGACTCAATCAAAATATCATTTATTGCGGTACTATAATAAAAGAACACGAAGAAACCTTTAGACCTCTTAATTGTAAGAATAGTAACATAAATAAATATTTATTGGAAGTAAATAATACGATCTGATTTAAATAAATAATGAAATCAATGATAAAAAAGCATTTATAAACTGTTGCACATGATATCAAATAGAACACGATTTACCTAAACAACATCTATAATGTCTGATGTATGGCATATTTATTTTTATATCTTTGTATCTTTCATTCGCTCTCTAGCTTTAGGTTGTTTTTGAGAAAGTGTTTGACAAAGATCTACAGTCAGACGTAAACAGAAACACAACTTTAAGTATCAGAAAATTATTAATACTTTTAGCCTGTAATGAGGATCAAGGCGGAAACATAATTATATAATTTACTTTTATACGCTTAATGCTTTTTGTCTGCTAATATTAGGTCGTTGATGTGTAATGTATATTACAGTGGACTGCTGTTTGTAATTTTCTAAATTAAAGCTATAAATCTTTTAGCGACGATTCACTAACCACTTATTTTTTAATTGCCCTGAGCAAATTGAATTATTTATCACTCAAATGAGTACATTTATCATGTTGTAGCATTAATCTCTAATAAGTGAGGCCATGCTTTCAGAACAAACCTAAGCAGGTCTGGCTCCATTACGAAATTTACTCTGTGTTACACAATGTTTTGCAGACTGTAGTTTAATGGTTGTTATTAAATTAATTGTTGGTTTTTGGTTAATATTATTTGGTTTTTTAAATTAAATATTAGGAAATTAAGAAACTATATTGGTCATTGACGGAACTGGATCTATCAGGTTCTGTACAGTCTGACTCATGATATATAATTGTTGAATACTTTGTTTCCTATAAATTAGATTATTAATGATGTCAGAAAATGTGGTTTCGTAGATTTATATGCGAACTTTATTCTGTACTTAAAATCTTAAACACGGTCTTTTACGAAATATTTTGCACCGAAATTATGCATATGTATAAATTAAACCTTGAAATCTGGAAATTATTGTCTTTGGAGCGTATTTTTAATTTCAACCTTTGCTTCGAGCTGATACAAGCCCCGACACGAGTTATGAATTTAAGGCCTGCAACGCGAGGAGACTCGTATTTTAGCATGCCAGTAATTTTGTGGGAAGATTGGAAAGGAGACGTCGTTGCAAACCTGTACATAATAGTGCAGTCCACGTTGCCAAAAATTCTCGAGAAGGTTGGGGAACAGGACGCCGATTATGGGAGGGCACACGGCGAAAATTGCACGCAACCGTCTTCCTTTTTTGTCTGGCTGGGAATGCAAATTGCTCTTTTTCGGGGACAGACGCAGGTACATTATTCACTTGCATCACTGAATACGTAAATTATGTTTTGCTGCCCAAAATATCAGACTTAAAGGATCGTGTGAAGGTTGCACTCATGGCAGAAAATAAATTGAGAGCACCGAGTTCATGTTTTATCCCGCAATGTGTTCATTTGCAAAAAAGAACTTGAGTGCAGCAGCTTCCAACATTCCACGACGTTGAAGCAGAATACTTTTTTTTTTGCGGAGTTATTAATGAAAGTAATAACTTAAGCTAGATTTGTGGTCTATAATCCGATTTTGTTGGCAAATCGTAATTCTAAATATAATAATTCCGTGGCCCTTAAAAGCAACAACTAATATAAGCAGCAGTAAGAAAATATGAAGATTTATCTCAAATAATTACTTCATACTGTGCAGCAAATGAAGTCACTATCTAGCACCTCATTAATTTTGATTTTATTTTATTCAAACTTACGCGGTGATACGAGGTCAAGGTACAGGAAATGTGTGGCCAAATTTACGATCCAACTTCACAAACTCAACGTTTACGAAGTTTCTTATTTCTGTCCTTAATCTCTGAAAGTTTAAAATTCATGAAACTTAATAACAGCCTATCGGTAGATACAAAACATTGAGCTATTTGGGGGGGGGGGGTAACAGGCTACATGAGGGTGATCCTGAAACAGGCAACTCCCCTTTAATAGCATAGGAAGGGAATTGAAAAGGGGGGATGCGGAAGGTAGAGCAAGTTAGCCCAGTGTTAACTAGGGCCCCCGGGCTATGGTTTAAGGATCCTACCCGGTGTTTCACCTAAAGAGATGCAGGGAAAACCCTAGAAAACCTGCATCAGGTAGGTCGGGCATTGGGTACTAGTCTCACGCCCTTCCGAATGACGGGAGACGAGTTTGCTGTGGGGACGCAGCTTTAATCAACACACTAAATAATAATTGATTTTTGATGTTATCAATCTCTCTGTTACAAATTTAAGTCCATTCTCTTGCAATGGTGCTCCAACAGCGTTGTTCAGGTAAATTACATATACACCAGTTACCTTTATATTTCCTTTTCTTTCATGACATCCTGCGGGTTTCCAAATGATTCCGGATACAAATGAATTGTAGTGTTTAGTGGATTCCGGTGTTAATTGTAAATTTGAAATCATTTTAAATTCATTTTCATTTTACCTGAACATTTCATCGTTTACAAGTTTAATTTAATTTCTCACTGTCCATACTTATAATATGACCAGCTTATTTATGTATTGTTACATCAGGTGTGACTTGCATCTATTTCTAATCTTTCAGAGTGATGCGCAAATTATTCATTTAAGACTTATTATCATTTTATTAAAGAGCCCCACGTGCGTCCTGGTGAGCCAATTTGTAAAGGGTACTTTTAAACACATGTTACTCTAATGAATATTATTTAATAGTCCACGAATTACTGCACCAAATTATGACGTAAAATTAAATGAACTTGTTGAATATGAATCGATATTCGGCGGCTTCGGCTAAACAGACGTACTTGAAAATAACATTCATTATGGGATTTACAACAAAATCACGGAAACACGGTTCAGTACGTATGCTTGAAATGATCAGCTAATTGATGTAAACTCTACATATATTACATCAGATAGAATTGTGGGCCACCAATAGACAGACCTTCTATATCACTAAATATCACTTTAAAGTATGTAAAAGAATACGATATCTGGCAGTATGTGGCGAAAATTATGGAATATATATCATAAATACGTGAATTTTGAGGAGCAAGCAAAATAAAAAATTACTTACTGCACTGATTGAATTTTTTTATCATTAAAAATTCACCAAGTCTGTATCAAACTTTATGGCGACTTGGCTGCATTAGTGTCCAGAACGATCAATCGGGATGTCGACTCGTTGACCGGATAAAATAAAATAAAAAATTACACTCTGATCTGCTTAGTTCGCATTCTAAGAATTACTAACTGCGGACTCCTCTAAGTTTTACGTCGATTTATGTGTTTCACACCACGGAGTCACTGCTTCTAGAACATTCCCGCGGGTTCACGTCCTGTGTCACGGTAATAATTGTGGCGTCTGCGTTTCTCCTTTACTATAAACCGACAATACTTTCCTTTCATTACAAGATAAAGCTAAAATGTCAATAAGGGTGGTCGATGTTGAAATAGAATAAAACAAGCTGTGTGATATGTTTTAACGAAATTATTTTTCTATTTACAAGGTCCGTGAACGCCATTATGTATGAAATATAACATCGTTTGAATGTCCGCCGCGGCTTCCCCCGTTGGCGCGGATCTGAGTGGTCCAATTTTCAATGACTGCCGCATAAACTGGCTGAATTTGAGCGATGACCTGGGAATGTTGACTTGAAGTACAACGTTCGATTGTAATTTATTGGTATAGACCTGCGACTTCATGAAACCCCACAAGAAAAAGTCTAGCGGAGTCAAATCGCACAATCTAGGTGACCAACTCACGTCACATCTGCAAGAAACAACCAGGCCCTCAAATCGTCCATCATGACGTCCGCTGTGTGGCACGTAGGACCGTCCTGCTGGAACCACAAGTCGTCTACGTCCATATCGTTAGATCTGGGCCTAAAGAAATCGGTTATCACCGCTCTGTAGCGATCGCCGTTGACGGTGAGCGCCTCACCAACGTCGTTTCAAAAAATGTCCACCGCGGCGATGTTCTCGGCCGATCCAGAGTTGCTTTAACGTACGGGTGTGTGCTGATTTTTTACCGAACCGGTCGTCGTGAATTTTGCCACCAAATGTTGGAGAGTCCACTTTGAAGGACCACCGCGGTCAGCCGTAAAACGTTTGCACTAACGAGCTCTCAATTTGATAATAAAATTTTATCATTTGGACGTGCTGCTCAATCATGTAACATGTCATTCAGTGACTCAATAATAAACAACATATTAGGCTGACGCCACCAAAATAAGATCACCACAGGTTACCAACACTGACCCGCCCCAATTGAAAGCACCTATATTACATGGTTTACCAGATAATATTTAAAAAATTAAATCCTTAAGTTACAGAAACGTAAATCTTTGTTCTGTATAAGAAATCAAAACAGGAAAAATTTACCTTGCTTTGGCTTTTTGATACGATTCAAGTACATTAACAGTGAAAGAGAGAAGAACTTCAGCAATTATATTATGAATTATTGCGCTAGTTTAATTTTTGACTCATAAAATAATTACTCTATTGTGTTATGTTTTATAGACTAAAGACTTTTGCTCCTACACGCTAAGCTTGTAGAATTCAATCAGTGCAGCAAGTAATTTTTTTTTGCTTGCTTCCCAAAACTCTCGTATTTCTGTCTTGATGTAATTCCACGCGAATCTTGGAACATCCACTTATTTTTTCAGTTAAGTGAATGCAATATGCTAGCGATATATTTCGGTCACAGCTTAAAATGACACTTGAGTTTCACGAGGAGCAAAGACATGAAAATTTAAAAAAAATAACCTGTGTCCCCCTCCCCCTCCTTCCATAGTCGTCAGAAGTTTTCAGAAAAGGTTTTAAGTGGAAAATAAGACACACGAAAGGCAATGATTAGATAAAACCCTGTAATTAAGAGGGTGACGTTCCCCCATTAAAGACACGCATATTCATTCATATTCTGTCAGAAAATTGCCTCTAACAGAGCCTAATTTCGGCTGGGACATTCCCCCAATTTAATGAAGAATACTGATGTCGATTCATTTCCGATTCTGTTTGGAGTCTTTTCATTCATTAGCCGGGCCATGCTTTTAATTACATACCAGCGGCGGGAGTTATCGCTAATTTGTTTCTCAGAAGTAGCTAAAGTTGCCGAGAACATTAGTGAATATAACAGTTCGTTCTTTTTAAGGGACTGTTTGAATAGAGGTGGCGTCTGTTTGTCTTCTGACAATCCATTCCCTACAAAGCCGCGGCGTAGTCATTATTTCAAAGAAACGTAATAACTTAATTTGAACTTCATAGATCCGCCGTAAAGATTATAAGACTAGTACCTACCATTAACGTTGAATTAGAAGTGAATGGTAGAATCTGTGGTTTTTTCATTCTATGACGACTTAAAAATTGGAAATTGTTTTTATGTGTATTTTATGAGGTACGAAATTCCTTTTTACCTAAATTATCACAATCTGTACCTGCCAGATTTCAGCACATCGCCACCCTCTGCGACAACCACTACTCATCGATTTCCATACAAACCGCCGAATTAATCGCCAGACAATGACTCTTATTTTATCATCCCCCAAACTAAAGCACATTAATTTAACCGACTTTCTCACAGCCATCAAATGAATCTCCAAACAAGATACGAAAATCGCATTAACAATCCCCCCTTTTCAATTACCTTCCTATGCTATTAAAGGGGCGTTGCCTGTTTCAGGATCACCCTCATGTGGCCTGTTAACCCCCCCTCCACCCCCCCCAAAAAAAACAACAAAAGGCGCTGCGGGAGTTTTCTCGCAGGCGCTTCACCCCAGAGTAACTGTGGGGCTCACTTGATTATGTCGGGAATGCCTCGTACTCTCTGTTTTTTATATCAAAGTTCTCATGCCGAGACACCTTCACCTATTTTAGGAGGTATATGTACTGGGGTCGAAGACCTTGGCCATATGGCAAGAGTTGTCCGCTGATCTCATTGGATCAGTCGGCCAACTGGTGGAGAGATGGAGAAGGGAATGCTGCGACCCCACAGCAAACTCGTCTCCCGTCATTCGGAAGAGCGTGAGAATAGTACCCAATGCGCGACCTACCTGATGCAGGTCTTCTATGGTTTTCATCTTTAGATGAAACACCGGGTAGGATCCTTAAACCATAGCCCGGGGCCCTAGTTAACCCTTTGCTACCTTTCTGTACCTTCCGCATCCCCCGTTTTCAATGCCCTTCCTATGCTATGAAAGAGGAGTTGCCTGTTTTAGGATCATCCTCATGTAGCCTGTTAACCCCCCCTCCAAAAAAACTCACCAAAACAGGAAAATAAGTCATCAAGGCTTACAAGGATATGAAATAGCCGACCAGAAAATTGAAATGGCTGTCCAACCTTTCAAAAAAATCGTCAACACCTTCTCCGATAGCTGGAAACTTGTCTAAACCCACCTCGCCCTACACTGGAACCAAAACTGGACGTTGATATGAGTCCAAGACATCAAGAAGAGATCAACTGGTATTAATAAGATCAGAAAAGAACACGACAAGCTTACCCAGCTCACGAATAGTCCCCTCCAATCACACCATAACACTTCATCAGGACGTGCACCAAATACAGAAGAGAAAGAAACCAAATACTGGAAAATCATAGCATCAGCTCCTCTCATTGTATCCATAATATGTCATTCTAATCAATTTAACTATTGCTCATGACCCATCATTTAATGTGACAAAAATTAATTGAAAAACTTCTTGAAATTTCAATAGATAACTTTTTGAGCGGTTCAGTTTTGTTGAACGATTTAATTTCTATAAATATCTTGCATTATTTTCATCGAATATCTGGGATTCTTCGTAAAGAATGTCATTCCTTTAGTAACGTTTTATAAAAAACTGGAAAATTAATTTAACATTTACTGGAAAATAGCGTTTATAGGCTTACTCGTAATGTATGTCCACCTAACCACGCCCACTCGTACTGCATTACAATCTATTTATTTTAAATAACTTATTAAGTCAGGCTAACAAGTTTCTTGAAAGGTAGTTTATAATAAATCATAAAGTGTGTTGTATGATAATAGAATGTTAATATCCATATTTTTAAGTTCCCATATATTATGTGGTTAGATATGTAAATTTGTTTGAAAATGAGAAACAGTTGACAGTAAATCGTTTGCACAAATGGTAAAGATCCTGTTTAGTGTTGTGTGTTAAGAAGAGAACGTTCCTCCATTCTAGGCTTCTAAAATAAATTATAATTGGCAACCTTAAAAAGGAGTAACGAATTTAAAAAGAGATCTATATATAAGCGGGATATAAATTACAGCACCGCAATATTCGGAGGCTAAAACAGCGGAACATGAAAATTTTATTGGATTTAGTCCACCGCGTTTCAGCCAATACAACGTACAAAGGTCAACGCATTTGTATCCAGATTCACTGTCAGATATATCGTTGAATTAGCCAGTTGGCGAATTATATATCGTTTATATATAGAGAAATTAAATTGTCGGAACGATTTATACGTCCTACACCTTTAACAGAAATATGTTATAATAAATTATTTACGGGCTCATGCTTCAAATGATTGGCGTTAATGCTTTTTAGGTATTTCATTGTATGAATTTAAAACAATATTGTTGAAGTAACACCCTCACCTTAAATAAGTGAAGAAAGGAAAGGATGGGGAAAAGATTCAGATGTAGATGGTGGTAGGTTTGAAGTATGCATACTATTGACCATTAAAATTTCTACATTCATTTTTTTAGACTGAGCACCTGAAAAATGAAGAAACATGAATTTTATTTATAAAGATCACATCGACTGACTGGTCATTAGCGATCACAGTTTTAGTTATTTACAGTTTATTAACATTAATTTTGTTTTAAAATTTTTATTGTGAACTAATAATTTTTAAATATTATTAATAATACATTAATTAGATAAATTTATCTTGACTATTCTAGGTCATTTTATAAAGAGTTGGTTCAAGTTTAATGCTCTCCTAATATCAGCCAAATAAATATAGTCTATCAAATAAATTTCTCACAATGTTTCTGCATTTATTGTGTTTTTCTTCACGTCTCGATGTCAGATCTTATTGGATGACTCGCGATGCGTTGCGTGGTATTTATTTTGTCACCTGACTTGGAGTGTATTGGCTACCTCATTATCTATTAGTTAATTTTAAAACTAATATAGACGTTTTCATGTTGTATCAGTATTTTCTCTTAGCTAATCCTTCAAATACAAGTACGCTGTGTGGAATTGTTTTCAAATTTATGTAAGAAGAATTAGATTCTGTTGTGGTAATGAGTCCTAAGACTGGTCTGATGATAGCTAGATTCTGTTAATTCAATTGAACATTGTAACCCTTGATCTCCTTCCTGTTATGTCCATCGGATAGGTTATTTATTATCGCTAGTCCTATCTTCAAAATATTAAAATTAGTAGCAGCATTTTCCCCCCCGCTGTAGAGAGCTCAACTATTTTTACTTCATGTCGGTGTAGTAACAATACTTCAGTTAGTGGAAACTGCAAGAGTTCGTGTCGCTTCTAGTGAATAATTGCAATTTTAAACTTTACTTCTCGTAACAGCTTGTATAGCGTGCAAAGTGCATGTTTAGATTTTTTCCCTCCCTGCACAACTAGTCAGAGGTCTCTTTGTGACTCCTGCAGCTTGCAGTGCGAATCTTTGCAACGCCCTTGGGCTGTTGAAGTGTTAATAGCTAACCAGACGGCATGCAGTATTTACGTTTTGCAAACATCAAGTCTACGAAAATGGTTACGCTAAACAGGCGAGACCTTCGCTGCCGAAAAAAATTTACTTTCATGAGAAAACTGCACAAAGGTTCTTAATTGTAATTGCCCCTGCGCATTAATACAGAATTTGAGAAGTGAAAAGTATAAATATCACTGAAAATAAATGGAGCTTATACAAATGAAAATATATAAAACTCTGAAATTTTTACCAAGCATTACAATAGTAAAATAAAGATTTCCCATATTAGAGCGGGACTATTTTAATAATTATCAGATAAGTATATTGACCTAACTTAAATATATTATGACTTTGCAATAAACCCTCCGCTTCATATAGCCTACGTATGATAAAAATAAAACGGTCTAAGGATAAAATTGAGATGGAAAAATATATTAGGTAGATAAGTGAGGGGAAACCGATGAGTTGTACCCTAATAAATGGAATCATGATACATAATAATTTAATTGTATGACACCGTAAGTAATATTAATAATAAATAATAATAAAGGGCGTGTGTTTTTTAAATGTATGCATGTATTTAGGTAGTTATGTATGTCTGTAGGTATGTACGTCTGCATATCCTTTATACAGATTTAATTGTGTGGACCAATTACAAAAAAAACGTATTACGAGAAACACGAGAAAAAGAATTGTGTGTGAAGAAACCTACATTCTAAATTATGAAAGGGCTTATTTTTCATTTTAATTGAATAACATTTCGTTGAATTAGAATAGAAGACCAAAAAAAGAAAGCAGAAATCAAGAAAGGAGTAAGCCAAGGATGCAGTCTGTTTAATTTATATATAGAACAGGCTATGAAGAAAGTTAAAATGGTATATCGATATGGCAAGGAGAAGACATAAAAACCTTACGCTTTGCCGACGATATTGTAGCATTAGGAGAATCAGAAGAAGACTTAGAAACCATAATAAATGGCATGAACGTAGTCCTGGAGAAAGAGTTCAGTATGAAGATTAATAGAGGCAAAACCAAGGTAATGGAGCGTAGTATGGGAAACAGTGGAATTACAAAGGGTGTTAGATTGGGATGGATATTTTGACGGAAGTTAAGGGATTCTGCTACTTGGGAAGGGTAATAACTAGGGATGGTAGAAGTATATTAGACATAAAGAGTAGGATAGCAGAGGCAAGGAAGGCTTTCGCGAAAGAGAGGGATTTACTTACGGGTAATATAACTGTGAATATTAGGAAATCGTTGCCAAAAATGTTCGTTGAGCGTGGCGTTATATGGGTGCGAAACGTGGACGATAGGAGTTGGGGAAAGGAAAAGCATAGAAGCCTTTGAAATGTGGTGCTATAGGAGAATGCTGAAAATCAGATGGGTGGATAGAAACGAGGAAGTTCTAAACAGAATAGGTGAAAACGAACAATATGGAGGACGTTGACTGAGAGAAGGTATAGATTAATAGGCCACGTTTTAAAGTACGAGGGTCTTGTAAAATGACTTCAGCCTGGAAGATGACAGAGTTTCTATCTGTCGAAACGTCGCTGTGTGCAAAGATTACCCGGTTGGAAACCCGAGAAACGTTTCTACACATTCGTCACCGGGAAAGCCTTCGTTCTTTAATTAAAATGGGATTTGCGCTATAAGTACTAAAGAAAAATATTCCATTTTATACATTATTCACGTCCTTAAGTTACTTCCTTTATTACTCAGGTTGTATTTTGGACTATCTTAAAGTGCCAAGATTACCGCACAAGGTGAAGAACTCCATTAAACTAGATTCTTTTTAGACTCTATTGAGGGACCGTTCTTATTTAATATTCCTGTGAGTTTTTGGTTTCTAATCTACCGGCTATCATGAAACTTGTTAATTTTCAGCTAACCCCCAATAGGAAAATTTGGTGGTCTTGACCTCTGTTAAATCTCGTTTTGATTAAAAGATTAGTATCGAATTCAGCCCTTTTCGGGTGTAACATAAATAAACATCCGAGCAACGCCAGGCACCCAGAGAATTTTAAATAAAAAGTAAAGTTATGGTTGGTTATAAATGTAGAATGCATATTCTCATCGACCAATTACGAATCGGAATAAACGGAGATGATATAACGCAGAGATTCGAAATTCGATCACACGAGACTGTAACACGACAGCCTGTATAATTAGGAAATTTAGTTGGAATGACGAAATTCTCCGAAACGGCGGTCGATAGGAGGACTGCTTTGGAGCGGAACGTTTCTGACCGCGAATCAATAGAACGCAAATAAAATATGACAACTGTACTGAAGAGATACGTCTTTGATTGCTGTACCATTTCCTGAGATAAGAGCGACTAAATTTGTTAAATATAAAAAAATAAAAGGACGCCATTAAAATGAAGAACTGTGGAGTGCAAAATTGCAGAAGGAATGGGTCGCTTGTGTTTAGCTACGACTGAACGAGAAAATGGAAAATAAAATCTGGAAAAGTGCAACGGTTAATTAATAAGATGGATTGATAAGACAGCTATGATCATGAAGAATATCGAACTGATCTTCGTACACGGACGCATAATAAAAATGAATCCATTCTTATGAAAGTTTATATGTCTATGTACAATTTTGTAATGAAGCTAATAAAATTAGACTAGAGCCGTTGTGTTAGTAAAGTATCCCAAAGGTAACTATGAAATCTTCGATAACTGCTGCTGGCAACTTACGGAACGATATAGACGTACACCGCTAGAGTGTTACACCAAGTGGGGTGGGGGATTAAAAGGCTACATGAGGGCGATCCTGAAACAGACAACTCCTCTTTAATTGCATAGGAAGGGCATTGAAAAGAGGGGATGCGGAAGGTAGAGGAAGGTAGCCAAGGGTTGATAAGGGTCCCCGGGCTGTAGTTTAAGGATCCTACCAGGTGTTTCACGTAAAGAGATGCAGGGAAAACCCTAGAAAACCTGCATCAGGATTGTATCAGAGATTTATACAACGGTATTTATAAAGTGTATATATGAGAGAGCACTTGTCCGTACGACAATCTGAAAGTATTTACTGGACGTACATCTGAGAATTTTACAGACAAGAAACAGAGACCATTTTGAAGTTGTCTGCGGAAGTGACCTAGAAACTCCTAATTAAATTTATTTATTTTATTATTTTAGATCGTGTAAACTGTAATGTTAATGGCGATCACAGTGGTTACATAATTAAACCAAGGACAAAATAATATTTCTTATCCGGATAAAAATTTTACCGTTTGCTTCAGTAAAATTTTGTCATACATGTTGATCACCCTTATAAATTCTAATAGGTTTTCGATTGTCTCTTCCGAAGATATGATTTCCTTTGGTCCAGATGATCCTAGTATCCTCTGTGATCGTTGGAATTGGGGCAGAGGAAAATGATGGATATTTCTCAGTTACTTTCAGCTGTATGTAATCGTTTTCTTTGTTTTTATTTGTTTCTTACATTAATGTTGGTCTGAAAATTATTGCTTTTCAATTTTTTTGCTTTCAAAAGTCACATATTAAATAAAATTATTAAATTACGACGTCTTTCCCGGTGAATGGCATGTATAAATTTCTCTCGGGTTTCCAACCGGGACAAAGAGATTATCAGTGACGTTTCAATGGCTTGCTCTGCCATCATCTTCAAACTGAGGTCACTGATAATCTCTTCGACCCGGTTGGAAACCCGAGAGGAATTAATACATCAAATAAAATTAATAAACATAGGTTAAATAATGTAGATTTCAAGTCTGATTTAAATTATTAATTTATCCCACCAACTTTAATTAGAGAAACAAATAATTACGTAGTGAAAATAGGTATATAAGGAGACGGTTCGACGCTACTTAAAAGTCTTTCTCTGTTACCTTCTGCTGTTTGTCAATTTTTCTTTATTTCCCATATTCAAGTTGGTATGAAAATTAGGGTTCTATGATTATTTATTAAATCTAGTGTAATTTGGTTTAGGAAAATATTCTACGAGGGCAACTTAAGCTTCTCTGTCCTTTACATTGAATTATCGGTGACATTATTCACTGTCAATAATCAATCCAACTATTATAACAAAAGGGAATCGTAAATCTTGTTCAAATTACTCGTATCAATAATAGTACAAATATTTAATCTGTTAATAATGATAAAATTATTTTGTGACTTATTGGCCGTCATTATATTTATTGTTAATAGCGATTTTTTAGGTGGAATGTATGTGAAGAAATTTGGTTTTACGTGAGACTTACATCGGTAGATATATCACAGTCAATCAATACAACCGCTAATAGGGGAGGGAAGGTGTAGATTAATAGAATAATAAACAAGCGTGACTTTTTCACTCTGTAAGGCGCACAAGCCGTAAATCTTGAGCGGGTATTAGTCTCCTGTCCGACCTATTACGGTAAAGGCGATCAAGGTTATAAAAAAAATCAACGAAAAGCAGAGACATAGGTGATTCTTTTTCCACAAAAAAATTATCCAATTACTTTTTTTTCGCCCGTTACAGGTTTATAAATCTTTTATCCTATAGAATCCTATGAGCGAAAGTTATATGAAATGGAAATAATGTTAAATTAATGAGGAATACATACCTTTTTGTTGAAATATAAATTTGATTGTATACTGCCCTGACGGTTCTTCCAACCACAGAATTTGAATTTATTTTCTATAGACACATTAAATTTTATTTCGGTATGTAACATGAACGTTTTGTATTTCTGTTAATAGTACAGATATTGATTTACTTGCTTCTCAGGCAATATTATTGTAACGCCACCTGAAACAGTTTATTATCATTATTTCTTTCTTCTTTAAATTCGGGCTGTCTAGACATTAGAGTGAATTACGATGAAAATTCTATATTCAAGTGGTTTTGTGAAATATCCTCTCAGAGAGCGAACCGAATTTATGGTTAAAAACTTTAACAACGTTTTGTCAACATTTTTTATCTAATATTTTCCTATTTTTATTTCAGACTATGAAAATTGTGAATAACAAATTTAAACTATATTGCGTTGGTGTGTAACGTTAAGCCATTGTTATTTATTTTGGAAAATAGAAATATTTTTGTATTTTTTCTATCAGTTACATTTTTTATAATAATACTGTTTAAGAAGCTTTTTTTTAACAAAAACTGTAGTTTCCGGCCAACATTGCTGTATCTAAATGTACAGGAAACAAAAATTATGTATTTATAATTTTGTTTTAAATTAACAAAAATCATATAAATATATAAGTATTTTTAGAAGAAATAAAAGAATGGAAAAATGTTGGTCGGACCAGGGACTCGAACCCCGGAACTCCCGATTTTCAGGAGGGTTCCTAACCACTGAGCTAATCAGAGTCGATGTGTAAGGTGTGATTCAACATTCCTCCATTCGCGTGAACCTAAGCTGATGGCCACTGTCTTTTGGAATTCTCAGGGTATAATATTCATAGATTCCATGGAAAAGGACACAACCCTAACGGGGCTCTATTACGCTGCACTGTTGGATCGTTTGAAACGACCAAGATTGGCTCCAAAGATTGTGCCGTTTCACAAGGACAACGATCCAGCGCACACAACAATGGCGGAAGTGTACGAGTTGGGTTTCGAATTCGTTTCTCATCCACCCCATTCACCAGACCTGGTACCAAGTGACGTATTCTTGTTCCCGAATTTGAAAATTTGGCTTTCTGGGAAGTATTTGTGTTAAATGAGGAAGTGATCGAGGCCCTCAAGGGGTATTTTGTAGAGTTTGACAAACCTATTTTTTTGATGAGTTGAAATATTGGAAACTTGCTGAGCCAAGTGTGTAGCCAAGGAAAGAGACCATGTTGAGATATAAAATTTACTAAAAGTTTTTTTGTTATATTTTTACTAGACCTATCGTAACAACCCTCGTAAATGCTATGGAAGTGCACCGCGGTATTGGGAAATGGTAATGTGCAAGAACTAGGAGACCATTAAAAGTCAAATGTGGCTTTAGATGATACTGAAAATTCTATTATTAAAAGCAACACTGCCCTTACACGAAAATATTCTGATCGTCATGACAAAAATACAGTAATTATTCAGTTTTTCTTTCAAACAAATTTATTTTAGAATTCATTATTAAGATTTCTGAAGAAACTATTACATAATTTGCTTCTGAATGTACTAAAAACTTATTGTCAACATGGTAAGAAACGATTGTAGATGATCTTTATTAAAATTTTCGTACGATAGTGTATATTTCCATTTCTGAATACCGAGTAATAAAATGTATCTGTTTTCAGTAGAATATATGTATTCTTGAGTTCCGAATGGAACGAATGTAGAACTGGCTTTGAATCAAAGGAAGGGTTGTCTGCATGGGGTCTCTTTTAATGTCTGCATGTCAGGGTCTCAATTAAGTTCACGGAAAATGTATATTGATCATCGGCTACCTCTCTGATGGGAAAGGAAGTCACGTTTAATCTATTCACGAGTCAAAGGAAAGGCGTGGAACAAGTACCATGAGCCCGAACTACCTGATACAGGTTTTATAGGACTTGCCTTGCGTAGCATTTAGACGAATCCCTGCAGCCAAGAAGCCCCACTTCTTGTTCTCCCTTCAACATGCCTTCTTTAAAAAATCTTGCAACGCTATTAAAGGGGAGTTTCCACCACTTTAGAATCTCCCACCTATTAATACCAGTTTTACATACACTTTTTAAAATTAGATTAAACGACGTTTCGTAACGAAGTTTGTACTGCTTCTGTTGTTAAGTTCTGCTGAAAATGTGTAAAAATCCAAACCTGACCACTTCCAACGGCAGTTTCAACGAAAATGCAACATGCCGGTACCATTTTATCAATATTTATTTCCTGAAGCTGTACAAATTTGGAGACGAAATCTCGTTTAGTAAAAATTTGAAAAAGTGTCTGTAAAACTGTTTGTTAATTTATCTCATTTAATTATTTGAGTATCAGATATTAATTTATTTGCTACTCTCGTATATTCTATCAGTCTGAAAATAAAATCCATAGTAAGCAGAAACAAATATTATTAAAATTTATAAATGCTTTAATAATCACAATAAATGCACGTGATCATTAAATGAATTCACAAGAGACAAGTTCCGTTGAATTTTTCAAATCGACAGGTTGTATAACAAAATTTGATTGGAAATTGTTATATCAGACATTTTATTAATCACTAATAGCATTAACCACTGGGTCAGGAACATTTATTTAATTAGTTCCTTATTTATTTTCTTCATTATTAACAGAAAATAACACATTTCATCCCACATTTTGGTCCTTCTTCAATGGATAAATAAAAAACAATTAAATTGTTAATCTTTAATATAACTTTCTTCTCTTACAGGAGGCATGCTACTAAAAATTGTAAAGAAATTATAATTTAACAATTCTTAAGTAAATTTATACATTTTACGTCAAATCTGTGAACTTTTGAAATTATAAGACAACTGTTTTATTGTCAGGACTAGTGTCCATGAGCCGAAATCAGCATATAACAGTGAATTTAGAGAAAAATGAAAGAGTTGCAATGTTATGTAATATATTAAATTACGCGAGAAAATAAGCTGTGAAGTATATTTTGTGTGTGCATAGTATTATTTGTGACGGTCAGCGCTACACACTTTTTCACACAATAGCAGAAGAGACTCTTTTACTAACAATGGCAGGTTCTTTTCAATTATTGTTTTTTTTGTTTTTTTTTTTTTTTTTTTTTTTTTTTTTTTTTTTTTTTTTTTTTTTTTTGTTTTTTTTTTTTTTTTTTTTATTTTTTTTTTTTTTTTTTTTTTTTTTTTTTTTTTTTTTTTTTGTTTTTTTTTTTTTTTTTTTTTTTTTTTTTTTTTTTTTGTTTTTTTTTTTTTTTTTTTTTTGTTTTTTTTTTTTTTTTTTTTTTTTTTTTTTTTTTATTTTTTTTTTTTTTTTTTTTTTTTTTTTTTTTTTTTTATTTTTTTTTTTTTTTTTTTTTTTTTTTTGTTTTTTTTTTTTTTTTTTTTTTTTTTTGTTTTTTTTTTTTATTTTTTTTTTTTTTTTTTTTTTTTTTGTTTTTTTTTTTTTTTTTTTTTTTTTTTTTTTTTTTTTTTGTTTTTTTTTTTTTTTTTTGTTTTTTTTTTTTTTTTTTTTGTTTTTTTTTTTTTTGTTTTTTTTAAGAATGTATACACCTGTCAAGTTGGAAGCAACGCCTAGATAATTGAAAAAAGTTATTACGTAACAAATGTAAAACACGTGCGAAGATATTTATTCTCTTCCGGCGACTACAATTTTCCTATTGGCTGTAATTTATAAGTTCCAACCAATAGATGCTATTTAAAATTACAGCTGATTAGCTATTATAAAAGGGAGGAGGATAATTTGGTGTCATACAAGAAGAAATGGAAAGACATTTAGTGCAGACAGATTCATTTAAATTGCGGAGTTAAGCTCTTGAGTTCTGAGGATATGTTAAAATTTTGGTAGAGGTCTCGACAATTTTTTGGCACAACGTGTGATCCATGCAGCCAGGTCATCCAGAATCAGAGTCAACCACAAGCAGGCGTCTCCAATGATTATCGGCCAGAAGCAGACCGTCACAGTTGGAAAAAGAAAAAAAACAGCTGCGGTCTTCTGTCGGTATCATTGACTTAACATTTCAGAAATTCTCATTGCCAGTTCTATTTGCCAAAGGAACTTTGCTTCTTTTGATTAACCTGATAGATGACCTTTAGATGAGTTTTAATGTAACATTATTAATGCTCTATCGTTTCGATGATAATTCATGTTATTTTAATTTTGTTTCACGAGTTTCATTAATTAATTTTTATTCTTCTTATAATATATGTCTACTTTGATTTTAAATTCATTTAGTCATTATTATTTAAATTTTCCTTCAAATTATAATTTCCACAATAATTAAATATAATTACTTTGATTACAAATGGCTTCCACTCACGTGGGACTTAATTAATAATTGTAATAATAAACGTTTATTATCAGTTAATATTAGAAAAATAATAACAAGTACAATAATTCATACTCAATGAACTTATTAATATATAATAATAAATTATCATACATATTTTTCATGTTATAATTTCTTAAAATAAGAATTTAATATATGCAACATTTGAAGAAATTCCAAGATAAGGGGTTATTTTCAAGTATGGGAAAACTTAACTAATTAAATATATGTTTACTGACAGACCTTCGATTGCATTTATTTTTTAATAATAGCTTTATATTGGTAGAATTAAATAACTACATGGATGATGCTCCTGGAGATAAGAGGATTCATAGAGGGAAAACAAATGAATGGGAAATAGTGGAAAACAAAGAGTAGTAGATTGGGAAGAGATATTTTGAAGAAAGTTAAGGAATTCTGCTACGTGGGCAGCATAATAAGTAGAATAGTAGGCATAAAGAATGGAATAGCACAGGCAAGAAAAGCTTTAGCGAAAAAGGGAAATTTACTTACAAATAATAAAGTATGAGTATTAGGAAATCACTATTAAAAATGTTCCTATGGAATGTGGCGTCATATGGGTACGAAACGTGGACGATAGGAGTTGCAGACAGGAAAAGAAATATGGTGCTATAGAAGAAAGTTGAAATAAGATGGGAGGATTGAGTAACTAACCAGGATAAGAGAAGAGAGAACAATATGGAACACTTTGAGATAGATTAATATATAATGTTTTGAGTCATGAGGGTCTAGTAAAATTAGCATAAAGGGACGTTTGTGGGATAAGAACAGAATAGGCCAATGATGGAATATGCTAATCAGATTAGGGAGGACGTGGATGAGGTAGTATATGTAGAAATAGGTTAGCATGGAGGGTTGCATCAGACCAGTTTTAGGACTGCTTACAAAAACATCATTTTACACCTAGACTTTTATGTAATTTAATCTGTAACGCTTAGGATTAATTGAACATAACATTAACCGTCAGATAATCACTCCCAGTTTACCTTCTGCCTTTTAGCGTCTATCACGTCCCAATTTCCACCTCACAATACTGTGTTTAATAATTAAATTTAACTTACTGATTGAGATGCATTCTTCTTTTATAACACAAGCTCATCAATCGTTTTCAAATTTTAATCGTTTGAAGAATACACACGAAAAATGAATTTTACCTATTTTCATTATTTCCTACTGTACAATAATATGTTACGGGCGCCACAAAAGAACGTATTCGGTGAAACATGCTGAGTTGATTAAAATCTGCGGGAACAGAAAAATCCGTACAAAATTGACAATGGGATTATCAAAGGCTCCCTTCCCTGTTTGATAGGATTGGAGTTACGTTCAGCCTTTATCGATCAAACTTCTTCACCCTACATCATTAGTACTCAGTCACGTTTACGCTCCATCTAAGCGGAGGGTCAAAATAATGGCGTGTATTCTGCAAGGCGTAACGTTGTTTTCCCTGTTTATGCAACAGATTCAAAGGTTGTCGCAAGTAGGAACGTACCGTACCTTCTCCTCGTTTCATAGTTTACGAATGTTGAATACAAAAACATGGGGCCAGGTTATAAACAAAGAATAACTGATACAATGAATACAAACAACGTTTCTACAGTCATTAAAGTTGCTTAGTAATCGCAAGAACGACACGACGCACAAAGACAGGTGACGAACTATAAAGCAATTAATTGTTGAGCCTTTGTTGTATCAGCCTGTTAATTAATTAAAAAATGTTGGATTTTTTATGAAACATTTCAGATATAACTCTGGAATTCTCGTGCTGTCAACATAAAAAATCTTAGCATTTTGCCAATCAAATGAATGTTTTGAATCGATATGTTTGGTCTCTAGAAGATGCTTACAAATTGGAAGATTGATATTACAGACGTTCTCATTGATGCCGATTTCTAAGCGCCCTTTTTTGTTTGCCCAATGTCGCAAAAATTACAATCAGAACCAAAATTTGTGAAAACAACACAGTGTTTCCTATAAATAAAAAGTGGTATATTTTGTTTATTATTAATGAGGAAAATGTTTGTCAATATACCGGTAAACGATGGGTGTTTGATATTCTTAAAAGTTTTAGCAATGGAAAACCGGGGAAAAAATATAATTCGGGGCGTCTATCAGTATGGTACTGGATTTAATATACTTATATTGTATGATTACACAAAAAGTTTAGCATTCTACCAGAATAAGTTGAAACGTAATTTATTACTAAAACGGCCAACAGAAACTAAGATAAAATTAAAAGAACAATCGTTTTCTAATTCTAACGGAAATTGAATATTATAACGATAATTATTAAACACAATATATAAATTATCCAATTTATCGGAAGAAATTATACAAAAAATCATCTATATGCCCATAATTCGCCAAACTATTAATAAAGTGAAGCTTTTCAAGACATAAATTAAGTCTCTCATATCAATTTCAGTGAATCAGAAAAAAGCTATGGTTTCAAATGTTATTGATTCTGATTCTCATTATAATATCTAAAGCTTTGTCTGCCAACTATTATCCTGTTGATTTTATTTCTAAATTTATTATTTTGGTAATATATAAATCTGTCGTCTCTATCTTTCTTTGTTTAAAAAAAGCATAATATTTACTTAGTACTTTTGGCTGTCAATATGTTGTTTATAAAATTTTTAATAATTGCTACATTGATCAGGTATATGGCAATTATAATTAAGGAACATAAAACCATTTTTAAATTTCCTTTACATAAACAATGTTTCGAACTAAAGCATTCTTTTAATTTTAACAACACTACTCATTTAGATTAGGAAGTGAATTTTCAGAAATGATTAATTTCTGTAATGTTGTGCATTATAAGCAACTAATTTTCTGTTAATATTAAATATTACACTTTGCAACTAAATAAATTATATGATAGTTTATTAAATTGTCTGAGTTTTTTTTTATCTTTTGCACTTTTTGTTTATATTTTTAGCAGATTTAGTTTATTGATAAGGACAACAATGGATGGTCGAAACATCTACTTAATGTTAAACAAAATTAAAATCTCATACGGGCAGTTAACTCTTCATATGTTTTATTATTTTTATTTTATTGAAATATTGCCGTGGCTAATATAATGTTTTGTTAATAAAACTCTTGTTAGTTTTTATAATAAAATTCTTATGAACTGATATAGTTGCATAACATAGAAAAGGAGCGATAATAGTTATCAATTATTTATACGTCTTGTGCATACAAATGAACCCGTAGACAGGGATTAAACACTCACAAAGAAACAAAAAATTAATTTAAATCTCTCAGTATTTTTTTTAATAAAAGTGCTTCTCTATTTGATAGCATATTGATTGTATATGTGAGAAATTTAGAAACGAGACGAATATGGTGTTATGTAATACATAAAGGCAGAATGAAACTAATCTTTACGTAAGAGAATGGTAATTGGAAGTATTACACGGTAAAATTCCTTCTTAACGACGGAAACTGAGGAACTGATGAGGTTTTGAGGATGGCAAACCTCCCCCTCAAACTCGCAAACTTAACGAAGCGATCGATCTCTCACTCTCCAGAAGTGAAAGTTTTAAACACGAAGACAACTTCTAAAAACGGACGTTTCCTATACCTGACATTATTAATAACTAAGGAGTACATAAATTAAACAACCTGAGCTTGGAGATGGTCCAGGATGTCAATATAATGAAGAGACGTAATGACGAGATCGTAACAATTTTAAATGCAATTAGAGCAGGAGATTAAATCCTTTGGGATGGTGCAGAAGAAAGAATGACTTGATGTCTGAATAATGTGAGGTCAGTGGGTGAGGAGACTGGTCCGTGTTATGGCCTCGTTGGTTTATGGCGTCTTTGGAACGACAACTCTAACGAGCCAAAGCTTCACTCCCACGACCTCCTACAAACATTACCACCCACTGACATCTGAAGAGCAGAGAAACTTCACAATGAATTAAAAAAAACATTAATATATTTGTGATTTCCTCTTATGGTGTGAATTACAATGGTCCCCATCGAAATCCTGATAGACAACAATTTCTAAAAGCCTAGTATTCCTTAATTTGTTGAATGTAAAAGAGGAATCCTCAATACGTTTGTTGAGAACCTCCAAATTGGCGTTGTAGAGTCCTGATATCTGACTGCAATAGTAAAATGGGATAAGCGGTTACTGAGTTGAAGAGAAACTAAAATGGAATAAACCTGGGACTATCCGATGTAGGGAAGGCGCGAATCATTCACTACGCACCCTAAAATAACTGAATTTTTTTGGTATCCATGTGAGTAGAAAGAGAAGTCTGGCCAACCAACGAAGTGAAAATGAGGGGGAAGCGGTGTACACGCAGACTTGCCGCTCAGTCACCACCACTCTCATTTCTCTTTAATAAATCAGTCCGAGGGTCAGTGAAACACCAACTGCTACACTAAGTCAACACGAGGTCATAATTATCCCCACTGTTTTGGGTGGGGTGTGGTCTCTCATAAGTGGAGGGAGACAATCAAACGATGAGCGTGGTGTTTCATGCCTAGTTAATTTCGGTATCGCCTTCTTCTTAATGAATTACATCACACTATTTGTTTAAGTTGAATAAATATTGAAAGTAGACAAACAGATGTACAAATTACTTAATTGGTCTGTAATTATATCCAGTTCGTATGAAGAATTTTAAATTAGATTCTGTGGTAGGATGCTCAAATGTTTATTAACAAGGTAAGGGAAGGTAAGGCGTTGTAGGCCACTGACTGCCTACGACGGTAAAAGCACCTCAGCTAGAGCTCAAAAAGAATCTGGAAAACAAATTGAAATATGATAATTCCTCCGATGTTAACATTTTAGAAGTGACTGGTGAAACACGCCTATTTATTCACTTTTAACAAAGAAAAAAAGATCCAGTTGACGTTATTAAATTCGTTATTTCCCTTTAAATTGGGCCAAATTTCAGCATTGTTTTAATATTTAAAGGTTCGACAATTGTTTCCATTTAAACATGAATGGAATAATAAATTAGATCTGAAAGTAGAACTTAGCCCTTTTTCTAATACTTAGGTTGGGGCTTTGGATATTATTGAACCAATTATTTTTTGTTGTTTAAATGAATATTTAAACTATCTCTGTAAATAGTAGGCACTAGAAATGGTTTGTTCATTTATTGTCGTTAGCTGAATAATGTTCTATTAGGGCGGACTTACAAGACTTGGAAACCATAATAAATGGCATGAACGTTGTCCTGGAGGAAGAGTACAACCTGAGTTAATGGTGAAATAACAAAGGATGTTAGATTGGGAAGGGATATTTTGAAGGAATTCTGTTATTTCTGCAGCATAATAACTAGGGATGTTAAGAGTTTGGTAGATATAAAGAATAGGATAGCTCATGCAAGAAAGACTTTCGCCAAAAATATGAATTTACTTACTGCCAATATAAGTATGAATATCAGGAAATCATTACTAAAAATGTTCGTATCGTGTGTGGCATTATATGGGTGCAAAACGTGGAGGGTAGGAATTGCGGAAAGGAAAAGAAAAGAAGATTTTGAAATGTGGTGCTATAGGACAATGCTGAGTATCAGATGGGTGGACAGAATCACCATCGAGGAATTTATAAGCGGAATAAGAGAAGAGAGAACAATATGCAGGACTTTGACCAAGAGAAGGAATAGATTACTAGGCCACCGTTTTGAGGCATAAGGGTCTTGTGAAATTAGCATTAGAGGGAAGTGTGTGGGGTAAGAACAGAAGAGGGAGGTGAAGGATGGAATACACGAAGCGGATTATAGAGGTGTGGGATGTGGTAGCTATGTAAAAATGAAAAGGCTTGCGCACAATAGGCTAGCGTAGGGCAGTCTAAGGACTTTATACTACTGCATGAACAACAGCTCAATCATAACATAAATTTTTGATCTTCAATAAAATAATTTTCCTTGAATCTATATTAGTAATATTTTCTTAATTTGGATATCTCACTTTTATGATTCATAATTTTTTAATATTTTTGAAGTTTTTTAATCTGGAGGGTGGTATTTTTTGAGTTTCCCAACGACTGCAAAATCGCTGGCGTACTGCTGATTAATTTTAACGTTATTATGGTAGGAAAAAAATTATATGGAAATACACTTGACATGTTTTAATAGTTTTTTAAGGAAACGTTAGTAGATGTAATAGATTTCTGCAATTTTATTTCGGACTAGAGACCTCTTGGAATCTTATCTGATAATTTCTAGTATTATATATTATATAGAAATGAATTTAATGTAGAGAAGGCAATTTAAAAGAACAGATACTTTAAATCAGCTGCGGTCTAATCATATTGCTTGTCAAAGTTACGTTACCCTAAAATGCATTCACTTTGATTGAAAACAGTTATATAACTCTGCGTCAATGTTGGAATGTTCTCTAAATAAATCTGTAATGAAATATGTAAAAAATTAAAATGCGAAATACATTTTTTTCGTGTATGTTTTTCTACAAAATTAGTATTTTCAATTCATTATACGAAAGTAGTAGTTTTGATTGAATTTTCTATACGCTTATGAGGACTGACTATAATAATGAAAATATTGTGTTTTATTTAGTTCAGTGGAGAGAATTGCATGTGGTTTCGTCGGAGAGCTCTCACATAAACTATTCTATTCGGTGTGACTGAAACCAAATAGTCACAAACACTGCCAGGGTTGTGGCGTGCAGATTACAGATGTTTTGTCATCGGGACTATTGTAATGTCTGAAGACAATGAACGGCAGGTATCGACCCTTTGTGAGGAAGAGGATGAGTGTGTCCTGACCGTGAGATATAACGAAGCCCGGAGTCTGTGCTCCAGCAGCCAAAACAGTAAAACAGAACCGGCTCCTGTCAGACGTACAAGGTTGTCTCAAACCCATCGTTTCGTCTACCAGTAATTCACGGTTTTCTATCTTACTATTTGCTTTGCGGCTTCACTCCGTTTGGACACGGAAAATTATCAAAAGTGATCATGATTATTAAATGTTCCAACCAGTTGAACACTTTCCAAAAACTTCAGAATGTCTTTAAGTTAAAGTTTTGGAAATTATTATTATTCTTCTATATATACTATATAATATATATAAATATAATACTAGAAATTATCAGACAAGATTGCAAGAGGTCTCTAGTCCAAAATAAAATAAAATAATTGCTTCCACAATTTTATGTTGTTCAAGAAAAGGATAAAAATGCATTTGGGAAGACAATTATTACTAATAATATCATTTATACATGCGTTCTGCATTTATTTTCTTGAAAGATAGGGCTAATATTTATTGTATGTAAATGGCTGGGATGAAATGAAACCCGGTTAAGGTTGTCTATTATCACTTTTGAAGAGTATTTGCCAAATAAATTTTCTGGCGA
The DNA here is from genome assembly GCA_034510155.1 of Eucriotettix oculatus. Classification (NCBI taxonomy): domain Eukaryota; kingdom Metazoa; phylum Arthropoda; class Insecta; order Orthoptera; family Tetrigidae; genus Eucriotettix; species Eucriotettix oculatus. The sequence continues at coordinate 57,503,458 of CM067376.1, forward strand.
CAGCTGATAATTACTTTTAACACTTTTCATTATGATTGCAGTCCTCTTATGGTTCTCTCTTTTGCCAACTTTTCCATCTTTTGATATAAATTGTTTTCCGTATCGCTGTATCCATCTCTCTCAAGTACAAAATTATATAATACAGTATGATGCAAGCATTTACAGTAATGGTTCTATTGAGTTATAATGTTATAAGGACTGTTCATTTATATGTTATTATTAAATATACGTACTGTACCCATCACGATACTACTTGCATGTGGAGAATACTTTATTATAACATGTTCAGAATTTGTAAAATGTTAACGAAGTTAAGTTTTGTAGCATAAAAGGTCATGGTGATTTATTAACAGAACTTCAAACGGTTTACTTGTATACATTACCTTAGTGAATGTCCTATTTTGAGAAAACTACTAGCTGCAGTGCTCGGCGTTCCTGGGGTTCACGTAAACAATAAAGCAGGAATGTAATTAAAGATAGGTTTATTACCGTACTAGAGGGTACACTGCATTCGTAGTTATAATCCAGAGGGATCACTTCTAGCAAGAGGGGCGTGTAAACACTCGCTTTATATATTTTCCAACAGCCTAAATCTATTTCTGTTGTCAGATTCAACATATTTTGAATCCTATGTTGTGTAAATAGTGAAAAATCATCAAAATTGTGATATTAAAAGGTTGTAATTTTGAACCATTTCCGGTGGTCTGAGAAGAAAAGGTCATATAGTCAAAATTGTAGAGAACCAAATTTCCAATCCACCGTGTGTCCTCAGAATTGTTCTAAATCTTCAATATTATAACTACAGGGAGGGGTTACAAAATTGAGTTTTTTTTATTGCGCTGTAGTTCTGGTCCACCTTGGAAAATAAAGATATACACTGATAGGTCTCGGCGAGACAAAGAGTATAAGTCATTACTCGTTTCTTCAAGTTGAGTACGAAATTTACTACAGGCGGAAAACCACCGAAAAAACACCTTCAAAAAGTGAAAAACCTTTTTTCTCGTAGATATGAAGTATCGTTGTTATTAAAATACACTTTATTTAATACCTTTACCTATGTTGGATATCACTATCAAATGCATAATAGTTTATTTACTTTTAAAATGAGCAATAGCTAATTATTAAAATATACCTGACGATAAAAATAGAACCAGCTTACGAATACGTCGTATCGACGATCCAAAGAAGTTTATTATTTCTCTGCCACCGATAGGTTCATTACGACGCGAAATGTTTGTGATTGAAAAAAATATAGTATTACAGATCAAGAATATAGGCAACCTGCATTCAATTCAGGAGATGTCGATACGTGTATGAGACACGAAAACCTTTACGTAAAATGCATTTCACTTTTCTCACATATATAACTTCGGTGTATTTAAAGAATTTAAAGATCATGGGCAGCTTCGGGCCCTGAGGAACACGTGTGCCAAATTTGTACCAATAGTTTGGACGCCTATAGCTGTCACATGCATAATGACCAACTGACGTTATAGATTGGTAAGTTCGACTCTAGACTGGAAATAGAGCTAGATATCACAGTTTGATTATTGTTACTCATTCTATAGTTCGAGTACACAAAATATACTTTTTGTAAATGTTTTAAATTTGAAAACTGTCACTGATTACAAACAACAAAATTCCTTTTCTACTGTCACTTAAAATGTTTTCACAAAAGGAAATCATTACTCAAATAAAAATATTTATGTTTCTTATTTTAGTTTATAAACATAAATACATAGCTCCTTCACGATTTGAATGATAAATGAGTAAATAAAACAAATTAAAAATTACTAGTTTCTGCTTTTTTGACAAACTTATTTTTCCGCTGTTCTGCTTGGGAATTCAGCCGGGGATCTTTTAATGATCCAGCAGCAGTCTTCCATCTTTGACATCGTCATGGTGAAATTATTTCAGCTTGCTCCTCACTGAATGCACTTAAATTTTTGGGGGCACAGCCCACATGCGAATGGAGAAAATTGAAGTTTTATGCTATTATTTAGAATTTTTCTAGCATTTTCAGTACAATAGATTTGAAATTTTGTTCACTTTTATAACCAAATCGGACTACTTTTCGCTTGTTTGCTTCCTTGTTGAGCTAAAAAGTTTAATTTTTCAACAGTTTTTCTAATACCGCACCCTATTTTTAATCTTTACTTCCCATAAACCCAGAACAAATGCACTCTAAATACACTCCAATTCTCTTTAAAAAACGATTAAAGGGTACTAATTTTAATTGAATAGGTGGAAGTAAATTTTTTGCATCAAACATTCTCTTTCGATACTTGTCATTCCAAGTTACAATTATTAACGAACAATTATTAATTTTATAATTTAAATTGTTTATTAATATTTGTCAGTTATTAATTTCATCACTTACATATGGAATGAAATTTTTAATTGACCTTTTTTGCAATTATTGTGTGCTTAGTATTTTTTAAATGAATTATGTCCCCACTGAAGTGTCCCTAATTAGTCATACTTAATCTTTATATGGGTTCCAGTTTGGAGTGTCGCTGTTTATAAAGAACTAAGAATCCCTGAATTTGTTTCAGGCAATTACCCATTTAATTCATAGTTTAAATGTCAGTATGAGTGTACTAAATTTGATGATTGGAATAGAAACATCTGTTAAGTGATTCAAACTTTCTCTAATTAATTCTAAATTCGGAGAAGGAAACTCAGATTCATTTAATGGTGAACCATTGTAGGTGTCAGAGTGAGGCAATCAAGCTAATTTTGGTAATTAATAAATGATTTCAAACCCTCAGGCCAGTAATATTATAATTTTTACATAAGTTTTTTGTAGGTTAGCGTTGCATATCACCAGAAAAAATTGCAATATGTAAATATTCCGCTGGTACTGCTGTCTGTCTCCTGGTTCCAACTGTCGACTTCCAACATAATCAACACTCTAACTCAGCAGAACAGAATACAACTTTCTATAATTAAGCGAAACTGGCTGCAACTTTCAACTGAACAAGAAACTGCTGAATTCTTTGTTAGAACTTGCTTTTTAAGTGTTCGTCCTCCTTCAAATTCCCCCTCCCCCAAGACTTAGTTTCTCAAGTGCTATATTTTGTTTTCCGTCTGCTGACTGCGACTGACTATTGTCGCTACTGCTTCACCAGGTGTTATACAGTAAGTATGTCAACTACATAGGATGCGATGAGACCACACCCTAATCGGACAATTCTGACAAATATATGCAAATTTAATTAACGCTCCCAAGCATGTCATATACCCATTACAAATTGATAAGGAAAGTTTGGTGAAATTTTTAATTTAATTTCAAAAGAGATTTATTTTCCCCAATTGTCGGTTAACCGTTTCCTTACAAAAACATTCAAAATTATGGTAAACGAAATTACAAATTCAACCGATGCTGGAGGAGCAGCGACGTCTATTAATTTAAAGTCCATCTACAGTAGTTTTCACATAGAATTAACTATAGTTCAACCTTTTATTAACACAATATGTACATATCCATTGAATATTAAGGATTCAAAAAAAGAGATTAAGAGAGCAACGTTGAATATTTGTTACAACTTCTGGAAGACCGATATTTGAAGAGAAAAGCTCTAGAATAGCGGATTTTTTTACAGAGAAAAGAGCACAAGGGAAAGAGTTCCATTAATCAGGATTATGAGGCGATAAAATGAGTGAAATGTACTGTCCCTTCAGTCCATTCTTTTTCAGAAGACTGTAATATCAAGGTTTATGGACGGAGGGATATACGGCCAGGTTTCCGAAATCTTTGTATTTATTAGCTTTGAATTAAGCTATAATGATTAAATTAAATGACTACTTAAAATTGGATCCGTCATTTTATTGAAATTTCCTCAGTTATTAAAATAAATACAATATGTAAAGTTGGTGTTGTGAGACATTGCATCTGTATATAATCTTTGGTAATTTAGCGGAGTCTTTCTCAACTTCAAAATTGTTTTAAAATACACCGCTACTTCAAGATCAGGAAATTAGAATTGCAATATTGGGTTTCAGATGATTTTTGTTACGGAAAAATTCGTTTTACACCTGAAACGAATTGTAGAGGAAGTGGATTACTCAAATTAAAACTCTGACTAGACATGAAATACACTATTACATGCTTAAATTAAAACAAATTAACTAATAGTACCAGAGTAAAATGACGTAGAGATTTATTTGATGAAATCGGCCCCCTCATTAGACGCCATTTTTATTAAAGGTTTATGCTTTTATGATGTAATTTTACAATATTTGAATGAAATTATCTATTAAATAGATCGATTGGCTAACCTTAGTTGAGTTCTTTGTTCTGATGAGGGTAGTTATGGTGAGTATTTTCCCAATAAGGTATAAAGTTGTGTAAAACTGGAGAACATATGGTCGATAATTTGAAATATAAAACGAGTGACCGTGGCTATAAAAATATTTGTTTCAAAATATAATTCACTAGATATCTTTTGGGTTCGTTGTTGACATTATCATGGAAAATAAATACCATAGAAACGTCGCATTTGATTAACTTTTCTCATTACAAGTGAACAGCAACGATTATGTTAAATGAGTTACTTTATTAACATAATTGCTGATTGTTGATATCGGGTCTACTGCATATTGCAATGCAGTGTACTACAGGTCAATCTTCTGTGTTAATACATGAAAAACCATCAATCCGTATTAAGTGAGCCCTAGGTATTTCTTTTGGAGCACAGACAAATAAAATATATGAGAATATAAAACTGGTGAAACATGGTGTAAATCCAGCAGCTGTGGACGGTGGTAGTATTTTCCATTGCTACTTCGTTACGCGTTACTTAGGACAACAGGTGCAGGATAAACTACTAAAATAAGAAGCAACAGCCGAGGATCAATATTCTCATGGCTACGGGGACGGATTTCGTAAAATCAATTGACCGTAAATCCTGAAAGACAAGTTCTGTCGGAATCTTTGAGGCGAAAATATGTTGCTTCTGGGTTTGGGGAATTAATAAATGGACCTGGATTTGAAAATACTTTTAATTAATCTGAAGCAGCTGGAGATTTAAAGGCATTAAGCAAATTTCGGCTTATTTGTAAGACTGACAGATTTGAATAAGGTAATATATATTTTTTGAAAACTTTATGAAATTATAATGTATGCAGTATATCTTGAAACCCCCATTATGAGAAATTAAATTCGATCAGTCTAATAACTTCCAAAATACGAAACTTTAAATACGACTGCAAATTTTAATTTTTTAGCCTTCTACTAATAATATAAATTTTGCATGACTGATGATGACTTAGATAATATTGTAATAGGTAACTCATAGGTCTTCAATCAGTTCGATTTTTAATGACGAAAAATAATATTTATTATTATCGTTACAAGTTACGTTCAAATGAGCTTAGTACGTTATGTACCATTTTCATCAACAGTATATAAAAACACAAATATATCGAAACATTTTCAAAAAACATAACATGTTAATTTATTAAAATGTGATACATATTACATAAAAACAAAATTTTATTTTTTACAATAAATATTAATTATTGAGTTAAAATAATCTAGACTAACATAACGTTTGAGTTTCTAATTAAAATTCAATCGTTTTAAATTTGACAAATAAATTATATTTGATTAGCAAAATTGTATATTCAAAATTATAGTCATTTAATATATAATGTTTTTCTAAAAGGGGAAATTTTCCAGCTCCTAAGACTCCTTTAACACGTCCTTTCGATCATTCACCATCTCGCTCTATATGCTATCCTAATCAATTCCTCTCTATCTCTCACACACACAAACACACACATACGTCTAATCCTCAACTTCCTCTCCCTAATTTAGTTTCTATCTCGACACCTTTGATCTTCCGTCCAGTTCCAAATTATCCACGACTTTGGCCAATGACTAACCATTTCTCACCAACAACCCCACAGCTCCCACTACTGAACAACATGCCCGTTTCCTTTTCCTGTGCGTGCCAATATTGTGACAGTCAAGATATTCCTCTCGAAGAATTTACAACCCTGGACGATCAGCGCCAGATAGTTTATACCTTTACAGGGTGCCTAAAATAATGGGTATTTCCCACGGCTCTTGGTACCTGGAGAGCGATGACCACCTTAAGTTACGCCTCCAAGTTATTGAAAATTAAAAGAAATTTATTTAATTTATTAAATGTACATACAGTACAACTAATTATGTATTATTTAACTCTGAATTGTACTCTGTTTTCAAGATGGTGTTCGTCCAAATGGCTCTGATAAAATTACAATATTGTCAGTAAAACTTAGTGTCCTAATTTCTTCTTCTCGAACTATAAATACTTTTCAAAAACATATTTTTAATTTCTTTCATTTGCTGTTCAACGTGCCGATTAAATAGAATAAAATCCGACCCTGTTTGGAACCCTTCTTGAATGTTACCCTGACTTTTATATAAAAAAATTGTAGGTAACGCTCCACTCACTGTATTTTAATTACAATCATTTTCAAAATTCTAGGGACTTTGTTCTAATGAACATTATGGAAAGTTTATTCCTTATCAACAAAGTCTTTGAAAGTGGCCTACTTTTCCTTATTCAGTCTTCTGTAATCAAACGTTAAGTTCATATGTTTTTGGTGTCCCAGCTTCCTTCCTGAAACCAAACTGATTTTTTTCCAACTCGGATTCTATTTAATGTTCCAATTTTTTCCGATCAAAAGAATAATACGCTACAGTGACAAAAATGAAATTATGGATTACTGACGTATTGGCCAATTAACTAAATCAGTGCTAATCCTAGAAATATTCTAGTAATGTAATGTATAGGTACACAGGCAACTTAATTATAAAAAATTCCGTTGAATCGATGATTCTAAGGAAATTTACCGCGATTCAGTAGAATGTCTTAAATTTATTTTCAAATACGTTCCCACCTAAGAAACTGACGAAAGCCTTTATAATTATTGAAAATTTTTTCTCAGTAAATACTATCCCAAACTTTCTGCTTGGACCAAATTTTGTTGATTTTATTTATTATCAATGATATTGAAGTATTATATAACTTCAAATGCATGCCTATTAGAATTTTTAGTGCGATAATTTAAAATATGATTTGTATACTTAATAAATATTATAAAAAATAAATTAGCCAAATTTTTTAGAAATATTTTAAATAAAACTAATAATTAGAAAAAATAGTAAAATAAAAATTAGCACGACGTATCGTTCTTATTTTAGGGCCTCTGCAGATCCAAATATAAAATACTTTACAAACCATAATAAAATCGTATTGTCGAAAGGAAGTTTTATTTGATTCATATTTATACCTAATATTATACTTTATTAAAATATATCACTGAAAAAAATTGGTTCGTCTTTTCATTTAAGTAAGATATATATGAGCATTAATATTTCCCTTAATGATGTTAACGTGGTGGATAAAATGACTATGTAATTGACATGGGTCTAAATTTTAAATTTTATCACTGACTGTATAACAAATGACTAGTTGTTTCCGAAGAAAAATAAATTACAACCTTTTGTTTGATATTAAAATAAACTAATGGCATTTGAGTGATATTCAATTCAAATAAATTGTTCTACCTTTGAAGTATTGTATTTATTTCTTCGTAAACTATATTAATATTATTTAAATATTTTTTGGAACACGAATTTGAAAGAGGGTGTTGCAGAAATTGCTAGCGTTAAAAATCGACCGCAATACAGCAGAAAATTAATTTTGGACTTTAAACATGTATAGATTCGGAAGGAGGTCCATATGAATGGTGTAATAAAAACGCACATTTTATGATCTAGATGTTTCCATGAATAATGACACTCAAATATATATATATATAACCAATGTATAATGTCCCATTATGTTTCGTATTAAAACTCTCTTTTAGGGATAAAATATCTCTACATCTGTCCGGACGCCCACGCGTCCTTTTACTCCTTTCAGAATGACCAACGAACGTGAGAATTTTACCAAATCGTTTTATGTGATATCGAACCTTTGGCAGGTAATTCATATTAAATTACTGTACTTCATACAAAATTACAAAATAATAATTTCCCCATAGGACGGGTTTTTGAATATAAAATCAGTAATCACTTCATTAAAAAGCTTCAAAAATCTCTGTCAGCATGATCTTTAGATCACAACGCATTGTAAAAAACCTAGGTATAAATATAATACAACGGCATAAGAGAAAATGCATTCAGAATTAGCTAATATATAAAATCTTCAAGGAATTCTTTGTGTATTAAATGAATCGTTGCAATTTATACAAATCCTTGGTTTCAAATCAGTCATAATTTTTATGAAAACCAAAATTATATTCTATTATTTTTGATTGTAACATTTATTAAAAATTTGTAAAGGATCTTTCAGCACGTTACATAATCTACTGCAAATAAAAAAGACAATTTAATTGAAACAGTACAAACTTTATGATAGAATTTTCCTTAATAAACAGTAATTTTAATTATAAATTATTTTAAACCCTTAATCTGTCAATATAAATTTTTATATATCGTTTAATATATAAGTTTATATTTTCCCCGTGGAATACACATGACTCCAGAATGTGACACCTCATAAATATAATAATTACAGGCCAATTTATTCGAAAAATTATAAATTTTTTTAATATTTAATGACTGAAATTGAGATTAAATTTTTTTATTACAACTAAAAATACATTAACGATCATTTAATTATTTTCATTAAAATATTACAGCTGGTCTCATATTCAATTGAAATGAATGTTAAATATTGTGTGGAGACGTAAATTCAGTAAAATTTGTAAAATAGTATCCTGGAATATATTAATAAAGAATTACAAAATAAATTTAAAATTCTGTAAGTTACGTCGCGGATAAGTCTTTATCTATCGTATGTGAACAGTTTCTCATAAATAATTGTTTACTTATAATGCAGAACTATTATTTATTAATGTTAACAAGTGTCAATTTAAATGTTATAATATTTTAGATAGAAAATAAACGTATCTTTTTATTTAAATATACTTATCTGTGGTTAACTGTGAAAATTGCGAGGATTCTTTTTACCAGTTTTCCTTAAATATATTAACCGGATGTTCTAGAGTTTTGCAACATATTTAGTCCGCCTATTTGTAGGAAAAGTCTTCTAGCAGAGCAAGGAAATACGTGATGTTTATATTTCAATGACTTATTCAAGACATAAAGATTATATATAAAGATACACTATGTTACTTCCAGCCATTAATACCAACCGTTGATCGTTCACGCATGCTCAAACAAAAAGGAATTGCAGTTTAAACAGTTAATTTGGTATACAGAATTATGTTTATCGAAATAATTAATTTTAACGTTAGTATTTTTAACAAAGTTTAAATTATTTCAGGGCTTGTAGATAAACCACATACTATAATTTTTATGCATGTCAATAAGTTTGTACTGCTTTTTTTTTAAAAAAAAGGGAGAACGGTATATACAAATTTGTTACTTGGTAATTTAACAGATGAATTACTAATTTCATATTTAACCTAAGTGAACCTAATTGTAATATATAATAAATGAAATGAAAAGGATGAGAATTGAGAACAATAGTTTTGTCCAGATTAAATGTATAATAACGCTGATGAGATAATTTAACTTTCTTATCTACTAGCATTTATATGGGATAATGGGTAATTTGACTTGTAAATAAGAAATATTCCTCAGTAAGTGGCCTTTTTAGATACAATTGGGAATTATCTTATTTAAGTTTATATTAAATCTGTTCTGACTTATAGGGCGAATTTACTTTTTATATTATATATACTTGTGACAAATAATATAATATTATATTTATACAAATCATGTTCTATAATTGCGGACTAAAATGAAATAAATTTAATGTATGAGACTTGCACGTGTGAGGAGAAGCGTTTTGGTGTGCCCCTGCTTTTGGTCATTTCCTTGTGTACGGGGGCAAGGTGTAACTTGTAGAACGAGCCGAGCATAATTGCCCGAGCAGACGCATAAAAAAAACTGCCAAACTCGGCTGCTGATTTGGGCGGCCATTATGCAAGGGATTTTCGGGAGTATTGGGCGGTGGGCCGGGGGGGTCGGGGGGGGGGTGCGGGAGAGAGAGAGAGGGGCACTGCAGGACGAGACGCAGCACTTTTTGGCAACGACGGCCGAGTGCACCGCTTCCACGGACCAGACACTTTATCTTAATTGCACGGACCAGACGCATAAAAAATTCAGCCCCCTCCGTCTCCCTCGCCCGGAACCTCCCCACCTTTTAATTTGGCCACCTCCTGCGTCCCCCTGCCCCTCGGTCTGGTTCATTCGGTGCACCTGAGGCGGCCTTGTACGCGAGAATTTTGGCGACGGGCCCTGCACGCCGTAATTCATGCACGACAGGTCCGCTGTTTACTCCGACAGACCTTGACCGTTCCGAGAAGTGCGTTGCAAATATCCGTAAAAAAACCGGGCCTTAATAACCATACGTTGTGCATCCCACGAACATCAGAAAATCTCCCGTTCCTCGAGGCTTATTACTCCTTTGTGAAATTCGCTTCAGTCCGGTCCACTTCTTGTCTCCGAGTTTCTTCCTCAGCTAGCCCAAGCTTCGGACAGTAAATGAATTCTGTGTCTATATTCAACTATCCGCTTACGGTAATTTATAAAATGAGCAACAGCATCTTCGGTGTAAACGTTGTGATAACAAACTACCGATATTTTTGCAATTTCATCAAGCACGCTTATATTCTTGCCCGTGGTTTTCCAGTAGTGAGTTTCTTCGATATTCTTTCCTGGGTCGAGTGTTAATGTTGAGAGAAGAAAAGTTAAAATTGATATAACCTACAGTTGCAAATTAGTTGGTTATAACACGTTGTACCGCAACAACGATACGTAGAGGATATAGTTTCGACATTGGAAAAATCTTACGTACTAAGATAGAGTAAGAGAGTTGAAAAAGTAAAAATTATTTGTCTGGGTGTATATAAATATATTGTATTAAAATCACTGTAGTTAATACTGATTCTTCACTATCAATTCGTACGTGTCATATGTATATCAGTCTTTAATCCAATGACAATGCATAATAATAATAATCTCTTCTAAACACTCACTCTTAACTTGGAATTAGGGAAATTATTTAGCTCAAGATATATTTGAAAAAAGATTAAAATATGAAAATTAGAATTAAATATATATATATATATAGTTGCATTAGCTATTGAGTTATTACCGACTTATGCAATTAAAATATATTCTTCAATTTTATAGCCGTTAGAATAACATGCCAAGCTTCCACTTCAAAATTTTTCTGTAATTATTTCTCCGTTGATTGGTGGTTTATATAAAGGTACTGGGTGGGCCATTAGTGGTTGGTTACAATTGTTACTTTAATGGTAAAACACAATTACAATAAAAGGCTGGTGGCTTGAGGGAAGTTGAAGGTTACAGACAGGGTTATAAATCCGGCTTAGGCTTTTCTGAAGTCTTGGAGATTCGGTGACATCAAGTTGTAAGGAGACATCGTGGTTTCCCCAAGTCATCGATTGAATGGGGTGAATGGCTCCTCCCAGCGAAGATAGATAAATAATTTTGATTGGACATGATCGGGCCCCTTCACCGATGGAAATGAAATAATAAAGTGGGGACAACATGTTAAAAAACTAGGAAAAATATCATTTTGGACATTGCGATGATGATGAGGATTAGTACGCTAAGATTTAGAAGTTCAAGCATTAATCAGTTTCCAAGGAAGAAAAGTAAGTAGGGAAAGTGGTCATTGTAACAACGAGAAAGTTCGGTGGGATCGAGCGACGGGACCGGTACATCGTCTGTCTCCAGCGGCAAGTTCCAGGTAAAGTGGAGAAGAAAGGGTAGTTACACAGTTTGTAACATTTTGACGCCTTCCGAGTACTACCAATTCTACGTGGGAATTGTGTATATTTTCTTCTCCACGGGAAGGTACGCTTAGAGGCCCTTTGGATTAGAACTAATATCTCTAGTATATAAGATATCTAATTTGTATATATGTTTATATTGTTAATCCTAAAAAAAGCCGGTTTTGTGAAGTACAATTAATTAAATTATTGTATATTTTAAATTGGTAAATGTCGAGTAAAGTGAATTTTCACATTTATTAAATATATTTTTTATTTTAAATATTAAATTAGTAAATACCCACCTATACATTACATTACATTTAAAACTCGAGGTACAAATTTCTTCACTGGTTTTTAAGGGAATTTGTATTTACTGGTTGGTCTACAATTCGGCGTAAGCCCGGTAGCAGATGCATAGTTAACTTTATTTATATACGTAATACTCCTAATCTAAAAACAAGCATTGCCCTTTAAAATGTTTATACTATTTAAATGAAGAAAAAAGAAACAGTACAAGAAATGTATTAACCTAATACTCCCCTTCAATTTGGATTTAACATTTAAATTCGGCTATATATATATATATATATATATATTATTGAGGATAATCACTTCACATGAGATTTATGCTACATATATTTTCCTGAAGAGGATTCGTTCCAAATATTCCGTTGAATAATGCAAACAAACAGACATATTAGTTATTTATTTATGTTGATAAACTAAAATAGCTTCCGAATGAAGAGCTGTCCTACATTTTCGTATAATACGGTACTATGGTGAGAATGCAGCATTTATATTATGTATGAAGTTAGCACAGTTTTAATTTTTTTATTACTAGTAATGTTCAGTTGTTCGCTCCTGTATATACTGCTGTTTTATCATAATTTCTTTTGTTCTGTATAATACATTTTAAGAAATACTTATATCATGAAAAAAAGGAACAATATTATTATTCATAACACGTTTATGCCATTCCTTTTAAAAATCAATCGCACTGTATTTTTCACAATGATCATCATCAATTTCCAAACGCGAAAGCTTTCATCCTTACGGACATAATCATCCTTTTTTGTAATTTTCGATGATCATTGTATAAAAAGTGTGATTGTTTATTGAAAGAAGGACTGGAATGAATTTATTATAAATATGAAAATATTAATATTCACACTATTTTAATAATTATTTTATTTATTAAAATTTTATAAATTAGTAAAATAAATATAATTGAAAAATTATAATTTTTCCAAAAAAATTAATTACGTTTCATATTCTCAGATAATTGCAATTAAATAATTAGTAGAGGTACATTGTGATGTCATGGTGTAGAACATTCGGTTATATTTTCAATATAATATGTTATTAAGATAATTATTCCTAATATATATATATATATATCAACAAAAATTTGACAGTAAAGTTTGTGATAATTGCGTTTCGACGGAAAGCTTCAGCGTCGAGAATTATATTTAGAAACTAACTGGGAGACCGGTGTTGCCCAGGTATAATTTATATTTATATATATAAGGAATGAATTTGTTGCTAATATCTTAGTCAACACGTGATTGAATCGGCATCAAGACTTACACATTTTTTGAACAATTAACACTTTGATGAGAAGTCAACGTTCTAAGATGATTGGGAGGTTAGGTTAATATTATAATGACTAACGGTACCTTAACCCAGCCAAGAACTGGCGTTTTAACAGATTGAAAAAGTTTGTCTGGCAGATTAATAGTTTAAGATAGTTAAAAATAATTCTGGTACATCATGTAGTCCAAAATAGTGAAATAGTGAAAAATACTTCATAAATCATTCATAAATGTTTTAGGTATCTTTTTTATTATAATATTGTAAGTACTTTACAACAGAGGTTTCTGAATATTTATATTTTCTTAGAAGTATTAAAAATATTTTCTCTAGTGATGGATTCAGATTGATATTTGCATTTGATTGTTATTTTAACCTCGAAATTTGGTTAAAACACATGTGAACATATATTGTCTTTTCTGAAATATTGAAGCAAAATGAGATTAATTGTGCTACAAAGACATCAAGATTTACTTTAAAAATTTGGCAAAAAATATTAATTAATTTTCTGTTAACAAATTTGTAAAATTACAACTTCATGATAATCGATTTTTTTTGGTAATTATTGGGAATGTTATTTTATTAGACTGCAAATATTTAACTGCACATGACTGAAAAATGGATTTCAGATAGAATTTGAATGTATTTTTCCTTAACTTCACTATTATATTAGAATGTGTGCAGAGTTTGTTCGTGAATACGATATGAAAGGAAATTCAAGACTCCTAATTACGCTTGAAATGTGACTCGAGAACACAAGGAGCATTTCGTGTTTAAATATGTAAACACATGGAATAATAAAGTATCTTATGACGTGTCTGTAGCCTTACATCAAATGTGAAATTTGTATGAACTAATGGCCGCGTTCTGCCGGAAAAGCTTTCAGAGAGAAATACATTTTCGGACTAATTACGTTTAATATGGCGTACAGTCGTTTCCGTGAAGAAACGAAGAGCAGAATGCCACCACCATCCGTTAAATAATATTTTTTTCTGATTCGTGTACGGGTCTTCTTGAATTCACAAAACTTTATAAAAGATAAATAATTAACAGTTACTAATAGTTATGCAAAGAAAACTTCATCACATGACTATATTAAAATATGTCATTGAAAATAGTACATAAATTCCTATGAAATTTGTACTTCATTACGTGAAAAGATATTTAATTACAAACTTTCTCAGTTGAATTTTGAAGTTACTTCGCAGGCAAAAAAATATTAATAAGTGCTTATCGATTTTATACTAATTGTTTAATTAAAAATAAATGGCAAAATATTTTTTGGGGGGTAACAGGCAACATGAGGGCAAATTTTTTTTTTGGGTAACAGGTTATATGAAGGTGATCCTGAAACAGGCAACTCCCCTTTAATAGCATAGGAAGGGTATTGAAAAGGGGGGATGCGGAAGGTAGAGCAAGGTAGCCAAGGGTTAACTAGGGCCCTCGGGCTATGGTTTAAGGATCCTACCCGGTGTTTCACCTAAAGAGATGCAGGGAAAACCCTAGAAAACTGCATCAGGTAGGTCAGGCATTGGGTACTATTCTCACGCCCTTCCGAATGATGGGAGACGAGTCTGCTGTGGGGACGCAGCATTCCCTTCTCCGTGTCTCCACCAGTTTCAGGAGGCAGTTGGCCTACTGATCCAATGGGATTAGCGGACAACTCTTGCCATATGCCCAAGGTCTTTGACCCCAGTACATATACCTCCTAAAATAGGTGAAGGTGTCTCGGCATATGATAACTTTGATAAAAAATACCCAGAGAGAGTGCGAGGCATTCCCGATATGATCAGGTGAGCCCCGCAGTCACTCTGGGCTGAAGCGCCTGCGAGAAAACTCCCGCAGCGCCCACTCACTATGTCATGGGCAAATATTTAAACCACCTATGAATTTGAGGTAGTGTATTCACATTCTCTACAGTGAGAAGCAAATACAAAAATAATACTACACGAAAGAAAGTGCAAAGACTAACTGGGCCACAGACTTTCAAGGAGAATGTCGATGAAATTTTCAGGTAATTAGTAGAAGAAACTGTGATACGACTTAAAAGTATTAATGTGTAATAAATCCAGGGTCCTTCATACCACAGCATAATTTAAAAATCAGTTTCAGAATTTTTTTTAAATCAAATACGTACTGATAATAAATAATTATAATATTGCATAATTTCTTTAAACCCATAAGGGGCAATAACCTTCACAATATTATCTGTATTATAAAATTTACTGTATGTGTCTATGTATGTTCCGAATACAAATGTAAACACGTTGAGAAATTTGGACCTAATTTTGCACAGGTATTCTTTGGGAAACGGAAACAAAACACTGTTTTTTTTGGTAAGGCATAGCTCCCTTTCCCTGAGGCGGAGTGGAAGGGCGAAAATTTTTAAATCTACAAATATGGTCGATACTTGCAAAAAATAAATATTTAGTGGGTCAATTAATTTGATTATGTTTGTTTGTGTCTAGTATAAATAAATATTCGGTCAACGTCGCGTACTCAGCCAGTACTCAAAAAGTTAGGTGTATTGTTCAAGTGAAAAGTAGTTTTTAAGATTGATTCAGTCATCGAGATCTAATTCAAACATTTGTGTGGTTAGAACTAAGCCATGTGGGGGAAAAAAGATGACTTTCTTGCCTTACTGATCCAATACAAGATGACTCACTCAACAGTCCTGACTCTGAATCTCGTAGATACTATATATACTGAATTTTGTATCCCTTACGTAGTATGTTATACATTAACTGCTGCGTCCGAACATGTTTGGTCTGACCAGTGCCGATAATTGTTTTGGGAAGAAACGGATATTCATAATAAATGATGGATTTGCCGATGGACTATTCCTTGAAGTCAGGTTAAGCACAGTACTTAATTGATCATTCCTTTGAAATCTGGTTGAACGTTGTTGACACAAGCGTACAGATAGGTTCCAGTCTTGTTCTCGTATCGCCAGGAAATAGTGGTTATGCCTGGTTCCAAAAAATAAGCGAAAATGCTAGTTTCAGAAGATATCAATAAAATATTTGTGAAAAGCCTATTATTGCCGTCTAGTGGGTAGCATGCCTAAAATACCGCATCAAGGCGTCTGGAGTAGAATATTCTCAGGAACTGACAGCTTAGTTTCATTTGACCTCTTTTTGCACCGCTTTCGTATGAATATTTCATAATAATTAACATAACAAAATGTAAACTACAATAAATTGTATACAAGAAAAAATATATTTTTCTACTAGCTGTGGTCCCGGCGTTTCCCGGTAATTCATTTATATTATCCCGCTGCAGAATTTAAATCCACAGTAATCTATTTGTCAACACGTGATTAAACTAAATACATAGATCAACACATTTTATAAAAATTACCTTTTCACGCCACCCATCATGAAACCTCACAAATGGATGCTGAAATCGCCACCCAATGAACGTGTTTATAAATCGTAATTTAAACAAGGCACCTTTCACATTTGCTCAAAATATTATTTCAAATAAAACTTCATTAGTTAATAATATATTTACCCAGTATACACGCAATTATATTAGAATACACGGAAAATATCAGAACACGTCAATCCGAAATAGAAATGCCAAAACAATGCCAAGCTACGACGCAATGTACTTGAGCGGGCGGAAGTCGAATGTCACTGACCATTCAAGCGATCAGGACGAAAATTTCGGATTATAAATTTCTTATGTGAATAATCCCAACAACAAATAAAAAATATGTTTGGAAATTGATAAAAAAATCTGGATCTCGACAGAAGAGCCACCTACCTGGTCCCATTATAGCTTATAACCATCCAGGTACCCCATTAATACAAAAAAAGAAACCATCAAAATGGGTCAAACCGTTTATGACTGTATATATATATATATATATATATATATATATATATATAGATCGTTACATCGATAGATACATAAATGATACCGTGGAAAATCTAAAAATCTAATTTCAGAAAAGCGTTTTTAAACAGATGGAGTATTACTAGGTCTAGATGAGCGCATTTCAAAATTTTACTACAAGGAAGACACAAGCGATTGCAATATTCCATATTCAAAATTATGTACCTGTTGTTTCGTTATTTAGGGCAAAATAAAAAGCGCTATTTATCCAAGTTCTGTGCGAATGAAATAGAGGTTACAACTACTGATTAATCTGTTTCTTGACAAGTAGGTAATTTAATTCTCACATTTTTTTTATATTTCTAATCCTATTAAAACTTTTGTTTTCTTAGGGAAAGTCTCTAGTGCCTTTGCAGGCAAAGAATTCTAGCCTCTAATTGGCCAGGTTACGAAGGAATATTGACGCATATCCTTTCTTTGTTCCCTTTCCTTTATTTTATGACTACGGCCGTTTTCAGACGTAGGTTTATTTGGACGCCCCCTCATCTTTCTTTAGGTAGGTTTGTCTATATATGTCTTATAAATTCTCAGATATTTTTTAGCAATTTGGAGATAATTTTGTCCAGTAGAAGCTCTTGATATAGTTTATGATCACTATTTAACTCTGCACAGGCCTTTACATACTGGAGTAATGCCACGGTGGAGGATATGTGAAATTTGCACTTATCATAAAGATATTCTGATATACTGAAATTAGTTGGGATATTCACATCTTGTCAAAAGGAACTGAAAGCGATGTTACGTGGATACGTTGATATATATATTTGAGATTAACTCTTGAAACTTATTTTTGAATTATTATTTTTAAACTGAAACAGTGTTTAGTTCTTAGGTGGGTCTCAGTTATACCAAAATCGACTAAAGCCGCACTCGCGGACGATAATATTGATCGAAGGAGGGCAGCTCTAAATGTATTATTTAAGAAATTACACCTGGGGTTAGTCGGCCACGGAAGGGACGCGTTTCGCACGTAATTACGCGTGCAGGCAGCAGCTTCCTTTGTTCTGTTTCCGAGGCTCTCGGTTCGACGCCGCATGGGCGTGTCCCCAGAGGCGTGCGACATTGATTGCCAAAAAATCTCTTCCCCTTCGTTTCGTCCCTCTTCTCTTTTCCCCCTTCCCTCATCGCTCGGGCGAGCGAAATGGGATCGTCTCGGAGCGGACGGGGGTGAAGGAGAAGGGGAGGACAGGAGATGTAATTTGAAAAAGGAGGAGAAAAAAACGCGGGGAATCTCCCGCTTCCTTCCTCGAGCGTAATGCTTTTTTTAGTCTTTTACGTCTGGACGGTACAATTTTGAACTCAATTTTCGCAATGTCTAAATGTTATCACGCTAAGGCCCCGCGTGTGATGTCTGGAGGTCAAGCCAGAGGTCTCGGATCAGAGCTGCGCCAATACTTCCCTCGTTTCACCTCACGGACATTTAACAAATACATATGCGCTACTTAAAACTGCAAACAAAAATATGTTAGGTTTTAATTTCACAATACGAAAATTCCGTTTACCTTAATTTTATATTTACATAATAGTTATTAATGTCTGTAAGTTTAAATAATGCCAAAACTGACAAAAAATTAGTGAAAAATAACAAGCTATAATTTAAAATTAAATACATGTTTCGGTCCTGATCTGGACCCTCTTCATGTTGAAGATTTTGCGAAGAAAAGCTCATTCTGAAGAGGGTCCAGATGAAGATTGAAACATGTAGTTGATTAAATTATAGTTTGTTATATTTCACTAATTTTTTGACTTTGTAGTTTTATATTTACTCCCAAAAAATATTTACGTTCAACACAATTATTGAAGTTAATGGATTTTTTATATTTACAAAATTAATTGAGAGTTAAAAAGGGTGAAATCGTATTTTGATATTAATTCACAAAACTGTCTAAACTATGTTACAAAATTGACAAAATATTAAACTGCATATTGAATAAATCTAATTCAGTAGTCATTTCTTGAAATAAATGCGTAAAATAGCAAATATTTAATACTGTGGTACTATGGTATTTAAATAATATTTTATTAAAGGGAGAAGAAAAGCTTCTATTGAGGCTCAGATAAAGAGCGTGAAGGTAAATTTAGAAGATAAGAATGGAAAAATGTCGACCGTATCCAGGACTCGAACTCAGGACCTCCAGCCCTGTGAGCGGAAGGTCCTGAGTTCGAGTCCTGGACCCAGTCGACAATTTAATTCTAAAAAATATTTTATATTACATCTGGTATTAATGATAAGATATATTTAAATACACATTTAAAGTGAAGTTTTTTCGTCAGACAATCAAGTCTGTCTAAAAACTGCTACAAACAAATTTATGGTATTACTATTTAATGATTATTTATCTACAAAATTTATAAGAATGTTTAAAAACTTATCCTTTTAGTACTTTTACAAAATTGTTAATTAAGGATGATTTTAATACATTTTATCCTCATAATATTGTTTATAAAATCGGTTTCAATAGTCTCTCATTTTGTTACATTGGTCAGCGATCTTTAGTAACTAGAATTAAGGAGCAGAAAACTATTGTTAAATTCCCATCTTATAAACATTCTCCGGTTACTAAACATTGATAAAAGCTGAATCGTTCTTTTAATAATGACTACTGTTATTCTAGATGATGAAGTTATTTTTAAAAAATTATTCCAGGAGTGTACCATATTAAATAAAAAGAGATTCTTTAAATGTAAAACAAGACACTTCATAGGTAAATACTATTTATGACGGTTTATTTAAGTTTATTTGTTAGTAATATGTATGATATTATGTTCTTTATAATGTTATTACCTTTTTTAAACTTATTTTAGTCTGGCTCTAGTATTGTCAAACATCAAACTGTTGATCGGAACGTCTGCTCACATAAAAAGTAAATGTATTGTTCGAAATTGACTTTTGTCATGTCTGTCGTATGGGTTGGTAAGTATTTGTGTTACTTTAATTTTAACAGAGGTTAAAATTATTGTTTAATATTCTTTACTAAAACAAATATACATGGTTAGCCATTTGGTTATTATTGACTTTTAACGGATAAGTATTCAGTCATATATTGTGTTAATAACACTTATAGTTAAGAATATTAAAAGGTTCAAACCTTGTTGGTTATTTTCAACCTCTATATAGTCTGATAATAATTATAAAGCATACATCATTGTAAAATTTTAGTTTTCATTTTATTTATTTAAACTCTTCTTGGGGATAGTTTGGGAGGAATATGTCGGCTGAAGTTTTGGAAATATTTTAGGATCTTCTCCGCCTTTATTAAAGGAGCAGGAAACTTCTTGAATTTGGAAGACAAATTCCTGCCACGATGTGTCTGTCACCCGCAGAGCTGTATTGATCTTATAACAAATACTAGCATGCATTACTTTTTAATTCTTAGCTGTCCTCCCAGTTCAGTTGTTACTTGCTAATTACTCACTCAGAATATATTCAATGCAATATTACTAAATATCACAACTATACATTTTGAGATGGATCATTTTAACGTCACGAATTTTGTAACTTATTAACAACGTCGTAGAAGATAACGGTTAGTATTAAACTCTTTACAGACATACGTAACGCTGACGAAGTATTATTAATAGTCTTATGTCTCCGTTAGAATTAATATTGGATATGAAGAAACGAAAGTACGAGACTAGACGTATGAAAAAAATTATTATCATAATAAATTATAATTGTGTAGGTCCTAAGTCAGAATGACTAAATTAATTAGTTACGTTGCGTGATGTGATATCTGGAACACACCATTCAGGTAATAAAACTGTATCATATTCAATAATGCAGTCATGTTAAATTAGAATGTTAGTTTAGTTTCAAAAATACAAAGAAGTGCTCGAAGAAGT
This sequence comes from Eucriotettix oculatus, assembly GCA_034510155.1. Classification (NCBI taxonomy): domain Eukaryota; kingdom Metazoa; phylum Arthropoda; class Insecta; order Orthoptera; family Tetrigidae; genus Eucriotettix; species Eucriotettix oculatus. Next base: position 57,524,626 of record CM067376.1, read on the forward strand.
ATCAGGTTAGAGGAAATAATTCTTTAATGAAAATGGAGTACTCATAGTCACGTATTTAGGATGAATGAGACGTGGGGTGCTTAAGGAATAAAGCCGAAGCAGCTTACAACGAATCAAGGAGAAAGAAAACTAAACTAACACAAGAATAAAACTGTTTGTATTAAATGAATTTATTTTTTACGAACTCGATGCTCGGTGTTGCCCCGGTATTTAATTATATCATTACTATAATGATAGAATTGGGGAGGGTTAAGGTTATAATTCAATTAATAATAATAAATACATTTTTACATAATTAATACATTAAAAAACAAGTAACGCAGCTAGCTCAGTTTATAAATTGAAAGGGATTCTAAATATATTGAATGAGTTTTGAAATGTGGGTGGTGTTATGCAATGGGAAAATTCGTCACATGACGTTGCACTTGTAGGAAGCAACATCCTCGTGGTTGGTGTTTCCAGTGTTTCTGCTGTCGTTTCCTCCTCCCCTTCCCTCCTGTGTGGCGATATGGGATTACGGGGAGGGCAAAGACCCTGTCTGTTGTTCACAGATTTCCTTAATGAATTCAACCGTCTCTAATGGCCTGGTTAACAAATGAGAACTCATCCACGACAACTATGTCCAATGATTCGCCCAGCATTAGCTTTGTCTGACTTCAGATCCACCACAACTCTCTGAGTTCTCAACCACCACTGAATTCTTACAAATCGCGTCACTCCCTCGTTTCCTGACCCCTTGAACTCCAATCGAATTCAGTACAATTCACAGTGGTCATGAACTCCGCCGGAAGAAGAACTGTCATTGAGACTTTTCCCGTGGCGAACGTCCGGTCAGCTAAGCTCTCACAAGAGGCGTCGCTTATCCCTCACGGCTAGGACTTATCACGGATCGGGTCCCTTTTCCTTACCTCACTGGTGCCGCTTGTTTTTCAGAGAGATTTAGTCGTCTCTCGAGAAACAAGTCGAAGCATCAATTCAAATTATTAACTGCATGTCCAATTACTGGGAAACGTCCTAATTCATGACACTACGATGAGTGAACCTGAGACTGAAGTACAACTTAAATTGAGTAAAGAATTTCAGAATTCCTCTACACCAGAATTGACACGAATCCCGAATGTTTTCACGTTATATTTACGTAATGGTCCACCACGTATACTCTTGCTGCTACACATCACTGGAAATTAATTGAATCCAAAAATAGTTAATCAACGTAAATACCTGTCAATTTAGTATGTTTTTAAATTTTATCCACCTCCATCCGCGCCCCGAAGTGTGGTGGTTGTCTCTGTCTACGTCTGTTTTACATCACGAGGTTCCTGCATAAAAAATAGGGTCTAAATCACTCCATTCTTTTAAGGTTGTACGTGGAGATTGTTTTACTACCTTCCATTCCCTTCTTTAGGACTCATCCAACTAAAGCGGAATATTAATGTCAAAATTGAATTCAGCACCTCCTATAACAGCAATTTCTATACTAATTTCAATTGTTTTTGTTACGTTTGTGTAACGCCCCTTCACCCTCTATGTGTGCTCCATACCCATACAAATAGGAGTTGAAATTACAAACAAACTACATCGGGAGAAACACTGTCACTCTCATTTACCCCTAAAAATCTTTATTTCGTGGGTTTACGTATATTAAAAAATTTCCGACCCTCGCCCCTAAAGTTTGTAATCGTATCTTACCCTCCCAGTGCTTGTTTACGACATTGTGCTCGACATTGGTCCACGCGTCTATTTTTTTGTTGCGGAACATACGCACATATATACATTCATACAAAATCTAATTTTTTAAAAGCATAATCAGTGAATTATATTTATAATGTTATGATAATTGATCCATTTATTCGGTCTGTTTAGCATACAATAGTTTTAATTTAACGAACGTCTTATTAAAGTAATAATTCATTGTTTGTTATTAATAAGTATGAAAAAGTTCTCATAATTGACATTGCCCTCATTGCGGCTCCATATAAACGAGAACGATCGAGGCTGTTCTAGTCAATTTTATTTTTTGGACGGAGGTTAAGTGTCTCCTTAATTATGGATTTTTACATATCATCAATTTGGCCACATTAACATTTATCCATAGTATAGCGAATTTATATTATTTTTTGGTTTAATTATTTTTTTCCAGTTACTTAATGAAATTATTTCTGTTTATTTATTTATGAAACTGGACTGGACTGCCGAATTATATCGGAGTTGACACCGCGAATGTTGTCTTCAATTTGGCATATACGAAATGGTGATTTCATTATAAATCGACGTCACAATCTTACACTGCTTCTGTTACACTTTAGCAGCTACCAATCTAGTAGTTAAGTCCATAATTTTGTCATTTGCGCGTGTTTTTTTTGGTAAAATTTCAATCGTTGTAAATCCACTCAACTGAAATTCGATGTATTACATGAAATTATCGAGAACCTGTGATAGGAAATAAAACGGAGTTTTGGTAAATTATATGTCATTTGATAAAATACGAGTAAATAAATATAATAGTGCATGCTTACAGTATTTAACTCTATTCTGTTCTGAGTTTTAATGAACTACTATATATTTAAATAACTTCATCCATCACAGCTTCCAATGAACTGGACTTTATTATTTCTTAGCATATATTTTGTTCTTATATGTCAAGTATATAAATAAGCTTCATTGTGAGGCTGTGATTCATTGTACTGATAACCATATTGATGTGAAGACGTGACACAATTTCTAAGTAAGTTTAGTTGCATAACGTTTATTTATAAGTTAGGCAAAGAAGTAATTTTTAAGTTGGTACCACGTGACTGTGTAGTTCGCATTAACCCTTAAGATTATTTTCGCCTTGACACGTCTGAATGGCTTGCTCCATTATGGAAGAGGGAGAGAGATAAGCTGAAATATGAGTGACCCCAGCGGGTTTTTTTTTCTCGTGGCTTGCATGCGAAGGGTGCATAAGGAACTCGTGTCGACAGCAGTCACTGCTCAGCAGAAAAATTCATGGCTTCATTCATCCACCATATCCGATAACATACCTCTGCTCTGACTCAAGCCCTGGTCGATTCTTACACGCAGCACGACGCAACTCTCAGGCTAATTGCGCTGCTATACAATTCAGTCTGTACAATGTGAAATTATTATGTTTAACATAGTGACCATATATAAGTAGCTACTCACTTATCATATTTATATACACAAGAATTTCTTTCCACGTTTAGTTTCCTGCTTACGATTTAAATAACGAGGAGAGCTTTTCACTTTACCAACGGGTCAATCCAAGCCAAGTGGTCCAGGAAAAAGGAAATTGGTTGCCACACCATGTTAGAAAAAATTAATATTTAATTTTTGCATTTTTTGGCAGTTCAGAACTCATTTTGTTTCATTTATAATGTGTCCGGTTCAAAAATGGTCGCCACTTTAGCTGTAGCGCACGCGCCGTTTCGTGTTTGCAGGTATCTACGACTTTCTAAATTATCTACGACTGCGGTTACGAATCCTTTTCTAAAACTGCATCGTGTTTAGTGCATTCAGGTCTACAAGTTAAATCCATAGTTACTAACCTAATATTATTTTTAATGTGCTCTGTGTACCACGTAGTTGTCGATTCCAAATGAAGAAAATTCCATTTTCGAAGCTTATTTCCCCAAGAAGAAACAGTTTGCGAACCTCAATAACTTACATTCTTTTACACATAATGATTTAGTTACTCTTTATAAATTATCACTGGTAACTGACGTTCACTTTACACCCCTTTAAAAATGGGATTTTTCAAATGTTTTTAATGTTTGTGACGCTATATCTTTGTTGGGCATATAGATAAAAATTTGAAATTGTTCGCATAATAGGTATTTATAGTAGCAACCTACGATATCAATTAGAACTTTGATATTTAACTCAAAGATAGTATAAAGAATTGTTAAACATAGCAAGAAATGCTCGATTTCCTCGTGTAAGATCAGTGATATAGCGTCTCAAACATCTAAAAATTTGAAAAATACTTTTTTAAAGGGGTGTAATTTGTAAATGGAACGTCATTTACCATTAATAATTTATATAGAGTAACTAAACCACTATATGTAAAAGCATCGAAATTATTGTTGTTCGCAAACTGTTTATTCTTGGGAAAATAAGCCTGCGAAAATGGAATGTTCTTCATTTGGAATCGACAGATTTGTGGTACACAGAGTACATGAAAAAAATAATATTAGGTTAGTAAGTATAGGTTTAACTTGTAGGTCTGAATGTACTGAGTTCGATTCAGTTTATTTGAATAGGATACGTCAACACAGTCGTGGATAATTTAGAAATTCGTAGATACCTGAAAACGCGAAAAAGGGCGTAAGCGGCGGCCATTTATGAACCGGACACAGTTTAAATGAAAAAAAAGTTTGAAGTGCCAAAACATGAGCATTGCACAAACAAAATATTATTTTTTTCTGAGATGGTGCAGCAACCATTGCTGGACCACGAGGCTTGGATTGACTCCATCTTCTTTCAAAAATTATTTTGATATTCATATACAGGCGTAAATTTACTTTGCTTAGTCGATGAGCTGGTCCGTGTGTCAAACATTTCGCCGCCATTCTCTGTAACCTTTTTAATCACGTAGGTTCCTATAGTAATCGAGCGAATGTTATACATAAAATTTAAGTTTTGTGTTTCTAATTGCCTTTAAAAGAAGTGCCGTGAAGGTAGACCACAGTCGTTACTGAAACTGCAACAGCCATAGGTTGTGAGTAACGAGCGACCAATCCTTTCTAGTCACGACATCGGGATCGATAAAATTTTCAGGTGTAAGAGTCCGTCCTCTATCGGCGAAGGGTCGGCCTTTTGAAACGAAAAAAGCGATTCTCCCCACAGAAGGGACAGCCCATTTATACCTATACACACAAAAGAAAGCCTTCAATATAGTTCTGTATAATGGCAGCCCAACCCTCTGTATGACAGCCTCTGAAATGAGCGACACGATTAATGAATGAAAACGTGTTCGAGGCTATTCTCTTCAATTAATGTAGAAACATGTTTTAATAAATTATCAGTTACATTACATTATATGTTTGTTAGTAAAGTACAAAATTTATATAAAACGATCAAAGAAGGTTGTGTATAAAAGTAGAACACTTGCCTAAAATTTCTTTGAAATTCTAGATGTTCACATTTGTAAAAGATCATATTTGCATCTTGAAGAAGTTGCAAGGAAAGGAACTAAATATCGTGCAGCTTTGATTAATATGTTATAATTTATTTTATTTATGAAAACATATTTCACACTAAATTTAATGGTGTTTCATTTTAAAATTGGCATTCGTATTTGCATAATGAACCAGCACTATAGAAAACATTTATAGTAAATAGTGACATATTAATTAATTTGTACGCGAGGAGATTTTGATTTGGAATTGTCACGCAATATCAGAGAATAGTACTTTTTCCCGGTGTAATACTTTTCATTAATCGAAAATTATATTGGGGACAGTCTTCCATTAATTATACAGAAACATCTAAGAAACGGAACATCTTTTTATTCTGCTCCCCAATTGAGTAAGTTTAAATATATCAAAGATCGAAGATTTTCCCGGTATATATCCTGAATAAACAATTCTTGTGCTCTGATATATTTCTAAAGTGAAATAGAGTACGCCATAGAAAATGTCGTGTCTTGAGCTTTATTTAACCCGGGTGGAAACCCAAGAACTATTTATCCAAGTTTAAATACGTCATATACGTAAATATTTAAAATACTTTATTAGTACACCTGAGCACGTTCAGTTGAAAGAAATGGCACATCTTGCTGTTGTCATTAATATGTACTAAAATATTTCGTATTAAACTCAAATTTATTTCAGACTAACTCACAGATAATTATTAATTTATTTGAATAAATCTTCTGTTATTGATAAACTAATATACACTTTTTTCATTTAAATTTATTTTGCATTCCATCTGTTTGCTATGGAGTTCATAGATACAACCTTCCCGCTTGTGTTAAAATTTATTTCCACTCGTTCCCATGGGAGGCGCTGTCATTGCAATTCATCAAGATGCCTGGTGCTTCTCCTGTCAGTCGTCAAGAGCAACGTGCTGTGAAAGAAGGCAGCGGTAAATATTAACAAGAGGTTGGGAAAGGTGTACGGAGCTGCTGCTGCCGTTTGCAAAACAGTTGTTCGATGGGAAAACAGATTTCGTGGTGAAAACGGGCTCGCAAATAGTGGGGATACTCCTCGCAGCGGCAGAGCCCACACTGCACTAACTATTGACAATGTGCACTGAGGAAACGACACTGCTTCGGCTGATAAACAGGGCACTTTAAGTTGGAATAGCAGAATACTGGATTGGAAAAGCTTTTGTTCCAGGCGGATTCCAAGGATGAGGTAAGGAATCTTCGAAGGGCTACATTGACACACAGGCCTTAAAGTGGTGACCTGGTTCCATGCAATTGCCATCTCTTTGGAAAAATGAATTAGTCCTTTGGTGTAACGAGGTTTGAACCAAATAACTGTCTAGGGAACACTGCCAAATAGTAGCTCAAACGTGCCTGTCCAGGTTTTTACCATGCGGGTGAATAGACCCTAGTTCGAAGATGGCGTAAGGCAGTTGAGGGTGATTGAGATTATGTGGAACAATTAAATTCTTATTCCTAAGGGATGCATCTACACACTGTTAGAATAGAAGAGCAGTAGGATGAAAATGTAATATTATTAAGTGACATTCGTACAATTCAGTACAATTAATTTACGTTATCGTTTGAATAATAACTAATAAATAAAATTATTCCTGGACATTACAGCTTTTGAAATAGTTTTATTTTCTATTTGTCTGCAATTTTCACTGGAGTTTTCATTGGCCAGTACTGAGATCGTAGTCTTTTTTTGCCCTCAGCATATTGAACTTAATTATCTCTTTTCAGTCTTCAGAATTTGGTCATCGAATCCGTAAAATCGTAAAAGCCTATAGTTTAACAAATTATTGCAAACTGCATTATTATTTTTTCACCTGAAAGAAGAAGCTTTATCTTTAGATACTTCTGCAGGGCACATAAAACTGAAGAAGAGAAGACTAATTCTCTTTTCTTGACGCTGTCTGAAATTAGTATTTGTGTTATCAGATTAAGAATAACAATAGTTAATATTCGTATTTCAGGTTACATGACTGATTGTCACTGGAAAATTATAGTTTGTGAAGTTTTTTCGCGGGTGGCAAAATTTTTTTCTGAAATAAATATAAACAGTAATTGTATTGTGATATACTTAATTCACTGAAAAATTATGAATTAATACACCGCTATTATTATTATTATTCGAGTTGTAATATTTCCTGCTTCATTACAGTTTTAGCTAGAGACCGAACAGTGTTAAAGTTTGTCGTCCAAAATAGCGACGTGTCTGTAAGCGCGTGAAGTGAAGCCTTAAACGCAGCCAGTTAAACGGCGAGCAGAAGAGGATGTAATATGAACTGCCGTCGACGGAATGAACTCCCGCAGAGAGTGACAATAAAGACCAATTACGTGGTGTAACTCTAATTTAGAGCGCATATATACAAAACAGACCTGAGAGGCGACAATGTTGCGACAAATCCCAAATGAACGGGGACACTTCGACCTTTTATAGCATAAAGGCTGGCTGGAACATTCGACGTAGAAAGTATTGTCGCTGCCGCCTGCATTTAATTATTATTGCTATTTATATATAAAAAAATCGGATGTCCGCAGATAGAATGGTACGTTAATTATAAAATGCAGTTGATTGTTTTCCTGAGCGGTTGTAATATCAGCTAATTTACCAACATACTCGCCCAAGTACCTTGGTAACAGCAAACAGACCGACTTAATGACTTGTTTAGGCACGCTACATATCAAATTACGTGGAGTTGAAATCGTTTTACTGTTTTCTGGAAACTTCGCGCTATTTAATTTATGAAAGTAAAACGTACTATGGTATTCTCTAATACTAATTTACCAAACTGAAAAAATTCAGCCATCATTGAAAGCTTAAATTTAATGTTATTGGTCAAATAAGTCGTAGTAAAAAGTTTCATACAAATACTTGTCAAAAATTAGTAATACGGCGTTTCGTCCTTTCATTGCGACATCTTCAGATATAAAATGAATAGGAGACATCTCTGGACATCATGCCAATTAAATCTCTAACAAATTATATGGATAAACTTCTTATTTTGAACTATTCCTCAATATAATAATAATATTATATTAATGATTAATTTTTAGTTGTTCCATTAATAGTAACAAATTTAAACACGTAGCACGATTTTGTAACGAAATTTTACTGAATTGGTTGAATAATTTGATAATGCAGTCTGATTGACTTTAAGAAATACTATTAGAAGTTTGGACACGTAATTGGTCTTCGTTTGAGAATGTATACAACAAGAGGAAGGATTAACAATGTCAGACTCAAAAAATTAAAAACCTTTAATATCAAGCTCATTATTTTTCAATTATTTATCCAAAAACATTAAACAAATCAAGCGATTTTTTGTTTTTAAAAAGGAATAAAGTTGCATATAATTTAATGTTAATTATAATTGTTTTTCTATTTTTAATTGCAAAAAGCTTTTCCTTGCCTACTTGGCTTAAAATAGCACAGGCCACTTAATTTTTTTTAACATTCCTTTTATATATGCATTAGGTATTAATCTTGACGTGTATTTTATTTTGTAATTAATGTAAGTCTGCATAATAAAAAAGGACGTATACTTGTAACTCTTCATACAGATTTGAACGCGTGGACAGATTTCAACAACACTTTGTACAGATATTATTAAAAACCCGAGGAAAACAACGTGTGGGTGAGAAACCCGTAACACAAACGTGGAAGGAATTATTGTTTAAAAAATTGCAAATGCAAGTCTGTGTATTGCAAAAGGTAAAATACACTGAAATCAGTAATATTTTATTTCTTAATATGTCGTCAGCTTTTTCCATGAGTTAATATTCCACTCAGTGAAGAATAGGCTGAATATTACAAATACATTAAAGGATGACAAAAATACGGAAACTTCTTTCAAAAAAACCAAAGTTTTCAGGATGAAAAATATTTGACGGATGCACGAAATAATTTAAACACTAATTTTGCCAATTTTTTACAATATCAAAGGGCGATAAAAACCACAGGTAAGATTTTTATCGTTTTAATATAAAAGATTTTATGTTAATTATATTATCGAGAATTGTCGATAATTTTAGATTACGAGTACATTTTGAAGTATGAGCTATTTTTAAATGAGAAGTTTGAGGAAATATTTTCAAGTGAGAAGTTCAAACGATTAACGGTATTACTGATAATTAATGTTATTTTTAAATTGAAGATTTAGCGGATGATTTTTTTACATTAGTTTTATGTAGTAGCCATAATCCATACTTTAATCTTCTAATCTATGACGGGTTTTCATTGAAATTTGATACTCTAATACTAAAAAGCGATTATTATTATTATTACAACATACTTCAATAGAAAATTACAATTTAGTTGAAATTTTAGACGTTAAAGGTGGATTCACTGAACAACAATTTTTTGCACATTTTCACATTACGAACAAATGGAATAATACAAAAGAAAATACGACCGACTTTTTTAAATACTAACTAAATTTGAATGTTGATTCTTATTCAATAAAAATAAGTGGAATCCAGTTGCTAAATTACTTCGCTAGCGTACGAAAGTTTGTGGCAATCAAATAGAACGTGTCAATCAAGCTGATTGAAAAATGCTTGGAGTAGAAGTATTTTAAGTATATATTTTTTAATAATTTGAGTAAAACTGATGATCTGTAATAGTCAATACACATATCATTCCGCTAATATGGGTATTAGAAAATCATTGCTAAAAATGTTTGTATGGAGTATGGCGTTATATGGGTACGAGACGTAGATGGTAGGAGTTGCAGAAAGGAAAAGAATAGAAGACTTTGAAATGTGGTGCTATAGGAGAATGCTGAAAATCAGATGGGTGGATGGAATCACTACCCGGGAATATGGACGGAGAGAACTTTGACCACGAGAAGGGTTAGATAAATTGGCCACGTTTTGAGACACGCATTAGAGGGACGTTTGTAGGGTAAGTACAGAAGAGGGAGACCAAGGATAGAATTCGCTGAGCAGTTAAGGGAGGATGTAGGAGGTAATAGTTATGTAGAAATGAAAAGACTTGCTCAGGATAGGTTAGCATGGAGGGTTGCATCAGACCAGTCTGATTACCACAACAACACAATATCATATTTTTAACGGTAATAAAAGTGACGGTTTCCTTTTAGTTAAGTGTTTACCAACAGTTTACAATATATTTATTATTTTCCCGAGCTAATATAAAACAACCCGGGCTCGCCGGACACCCAGCTAGTGGAAAATGAAAATACTTAGGCAAAGTAGATCTGTTTTTTGACTTCTATTACGGAATGCTCCAAGTTTCGAACCCGATTGCTTGACAGATTATGGTGACGGGGTTAAAATTGTTAATTCGTTTGGATTGCCCAAAGAAGCTCCTCAAAATTTGTCAGTCAGTATCTTTATTGAAGCAGGAGATGTCAGCTGTTTAGGCCATACTCAAGTACCTTAACATAAAATTGTCATTTCTTGTTCCAAAAACAACACATTTAATAATATTCTTTGCTCAACTTGAGCTACGTCAACAATTTGCATAACATCCACCGAAAACGGTGTCTTGATTAATATTGAGTAATATTAAGGTCCAAATATTGTTTTGATACTCCAATGACATTTGTTTCAAACGATGAAATGTTAGATATGTATTTAAATTTTTCCAGGGGGGAAATTTTCCAAGTCAAAGATCTGAGCGCCAGGGAAAGAATCAAAAAATTTTAGATGGCAACTGGCAGAAAATTCCTTGACGATGTGAGCATCGAACGTGGGCGACCAGCGTTCAAGAACCTGCCACGAAAACTGGGTAGGGCCTTTCGAATCATGGGAAGGTAACACGTATTTAAATCACTTTTGTAATCTTCCGTCAAATACTCGTCGTCTTAAACGAAAGCTTAATGTCAATTTTGCATTTTTATGAAATGTAATATCTTAGAGGGAGCTGCAAAATATTAACTAAATAGTTTGATAAGTAGTGAGAATTTAGTCTTTTTTGACAGGTAAAAAATTAATTATATGAAAACGACTTCGTGAACGAATTGAATTACTTTGCATACAGGCATGTAATTAGTTGCATTTTAAGATGAAGTGTAGGGAGGCCAGAGTTATAGTCAGGTGGGGTCAGAACCGGCCGAGCAGGTCTGTCGGTGCATCCTTTTACATTGTCAAGGTTGTCTGAGCAGGAGGCCCGCGCTTCGAACCTCGCTCCCGCTGGAATCGCTGTTTTTATTGATTTCTGGCTCCCGCCTTCCCCTGCCCTGCCACTCGCGTGTTTGCTCCCCACAGGGGCACGCACTACCTACAAAACCCAACCAAATACTCCACCACGACCATATCAGACACCGTCATTTACCGTTTCATGAGGCTCGTTACATAGTCTTTCTTACACCTAATTATCATACACGTTAGTGTGTTAAGAAACACTAAGGAAAATTAACAACCGTGGAATATAGGTTAATACAAATAGTTATGTAATGGCTGATACGAAAAATTATGCTGTAACTAATAACTGATCCCATAAACCAGAAACCAGATTTCTGCAGTACGTTCAATTTTCAAGTTTCAAATGCTTGTCAAATGTAAAAATTAAAAACTGTCAGTTTTCATTCGAATATTTAACTTACGTAAGGCACACATTTCAAGCGTCCTGCTGTTTACGATACAGGAAAGTATGACAGACGACAAGAATAAATATAAATCCATCCTTTTGATCATTAATAAACGAGTGATATGTCATCTAAGCAATATAAAGCATAAAAAAATAAACTTGTAAATGGTAAGAAACTATTTTTCTTATTCAGAAAACAGTATTCGTACTAGTTACCCAATAAATGCATAAAACTACGAAGATGTGATAAAATTTAGATACAACGGTAGCTTTCTAGTCTTACCGGAAAATTTATGCATTTTAAATATTTAATTAATTACCAATTTACACTCTGACTACAAACGTGTTTGAAGATCATTCGCTTGGTAATCTAAATAATGAACACCATTAATAAAATCTCCTCTGAGGATTTTACATACACTAGAAGAGTTTTTTTGTGTTAACTTTTAACAAATAGTATCCAAAGTACTACTGTTTCTACTATCCGTTAATTACACAGCTCGCTTTCACATTAAAGACAACAATGATTTTGGCATTACACAGGAGAACCAAACGTCAATACAAAATTGCACTTGCCAACTGGTATCTAAACAATACGGCTATGAGTCAAGTATTGAATTTGTCAGATTTCATATATTTTTCTGTTAGTAATTGGCAATCAATTGTAGTTTTACAAAGTATATACTATTTTGTAATTTTAAAATATCATGTCATGGGCATTTGTGGTGTATATTCTATATAAGAACACCGCAGGTGAATATTCTGATCAAGCAGTCATGAGTAAAACGCAATGCTCGTGAGGTGCCCTGTAATGGGATCAACTATATTCTTTGGCATCCGAAACAAAGGCGTTAAGCGTGTTGCATTCCGGAAGGGGCGCTCAGTTTTTCTGTCGAGGAGTGTACATGATGGTACATCTATGTGCGTGCAACTTAACTGGAAAAAAATATAGTAGGATTGAACGACAAATAGAATTAGAGTTAGGATAAGATCAGTTTGGTTTTAAAAAGAATTTAGGGATAAGAAAAGCAATATTGACTGCGTCTAATTTTAGAAATGTGGCGGGCTTGGATTATAATAAAGATTTTACTGCTTTCATGTAACAAAATATGAGCATTTATTGAGAATAAATTTTACATGTAAAAACAATTCTCAATTTCTCAGGACAAAAAAGTGAGGACATGCATTCTCACGGAGAACCGACTGCATCAAATTTCTGCAACAAATAAAGGAATATGACTGGTGGAAATCGCCACAGTGATAAAGAATTTACTTTTATATGCACACTGATTCAGAAAGAAACGGTCTAGACTTTTGCTTACTCTCTTTACTGCTTCTGGTAATTCTCTCTTTCCTCCACAACATTCTGATTAACAAGCCCGTGATCTCTGTCTTCTCTGGCCTTTCCTCCGGCGTCCAAACTCCCAAACTTGGAGGCTGACGGCACCAGAAAAGCCCTGCATTCACCCATGCAGACCCTATAGTCATGTGGCCTGGACCAACGTGGCAAAAACTATAACCAGCCACGTGGTCACACACCACACAAGACAGAATAAGAAAAAACGGGCCTACGTCCATGGCATTTGTAGATTTAGAAAAAAGCCTTCGACAGTGTGAACTATTAAGAATTTTGAAGAGGACACGAACAAAATATTTAAAGAAGGCAGTAATTAGAATCGAAGGGCAAAAAAGGAATGAGAAATCAAGAAGGGAGTAAGACAAGGACGCAGTCTGCCGTCCTTGCTGTTTAGCTTATATATGGAACAGGTGATGAATAAAGTTAAAACAAAACATGGAGAATGAATCACACTACAAGGAGAGGAAATAAAAACTTAAGGTTTTTCGATGATCTTGTGTTATTAGACGAGTCAGAAGAAGACTTAGCACGAATGTGGTCCTGGAGAAAGAGTACATCATCAGGTTCAATAGAGGGAAAACCCAAGTAATGGAGTGTAGTATGGGAAATAGTGGAAAACAAATGGTGTTAGATTGGAAAGGGATATTTTGAAGGAGTTTTAAGGTGTTCTGCTACTTGGGCAGTATAATGGCTAGAAATGGTAGAAGTACAGTAGATATAAATAGTAGGATAGCACAGGCAAGGAAAGTTTTCGCAAATAAGAGAAATTTGCTAACGGGTAATGTAAGTGTGAATATTAGGAAATCATTGCTAAAAATGTTCGTATGTATCGTGGCATTATATGGGCGCGAAAAATGGATGGTGGGAGTTTAAGAAGGAAAAGAATTAAAGACTTTGAAATGTGGTGCTATAGGAGAATGATGAAAATCAAATGGGTGGATAGAATCACCTAAGCTCCAAGAAGCAGAATATGGGTAGAGCGAAGAAGGTGAAGAACATTGCCAAGAGAAAGGATAGATTAATAAGTCATGTTTTGAGACATAAGGATCTTGTAGAATTAGTATTAGAGTGTTGGAGGGGAGCGGGGGGATAAGAACATATGGATGAATTACGCTAAAGAGATTAGGGAGGATTTGGGATGTTGTAGTTATGCGGAAATGAAAAGGTTTGCCTAAGATAGGTTAGCATTGAGGGTTGCATCAGACCAGTCTAAGGACCGAATACCACAACAAAAACAACTGTAAAGTAGAATATTTTTGTCTGTTTATCAAACTATATTAAAAATAATTTATTGTCTTTCTCTTCGCATTCTTTGCTCCTTCGTCTCATTTTGTTTTTCGATGTGATAATTTTTTAATTTTCGAGCTTTACCTCTCACACCAGTTGTTATTACTTTAATTGATTGGCGTTTGTTTATGATTTTTGTTCGTCAGTATAAAGTACTGTGCTCTGAACCAAATTTAAATCATTTATGTATTTATGAATTTTTAAAATCGTAGTGAATGTCTTTTTATCAATTAAGTCATTAATTTGGTATCTCGCAATGTTTGTCGGGAACAGGTTTACTAAGCGTAACGCAACATATTTCGAACCACAATTTACTTGTTGATAATAGTTTTGCCGTCATCCATTAACATGCACTGTGTTACATTCTGTTTATCTAAAAATAGTAGTTCATTAATATGGCAGTAAATCTTTTAAGAAAAGAGTTTGTGTTAAATATATTGATAACATCTCATAAATAATTCAAACAGTGTTATATTTTCACCCTGAATTAAAGAAGATACATGTAAAAGTTAATCGAAGTAATTCATTAAATATATTATTTATTATTATGCAATTGAAACAGCTCATGATTATATCATTGTAATTCATTCATAATAATTCATATATTCCCTATAGTTACTTCAACCATGAGCCATAATTTGTAACTAAAAAATCTGTGCTAATAAATCCCGGTGGGATAGTAATAATAATAAGAAGAAGAGGAAGAGTGATTATACGTTTTTTATTAAAGGTTACTATTCCGGATTCTCTAGATAAATCTTGTCATTAATTTAGACAGATGCAAAATTAATTGCGAGTAACAATTTTTGCCTGCGCAGTGAAATTTATGACGCGCCTGTGCAAATCTTTATAACATACAAACTTATAAACTGTGAAAACTTTTGAACTTCGCGTCCAGTTCTAGCCATAAATTTCTTTGCAGGTACAACCTAAATACAGTGTTCAGTTTTAATGGCGCAATGGTGAAAGTGTGAAGAAAAGATAGCGATGGGAATGGCACCAATATTCTAACAAGTAAAATGGACATAAAATTAAGGAAAATATTGGTGACATGATTAGTATTGAGTGGCAATTTATATGGACAATGCTAAAAAGAGGTCAATAAAGATCGAGGTCTTTTGAGATTTGGAGTTGTGGAAGTGGTTGAAGAAGGTGGTGACTGAGGATGTTTTATGAAAAACAGGAAAGGAGTTTGTTATTAGACATTGTTTAAATCAGGCAAAAAAGGCAAAAGTTAATAAAACAAAACCAACAATAATTTAATACAACTAAATTTTTCGGACATGAAGAGGGTCCAGATAAGGGCCGAAACATGTAGTTGTATTAAATTATTGTTATTTTTGTTTTATTAATTTTTGTCTTTTTGGACCTCATTAAAAAATTTATTTAAACTTACAGACGTTAATCTATACCTGAAATTGAAATATCTGTCTATCTGTCTGACAGTATATTTGACTAAAAATAAGCCCCGAAACGTCTCAACAGATTTAAATGAAAATTTAAGAGTTTAAAAAAGGACATTTAATTTAAATATTCGTGCATATTTAATTTCGATATATTAATATGAATATAAATTTAAAATATTAACTCTACGGGAAAGCCGGAGTATAAACCAACTGCGAGTTAAAAGTCCTATTACGCGTTCCAAAATCATTCATGCTGCTTTCTATTATTGCAGCAGGGTGAGAAAAAAATAACTGCTTTGAATCGTCGATACGATGTATACATAAACTGATAAATTGGTTTTATTTCGCGCGTCAGGTAAATTAAAAAAATTTAGTAATTGATAATATGAAAATGAAACTATCGAGTTTGATGTCAAAATCGGTGCAATGCGAGTCGTTGTGTTACATTATGGCCTTTAATATGCGGATTAAATAAAACTTTAAGCAATAAGTGGGGGAAAATTTTTTTTCTGTTAGAATACTGAAAATATATTTATTCCTGCTATTGTACGGAGGGTATTTTGGTCTTTTTCAAGATACTGGGAGTATATTTGAGGCTCATATTGTGACGTTATCGATGTCGGTTTTGTTATGAGTTGACCAAAAATTAAATAATGTACCGGGATAATATAAATAAATACCTGGGCTAGTAACTAATATATTAGAGTATATATTAAAGAGGAAGAAAAACTGGATAAAATATGCTATGAGACGAAATTGTTTGATGAGAGACGTCCTTAACGGAATAATCGAGGGGCACCTCATGTGAGGAAGAAGAAGAACAAAAATGATTGATGTCCTGAAGAAGGGGAATGGCTAATAAGGAAGAAGAGCTCAAGAGAAGCCACCGAGGACCTGCAACCTTAAAAACTCTTCTGATGTTGATTCAGGAAAATATTGTTGATTAATCATTACTCATTGTGGAGTGTTTCCTTTTTTGACTACTAAAAGGGCAGAGATGTGACCCTGCCACCCTATACAAAGACGCATGTCATGGTGATAGAACATGAACGTTTGAATTTTTTGGCCCATACCCGAGACAGTTTCAGAAATACCGGTGGTGAGATTTCCATGACGAACCCGCCTAATCAGTGTAATTTTTCGTCAAATTTTTTTAAAGGTAGTAAGGGTGGCCTTTATGACGAAAACAACAACTCTAGGGGAAAGTTACACTTACGGAGGCGAAAACTCTCAAAATAAATTGGTGGGAGGCTCCGTTTTGGTTTTCATTAGCTATGCCTTTGAAGGGCAACATAACATTATTCCGCAGAATCTGAAGTAATGATTGAATTAAATTCAAAAGAACTAAGATGATTATTTCTTATATTTTGCTTAATTTTACAGTAATTTATACATGATTTTGAATTATAATGACATATAATTAGTATATGAAGAAGGAAACAAAGATTGCCAAAAGTTAATTAACATAATTTACATCTTTACTATTTTATTGCTTATATTTTATACTTAATGGGGTAAATTTTTATTTTCTATTACTATTTAAGTAAAATGAACCTGCTTTATATTTAAAAGCTTTTGATAAAAGTTATTGTTTATTCTTTAATTTTATTTTTCAGTTTCCCGATATCATATAATTATGCGATTTGGTGAAACTACAGTAACCTATATCAAATCGCGAGAAAATAAATTAATAACTAATATAAGTAAATAATGAATCACAGATGTTATAGGCGATTTACATTAAATGCAGATTTTACAACTTGATAAAAGTAATGCTAAATAACGTCCGAGATGTGTATCGTAAAATAATTGTTAAATATCGTTATTTCGAGGTAGAAAAAATAAGTTATGTAAAGTTTGAAATGAAATCAATATTATGGTTCAATTTATTTGTTAAGGTCAACATAAAACCAATATGGAAGATTGAAATTGAGATGTGTTTCACCTAAAGAGATGCAGTAAAAACCGTAGGAAACCTGCACCAGGTAGGTCGGACTATTGGGTTCTGTTATCACGCCCTTCAGAATGACGGGAGACGAGTTTGCAGTGGGGTCGCAGCATTCCCTCCTCCGTGTATCCACAAGTTTTAGGAGGCAGTTGGCCGACTGATCAATATGAAATACAACCATATCAGATTGGAATTGCCAAATAATTTAAGCAGTCTAATTTATACTATAAGGCAAATCAATATTTTTAAATTGGTGAATTATTGTAGCGACTCTAAACTCATAAACATAAGGATACAATGAGAAAGAATTCGTTCTATTCAATCGTCTACGCTTCAAACACCAGCTCCATCTACTATTTTGGACAGATAATCTTTATTGGATCATTTCGGTGCCATTATTTACTTTGTATTCCTCTGATGATACCACAAAGGGAAATCAAATGTCAGATAAAAATTCAATTCGTCCAGCAACAATTATTCTTATAATTACGATCATTTTTTATATAAATCTTTTTTTTTCTACAAATAGTTTGTAATATCTAGTGAGTAAGCCCTGGTTAAAAAAATTTGCCCGCGTCTTAATATAAACCATGCACGCCATGTATTAAGAATAAAACTCACGTATGGGAGCTTGCATAATATTTTAAACACTAAACATGCGCTCCGGTTATTTAATGCACTCAGACCTGTCTCTACAAAATTATTGGCTGGAATTAATTCGCTTCCACATGTCAACTAGATACTAATGCTGTTTATTAAACTTCTATCTCTACATTGTATTTATATTTAGCGAGTGAAATATCAAATATCAACACAGAGTAATTAAGAGAAATTAAAAACATCGTTACCACCTTTTTTTTAAGTTTTGACTACGGAGGTTTTGTTCAGCTGTTAATAACAGTATTTTTTTTATTTAATTATTTTTGGTTTAATCAAGAAGGGGAGCGTATTAAAGGTAATTGTACGCACTAAATTTTAACCCTTTTATCTGATCAACAATTTAAATGGGTTCAATGTTATTTAAAACTTCGTTATACGTTGATTCTATTAATTTTCTGTTGAGGAAAAGGATACGTCATAACTGAAATTACAAATAATTATTCTAAAAAACTTGTAAAACATAACTAATAATTTAGTATATTCATGGCGAATATATTAATAGTCTTCAGTACAATATAGTTATTACGGAACGCTGAAATTAATGACACTAAAGTTGAATATTTAATGAGAATGCTTACAACTCGTATTAACCAACAATTAATGAAAGGCAAATAAGATAATCAGTGAACAAAATAAAATATTGGAAATATACATACAAAATACGACTCAAATTCGGTAAGTCACCCCAAATGATGGACAAGAAACTTCTCGGAGATATCTGAACGGAAAAAAAATTAAAAGAAAGTATGTAAGTTCTGAAATAGACTATTTTACCAAAGAAAAGGGTCTTACTTCGGCAAAGAAAGTAATTTCATGTATTAGGAGACCGATCAAGAAACTCCTGTACCGAGTATAAACACGCCTTTAAAAAGAGAGTTCTTTCGCTGATTCCCAAACTCTTGTGTTTTAATTTTGAACCTTACCTCTCGATGAAGACTTAAATGAAAAATTATCCCTATTTTCTGAATACATTTGTGGTCGTCTTATTGATTTATTTTTACATATTTGAAATATTCGCTATTCGTTTGTTTTCCGGCCAAGTGTATAAAATCGGGGTTTGAAGATACGCCATAAAATATAGTTTTAAGGTTAGTGGCAGTGATTTTTCATCCAAATAGGAGGGACCGTTTTCTTGCGGAAGAGAAGAAAATCAGGAAGTAAAATGGCATCAGTTTCAGATTCCCTAACGCATGAAACGTATATACTAAAATCACTAGATTATAAACAAAGTTCAAAAAGTACTTCTAAGTTTACGGATAATCGGTATTGTAATAGTATTCCATCTCTCAGTGTCAAAAAGGTTTTATGGACATGAACAAATAATTTTTTTGAATTTTCCGCTTCATATCAATTTTAAAGTTTTCAACGTCGTAATTTTCAATATATCGCTTTATTCTCGCTCCAAGTTGTTTTACATCTGTACAACCACGTTATGGACTTGTTTGGACGTTTCGACATTTTATAGACATTGGTGTTTATGTTTTATTTTTTAATAATTGGTAGTTTGATGACCCTAACGACTAACCCGGACGTTTCTAGATGATTAATAAAAATTACCCAGTCGAAAAGCGACGGAAGCGTCCACTCGGAGGATACAAGGCGAACAGCTGTGCGCCGCTCGCTAATAACAGGTCCTGAGTTTGACTTTGGGAGCAAAAACAGACGCCGTCGTGATAAATTTACTCGCAGGTTATGGCTTCGGAGAGGGGGACGAATTTGGTAAGAGTGATTATGCGGACCTTGGGGTACTCGTTGCACTTGAGAAATTGCGGTTGTCCAAGCTGTTGCTCCGGTGAATTCCAGAGACAACACCAACTGCGCAGACACTCCTCCTGCAGGAAACACGATAACTGATAAATCGAAATTATTTCATTTTCATGTCTTATGAATAAAAATTACCAGTAAAATAAAATTTAAAACCATTTTACACACGACTTATCCGTGCCATTTGAATGTTATGTGTGATACTCAAACAGTATCTCACTTTCCGTGGTCTCTTACAGAAAATATCTCATTAAGAAATATTGTCATTGTGTTCAGTATTTAGATCGATATTTGCTCTGTTACATATCACTAAAGTTTTTGCTGAATATAAAGCATTAAATAATACCCACGGAAATAATAGATTAAAAATCCGTATATAGTTGACTTTACTTTGTAAGAAAAAAATAGATTTTGGACTTCAGAGCCAAGTTCTTATACAAGAATTGTTGACCATCCAGATCGTAAATATATCATCATAATAATTACATAAATAAACACCTGCAATAAAGATTTTTGTATGTGGTGATTTCATATTCTCATTATATGTAGGTTTACTTCATCTAAACGGACCTGAGATATCATTATTTACCATTTTATAACACCGGGATTACTCAATTATAATTTTAGAGCTTTATAAACTATTCACAATTTTCATTCAGCCAGTCTTCCTATATATCAAACGTGTGCCCTCTGTTTAATTAATAATTGACTCCTGTCTTGTTAATTGCCATTAAAAGTTATAAAAATGATACATTGTACTTCTAGTTCCTCGAAGACATTACTTAGATAACATTTTTCTTGCCTTTCTGTTCATGGATCATTTCTTGGAGCAAGTAAAGTAAAATTATGCAGTTTATCCATCAGTTTTCACATTCGGTATGCTGACCACATTTTATCTTGAGGAACGATCGCATATTCCTTTCGAGTTAATCCAAATTTCCTCAATAAGAGAATGATTCATCATTGGGCCCTTGTCTGCTCAAGGCTTATAAACTCAATAATGGTTACTAAAATTCTAAAAAAAGATTTTTAATAGATAGCAGTATTAAAGAAAAAGAGGATTGAAGGTGTCATCAATACGTAAAAATTAAATAGGAACAGTTATATTAAATTTCATTCCAAGACTCAAATATTATTAACAAAAGTATCATGTTTTAACGAGAATAATAAATTTCATATGGATCTATCAGCTAGTAGTAAACGAATAAAATCGTTATTTGAAAGAGATGTTGTTTAACGAATTGTTTATTGATATTACTTAACAATGGCGTAATGGGTGTAGAGGGATGGTTTAAACTAATGTATAAGCTTGCTCGAATGGAAGAATTTATGACTCCTTGTCTGATATTCGGTACACTTGGTCAAGAAGGAGAGAAAATAGACAGTCGGAGTCAGCAGATGAAGCTGCACAAAATTTTGCATTAGGAAAGTCTTGGGAGACAGGGAATTGGAAGCAGGAGCGACGATTAAAAGTGCAATGTTGTCAGGAAATGCAGCTGTTTAATGCTCAGTTTTTTCATATCTGAAAGTTGTAGCAGGTGGTTGCGAATGCTGCAATGCTTATTTTGAGCGCCGAGAGTTGGAACAAACTACATATTACAGGTTTTCTAGGTACTTTTAGATATAGAGAAGCTGGCTACGGTGACTTTGGTTGCTACGTTCATAGATCGCTACCAAGGCCATGGAGACGCTGAGAACCAACAGATGTATCCATTGTTTTCTTTTAATAGGAATAAATTAAAAATTAAATATTTAAAGCTGTTTATTACGAAAAATCTTGTTGTTCCCCTTAAGTGATAAAATAAAAATCTTTTTTGCCCAATATTTATGCATCCAAGGATGGACATTAAAATATGTTCCCAACTGTGGGTATTTAGATGAATAAAAAGGCCATATACATTAAAAGAATCAGTAGGAAAATACATCATGTTGTTGTCTCAAAATATTATTGTCATTGTTGAAGGAATCCACGTAAAATGAGACGTTTTGGAAAATGTAACTGTTATAAAAATTAATCATAAGCTATATGAAATTATATATATAACGAAAATTTATAAGAACAATTAACATCTGTAAAGAACATGAATTAAACGAGAATTACAACTCGTATAACAGATAATTATAAAAAAAATTTAACGAGTATTTTTGTGTTATAAATATTGACAAGGGCGAGAAGTGTTGGTCAAAAGACCTATTTTAAATTTATGATAAATTTCTTATAGATATATGTGTTATGCAGATCGTTAACTATTATGTAATTTAATATAACAAAAGTTTCTGTACGTATTTGAGGAACCGCACCTATTTTTCTTACTAAATTAATTTTAATTGTCGCCAAATCGCTCAAGGTGCAGAGTTCATAGTAGTTCACGTAATTTATTGGCACTTTTACACAGTGATAATGAACAATTTATAAACATACTTTGAGAGGAAAGAGATGTCTGTGTTCAGCATTACCTTGGAATTTTCGATGTCATCGGACAAACTACGTCACCAACATCTTCAAGCGAATTCATTTTACATATTCACAGAGCAACGAACTTTTAACAGCATTTACTTTGAAGCCATTCATTATGTGTTTCTTGGGAAGAGATGGATAATTCATTTATGCGATTATAATTAACATTACAAATGGAGGGATTTTTTTTACATAAGTACAAATTACAAAAAGGTCCTTACCAAGTCCGTAAACTACATGGCAGGTAGATCATAGCGTGAACTCGCCATGAGAGTTGGGAAGGCCAGTTTTGATTCATATTATACGTTATTTTGGTATTCTATATCAAATTAGAATTTTATGTGAACCAGATACTAGATCTTGAGATTCCTCCGCTGGTGACGCCTTTTTTCTGAAGCAAAACGTGAGGTGTTTATCCGAATTCTACAAGAATGCAAACATTCGTTGGGTTGGCATTGTTTTAATCTTCTCTTCCATTTGGCCCTTTGCCACGGGCGCGTCCCATGACCATGAGCTGGCTTTCCCTTGTCCACCAAGGCGCCCACTTCATCTCCAAATGATAATTAAGCAGGTTGATCGAGCTATGGGTTAATTAATGCATTTATTTCCTTTCATTAGGCACAAGCGTTCCCGGTGTTAATAATTAAATAAAGTTCTCATGCTTATAAAACTATTCAAATTACAGTCTAAACAAATATTTTGGCAGACCGTTATCAAAATTGACATATTCATTATTAAGGGGCACGGGGACTGAAATTTCGGCCAAAACCTTAAAAAACGATTTTTAAATTTTCATATTAATATGCCTACAAATTCAGTAAACTGAAAAAAGAAGCTGCCAAACAAAACAAAGAAGGTGTAACATATGCTGCAGGACAATTTTAATTAATAAGTTTGATTCCAAATTAATAATTTATTTTCAGAAAAGTATTATTTCGACAGCTTTATGATTTCTGGTACCAAAAAACCTTCTATGCGTCACAAATAATAACATCTTCTCTTCATTCTTTTTGTGGATATTTTACATGATAATACCTTTAAAAACAAAATTTTTTCCAGCATTTTGGGTGAAAAAAAAATCAAAACAGCCAATTTTTAAGTAACCGTATGAAGCTCTTAGAAAATAAATTATTTACTCCCCACAATTTTAACAATTTAAAAAATAATACTGAAAATTGATAACAATGGTCAGACCTACATATTAATGTAAGAAAAGCTAAAATATGTTCATGTACATAATGCAAGGAACATTTTGACAACTGCCAAATTTTGAGAATAATTTTCAAAATATCTGAACAAGAAGCAAGTTTAAAGAAACAAAATTTTGTAAATTGTTACACACGTGTGTTGTCATAACACAGTTCAAATTTCAGCTCAGTAGCAATTCATTTACAGGAATTTCCAGTTTTAGTCCCCCCGTCCCTTAATTCAGAGATATACTAAAACAAATCGGAACTAACGTATATTCTGTGATTTATACAATTTAAATATTAAAAATGAATCCTAAATAAACTATATTTTTTATTATAATCCTGTTTTTAATTGTCTCCAAGTTACGTAGACAAGTTCACTCCAATCGTGTCTTAGTTCCGTGGTGCGGAAGTCACGGCTGTCATTAAACTTTGCAAAACATAATGCGCTGGATATTCATCTTGCAAACACAAACCCTTAAAATTAATTGACAATTTATCAGAGTTACTGCTGATAATTTTAAGAAAATATTGGCATATTTTCTTGTCCATTTTCAATAAATTCGTATCGAGGTCAAACTTTCCAACTCTGTCCCTCTTTGAGGGTCTCCTGTTATAAATAAATAAAATGGCCTAAAATAAACATTAAAAAATTATAAACTAACAGTGCTACATGTATGAGTCCTAATATGGACCCTCGTTGGGATTGTGAAATCAATTATAATGAATTCATTATGTTTGTTTTGACAAATCCGGTCAGGGTCCACATTTACGACCTAAACATGTACGATCATCAATTAAATTTTAATTTCTTTGAGAAATTTCAATTTATTGAGACTGATGTATGTTTTATTAGGTTTGTATTTTATATTCGACATTGTTATTAGTCACAATTTGTATGTCATAACTATCGTCTCAAATATTACATTTATAATGTTTTTCAGACTAGGCTGTTGTTCGTGAAAGAAAATTCCGATGAGCACACTGACTTCGGTGCTGTTCCGCTGGAAGTGACGCGTTATTCGCTATAATTGTCTTTGCGTGGAAAAGTGGATGGACAGTTGGTTTTGGAAGTTTGTGGGTTAACCGCAGAAGCCGACGAATATTTTTATCTGACCGCGCTTTTCACGATAGCAGTTCGTGTGTCGCTATCTGATGAGTCCAAGCGCTTTGCAAATCAACTCTGAGCCTTGCATTCGATTGCTAATTTTATGGGGCAAACTTTTAATTCAATTTTTCGTGACTCAAGTATCGGTTAATGTAATATTGTCGCTTCAAAAATTTGATGTCAAGATAAATACAAAAAATAATGAACAAATAAAACAAAAATACTTTGTGTTTTATTAACACATTGAAATTTTGCAAATAATAGACAATTTATATATAGCCATCTTTAATTAACACTAGAAAACGTATTTTTGTTTATTATTATTTATCAAGCGAGCTACCATTGCTATTTCAACTCATCAGTAGTCCTTGATCAATAACCTGTTGAATAAACATTGTGGTGTGCGTTTGTACCCACATATATAAGAAAGAAAATTACCACTATTTAAGTATTTGTTCCGTTTTTTGTATATATGTATATATACCGTACTTATCTTAAGAAGCGTGCTAAGCTGCTTACCAAGCCAACGTAAAATGTAATAATGAACGCGGTTGGCTAATTTTAACATTCAATTGATATGATACATATAGCCAGATGAGAGACGGGAATCCAGCCCCATTACTGCCATTGGGTAAAATATTTTGACAAGGAAGACGGACAGGGCAGCCCAGCAAGCCTAAGAATGTGACGGTTGTAAATCAAGAGCAACTCGCACGTGAACATCCCTTACGACAATAAATAGGATCTGCACGCTGAGCGGTGATGTACAAATTCACGTTTCTATCTCCTGGTTAGTTTGAGTGTTAATTACGAAAATTTGATGCCAAGTTTTATTTTTATTCCCACTCGATTCTTGGATAAAATCATTGTTCTCCGTTGTGCATAGCAAGCACCTGGCCCTAATTCAAATGAATTAATTTTTTTGGTAATTTATTATATTACTTTTCATTTAATTTGTTTTTGATCAACAAGTGTTAAATTTATAATTGAATATTTTATTAAAATTTCAATTAATTATTATTATAATTAACCTCTCACCACAACATTAAATATGATTATAAATATATAATAATATAAAACAACGAAAGTTGCAAAATTATCGGAGTATGAGTTATATGCTATGACTTCCTTATAAAATTATCAAAACAATAAATAATAACGTATTAAACCAAAATAAATTCGCATGTCTTCCCGAAATAAAAATTAAACTTATACGAACTGTTGCGAAACGTAGAATGTTGAACGGTGCATTATATTTTATTTTATGATAAATTTATTTTAGTATGACATAGGCCTTAACACAATCCTAAACTAACAACGCGCTAGAACTTCTGAGAAACAATAGACACCAGAAAAAAATCAGAGCGTAACGCAATACATATTCCATAAAGTAAAGGCAGAAGCTAGACGGTTGGCATGTTAAACCATAGGGACGACGGATAGCATAAAGACCACAAACTTCATCCCCGCCAATAGTATATAGGTGGTGAAAATTTCTCAAGTATTGAGAGAAACAGGACAGAATATTAGGATGTCTCAAAGAGTCTTTTTGGAGCGGTTATTAAGGATTTCTCAAATATGTAGCAGTAGATTAATTTTAAGATTTGTTTGAAAGATTTAGTAGACAAATTGTTCTAAGGACATTGTAGTGAAAGTTGTAGGTCCAAAAGGTTTTAACGGCTTATAATGGAACTGGGGGAAATGTTAATTTTTTAGTTATATTAAGATAAATTCATACGCTAATATTAAAACAAATTAATTTATTAAAACAAATTATGATAAATAAAAAATTAAAATGCCTCGGCTAGCTCAGATTTAATTTAGCAATGCTTAATATTTTTAAGGGCCATTTATGTGGGTCATTTTGTGCAAAGAAAATCAGTCATACACAATTTTGAAATTGGCCCTGACACAACTGAGATTGTTGCGGCCGTAAGCAGCTGCGTCCTTTGTCGGCGCAGGTAACCTGAGGCCCACCTTCCATGAATTATGGTCGTAACCGATAGTTACTTCCAGGACAATTTGCCTTCTCTCTGGCACTACTGCCAAACTCACTTGCCGTGTCTCGTGGTCTAATTCACACACTGCTCAAAAACTCCCTATGTCATCTCCTCTGACTTCCTTCTTCTTCAAAATTCCTCTCCAGGCTGCTCTCAACTCCGTCTCCTCTCAGTCTCCTTCAAAATTCCTTTCCCCATTGCCTGTTTCTCTAATTATTTTCGTTTATGGCCAACTATCCACCATGAGGGTTGCTACCATATCACATGAAACCCTGCTCCAATTATATTTCCAGCTTGACCCGCGGTAGTCAATCAGAGTTCGCGAAGAGAGAAACGACCTTCGAAATTCCAAAGTGGTTTTACGCCCTGAGCAGGTAATGTCTGCTAATCCCCGGAACTAAGGATTTCAAACGTTTCGGATCACTCATCCCCGTCTGATCGGCGTCTGGGCTGGCATGCTATTGCCGTCAGATTGGCACTAGTAAGGAATTTCAGTCAGAGAAATTGCTCAGAAACACCAATGCCAGTATAAAATTGCAATGGGCATCTTAATTCAGTACAGGCTGATTATTTTCATTGATTTCTAGGATTGTCTTCACAGATTTTAGCTGCGTCTGAGACTATGAGATTGGAAGAAAAACGAGAAAGCTGATCCCGACAGTTGCAACTTGGAGCGAGGATCCAAAAGGCACCACCAACAACCAATATACAGATTCATAAGCTGAAAGGTGATGAACTATGATTCACGTTTTTCGTCACTGGCTATCTAATTGAACTTGAAATTATATGCTAACTTTTAAGAGTTTTTGCTCCCTAGATGAAATATCATTGCTCTCAGTCGAGTTTTAATCAATTTTTACATATATATATATATATATATTGAATTGTTTTGACATCCACATCCCTCCCCATTTTCAATTCCCTTCCTATCTTATTAAAGGGGCCTCTTTCAGGATCACCCCTCTTAATCCCAAAACAATCTTCTGTTTTCTAATTAATTAAGCATGTCATTATAATAATTATTAATGATAATAATTTACCCTCCCACTTTAAATGTACATTTACTTATATTTAATCCTATTGAATTAATTAATTTATATCATTGAAATGGAACCCCACCACAATCACATCAGTCTTTTTAAACCCAATTCAAAAACAAATCGGCCATTTGCACTCGCCTGAAAATTGCCAACAATTAAAAAAACACTAAACAATTAAAGTTATAAATCAGTCTGAACAACTTCATGTGCGTAAAGTAATGTAAATATATTTCTTAATATGGTAAGTAATGAAAGCCGGTAACAAGGGAACTATTTATGTAAGTATTTACATAAATCGAATGCATTTTTAAATAACATATTACAGTGAGTATATAATGTGATAGCACTACTAATACTACACAAATAATAAAATATAGTATTTACAATATAAAATCAATAATTTAATGGTTTTAATTATGACTGCTACAATATTAACAAGGCTAGTAAGTTTACTTAAAATATACTGTTTTTCAGAATGATAATGATAATGATAATAAGAAACACTAATTCGTGACTGTTGCAGATTGTAGATATATAAAATATTACCTTAAATTATGGAAGTCTATATAAAATAATATAAAAAATGAAATATTTGCTTGCAGAAATACATAGTTTTATCACTGATAAAAAAATTCAGAATAATCGCAAAACCAAGCAGGAACTAACAAGCTTAATTCAAGTCTAAATTTATTAAAATATTTTCGTTTATAGTCAGTACGTCTGCTCGATGAACAAATGCACGCTTTTTACTCCAAGCTCTTGATTGTTGCGTTCCGTCTCTTTGATGTAAAAGGTAAACATTAAAAGTATTAAAAAACTAAATAGTTGACGCTTTTCGGTTCGCGTACATAATGCAACAAACGAAACAATGGACTACAATTGAGCCGTTATGCTAATATTGACCGAATTGGGAAGCTAGATGCTAACTTGATTACGTAATTTGAAGCCTTTTAACAGGCTTATCATGCATAATCTTTTATTATTTATTCCGTAACCTTGTATCCACAATTTTATATATTCATTATCAAAGTGAGGTCAGTTATATTTCAACATAAAATTTATTTAATTTTTCCCTACAAAAAACTAAAAAGTGTATTAAATGAAAACAGCCTATTCAACAGAAAAAATATTATGAACTTTTATTGAGTAGTTCACGACGTTTTGTTTATTAAATTTAGACCTCATCTGCTGTGATTAAAAATGGATTAAAAAATTTAAAAGGATGAGAATTGTTTGTACGACATGTACGTTTAAAGTTTCATTGTTTTTAATTTTTTGGTTCCAGTTCAATTGTCATCAGTAGAGTTTACAATTAAGGAACGAAATATTGTGTACTAATCTTGAAATAAAAGTTTCTATTATATTTCTTCTTAGACGAATAGACTGTTGTACTATTCATTTATTAACAAATAGATACTGTAACTAATTAAAATAGTATTACACCCCCTTTACTATATATAAATAAAGTCTCCTGATCGTCGTCGTAATTTAGTTCGTACACCTCAGGTTGCCACGTGGAAGGCAGGGACAAACGAAATCCAAAACCACCATCCAAAAATTAACAAAGGTTTATTCGTTTGAACAAAAGAAAATAAAGTTTTAAGTTCATGAAAATCAGTGCAAAACCGGCTCGAATTCTTGGCTCGCTCCGTTGTTCCCTCACAAGAAGGATCCAGGGCTGCTCAACCGTTCAAGTTGCTCCTGGTCGTGATCACACCTCTCGTGGCTCCCTTCCACCTTTCTTCCTACGTCACTGGATATCTTGGCTTTCCTGTCACCATAGCGCTAAACCGTGTATATATATAATAATAAATTCTTAGTTGAACAACGACGTCAAGTATGAATTTACTTGAAACTAGAGCCGGCAGCGAAAGGATAAAATAAACAATTCTTTTTTGTTAGCTTACCTTGATATGTGCTTCTTCAATAACTCAATTCTTAATATTTTATTTATTTAGTTATTTAAAGAACATATAAATGAAACTGTTTACGAAACACATTAATCAGTTCCTTTTCAACAGACGAACGTTGGTCTTCTTCCAGATATCATTAAACAGTTGTCCACTGATTGCACAAGCAGCTAACTTATTAATAATTCCTCCATATATATATGTACAGGAAATGCAAAGACACATACTTTCAATATTGCTATGAATTTGTGTTATAATTTCGTATTAATGTGTAGTGTAAAAACATAGGAAGGTGAGAGGATAATAATTTATTGAGTTCCAAAGTTGGTCTACAATTATTATAACTGAGAGGGTTCACTTACTCTATTATTAATTAAAAGTTTTTATATTTACTTGTGGGGAAAATTATACTTTTGAAGAAGAAAGAAATAATAATGCACAAATGAATTTAAAAAGTAGACATTTATTTTACAAGAACAGAATTTAATAAATTAAACTAGTAAATCCCAGAAGAAAACATAATGAATTTACACGGAAAGGTTGAGCAATAATAAATTTATGATTTACATGAAAGGGAATAGTAATAATAAATTTTGTATATACCTTATACATTATATTAAATTCAATATCAGCGATACCGTAGAAGACTGGTACTTCACTGTCTGATGGCGTTTTGCTTCAGTATGCATCGGGACGACGATTTGGAGACACCCGAAGTCGTTAACTACATCGGATGATCTGGCTGCCTGCCCAAAATAGTGGAAATTTCTACTAAAAAACCTACATCTGCTGAGGTCTCAAGAACCCTACCTCTCTGTCTCAAAACTTCTCTCCACGTCACCTCGTAGATGCCCAGAATTTCTTCCTCCTCTTTCCAGTAACCAGCCGGCTGCAATTTCAAATGGTACCCATTGGCTGGTATTTGCACGATTGCAGCCAATAGCAGACCATTGTTTCTAACTGTCCACGTCTAGCTTCCGACATGGAGAAAGCCAATATTACTTGAATTAGGGATAGATGACACTTATTGTCCGTAAAAGATCTTTTCCGTATTGTGAAGAGAGATTGGTCTCAATTGTCCGAGGAAGGTCCGTTTGTATTGTTTGAAGGCAAGGTGTAAGCGCTGCCCACGCACACACAAAAAATACGTAGCAGCCATCAGATCTTTCCTCGCGCGATTTTATTACATTACAGTAGTGAGACAAATAAAAAGTCAGGATCATATATAAAATTAAGAAGGTACGTAAAATTTATAAGTGAACGAATCCTCACAAATATTTGCATAAAGAATTTAAATTAGAACAGGTGCAGTGTTTTAGAATAATATGATCCAGAAACTTGAAATTTGATTTGTCGACCCACACATTGCTTTCCGACATTTGTGAGACAAATGAAAAAGGTTTCTGTGATGTTCTATTTTCGTCAGTTACAGAAGCATTGTATTGCCGATCTCAACGAGCTGTAAGGCCAGACGCAGACTCATATTGCAACCTGAGAGTTTTAATCAATTTCAAACGACGCTGGAGCAATTAAATCGACCGCGGTATAGACGAGTGTGGCTGGATTGTAATTACTGTAATTCAACACTGTCTGGGAACTTGAATGCCACTTTGTGTAAGGGAAGGAATACCGTTTGTATTAAAAGGTGGAATAAAACATAAACCAAATTAATATTTTTCTCCTGATAAAGATTTATGACATATTATTTTTATTTAGATAAAGTGAACAAGGGGATACCATTTTTAAATCTAAGTGAAACACCCTATAAAAAATTCAAATTAAGCGGAGAATAATGAAAATATTATGTGTGCTAATAATATATTACGTGTACGTGTCGTTCAATCGCAATTTTGCTACAATGGTGACATTTCTTTTTTCAGAACTTGCCAATTATTTTGATTTTACCTTCCTGGACCATTTAATTTATGCATTTTGTATTGCTAATCGATAATTCACTGTAATATCTTATACCAATTTTCTAAATCAAACCTTAATAAGAATAAAGAATCACGATCAATTCTGTTTATTAATTATAAAAGTTCTTATCAATAAATAAATACGCCTTAATTCCAGAAACAAATTAATAGAAAAAAACTGAATGTTTCATACATTCCAAACATATAGAAAAATAAATTTAATATTGATGAATTGTACAAGTATAATAAAACAAATTTGGTAAGTATGTATTTCCTGTTATATTACGTAATTTCAAAAAAACAATATATTTTTGAGAGAAATTTCTAAAACTTGTGCTTTTTATGCAAATCACAATCGAACAAATTATTTTTGAGTTCTATCTCGAAAATTTTATTACATAATAATATAAATAGTAAAAGTATAGTGTTTATTTTTTAGTCATTTTGTTAGTTTCAGTGATTAATTCGTCAATTTACTTGCAGAAAATAATATCAATTTATGTACATTAATAATTACTTATCTACAGAAATAGACACTCATTGTTACAAGCTGACGTATGAATAATTACTTTTGTGATGAATAGTAAATAAACGTTGTCTAAGGATAAATATTTAAAACACTTTTGTTACATCAAAATTTTAATATAACACTGAAGAATTAAATATCACTCCAGTTAAACCTATACTTGACCACCTACAAGGGTAGTTTCAACCTGAATTTTTGACCTCCTTTTCTTTATCAAAATTAACACTTAAAGGAATTACCTGATAAGTCCCAAATATGAGGCGAAACGTCACTTTAATTAAATAGAAATTTTGTCTGTAGTTGGGGTCGTAAATTTATTCTATTTAATTATTGTGAATTACAGACGTTAATTGATTTACTATGAATAATTTATATTTCTTAGATTACTATAAAAAATATTTTTAATTGTTTTATTCAGGTAGGATACTTAATTTTCTGTCTCATTATACGGGATTATAATGTAAATAAAGTCAAAAATTATATGTGATATATCCTTTCCACTTTCTAGAAGATTTATTACCAGGTGTTTAGCATGTATGGAAAATTTATCTACTCTATTCTATTCCCAAAGTTCGGATTTAGCAGACGGATCAGAGATGGGTGAAAGTTTGCTAACTTATGAGTAGTAAAATCATTTATAAGAAAATCTACCACGTTTAATTATGTCTTCGTATGCTTAATCCAACCTAATTGAAAATTAGGATTCCGAAAAAACTTTTTTATTGAAATTTTAAAAAAGCAGTTAATTAAGAAACGTTTTAATCAAATAAATACACGTATTTAAAATGATTGATTAATAGATTCCTTAAAATATTATTATAACTATTCTATTTTTAAAACCTTTCCTTTAAGATTTAAAAAGTAAATTTTCATAATTTAACGTTACAAATACTTATTATTTTCAAATTTTTCATAATAAACGTTTCCAGTATATAAAAAATATTACCGTTTAAAATTATATCAGAACAGGATTTTATAACTTTAGTAGTTATGTCATCTGCGAAAAGGACGAAATTTTCAATTAATATGACGCAGCTCATATCGACAATAACGATATTAAATAACCGAGGATCTTTTCACACATTTAATTTGATTACTTATAAGGTTCCTTGTATTTAACATATTCAACTAAATAATTTTCATAAAATTATGATAAAGACAGTGCAGACCAGAAAATACCAAACAATTTGAGCGCATTTAATTATTGTAAAGTAACCTTTAATACAGAATTTAGTATGAGGACTATCAATTTAATATCAATTTTCTTGAACAATTTAAAAGAAACTTGGCATACGATAGATAAATTTGTGTCTCATTAATTAATTTACATAATTTATGTCATGACTCCAGCTTCACTTTGGGATTTTTTTAGTCTGACTGAAGCTACTTGCTTTTATTTTATACTGAAACGTGGAGGTAATTATATACGAAACTATGCAAACACCAATCTAAGTTTGAGTGTGAGGTTTGTTCCAATATTTAATAATTCATTCCAAGTGTACTCAGAATTTCATCTACCTTCGAATAGAAATTTGTCATCTGAATACATTTATATATGCCCCAGGGCCTCTATGCACTTTTTGATGTTATTGTGTGTACTCCTTCTTATATATTATGTATCATTCGATCATTCAAAATATGAAAATAAACTCTTCCAACGCTTCTGAGAAAATATTGATAACGATTCATTCCTGTATTTCCAATGAATATTATCAACGATCTCTTAACTTCAGTACACTGCTTCTCTGACTGATATTTGTTTAAACTTAGTTATTACAAACTTTCATTTCGGATAAGAAATTTCAACACTGAATTATTACGTAAAATAACCTACATCACAGACTCTAATATCTTATTTAATTCGATCTCAGTAAGTAGTTTAATTTTTTGGAAAATTTATAACTAGACTTCACTATGTCCTTAAGAGAACAATCGAATTACGAGTACAACCCCCACATTTCGTTTAACAAAAACGTCGCTAACTGCTTGGTACCATTTTTTTTAAAAAATATGTGATTATTTATGGCAAAATGTACGTGGCATTTATGTCACGTAAGTGCTAAGGCGAACTTGTTATTATAAATTGATGTGGAATGGGAGGTAATTTCCGAGCTGTGTCTAATTTCAGACCCACCCTAGTACTTCCCTTAATTATGGGGAATCAAACCTGTTACGAAAGCTAACAATCAATTATTGCGGCCGTTGGGAGAAATATTAGTTTCGTAGTGTTCCAACATTACCGCTTTTTGAAGCCACGTAAAGCGTAACCTTCTTTGGGATATTTCTCATGGGGGACATAACAGTGCCTAGCTAATCGTTTCACTGTCTCAAATGAGAACTAAAAGCTGTCAAAGGAATGACTAACACGAGGGTTAACACACTACTTTTTCATATCAAGATGATAATGACGATAAATAACTATTCGTGTTAAATGAATGTTACATAATCAGGCCTCAACTTTTTCTTATCATAAATTTATTTTAGTTAAAGAGGTAAGTTAAGAACTACGGGCGAAAATACAGTAGGAAATAATTGTTTCGGCTTAGAGAAAATTATAATTACCATTTCTGAAAATTTAGAAATGCTATTATAAACTACATAAATTTATTAATGTGTTTCCCAAGATTTGACAATCAGGTTTCAAAATTACTTTCTACTTTGTTAAAATGCAACCTCCGTCATAACATTATTTATTGAAGTGATATTACTGCGGTCCATTTAATTATCCTAGTTTTAAAAGACATCAATTTGTGTATTATTAGGGTATCAATTGTAACGCGCCTGATGTTATTCTGAAATTGCAGTAGATTTTTTAAAGAGTGTTTATTTATTAATTAGAATTTAATTTAGAATGTTTTAGATAGGAACAGGCTCCAACAAGCTGTGGAAGGTGGACTCAGGACGTGGCGGTCAAAATATATTAAGTATTTAAAGATTTTCGAGATTTTTGAGAGGTTCCAAATTTCATGCGTGACGTTTTCGTAAATAATGTTCGATGACTTCCGCAAAACACACCGTTGAAAACTCCACCGAAACGCTAATTTTGCTTCCTATAATGTAGTACCTCAGGTAAAGTGAGAACGCCTGTTTAATTTCGACTGTACCATTACAGTGTGGTGGAAGGGAATTGACGCAGATTTGCTGGGATTAATGCTGCGAATGTGTATATTTAGAAAGAAATTACTTTACATAAAGTTTTTTCAGAACTGGTGTGGCAACTATTTTAAATAAATAATATATATATATATATATGGTGTATTTATAATTTGATTTAAGACTAATTTATTCGGAACCGTTTTCCCATACTCGGTCTCCTCAAAGACAACGAAAAAATGGGTAAACTTTTAATCAATTCTCTCCTCACCACTGTTATAATAATCGTCGATCACATTTAATCCGGACTACAATTTATAATAAAATATTTTGTGCATAATTTTAGTGATGCTTTCAAAAAGTCAGTAATTGTAAAAAATCTTTAAACGTTAATTAGGTGATCGTCTGTTTTAGAGAGGAGAGTGTATATTTGACCTCAAATACTTTGGCTTAGGTTTACTTCAGAGAGATAAGTGTTCAGTTTATTTTCAAAAAGGTAAGAAAAAAAATACGATTATGACTGAGCAGAAATAATGTGTGTTTGTTTTGCGGGTTTGTATACATGTAA
This sequence comes from Eucriotettix oculatus, assembly GCA_034510155.1. NCBI lineage: Eukaryota > Metazoa > Arthropoda > Insecta > Orthoptera > Tetrigidae > Eucriotettix > Eucriotettix oculatus. The sequence continues at coordinate 57,560,565 of CM067376.1, forward strand.
TATTCGCAACTTGTGCCGGAGAGTATGCAAGGATGAGAACGTCAGGGCAAGTAGTGATGTAGCGTGATTGGAATCGAGGGCAGCCTGGATATGTTTATGGGGGGAAGATGTTTGATTTGCAGAGTGCTGGCGGGGTTCGATCGGCAGCCTGCTGACTCGCAGACCACTTGACTCCCCCTATATCCCCCCTGGCTGGGATATTATCTACACTGCACTACTTGTTCCTTTAAGAGCCATCCTCGGCCTGTACAATAGACCCTAATTTTAAGCTAATACTATTGACAGTATGCAGCGATTCGTAAAAATACGCCCCTTGAATTATATATTCTTTTGAGAAATCAGGTATCATGACAAAGATTCAGTAACCGGGCATAAGATAATTAACCTAAAAGCATTACGTTCACATGTAATCAAGTCTCTCCACCATGTTTAATATATTTAAACTTACTCCTCAGTTTACTCTTATTTTTACTATAATTTTTTAAAAAAACGAGTTAATTTATTTAAAACCTGATATTTCTCTCAAGATCCGATTATTTATAAACAGAAATAACATACGGTTCATATTGAAAAGGTACTTTTTGGGATCAGAATGGGAACTTTAATGTTTTGTAATGGTTAAAATTAAATATTCTCTACAATAAAATTCAGTGTTTGTGTGTATGTGTGTTTCTCACACAAATGTAAACGCTTGTGCTTTGTAACCTGAATTAAACCCTGCAGGAGTGAAACACGAATATCACCTCTTGGGACCGGGGTGGAGAGGGTGGAAAGCATAATACGTGTAGAAACGACCGATACTTGCGTCGAAAAATTATTTTTCAAGGACTGTTACTTTAATAACGTTTCACCCAATGTTATTGGTGTATAATCTCCAATTGCAACGATTTCGTGGGGAGTGGACGGAAGTTTAATAAAAATAACGTCACAACAAGTGAGATTTGTGTCTAATTCGGGGATATATAAGTATATTGAATTTACTTCTGACATTTAACATGCTGTTTAAGTTGAAGTTCACCCACTTGGGGTGGAACAATTTGAAAGGAGATAACAAAAATTGCAAGGGTAAGGCACTACTTCCATTCTTACAGGCGAGGGTTTGAGAAGACAGAAACTTAAAAAAAAGTGTAAAATGACCGATATTTTCATCGAATAACAATGTTTCGGGGTCAATAACTTTGAAAACCGTTATATATTTGTCTTAGGGTTATGAAAGTCGCTCGGATTTCAATACTGTACAGGGCTAATATAAACAAATATCCCGCAATGCCGGACAAACAGCTGGTTTTAAGGAACACGCGGGAAATTCACCAATTAAGCTGAACTTTATTGGCATATAACGCGTTCGGAAGTGAAAATAGCTATGTTAGCGTAGGGAAAGTTCACAACATTCCAATATTTTTACCGAGGTAAAAATAGATGGAAGGAAACGGTGACTTCATACTGCGAGCGAACGTAAAAAAATATTTGGCCAGAAAGTAACGACTGGCGATCTTGGAATTCTAAAAGGGGAAAAAGATGAGGTTATGAAAAACTAATCATGAGGCAGTGGAGATCATTTAGATCTGAGCATGCAAATAGAGAAATTAATTCTAGCCTACTCTCACGTCACGTAAAAATCATTCTAGCTATGGCAATCAGCAAATAGAAAACAATCGGGTTAATTATTTACAGTGAATGAATTTCATTCGGGATTATTATAGTAATTAAATCATTCTGGCTTAGCTTGTCAGCAAGTGCTTTTTGTCCTTGCCATTGAGACAAAGCAATCGGCGATAAGGAAAAACTCACTGGCCACCATGTAATGATGTGCCCAGAATCCTCACAGCGTCCTCACAGCCTAGGTGACAATAAAGAGTACTGCGGTCACGGTAGCACTGGGTACAAAAATTATGCTAAACTTCATTCGACCAGCCCCAGAAGCATTACATCTTGTAAAATGTAAATAAATTCAACAGTAACGATTTTGTTTCGAATAGTTAATGGTATCGAAAGAGCTGATGGCATACTACGCGGGTCGCTGACTTTCTGAAAATTTAAGTATTCAATTATTATTTTTAATTCGTTTCGAAGATATAATGAAACACTATCGTTCAGTATCAGGAAATCTGGCACAACCTCGGTGGATTGCGGAAGAATTAAATCGGGAACATCTAGACGCTATCGGTGCACCCAAGATTCGCTTCACGCTTGCAGCGGATGGACTTGCACTGCCGTAAACATCAGGAATCAGACCATCATCCTGTCAGCAGGACGGATTTCACACTAATTCGACCGTACAATGGTAAAATAGCTTCATTGCTTAAATTCATTTACAGAATTTATTTTGTAAAGTCACATCTTGGTTGTACGTTGCAATAATCTTCCCTCACATTACTTATAATACAGATATTTCATACCAGGCAATAAACTATAAAATTTATTTTGGTCAAAACGAAAGATTATATGGTGTGTATACATTTAAATGTGGGAATATGTGTAAGCGAAGCAGATACGGTTAGAACACTATAATGAATATGTAGGGGGTCATATAAATTACTAATTAAATAAATTGTAATATTTTATAATAATAGCAATAAAAAATTTACTTTGACAAAAACAAACATATATACAATAATAATTACAATTTCTTAATGCTTCAATATTCACGCCGGCACTTCTTTTCAGTAATAACTACACATACATATTTACAAAAATTATTAATATTATATTCTTAAACACTAGCAATTTTAAGACTCATCTCACAGTCGCACTTTATGGGCCTTCTCATAGAACAGATATTTCATTACACTAAACCACTCGGATCTGGCAGCAAACAGAAAATTACAAAGAGTTACAGATGCAGTAGTTTACCTAATCGTCTTAGTGCAGGTACCAGCTCCTTCCTCGTCATTTCTCCAGATCGTCACCGCTCTCCAACAATGTCCTCCAAAATCTGTCTCAAAATTCCATCTCACCGCTCTCTACTACCAATCTCTCTAATTTACTCTCCATCAATCTCTTGGCACCAACCTGTGTCACCATCAATCACCACAATCTCAACATCTCTCCAACAATCTGTTCTTCATTCCATTATCCACCACCAATCTCATCAAATCTCTCCTGCCTCTTTAAAACTTCTTCCCCACTTCTGCGACACCTACCACCAAGGTGGCAGGGATGGATCCCCTCCAATAATATCCATGGTTACACTTGGGGAAAACATGCCGCTCGGTAGCCAATTATCACACAATTTTGGGAAACTCCCAAGTCGAGACGCCGAGGATAGGTTTTATAGCCCAAGTGTCACCCGCTGTATCCTTTGTTTTGATTACGCCGCCAAAGCCCGAGCAGATATATCTGTTCGTTACAACACATTGTGAAGCAAGTGATTGATGTGTCCCGTAAACTTTTCAAAGAAATTCTTTGTTTGGTTTGTATTTATTGTATAAAATATAATATTTATTATGAACCGTATTTTCTAACACTTGTGTCACCGTACGTGAAACATGACTGGACTTGTATATATGTGGCGCGTTAAAGTCTTTTAAAATATCAATAAAAACTGCTTAATTTATTATGCTATTTCAATTTCTGTCTCCGACCTCCTTGTCGTAGTAGTTAGCGTAGATGCCTTGCACCACAGAACTCCCGGGTTCAAATCCTGGATGGGCTTGGACGTTTCTGTTGTTTGACTAACAATATTCGGATGTCCCTACATGAATATAAGATCCCCTAATCGTGTACAGTTGCTAATGGCCTAGGCGTGGGTGCACCTATAAACCAAAAAACCGAAAGAAAATAATTCTATCTGTTAGAACGATTAATCCAATTCGTAGGCCAACATATACAGTAGAAATTAGTCATAACTAGAACCGGGTTATAACAATTTTTTATTGCTTTCCATTGAAATAATGTTTTTTGTGTATTCATTCAGATGTATGACCATACAGATCTGCTTGCTGGGAATGCAAAAAATAATTCCAAAACCTGGTAGAACGTATTGTCAATAGGTACTGTCCATTGATATATTAAATAATTGTAGGTGTGTAGCACATCTACTAAGCCAGATAGTAATATAAATTTGCAGAGGATAATTTGTTGCTCGCTGAAATTTAAATGAAAGTAGCTGTAACTATTCATGTAGATATTTTAAATTTAGAATATATTGTTTATATATTTTAATTAATTAAATGATTACTTTTTTATTTTATTTATCCAACAGCTGCTATTCTGCAGCTGCCATACGTTCATTGGTATCGTCCATTCTGATTAAACCCGCCAGACAACACTGCCAGACAACATTTAATTATTACATCGTTAGTTGTATTGTGTGAACTTGTATAGTGTTTAACTGCATTGAAATCCGAATTCTATTGGAACCCAATCGCAATGCTGAAACTCTATGTAATAAGCCCAAATTTATATGTTATGAGAATGTATGTGGTTTGAATAATCTGCTTCTTTGACGTCCATGATAACGCGATATATTATGTAAAAATTGTGACATTTTACTTGCACAATAGATTAATAGGCCACGATTTGAAACATGAGGGTCCTGTAGAGGGACGTGCGTGGGGTACGAAGAGAAGACGGAGGCAATGATGGAATACGCTAAGAAAATTAGGGAGAACGTGGGATGTGGTAGTTAAGTAGAAATAAAAAGGAATAGGTTAACATGGAGGATTTCATCACACCAATCTAAGGACTGAAACCTACAACAACAAATATTTACACAATTGTACGTATAATAGATTTATGATCAACACTTCATTCTACCGCAGGAGCGTGAATTTCAATGACAGAATTATTTGAATGATCAGTGATCAGAGACGAAAGTGAAGCAGCCGTAGAGCGAAGTAGATAATGTTAATTAGGAGCTGCTTTCCAGATGAGACTGAGTTCCTTACCTCGCTTGTACGTAGCAGCAATATGGCTTCTCCCTGTCCCAGATTGCAAGTCCGTAATCCGTCTGCGTCCCACTGCACTGACAGGGATTTCCTCGAAGCCACGGGTAAGGCCAGTAAGGCACTAGCTCAAGTTCAACTGACTCTGTAAACCATTCATGCAGATTCTTCAAAGAAACTCCTTTGTGAAAAAGTAAACATTGCCATTTTCTAACTGAAATATTAACAATCGCGTACAAAGCTTATTTTGACTAATAAGCTGTTATTAGATGCGTCCATAATAATTGCGGCTTATTTGTTTAGTTACTCTTCATAAAAATAACCCTCTATTTTCAGTTAGAAAAAAGGTGTACCGAAAATAGTATTCATGTTTGCCATATTATGCTCTATCACTAAGAGAAATGTAATGCAAGGCAACCATTTCTCGATCTTGACGATTATTTTGGTTTGGCGAAGGAAAAATCGGTAAACTGTAAGTTAAAATATATTTCACGAAGGTGAAGTCCAGGATGAAAATCTAACAGATGAAATTTCGACGATCAGGCACTTTTGGAGCAATGGAAGATGACGACAGCTTGACAACGATAATGTTGGTCAAAGACTCAATGAGGTCCATTGGACCATCCTCCGTCGTCTCTAAAATCACGGAAAAGTATGGAAATTTTCTGTATGGCTGCGCTACAAAATCTCCCACAAGACCAAAGCCGAACTTGTCAGAATTTTCAACGATTTGAAGCAGCGAAGGTGAAACGTCAAAAGAAATTAGGTTTTCGTTTCATCGTGAGAAATACCAAAATACGTACTCTGTTGTTGTGGTATTCAGTCCTAAGACAGAAACGGAATCATCCACTGGCGTTATCACGTTAACTAGCCATGAATAGATCTATTTGTTGAGTCGTTCAAAGTCGATTCACTCACTACTACACTTCGGTTCTAAGAATCCCCTCCGATTCTATTCCCAGCGTTGAAAATTAATTACTTTGGTAAGTAAGCGGGGCGGAACAGTGATCACCACTGCGTCACTTGTTTTTCTTTTATCAAATTTTCCAATACTTTCTTGATCTAAGAATAGAAATTTCTTCACTAATAATCGAATTTACATCTCTAATCTTCAGTATTTCCCCTATATTTTCATTCTTTCTTTTTAGATTTCTTTTCTGAAAAGATAGAAAAATACTCCTAATTTTCCCAATTTTTTCATGCTTATCGTATTTTTATTTCGAATATTACTCCTACTTTTCATTGTGATTATCTTTTTCGGTGTATCTAATTGGCGCCATAAACAGACGGTCAGATTACAGATAACTTGATCAATGGCATCTTTATATTAATTTGTCGATTTCTCTATCCCAAGAATGAACTGTGATTAGTTTTCTACTCCGTTGATCTGTAATTATTGAGATCTTTCCAGTCTTCCAACACAGGCTCCGCCCAGTTTTGACTACAGCGCCATCAAATTATTTTTTCTTTAACGGAATTTTAATTATCTAACTATCTTTTTCTGCCAGTCGACTTGGAAAACTATTCTATAATTTACTATCTAATTCACTTTCTTTGAATTCTTTCTATTTTTTTGTAATTTGTGGTTTTTAGACGTTTAATCGTCCCCTCTACTTTTTTTAGAGAACGATTCTTTTATAAGTATTGTTTCTTTGAAGCTGTTCTCGGTTCTTTGTCCCACCTCTGCTTCAAACAGGATTTTTGTTATTGGCCGAATGACGTCGATGAGCGTCAACAGTGGCGGATTTTGGACGAAAAGGGTGAGTGGCAAATGCAAACTGCGATTTCTGTCTGGCTCAACTTGACTACTTTCAAGCTGCAGTCGAGGCAAGAAGACCACGCAAAGGTACTTGTTCGTTTTCCACTATTATAATGTTCTCTCACGTGTTGAGCATAGTGTCGTGGACGACCACCATGTTCTTCCACAGCAGTAGCATATCTAATCGATCACTGAAAAAATGGCACGTGAAATAAGTTTAGGTCCATTCTGTGGCTGTCGCCAAAGAGTGGATTGCTTCCAAGAACAGTAGGAACATCATCAGAGGAATCGACCGGCTGTAAAGCAAATGGGAAGCAGTAATTTAAGTATATGATGAATATTCTCCGGAGTAATCATTTAAAGATGTTTATGTTGTTATTGTTGAATAAAATGTGTTGATAATTATGCACCAGCCCATTATTATAAAAGAGAAAATGGTTGTATCCATATTAATATATTATATGTGTGATTTAATTATTGAAATTAAGCAAATAATCAAAGCTCGTAGTACAATTTTTTCTTCAAGAACAGAAAATTACTAAGACCAATCAAATATTATTCGCCGCCCAACTCTAGTGAAAGATGAGAAGACGTCATTCCACCGCACACAAAATGCACTCATTAGTGTCAAAATAGAAAGCGAAGAACGAAATCAGTTCCTCGAAGAGGCTCTCGGATAAAGTGAAACTGCATAGACAGAATCATTACCTCGTTGCGGAATAGCACCGGAGAATGTTTCGGCAAAATGGCAGGTAATGGGTCGCAGAAATTATTCCAGCATTGCAAGAATGGCGTCGTAATGTAAAATGGTAGGGTAGCTTCCTCCCCAGTCCTTTCAAGTTTCCCCGTTTTGCAGTAGATTGTAATTGCTGAAAAGGGGGCGCCAATACACAATAATAACACACTTATTCCCGAAGACATAATGCATGTTTACACTCTACATGCAATCTAGTCCTATCATTACTTTGATGCTGCAATCTAAATCCTTAACAATTAACTTAGTGGACATAAAAATTATAAAATCCGGCAGAATCAGAACTAATCATGATGTTGAAACACACGTTGCATCATTCCGCAATTTTGAAAATGATAATGATTTAAGTTATTGTTGCCCGTTTGAATCGGCGTCATGGCTCACCATTGTGAGTGAAACCGTTCCTTAGTGATTCCTTTTCAAAAATAATAGTTACGAAAGTCAATGATTTCCACTCTCAGAAATTTTAGTCCTTGTGAAAACAAAAACGAAAATTCACTAACAGCAAAATAATCAGTGTACGATCACTAAGTTGCTACGAGGAAAATCATTAGTTAGCGCATTGGAGAAGCCTTTTTCCTGTCACTTCCCGTGAAATATTTGAAGGGGATTTGTCGTTGGAACATATTCGCAAATCACCACCATATTTCCATTAGAGTAAAATAAGTTAACTTGTCAGCATCAAATAATCAGTATGGAGTAGATGGATAATTAATATTTACTCTAAGCTTGAAACAAAACAAGATAGCTCTGATCAGTTTTTTTTAATAAATGCAGGATTATTAGATTATTAAGTATCAAAAGTGGACCACATCGTTGTTGTTGTGATAGGCAGTCTAGTCAACAAACTGGTTTGGTGTAGATTTCTGTATTAATATTTTCAATTCCACAGAACTATTGATGCTCACATCCAGTTCTGAGTAATATATTCTAGTCTCGCGGCTTATATTTTATTTCTTACTCACGTACTCTAATATGGGAGCCAATAGTGTATTCCATGTTTCAGTCAATGTTGTTCATAATGTTCTCTCCTCACGAATTCTATTCAAGACTTCTTCATCTGTAACTCTGTTGGTCTATCGGAAGCATCACATTTGAATTGTTTCAATTTTATGGTAATGGTGAGTAGAAATTATGCATATGAAATTATTTAAAATAATCTGTGATAAAATTAATAAATAAGAGTTGAATCGACAAAACGCAACTTGTTAAGCAATGAAGCGTGAATAGAGTTGCTACTAATCCTCTGTCCAGACAGGAGTCCTGATACCTGCTGTTCGGACAGCCCATCCGTAATCACTACTTGATTACACTAAATAATACAGCAGAGAAGATACAACAGAATATTCCAGAGCAGTAATTTATTGGTTTAATGGATTTCTTGTGAAACAGTGATTTACTGTGATTTTTTACTTCCCGAGGGAGTTGTTGTGGCATTCAGTCCTAAGACTAGTCTGATGCAACCCGCAAATCTTTTCATTTTCGAATAACTACCACATCCCCCATCCTTTCTAATCATCTTAGCGTATTCCATCCCCTTTCTGTTCTAACCCCCACATACTTCCCGCCAATGCTAATTTTTCATGACTTATGTCTTAAAACGTGGCTTTTAATCAGTCTCTTCTCTTGGAATACGTCCTCCACATTGTTCGCTCTTCTCCTATTTTGCTTAGAACTTCTTCATCCTGATTTTCAGCATTCTCCTGTAGCACCACATTTTAAAGGTTTTAATTCATTTCCTTTCTGCGACTCCTCCAGTCCACGTTTCGCACCCATATAACGCCACACTCCATATGAACATTTTTACCAATGATTTCGTAATATTCACACTTATATTAATTGTACATAGAGCATTCCTTGCTTGTGGTGTCCTACATTTATGTTTAATATACTTCGACGACGCTACTTATTATGCTGCCAAGTAGCACAATTCCTTAACTTCCTTCAAAATATTCCTTGCCAATCAAACACCCTTTGTTTTCCACTTTTCCCATACTGCATTCAAATTACCTTGGTTTTCCCTCTATTGAACCTCATATTGAACTCTTTCTCCAGGACCAGGCTCATGCCATTTATTATGGTTTTCAAGTCTTCTTCGAACTCTCCTTTGTGGTGTTTGGTCTTTGTTTACACCGCAAAAATATTGTTATAACAAGAATTGTTAAATAATAAAAAGAGTATATTTAATTTGAATATATTCCATTTAATTATAATGATATTACATTAAAAAATTTCCAAAAGAAATATAACTCAAATTAAGTTTTAATAAAAATATAAATTTACGAATAAAATGTATAATAAAATTGGCTCAGTCGGTAAAGCAAAAAGAATCTATGCAGCTTCTGTAATAAAAATCGCGAATCAACGAGAATGGTTTAAGTAGAAAGCCGGGTAAAAATGCCGTTACTAGATGTTCTGCGTGGTGACGTCGTTCTTTGTTTGCCGTTGCTGGATGTTCCTTTGCTGGACACGTCTCCTCTAGCGCCTCTTTTCAGATTAAATCTCCATCAAATGTTATCTTTTTGTTTTCCGTACTCCCATCAAATGAATCTTCTTTCTCGAACATGCCGAATTTAACTTTTACGCATGTTGCTTCTTCAGCCACTGCTCTCTCGTCCCGATTTTCTCAGGACAGCTCCCGGGACCAAGTGTGCACAATGCACTCCAGGCAATAAATAATGTTGTAAGCGGCGACGTTTCCCGCCCACTCGGACTCACCAAACCACCCTCGTTTTTCGTCCTGCTGTACGCAAATAACAAAAACTAAATTATTTTTGCTTTACCCGTTCAATGTAGGGCTCATGAGTCACCATACCTTTTACTACAATGTCATCAGAAAACCATAGGGTTTTTATTACTTCTCTTTGCAGTATGATTCCTTTTCCATATTCCGTTGTAACTTTCTTCGTCGCTTATATAAGGTCAACATGGGAAACATCCTTGTCTAACTCCTTTATTAATTTGTGCTTTCATTTCTTGATCTTCAATTATAATTACTGTTGGCTGCCTTCTCTAGAGCATTCTTTCTCAATATTTTATTCTTGTCTTCTTAAACGTCCTTAATATTGTGTTTTCACAATATCGAAGGCTTTTTCTAAAACTACAAAAGGCATGAACGTAGACCTGCTTTTTCTTACTCTATCTTTTTAAATTAGGCGCTTGTCTTGTCCCAAAACCAAACTGATCTGCTCCTAAGTCGCATTCTATTTGTCATTCCATCCTCCTATATAATATAATGGTGCTATAAAAGCCATTTAATTAAACTTGAACCATGACCTGTATTATTCAGAAATTTTATTCTATATCACCGAATTTTAATCCATAAGTATGAGCTAGTTGCCCGTATTTTTGACAGGTATATTAGCTATTAACAAAAACTTTTGTACAGAAGATTCTGTATCTGAGTCTACACTGTTAAATAAAAACAGTTTTGGCGTGTAATACTTTTAAAGAGCGTATTTGAAGACAATCTTTGTCATCGAAATGAGATCGGAAATTACTATTTGGAGGAGGTGAGAAATTATTTGTACTGCCATGTCTGATTTAGGTTGGCGAAGCTGTAATGAACGATAGGACCCGGCGAAATCGCATTGATATGCTCGTCTGTGACGGAAGCATCAAGATTCACCTGCAGGTCCGCCAGGGCGTGGACACCAAACACCGTTGGCAAATTAAGAAGTTCGTGACATTTGCACGCACTGCTGCAACTTCGTTCAGCCAACAAAGACAACATCAGTCATCATCGGCAGGGAGGGACTAAGCTTGACAATGTCGATAGAAAACATACACAGTTTTCTGCCGTTTGGAGATTTTTTTCCTGTTTCAAATAAAATTGGAGGCAATGTAGTAGATTTAACTGATAATCGTATATTTGCAAGTTTCTTTTGGTAACGGTCTGGGATAGAAAAAGTCGAAAGACTGTGAGTCAAACCGAGTGGTTATAGTATCGCGTACTAAGCGGAGGTCGTGATTTCGATTCTCAGTCCTAGAGCTTGTTCTGAATTAGAGAGGATTTGAAGACTATTTATGGCATTAACCCATTGATTTTTGTTGGACTCAATGTCGAATAGTTTTTAGAAATAAGATATAATACAGGAAGGGAGTTTAAAAAAAGAGAAAGGACCAGAAACGAGTCTTAATTTCGTTAGGTAGTGGCCAAACAAACTTGGAGCCGTTTTCTTGTCTCTTAGTCTAATGATTGGTGACTGTATTTCACGTCCTATTTTGACTGTGCAGGTATTGTTACTCCTAATAAACAAACAGAGATACGAAGAATAAAAAGTCTCTATTAATTTTTCCATTATCGTAGAGTTTTCCATGCATGATTTTCAGGTCGTTCAATCAATGCGGCGCAAGATTCCAATATTTAATTGCAGAAAAGTCTCTTCACCTGAGATTTTCATAACAATCGCGGTGTCTAATTTAGCAATGCCAATCAGGTTTGCTATAGAATTTCGTTTCTTATCATAAGGCTCTATTTATGGTCTTTGAAAACATTGTACATAATTAAATTATAGTAATAGTTAACTCGGCTGTTGAGCTTAATGTTTTAATATGATCAGGACAATTGTTAAATTACCTAATATTTGAAAGATTTAAAAAAATTAATTTTACATATCTTCTCACAGGGTGACTATAACAACATAGAGTTAATAATAACTTCTCATTGAGTATATTTATTATCGGCGTGTTCAGCCAAAAGGCATAATCAGCTGCAAAAAGCTATTTTACAATTATTAGAAAATTTATACAGCGAATAACGAACAACGAGAATTACCTGTATATAATCATTACTTCCATGTGAAATGTCTGTCCGATATAAAATTTCTCTCCAGTGTCAAGTTATTGCGTGGAGCTATTTCTAGTCGTGCAGCACCAAGAAGTGATTTATATGTCAGTTTGTTCCTCTCAGAGTGTTTTTATGTTTCTGAGTCTGGGTTTGCGCTTTCTAGTGAGCGTGTCGCGTTCTTAGTTATCTTACACTATGTCTTGTCTTCTCTAGTTACGTATTTGAGGATTATTTTACTTGATGTAATCTATGACCTAATGGTCGCGAAGACCGGGATTGAGGCTGCTGGAGAAGCGATACACTGTAACTCAAAATTCGGAATGTGTCATGCAAGGCGACAGTCTGCAGTCGCCCCGGTAGGCCCAGGCCCTCAAAGGGCTGTAGACTCTAAGAAGAATGACAATAAATCGAAATCAAATTATAGAAAAGGAATAAATCCTTTCTTGACTATACTAATATTATAAAATTCGTCAGTAATTAATAGTCTCTGGAATTTAAAATAAATTTTATGTTGGTGTCGAACACCACGAACGCTCGTAATCGGGTGAGTGAATTAAATAATTCTTACCACAACTTTCTTTTAAACAATTTAATTATTTATCTATATATATTGAAACATGTGACGAGAATTATACGATATTTCATTATTTAATTTTCACAGACATGAATAATAAACCATTCTCTGTCGGATAGAAGCTCCGTGTGGTTTACAGAACTAAATAGTATCGAAAATACTTCCATTTAACAGTGTCATTTAAATTTAAAAAAATTAAAAATTGGATAAACTACAATGGTAACATTCAGTCGTTAGCGCTATGCCATAAGCCATTCGTAGAGACAAGGGCAACCGTGTCTGTAACGGAATCAGCTTTTGTATAGATTTCATAATCATCCCAAAACGGGTGTAATTTTGGAAATCCGCAAAGTGTGAGAAACGCGGTTTTTAGATACAGTAAAGCTTGGAGTTGGGACAGTTGTCAGAGAGAGACGCGTCTCTGGTGTGCAGCCGTGAGGATCCAGTTATCAACGAATCTCCTTCGAGAATATTCAATGGGCTGGAACTTTTTCCGGCTGTTACAACAGAACTCCACGTCATGAAATTCGAAGTGTAAGCCTTCGTTTCCCGATTACTGCGATATGATAAGTTCACAACGTGCCTGTTAGGTCTCTAATTTTCATTTGAATGTCAGAACTCATCAAGAACCTGCTGAACTGAATAGATTTATGGCAAATTTATAGATAATGTTACGTAACTTTTTTTAAATTAGCTTACTGAGAATAATTTATATTTAAGTTAGACTATATGAGCGTGTGAGTATAATAGAAGCAAGCTACGATTAAGGAGACGTGTAGCTCAGCATTTCTCCTTAATTTGTAAATACCCGCTATGGATAATTAAATTGTATTTTAAATGTTTCATTAAATTTCCCCTCCACATACGCACAATCGATCTAAGCAAAGTCTTGGGCTCAGCTCAAGTATTCACGTGTCTTGGCAGAACGTTTATCCGTTTCGATCTCGAGGATCCCGTATTTTCAAAGAGGTTTGCCGCGTTAATATCTATGACCAAGTTAATTCTTCATATGTAATGGCGTCCCTCTGGAATTCATGAATAATATTTTCTGAGGAATCGGATAAGCGTTTGAATATGAAAGTATGTTACAAATTTAGTTTTAAAAATATGATAATATATAACTCTGTCCATCGTCTAATTAAATACAAATGAAGAAATGGTTTCCATAAGGTTTGATTTGTAGATATGCATTATTCATATGTATACGATTTTTTTTCACAACATGAGTAGTACAAGAATGCACATGTAAAATGCACTATATCTGAATTCTCTATAATCTTAAAGTTTGACGACCTTGCTCTCAATACCGGATCTATTTGTACACTCCTTGAAATATTGTGCAGCTGGTCTGAAGGCCAAATGGTCGGCCATTCAACCCATTATGCAGATTTAGATTATCGACGTTTCCCGATTGTAGAACCACTCGCGATGCTGTATTAGTCTCGTAATTGCCAAAAATCTTTATCCAAGTTGGATTGGTGACGTTTTAAAGGATATACGAGTGTCTGTTACTGTCTCCTAAACAGTTCTAAATATGATTAAATCGTAATCTCCTATTTCATCGCTCTCAACTGTTTGTCTTTTCTTAAAATACCAAAGCGACTATGGCATAAATTACAGTAACGAGTGTCAATGACTTCCTTTGATAAGTGGTGAATCGTTTAATAATTAGGTTATGGAAATATAATGTACTAATATTCTTAGGAAAAATGGTTTTCAAAGAGCCTGTGCTTATTCATAGCATTGGTCTATGTCTGTTAAATACGATTGCCTGTACTGGAGTACGACGACTACCATTTTACTTCAGTGAGCATAATTGTTGTAGGCATCGTTCTGTAATTAAATCGTATGGACAAGGCAAATGTTTATTCCTCTTGCAATATGAAAGCACGAGAGACCAATTCATGACGAATAGCAGGCGAATCATCTGGATTTTGAGAAGGTTAATGTCTAATTAATGCTATTATTTCCCTGCAGTCTTAACAAAACAATGCTTGTCATTTTGTATTCTCTCAACTTTTCCAAATTTACTATTGCAAGTAAGTCTGTTACTGTTTTGAACTGGGCTAATAAATAGGTCACGTTCTTCATTTTTTGGAAGGCACTATCCCGTTTGGTGGAGATAGGTCAACGTTGTGGGTGAAGGATGTTTCGACGGCAACCTTGGCCTTGTTGTCTGTTGCTATTCAAAACAATTCCGTCATGGTGTGCAGCCTGACATATGGCTACTGGCTGCAGGCTGTTTATTATTCAATAGAGCAGCTTCCGTGCCTTGATTTCTTTCAATTGTGAATTTCTTCAATGTCGTTTTTTTAAAATGTAGTTATTGTCCTTAAACAAGTCATGTTCTTGTTTCTGTTTCGCCAATGGGGTTCATTAGTTCTTATTCATTATCTGACGCATGCATTTTATTTACGACGACGATGAATGCAACACGACTAAAACAACTAAAGTGGACTTGCTACTGACGGTGAAGGCAGACTGACTGACTGGAACTGGAACAAATAAGAATAAAAATTCATTATTTCCACATTTATGCACATACAATGGCGAAAATACAAATAAACAGCAATGATGTCGAATATAAATAATATACGTTTTTAGTACCTTTTATACTATCATTTGCACTCACGAAGAAGATGTCTTTGTGTAAACACGTCAGTAGGTCATTATAAAGCGCGGGAACACCTGTTGTTTCGTCTCATAACTCATGTTGTCGCAGCTAATTGAAACAACTCGAGGCTCGCAACATTTTGAGTATACTGAATATTTATTGTCCGCAATGCATCTTTGACGCACATAAATAATCAACAAAGTAAAGCGATGATAAAGGGCGTGTCGAAAATTAACACGTATATCATTTTAAATGACACAGTCACAGAACGAGTTCCTTATATTATTTTAATAAACTCGCTAAACGAAACTAGTTTTTACGGCCAGTTGAGTAGACGTGAAACATTTCTATCAAAAGACTGGATGTCTCATATATGTTTCCTTTCAGCCTATTCTACAAGTCGCCTCAGGGCACAGATTCGATAAAAATCGTTGCAAAATATTCCTGCGCTTCCATCGGAAACAGACCTGATTGGAATTGCAAACCTTACGTCTAACACATCGTCTGTCCTTACACGCAACGAAAGTAAAGGAAAAAGCTTCGGTGATTTTATTTCCAGAAAAAGTCATTGCCTGTGTCCGTCGAGAAATAATAAAATTGTTTTCCATTCTACTTGTTGTACATGTGTTAAAATAAAGTCGATATTTCACGCTGGGAACAAAGTTAATAAATATTCAGGCAGTTGAAAAATAATTTACGTCCAAATATAAATTTTCATAACCTATTTGTTGTGATGACATGATGTAAACTCTATTTTTAATTTTTCTCTCAGCGTCAAGTTACCATTTAAGATTTGACTGCTGAAAGATTCATTTCGTACTGTCACGACGTCTGGTGTTACACTACTTTTATCCTCATGGACTCTATTAATTATCCAGAGTTTTATTCTACATTCTAAATTTAAACTGAAAGATAATGTAATCATTAAACGACGACTTGGCCTGGGCTCTGATTTGTTATTCCAGGCTTCTGTCGTGGAAAATGTATATCAGGACTATGTAAAGAAAAGCCTCCTCATATAACATTTTCTCCTTGTTTTTCTTAATAGAAAGTATTACGCGTAAATGATATGGTTTTACTTGGCGTTGCGTTGTGCTGGTCCAGATGCACCCACTGATCTGTACGCTGCGAAGGTTCCTGACCTTTCGCAACTGGTTCCTGGCTGGAGGCCTGGAAGGAGCGCCACATGAAACTATCCAGGCGAGCCGACTCGTCATAATCGCATTATCGTATCCCAAAAGTCGGACAACCCTGGGAAACGGATTACGAGCCGCTTGCAGCAACATCTATCCGTTTAACGGCGTAAACACTGTACAATTAGTAAATTTCGTTGCCGTCTATTAACGCTGCTTGAGTGAACGAGCATTACTCCTACTCGCTGACTAAAACTATGTTGCTCCTACAACGGCGCTTTGTTCTTATTGGCTGAGTAGGCGGCCAATCGGGATCTAGTGGGAGGAATTTCTGCGATTTATGTATTCCTTGGGAGTCAGTATTCCTACACATTTAAAAGGGGAAACGGATAGATATTTTCTGATTTAAAAAATTGAGCACATCGACGAATTAATTTTAAAGTCAATGTTAATAGGTACGCTCTGAACACAGTAATTTTAAGAAAAATCAACGTGATCCGTGGGAACTTCTCCAGTTGTTTCTGTTAGATTCAACTGATACGAGATTTATGGAGCATCATTACAATGTTTTCTAATAAACTTAGAGGAAGGGAAATATTTGTGAACAGAACCTTATCGGAAATTGGTTTCTATTCGCTGTTGCAGTTCTATCAGAAATTAATGTGATATTTGTCTCTTCAAGCTGTGTTCTCTTGTTGCAGTGTGAAATTAGGATGTTATATTTGCCCGGTGACTTTCTCTGTAATTTACCTGGAGAGATTTCAAATATTTCATCCCGTCTATCAATTTTGTGCGCGTGCATGCGCGTGATTGTGCGTGTGTGTGGGCTTGTAGAGGACGAGACGCGAAGCTCGTGTTGGCAGCCGACCACATGACGGTGGCTCATGACTCCTAACACAGTCTTCGTAACCTTGTGCTCCAGTACGTAGAGCCGAGTGAGTAATGTCGGCGTCTGTGGCTGCTAATAGTCAATCATTACGGACTTAAGTATTACTTGCAGAGTGCGAATTGCGTGTAAAGAAGAGCGCTATTTACCTTGAAATCGCTGAATGCAGAGTTGGCGTGGCTGCCATTCGCGTCTCCTGGCTCAGAATGGCGAAGGTCGAGTGGAGGGGGTGTACAGGTCTGCGCCCAAAAAAGAAACTGTAGATTTGGGAGGACCCAGCAGTGGCTGCGTCAAAAGTGTCTCGCCTGTAGCTCCTGCTCGGAGGCCCTGGGTTTCACTTCCTCGAGCAGCACTACGAGAAACTTGGTTACAAGTTACTAAAAAAACATGCGCGATTTATTTATTAATTCAAGTAGTTCTGTACTGAGAGAAAGGACAAGTCAAAGAATTATTACATACATAGCTAACAAGGATATAAAATGAAAACACATGAGCCGGGTGTAGTTAAGTTGCTAGCGTCACAGCCTCGTACCACTGAGGTCCCGGGTTCGATTCCTAGCAAGGGCTTGGGTGTTTGTGTGAGACTTTGTTTCCCAAAACGAGAAGCCTTGACAATGAAGATAAGATCCCGAAAATGGTAAAGTAGTCGCCAATCACTTAAGCTGTTGAACCTACTTATAATAAATAAATAAAAAACACAAATAAGTAACGACACCAACACACACATATCTCCTCTGAGCACATAATAAACACATACAAAATTCAAATCAATAAATACGAAAATATACATTTACAAAAGGAAATGTGGTGTTATAGGCGAATGCTGTGGATAGAATCACAAATGAGGAAGTTCTTAACAGAATAGGGGAAAAGCCAACAATATGGAGGACGTTGACTAAGAGAAGGGATAGATTAATAGGCCACGAGGGTCTTGCAAAATTATCATTAGTGGTAAGTGTGTGGGGAAAGAACAGAAGAGGGAGGCCAAGGACGGAATACGCTAAGCAAATTAGGAAGGATGAGGGTTGTGGTAGTTTTAAGGAAATGAAAAGGCTTGCGCAAGACAGGTTAGCATGGAGGGTTGCATCAGACTGAATACCACGACAAAAAACAACATTTAAAAAATATATAAATATATCAATACATAAGTCAAAATATTTATATACAATCAAAAAATAAAGAAATATTTACATAAATGTTAAGAGCTTCTAAAATTGAAATCGAATTTTAATGTAACATTTGACTGTTTAGTTTTTATTCTCAGAAACAGCACGATAAATTAACAGAGCTCACTCATTCCACCATTTTTACTTTCGGCGACAGGAAACTTGGCTCTCGTCGGAGTCGTGACGAGTTCACGTCATGGAAAAAAGACAGAGGAAGAGAAAAAGTCAAATTTTATAAAGGACAGTGACATATATCATCAAAATGCCCGCGTTTTGTTCGTAATAATAGTCCAAAACAACAATTGACAGATTGGCTCTATAACCGAGTAGTGCACACCAAACAGTGGGATATTCTTATATTTATTAATAAATACGACAGTATTATTTTTACATACTTTTAGTGTGACAGGCTACATGAGGGTGATCCTGAAACAGACGAATTTAATAGCATACAAAGGGAATTGAAAAGGGGGGAAACGAAGTATTGAGTAGGGCCACCGGGCTTAGTTTGAGGATCCTACGCGGAGTTTCAATTAAAATAAATGCAGGGAAAATTCTAGAAAACCTGCATCAGTCTTTTGGGTACTATTCTCAGATTTTATCTGAATTATACACCGGGAAAATATTGGTTCATTAGTGAGTCAAAAAGAGGAAAAAAAATATCCTAATTCCTCGGTAAATTTTCCTCACAATAAGTTTAGTGACTTCAAATTTGGAAATTAAATTATTTTCTAATATTGTTCTTTTTTGATTGAGGTAAAATACATACTTATATTTACTCGGAGATAAACGTTTTTAAATCAACCTATCCAAACGTTGTATACTAAATTTGAATGAGAAGGTAAGGGACCAACGGAAACGTGTCTCGAAACGTATACAAAACATTTACAATCCTCACCACAAGAAATATTCACTACTTGTGAAATGTAACCAACATGACATCGGTGTTGACCACGTGTTTGATCTGTTTGAAAGTCATTGAAGGTTGCCACGTTCCTTCCACCCTATTTTACCAGTAATAACCGTTAGTGGGGAACTCACTTGAGTCTGCGCCCGTCTTCCTCCAATTCGTGCCTTTTTCTGTAGAGAGGATAGTATATTTTGAAAGAAAATTCGAATCCCATCCTTGACAAACTAAATTCTTGTTTCCAAAATGGTCTTGAAACCCATATGAACCTATGGGCTTCAACTGTGGGGTTGTGCAAAACAATAATATCTGATACTACAAAGGTTACAGTCCAAAGTACTACGGTCAATTACAGGCGCTCCATGGTACGTCAGTAACCATACTCTATTCAAGGATCTCAGGATTCATTTTATAAAAGACGAAATACAACGAATATCTGACAACTATAACAAAAAAAATCAGTAAGCACGAAAATAATCTCGTAGAGGAGTTATATTGAACGATTGTAGCGAGAGTGGCCGAAGGACTTTCTGAAAGACTAATCGTGAAATAATTCAAAAAGGTAGAAACATCAATGGTCGTTTCCTTTACCCGTTTACCAAATAAAACAAATTTACTTAATACTCTATATATGGATGTAGATTGTAAGTCAATATATGAATATAAAAAATTCCCGATATATATATACTGGTTCGATCCCAAATACAAGGATTCTTCACAATCAATATAACGTTTTCCAGGGTTTAAGGTCACTCAATATAACAAACTAATTCCCGAATTTTGAACGGGAACACTTCCAGGGAATCAGATTTAATATGAAAATAACATTATTACTGATCAATATTAATCATATACGTGAACAAAATAATTCTCGAATTTTGAACGGGAACACTTCCAGGGAATCAGATTTAATATGAAAATAATATTATTACTGATCAATATTAATCATATACGTGACAAGTAACTATCACCAATATTATTTTCTCTTTGAATAGAAAACTAAATGACTTACAATACTTCAAATTCTCTTTGACAAGATTTCGATTTATTAATTACACTAGTCATCCACTGTAAATGTAGTAAAAGCCAGTTTAAGCAACCTTAAAAATACTAAATTGGAAATAAAGACAACACACTCTCAAAAAATGCAAAATACACGTAATAAAATTAGCATTCCAACAAGAAAGGAATTTAAAATATGTAGATGAGGAATAATTAAAGTTGGAAATTACATAGGTGACAATGAATTAATATGTAAACTTAATGGAAAATAAATCGTTCCGTAATTTTTAAAAGAATTTTAAAACTAATCACATCGATGACAGAGAAAATAGTATTCATAACTACAAATATTAGAATGTTCAGTGTAACATGCCACTAACATTAGCTGAATTAGGACATCCGAATCAATTTAATAGTTCACAAAGGAATTATATCCTAGAATACAAAACCTAGAAGTATGGTTCCTGTTTTGGAACTTCGTCGTGTGTATCAGTATAATATAAATATATTACATAATAATTTGTCGATTTGTAATCAAGTTAATTGGTGTTTTCCGCGTACAACATAACAGAAATTTCTGTTACATTAGGCGTCAGACTCGTTTATAATTTGTATTGCCCATTTTATGTTTTTTAAAATTAATATAAAATTTTACTCCAAATTGTCATGAGCAGTTTTTTATCCTCATAAATATTTTTATTAATTTTATTGAAGCTTGTAACGTTAATAAAGTTTAGAGGTCCTTTTGTGTCGTATTATTTATAACCTAAAATTTGTTTTGTATTAGTTGGAAGCTTATTTTATTAAAACCGTTCAGAGTCAAAGCGAATTCAATTGTATAGTTTTAATCACAGGAACTTTTTCCCATCTGCTTATGCAAGTTTGACCTGATAAAGCTGAACACATGTGGCTGACGCTCGACAGCAGCAATGTTACCAACGCAAAGGAACCTTCAATGCACGTCTTACAAGAAAAAAGGTAGTCCTTGAGACAAGAGTTCCTTAGCATGTCTAGCAAAAGTATTTTCGCTGTTCACATAATCAATTCAGAACTAAAACCTAGAGGTTTAAAAAAATTGTGGAACATTCGTATCACGTAAGTACTTGCAGAAAACGTTGTCTGAGTCCTGATTGATTACATTACACACACGTAACAGTAGACATACTCTTTGGTAGAGCGCAGGGTCAGTCGTTTTATTATTTAAATTTATCAGCCGTGATTTAACACAATCTCGACCACAACTGTCAACAGACTGAGCAAATGTGAAAGATCAAAAATACTGTGATATGAAAACAATAAATTGTCTGTGTTAGTAATGTGCAGACTTATGAACTATCAGTTATCTCAGGCTTTGCAATAATTTTCCTTCTTTTCAGGAGTAGTATTCAAAATAATTCTGTTGGAAGACATTTTAAGCTTCACCAAAATAACATATCGTCTCATTCCATACCGCACTTCATGTGACCTTCATTAAACACCTTCCTTTCCTTACATACTTTGATAATTAAAAAATAAATTCTATTACATTTTCGATACATAGACATTTAACCATTTAGTAAAAAAAACACTTTTTTCTTACCCATTTTCCTAGACTACCTGATCAATGTTAATAATTTTACCTGAAAAAGATATTAATTAGCTTTATTAAGATTCTGTTAAAGCCCTTTGTAATTTTATATATTAAATTATTTAGAAGGCATGATAAATATGATAATACTATTATAGGAATAATAATTAATACTCAAAACCTTTATTTGATAAAATATCAAGAGCTTTTTCGGTAAAATCAATAATAATAATAATAGTGATTTTATTTGTAAAACTTAATAAGAAGTTAACCGAAAAGATTTAAAGTTAGGATTATACATACAGATTGCGCTTAAATAATTAATATTTTTTATTTATACATAATACCAATTTGCATTCGCAAAAAGTAGTTCTTCTATATTATCTTTCTTGTTATATCAGCAATAACACTCGATATTGGCTGTATTAATCATTATCATTCTCCAAAACAATCGTATATATAATACATAAATTATGTTCAAGAACGTTTATAAAATGTGTCAATAATTTTTTCTTGACAAATATTATTACACAAAATTTTATATTTAATTATAAATACATTTTACGGTTTCACAGAATGATAATGGGGAACACAGTCGAAAGTTCGTGTTACTGTTAACATTTACAACATATTTGCGCCTGTAATTAGTTATTACGCGTGAATAAAAATTAAATAATACAAAATAATAAAATATTTCTAGTTTTTGTAATTTAAATGGCGTTTGAAGTTTACTTTTTATAA
This sequence comes from Eucriotettix oculatus, assembly GCA_034510155.1. Classification (NCBI taxonomy): domain Eukaryota; kingdom Metazoa; phylum Arthropoda; class Insecta; order Orthoptera; family Tetrigidae; genus Eucriotettix; species Eucriotettix oculatus. Next base: position 57,583,343 of record CM067376.1, read on the forward strand.
AAATTGAGTTATTTAATTGTATTAGATATCCACAGTTCATAATTTTATGGACAATTATAGTTTTATAAAAATTTTAATTACACTAGTATTACTGGTTATTATAATTTTCAGTCACATTTCAAGCAAACGATTGACTGTCCTTATGATTTCCGTTCATTATTATTTTGTTGGTGATCGAACGTTTACTTTGAATTTAACCACTAACAATATTTAATAATTAAAATTAGGCATGCTTCTCTTTCATTCGAGCATTTTCCCCCCAAAAAACTGTTCGTCTATACCACGCGTGAAACCCAATCACTGTCTTGCGCAAATTCATCAGTTTCCTTGGCCGTGGCCTTCCTTGACTTGTATTTTATTTATGCAGCAAACGTCCTTCGCCAACACTTTTTTGTATACACAACGTTCGTGTGAGTGCATTTCGTAATTAAATAACACGAAAACCAATGACAAATCGAATTGTATTAATTTTTGGCTCAATGGAGTGTTTTCCCCTACAGTTACCCTGGTTTCTTGGTAATATATTCATTTTCTCTTACGGAAGGTTGAAAAAGGAAACGCATTCGAATCATAAGACGTAGTTGTTCGGCTAATATTTATTCCTACTGATGTAATCCACCGAAATGAACACCTCTTTCATGCTTCTTTACTTTATTCTTTGATACCACCACGCATACAAAGATTATTCTGTTCTTCCCTTTGCAGTTTGGTACTTCTTGTTATATTCAAAGTCAAACAGAATTTACAAGAGCTTTGTTACTGTTATTCAGGCCGAAATGATAAAGTGCATGGTAAATTTCAAGTGAAGTTTCAGATCTCACTGGCGTAAAGAGGGTAGGGGGGAGAACTAAGCTTTCTTGTGTGCTAGGGGTAGTGGGGGTTGCAGTTGAGGCATACTCTCAGACCGAATTATACATAAACGTTGGCGGGAAAGTCATATACGTACAATATCTATATATATGATGTGTTAACAGTGCTCAGACGTCAGATTGGACAACCTCTACCAATCAACGCCAAATTAAAAGTGATTGCTATTAAAGTAAACATAAAGCGAGGGTAAATAATACACTTCTCAGGTGCCACAAGGAAGTGTCATTAGGGCATTGTTGTTCTTAACATACATAAATGACGTGACAGAAGGCATTAATTATTAGCTCAAGTATAAAACTTTTTTCTTATGACTGTATAAATAATGAGATAACTCAGGATGAAGATGTATCTAGCTACAGAAGGATTTAGACAAAATATATCGATAATCGAATGAAGGCTTTCCCGGTGTAATTTACAAGGTTTTCTCGGGCTTCTAACTGGGTGAAAAAACAATAATTCCACGACGTTTCGGCAGCTGTCACCAGAAGATGGTAGCAATGACGTCGTGGAAATTACAGTGTATTCACCCGGTTAGTAGCCCGAGAAAACCTTGTAAAATATATCGATGGTCGGGTTTAACAAAATGAAAATTAATTCCTCCAAATGCAAGACGATTACATTCACAAAAATTATAAACCTGCCGTCAAAAAAAAAAGATTAAGAGAAGATAAGGTACCGGAGGATAAAATCTGTAAATATCTGAGAGTCACTATTTGTAAAAATTTAAACTGAAGGGGGGGGGGACAAATTAATGCAGTGGCAAAGAAGGGACGGAGATATGCGCACTTCGTAAATAGAAGGCTAAGGTAATGGCGTATAAAACCTTAGTCCGGCCTATTCTTTCGTATTTAACGGTGTGTTGGTACCCATATAGATCTGAACATGTCATCGCACTGGAAAAAGTTCAAAAAATGTATTGAAATTCTTCCATACTCGAGGTAAAGCGAATTCTTTAGAGAATCTTGCAGACAGGCGAAAAAGAGCAAGATTGAGGGCGTTTTTTAAGGCGTACAAAAAAACGAGCCGGCCTGGGGTGAAGTCACGAATCGACTTGAAACTCCAAACTTTATATCACGGAACGACCGCGTGCATAAAATTAAAGAAAGAGATCAGATCAGAGATGTAGGGGAACATGACAATCAGGGACTGGAATAGTTTACCTGCAAGATTGCTGGAGGCTTTTCGCCGTAACGTTGAAGTTTTCAATAAAAGACTGATTCAACTGTGATTAATTGTATTTTGTATGTAACTACCACCGGGCTATTGCCCTTTTGTAATTTTGTGTAATTAATAATAATAAATAATTTTTTATTGAATAAATTATTTACTTGTCATTTCCAGCGCGAAGCCGGGAAAGTACAAGACGTGTGACTATTAACCCAAGATTAGTTCACCAGTCGTGAATACTAGTGATAATTTTTACATTAATTTTTGTACGAGTTGCTCCAATAACATCTAAGGCTCGTCCATTTCCTCTGTCCTAAATTTAGGGAATTCTTGTCGGTGCAAGGCTGTTGCGTGCTCCATGGAGCAAATTCTTTCCTCAGCCACGAATTCCAGATTCTTTGCAGAAATTTAGAATGCCTTCAGCAATGTGCTTATATCAGGAAAAATCCCACTGTTGCGTTCCTTTCTACGTAAGACATTTATTTCAAAATGTATTATAAAACGAATCTTCTGTTTTTACCTCACCTAATTGTATAGTCAATTATTGTGACTGATAAATTTTACTTTTTTTATTCCTAGTCGATCACAGCTACTACCTCGTACCAGATTCGGGATCGTATTGACGTAGTTTTCGAGCGACAATCACCAACAATCGCATTTCTTAATCTCCGTTTCCATGGTCAACCGCCAACACCGGTTCCACCGAATTGGTTCGCGTCTCGATGTGACCAGATTCCCGACAGCATTGTAGTGAATTTTCGGCAACATCGAATCCGGGATTTAAAATATATATATATACACGTCGCATCTACCGTGTTGGTCTTTAGTGACATAACAATGTTTGTTACATTTACAAACAATATAAATTAACATTTGCTTATATACACATACGGAATTGAATTCCGTATGTTACAATGATGACAGCTTGGAGGGGGATTCCTGGAAAATAATAACGAGTGAGTTAAGTTTGAATGCATTGTTCTCAATCTTGATTCCTTCTGGGAAAGTCTTTTGGGTGAATTATTTTATTAAAATCATAGTCTGAGGAAAATTTTCAGGTTTTCTCTTGATTTAATTTTCTTTCAATTATTTTCTTCTTTCAACTTCTTTCAATTCTTCATTCCTTTTTTGACTCTGGTTCTTTGAGTTTTTAATTTTGATCACAGATGTGCCTGCTGACGGGGGAGAGATTCTCCAAGATGGAATTAAAGGGAAAGTATTATGCTTTATTTTTGGTATAATGAGCTTTCGTTTTCTTAAAATGTCCTCAAGGTTGAAATAGGTGGGTGATAGAGATAGAGGCATGGTGAGGAATAACAGTTATGTCTCTTACGGTTTGGTGTGAGGCTTTCCTTGTCTTCAAAGCATATTTAACAATATTCGTTCTCCTTGTAAATGCTAGTAACGTTTCGGTGGCTTCCACTATCGTTCTTTTTATTGGGGTGGTTTTGTGGCATCCTGTGGTAATTCTCATTGCATCGTTGTGTATAATATTTAATTTCTTTAGAGTACTTTTTTAGCTTACCCAGCCATAGTTGATTTTTGCCTTACTCATTGCTCTGTATGTTAAGTTTATTTCTACTCCCCAGTTTTTAATGATAGGAGTTTTAATATTTGAAGTCGTTTTCTTCTCTCGACGCTTAAATATTCCATATGTTTTTGGAAATTCAGATCTTCATCCCAAATGATGCCCATAATTTAAATCGGGATAGCTATTAGTTTGACATACCACCCTTCTCATTAAAAATATAAATATTTGCTGTTTGAAAAATCGACCTGTTTTGCAGAATGACTTATTTTATAGGTTACATGCCGGCGACATGATTGCATGTATTAGTGTAAACGTAAAAGCAGGTGGCTTACTAACAAAGATTTCTTTCATAAGAAATACTTGACAGTATCTTGAATTAATTATATATATTTTTATATTAAATGACAGCTTTTAATTTTGTTGCGCAATAATAAAATACCCTCGTCACAAATAATGATTCAAAAAAATAATTGTCACGTGTAAGGAGAACTTTAGAGATATTTAGACGATACGAGGATGAATGTTGCCGAATGTGTTCGGAAAGCTCAGCAATGTTGAATTTGTGAACTGCGAGCCGACACAAGCTGGAATCGCGTACATTCCACGGAAAAATCAGAAATTATATATTAAACAATACCAGTATTCCTGTGGTGATTAAATTTTTATGTTCGAACGTTACTGCAAAACCTGCATATTAAATCCATCAATCCACATCAAAACTATTTCAAATTCTTAGAATGCATTTAAATGCATCTCTCAAAATAATGTCATCATTTTATATACTATTTAAACTATTTAAATTTACATTTGGCTCATTATTCTGCGTATAATAAGGTAATCATTAAACCTATTTGCACATATCGAATATACCTGTGGAGTACAGGAAGTCTGGAGAGACTGAAAACAGTTCAATCTTGGTGATGGTCACGTAAAAAAGGACAGTCCCCAGAAATTAAATATAGACGGGAGTTGCGTCGCAGGACATCGTGGGACAACGAATAATGCAGGATCAGATCTGAGACAGTAGACGTAGAAAGTGAATAAGAATTTTCTAATAAATATGTGTATAAAAAATATAATTTAGGACTATCGAAACTCCTAAAACTAGTGACACGAGTGCAGTGTTGGAAAACGTGGTTGTTGCGAGTGAAAATGTAGAGGACGTAGGTTACTGTCCACTTATTTAATTTATATCAACCCGGTGGATTATTTAATTTGTCAGTAATCTCTTTCTCAACACGAGATTAAACCGTCACATTTTTTGAAAATTTACCTTATACGCCCCCCCGATCAACGAAATCGCACAAGGAACACTGAAAATGATGTGTTTTATTTAGGAAGAATGCCGCCCGCCGAATCGTAATTCAAACAATGAATCTTTCAAATTTGCACAAAAGATTTTTCAAAGTCGAATTAATCGATAAATAATACACACAATATACACGCAATTACAATTCACGGAATATATCTGAACTTGACAATCCTAAATCGAAAACATCGCCAAGCTACGACGCAATGAACTTGCGCATGTATGGGTAAGTCAAATCCCATAGATTATTCAAACAGTCAGCCTGAAAATTTGGGAATATATGTTTTTTATGTGAGAAATCAGAAAAATAATAATAAGTTTATAAATTTTTTGGTTGGAAAATTTAAAAAGAAAATCTGGATTTCGACAGCAATTATGTTAATAGGCGTAAAGGAAATCAAACTAACACCACCATCTCTGCAGCATAATGACGTACTTGTCACGGGTTTATATATATTTGCTCATATATATATAAGGCTGAGTTACTCAATTCGCAATTCAGGTCAATTTTTAAGTCATTGTAACGTAGATATAGAGCAGAAGCAGTGCAATTTATTCCAAATATCAATCAAATGCTTAAGGAAACGGATACCTAATTTACAAAATAGAAAATCGCGTGTTATAGGCGTCATTACTGCAGAAATAGTAATAATAAAATTTAATAAAAAAGTATCAGTGGAGGCAATTATTCCATACGTAATGAAGTTGTTCCATTTTTCAATCCCAGTATTCCGTGTGACTGGAGGAAACCGAGACTTGTACCGATATAAGGTCAAGAGCATGGGAGACATCCTTGTCTTAATCATTTCTTTATTTCTACTTGCTTTTCTTGCCCTTCACTTCTAATTACAGCGGACTTCCTGCTGTAGAGATAATGAATAACTCTTCTTTTTGGATATTTTTTTCCTGTCCACTTTAAAATCCTTAAATGTGTGTTCCAATTTACATTTTCAAACGCTTTTTCCAAATCTACAATTGCCTGCTTTTTCTTATGTCTGTTCTAAAATTAGACGCAGAGTCAATATTGTTTCTCTTGACTAAACCAAACTGATCTTCTCTTAACTCGAATCATATTTGATGTTCCATCCTCCTAAATACTATTTTCGTTAACATTTTGGAGGCACGGGATACTAAACTAATTATCCTGTGCTGTTCGAATCTATTTTCTTCGGTATAGAGATAATTATGTTGTTCCTAAAATCTTCTGATATTATTGTTTAGTAGATTTCGCAAACTATCCTTAACAGCCATGATATTGCTTCTTCGCCCGATGCTCTTATCAATTCCGCTAGAATGTTATCAATTCCTGGTGCTTAGATCTGTCAGGGCCCTGTCAAACTCCTTAATTTTTGCTTAATTTAACAACGATCCTTATTATACAATTAAGATTATTAAAGCAGTAATGAATACTCCTGTATCCGCATCCATTTACGCCCGTGCAAGAAGCAGTGGGTCCCCCTGCTGTTCAGAAATTGTACACAACTAAACCCACAACATGTGTCAGGTCCCATTAAATATATTGTTATACTCTCCCCTTCGATTCTCTTGCTATGCTATTAAAGGGGCGTTACCATGTGGATTGCCCTCATGTAGTGTGTCATCAGCGGAATGGTCACTCTGCTGCATACTATTTCAATCAGCCTGTATTCAAGATCAACGATTTATAAGATTCACAGTGGCTGGTAAGAGGGCCGCATTCACTAATCAAGAGATGTCTAGAAGTATTTAAGTCTTGTGCCAAATGTAAGTAAGTGGGCACACAGCTGGTCTGTATAGAGAAGAGAATGGCCCAAGCAGTCTGATGACTTGGCTTTATGCTAATAATGAATCCGCGCGAAGGACGTTGATAATTTGACGTGGGCGGACGAGGGCCGAGGAGAGCTGCCGAAATTGTGGCCAGCCCTGTGGCATGCAGGAGTTGTACTTGAAACTCTGTACCTGTACCGAGACCGCTTCTTCCAGTGCGCAACCTCCAGACGGACATTAATTATTTTCGGTTCTTTTGTTGTGGTCCTCGACAACTGTCAACAAGGCTCGGGGGGAAATAAATGAACACGCACACCGCCTGCGTGGCTCATTGCTTGTAGCGACATGTTGGAGCTGTCTGTCACTGAAATATGATTTATCTTGCGAAGGAAAAATAGCCTTGTTATGCCGGGGGACAAAAGGCCGTTTGGTTAATTTATCGTGTGAATCATCCTAAAAGGAAAAAAAAAATATTAAAATTTGTGGATGCAACATCAGAATAAGCAACGCGATCATCATCAGGTTAGGGATCAATCACACATAAGTAACCCACTAAAACATTTTATCTCAGATAAATTGTAAATTCACACCAGGTAACGAGATTTATGCTAACGGAATGTTTCATTTGGGATGAAACAATGAAACCGTACCTTGACGACTCCACAGCCTTTTAACGTTACTGTACCGGAAGGTGTGGGCTCTTCAACCCTCTGCGTCTTTGAGAATGTGATCAATTTTGTTGGATTATCATATTTCCGAAAGCATGTATGTATTTCAGGAAACATTTTCCGGCCAATCTGTTGCTACGTTAGACAGTGAGAATAAACGTGGCAGAGAAATTGGTAAATGTAATTATAAGCGGAGAGGGAGCAGATAGGGGACGAGGTTCCGGAGGGAACCTGACGGAAATGGGATTGGAAACTCTGTTCGTCTTAAGAGCCATCACACCTCTTGCTTCAGCAATTGATTTCAGTACAGATGTTTTTGGTTCAATATTAACGTTATTAATTAATATAATACATTATATAAATTCATATAATATATTTTATATTAATATATATATTACTACAACTCAATGTCGATCCACAATTATTGATAATGTCTTTGTTCCTGGCCGTGACGGTTTTTCCAACCTAAATAACCTTATGACAATGAAAACTTTGTAGAGATACTTCGTGACCTTTTAAATATGTATCATCGTCAATTAATTGCATACAATAGTGTAGATACGTGATATAAAAATATCAGTTTCAATTAGTCTAACTTGCTCGTTTTACCTTCCTCTTAATTTCGTTTCCCATTCATTAACTTTAAATAGCAAATGTTAATCATGTACATTCGTGAGAACAGTTTTTAAAGTAAGTACCGATAATTATTTAAAAAATAACAGTACATTACCTCAACTTCTTCTTCACATAGCGCAGTTATTCAGACACTTGTCATAACGGGAAACTAGATTTTCTACGCCTTTATCGAAGAATGGTGTTCCAAAATGAAAGCCAAGTCTGCACTTCCTGTTTCACGTCGTCAAAGTTGTTGTTCATTAAGGAATTTCTTCAGATGAAGAAAAATATGAAAATCACTTGGTACGAAATCGGGGCTGTGGGGGTATGTTCGAATTGTTCACAACCAAATGATGCTATGACGATGTGTGGCCGGGCGTTGTCATGAATAAAAATGATACACACGAAAACATCTACGTCTCTTGTTCTGTATTTCACGACGGAGCTTTCGTTGCGTTTCACGATAATCGTCTTTGTCGATTGTTGCCTTTCTGGGCAATAAGTCAAGCAACAAAACACTTTGTCTGTTCTCACAGAACCGTGTAAAATGTTCTTGCGAGTGGATAGCGTCTGTTTGAATTTATTCTTCACCGGGGATATTTTGGTTTCCCCATTTACCTCACACAGTTTCCGACGGCGTAACATTTCTGGTCTGTCTTCACATGCGGTTGGTCGTTTAATTTTTTAACAATTCTATGAAAGCATAAATTGGTGATATTCTGCCTCTCGCTTCCCAATGAATGGACAATAAGTTGTTGACATTAGGGATTTTATTTATTTAATGTAATGTTTCTCTAAAGCCGATGATATTGTAGTATTAGGGTAGTCAGAAGACACGGAAACCATAAAAATGGCATGAACGTGGTTCTGGAGAAAGAGTTCAACATGAGGATTAATAGAAGGAAAACCAAGGTAATGGAATATAGTATGGGAAACAGTGGAATAACAAAGGGTGTTTAGATTGGGAAGGGATACTTGGAAGGAAGGTGAAAAATTCTCCTACTTGGGCAGAATAATAACTAGGGATGGCAGAAGTATAGTAGTAGGGTAACACAGGCAAGAAATAATCAGTGGAATTTACTTGTGGCTAATATAAGTATGAATATTAGGAAATCATTACTAAAAATGTTCGTATAGAGTGTGGCTTGTATGGATGCGATATGTGGACGATAGAGGTTGCAGATAGGGAAAGATTAAAAGCTTCTGTAATGTGATGCTATAGAAGAATACTGAAAATAAGATGGGTGGAAAGAGTAACTAACCAGGAAGGGATAAGAGAAGAGAGAACAACATGGAGTACTTTGACCAAGAGAAGGGATAAATTAATGAAGCATGTTTTGAGACACGAGGGTCTAGCAAAATTAGCATCATAGGAATGTGGGTAAGGCCGAGGATGGAATACGCTGAGCAGATTACAGACAATGTGGTAGTTAAGTAGAAATGAAAAGGCTTGCGCTGAATAGGCATCAGTTGCATTAGACTAGCATATGGTCTGACTACAACAACATTCGCATATTTTTAAGGAATCTTATTTCTTCAATTGACGGCCAACGACAAATAAATAAATTTTTACTTTATTGTTTGGAGACTGAGGTAAACTTAAAGAGACTGAAGCCGGTGCAGATGTTTAACTTTCATATTCATGTAAGCATTTCCCACACAATTAGAAGGCTAGGCTTAGCAAATTAACTCAAGTTCAGTTACATTTTTATAGAATAAACACTATTATTCGACTTTTGGTGGAGTTCCTCACGACATATTGCCTCATAAGTTAGATAGACTAGCTCTCTAAATGCAAGAATTTGTAAAATGAAATAGGTTACAAAAATTCTATATTTACACATTATAACTTAAAATTTCATCCAACGGTCAGTTTATTTATAATAATTAGTTATTTTTCTCAGTTTCATTCGTTGTAAATTCACTTGCTGAAATTTATCAGCTATTGGGAAACTGCTTAATTGTAGACTAAATGAATACTATACTGTACTGTAAAGGTAATTATCAGGTTTGTATTCTTATGATTATATATTTTAGGTTCAATACAACATAAAAATTATTAAAGGGCCTTTTGTACTTATGGAAGAAAAATATGTAAGTTATGATTTAGTATTTAATCCCACGGTTGTAAAATGTACTGGACATGGATTTATCTATAGTGAATTTAGTTAAAAATAGATTGCGATACTTGTTTGTTTATACGCCTGAAGAAGATAACAAAATTTAAATAAACCATACGCATAGAAATATATGTTTTGGAGACGTCTCAACCACCGTAAATATTAGGGAAATATATGTAGCAGAGCGAGCTACTCGAATGCTTTCTGCTTTGAATGTAGATGAGGTCGTCTTCTAGCTGCTCTTGACATGACATGGCTACTGCAGAAGTTAAAGGAGAAAACAACACTGAATCTTACTTACGATTCAGCAAGAACATGCAGTAGAATTCTAACGAGTCGGCTGCTGTTGTCAGATGTCAAGCTAATCCCACTCTTCAGTGATGCTTCCCTACCTTTTTTTTTCAAACACAAATTCTTAGTCTCCACGTGTTCCTGCCTTACTATTTTAATGTCACTAAGTCTTGTTTTAGTCCACAGGTTCCGAGCCATTCTTCTACTTCGACCCCTCTGACATCTTTGGTACTGTTAATACTGCATGCATAACGAAATGTACCAGTTCTGACATTGAACAAATTGTTTTATAATTCCGGCACCCCACTGAAAGTTATTAGTACAAAATTCACACCAAAGATAAAAAAATTCTTAAAATTAACACCTGAAGAAGTACCAAAATAAGGGATGGAAAGATAAAGATCAAAAATAAAATAATCAATAAATAACTTAATAAATAAAAGTTTTCTGTATTACAGGATATAGCATTAACAGTATTTGTAATTATTTAATATGTAATAAGAGATATTCTTCTTTTCTTTGGCTCCACGGCCCATTGAGGGGCCTAGACCTACCGGGTCGACAGCGGACTGTCATCTTGCATGACACAATAATAGATATATAAGATAGAATAATAAAAGCTGTTTTTATATCGTCACTTGGCTACAAATATTGACAAGGTCCGTAATTGATGGTCGAAACGTCAATTTTAAGTTTAAAATTCTTCAAAATGTTTTGTAAATATCTGACGTACTGGTCGTTAATTTTGAATATTTTTCATACATCCATTTTATAAATAAACTCCTTGATAACAATTTCTTAATTTTACTGGCATATTTAATTGCACTTTTAAAAATTAATTGGATATTTCTGATCTATGCTTTTATGTAATACATTTTATATCAAAAGTAAAAAATATATATAATAGTGAATCACCGCTTTTTGTAACCTTTAGCCTGTTTCTTGGGCTTGGTTTTCTTCGTAAACTGTTAAGGCGACAACGAAGAAAAAATAATCGTTTTGTGATATGATTTAATTTGGCGTATTTTGTGATTCCCTTTACAATGGTACAGCCACTTATCTATTAAAAACAATGTTGGTTGCGTCGCATTCAAATTTATTTACAATCCAAGACGCGATTATTAATGTTACCCAACATATTTCTTCTTTTAATTTTTTGTGGTGGTCGGCATATCGAAGTATATTTGATTTGAAACTTGTTAATCAAACAAATTTAGTAAGAAATAAATTTTAATTAAATAATTTTTAAAGGTATCCAAAAATAACACAATAACAGTTACTTTCTTTGGAAAAAGATTCGTGAACGTTAAACTCACTTGATTTTTTTCTCTCTTTACATTCATGAGATAGATTATTACATTTTTTACCCCTGAAGGTATTCCACATAAAGGAACGGCACGTTGAGCTATTTGATTGGGTTCACAAACCTATTTTAATTAAAATTTAATTCTGAATAAATTGACTGTGTTATTTATTTGTTAAGGAAACGAAGTGTGGGTAAAGTTTGTATTCATACTTTCATTGTAAATATAATTATTGATCTTTGAAATATATTCAATTTACTTTATATATATATATATATATATTAATTCTGTTATACTCAAATTTCAGATAAATATCTATAAAAATATACAACTCTTTGAGAGTAAATTAAAAAACGGCATCCCTAAGCGTTTTTCTTAAAATGAAACTATATCAGAATTACCCATAATTATAGGGAAACGATTTACTATTTTGAAATTAAAGATCCAGCTGGGAAATTATTTCGCACCGGGGCGTTATCGTCCGAATACTCGCTAATGAAAGTATTGTGTTTTGGTTTCATTATTATTACCAGTCTTCGTAACAGGTACTTATTCGTGTATCATTTCATTATACGATGGCAAAAGTCCTCGTTAAAAAGCCATTACATTTAGTATGCGCTCTTGATATGCGCCGAATATTCCCTGCTTCAATAATTACCTTCATCGAGACTTATAATTACGATTTCCAACTGGACTGGGCTTCATCGACCCATACAGAAATCCGGATTAATTTTAGGAATAAATTGTTTGAGGTCACTATTTGCGGAAAGAAAAAATACATTAATTAATTTACTACTCGAATATGTACATAGTGTGAATCTCACTAGAGATAAGGTATTATAATTTTTTGAATGTAACATATATAATATGACAATAAAATAATTGATTCGAATAATAAAGAGAGATATGACGTGGCTTATTTGAAATTTTGAGGTGTCTAAACTACGTGGAATCTACTGTTGGGATTCTATTGAAGCAGATTCATTGAAATATGCAACATCGTAGAACTCATATTTGAATCACAGATAAGCGTCGTCCTCTTTCTGTAGCTTGTTTTCTTTTACCGAAACTGCAATTTATATACTAACTCAATTTTCAACATAATTAAAAAGTTTCTGTTATCGATACAGGTTTTCAAAGATCTCAGATATAATTTCAATATAATCCTGTACCTTGTAAGTAGAGTACTGATTTAAGTCTGACAAAAAGAGCACCTTTCAGTTCTCCTTTACCAAGCACTCTCTTCAGTTATTTATTGTGATTTTTTTTCACGACTGCAAAAAACGTGAAAGAACCTGAAAGGCCTGCGAAAATTTTTTTATTTGTGCGTGGTATCCTTTGTGACGGTCAATGCTACACCCTTCCTCGCACAATGAAACATATCTTTCTTCACACAATACTGAAGAGGGCATTTACTGGCAGTCTCTTAAACGAATGGTATTCGTTAATAATTCAAGATAATTCGCTTCCGTCAAGTCGGAAGCTACGCATAGATATGTGGAAACAGCTAACGTTATAGCTAACGCCAAACATACGTGAGGACGCTCATTCACATCCAACGGATGAAAATTTTCCTATTGGCTGCAATTTTGTAAATACCAACCAATGGATGCTATTTGAAAATGCAGTCAATTGGCTATTGGAAAAGGGAGGAGGAGAATTCGCGGCCATACGAGGCGACATGGACAGAGGTTAGGGGCAGAGAGTCATTAAATTGAGGGTCGCTGGCGAGATCAGAGCTGAATTCTTGAGTTCTGAAGGGATGTAGAAGTATCCGCTATTATTTTTCCCAAGGCATCATCCATGCAGCCAGATCATCCCGACGCAGTCAACGAAAGGCGCCTCCAAACCCGCAGCAGTCCGTACCGCTGCCACCAGAGAAACAAGCTGCAGTCTTCTGTCGGTATCGTTGATATACAATTTAATAAGTTCACGTTGTCAGACCTATTTACCAAATAAGCTTTGCTTCATTTTGGTTTACCCCACTGGTGACCTGATTTTTAATGTGTCATTATAAAATTATTAGTGCCCTACCGTCTTCACCTGTAAATCATTTTATTCAAGTGTTTGCATATTGAATCTTAATTTGTTATTAAATTTAAAGTCATTAATCAAGTCTCCTTTTCTCTTTGAACCTTACATAAATTTATCATTTTGACTATTAAGCTAAACGCTGATTATCACAATTGTCTCCCAAATGTGTAGGTTATTAATTAATCAGAATAAGTAAATAAATTCCTTTCGTTTCTTTTTATGATAAACGTGGGGTATGACTTAAATGACAAATAAACTAACCTTTATTCCTTTCATAGCACGACATTAAGCTAAAATTTATTTGACTATTGAATTATATATGAGTAAACCAAATTTGATGGAAATAAATAATAATGGACACTACGTGTCGTTTTATTTTGGGACCTAATCAGGTGAGTAAATAAAAATTTTACAAGCATGAAAGTAGTTTACTTTTTGTAAGCTGAATATATTTAATTAAAATTATGTAGAGAAAATTTCTTACCGACACATCATATTTAAAAAAGAAATATTGACATAGCGTATCGTATTATTTGGAACATCTTCAGGAGCAATACAAAAAATAAATTACAAGTATTAATGTCATGTTTTTTTTAAAAAAATATTAATACATAATTAAAATTATGAATATTTGTCTCACTAATTTGCCCTTTAATGTTTTTATATGTATTTTCATTGTTCTACTCGTCGGATTGATTTAGTGACTCGTCTCAAAGTCTGCGTAACGAAAGTGCGAATTGTTGATGATCCACCGAAAGTGTGTGCAAAACTTATGAGGTCAGGCTGCTGTGGCCAGACTGGATAATTCGGCAGCTGTCCTTGATTTAAGAGCCCGTTCTGCGGTGATATAATCTGCAATAAAAAAGTGCACACAGTACAGACACAGAATGTTCAGGAGGATGGCTCATCACAGCATCATTGCAAAATGACTGCGAGATGAGTACTACTCGAAATGAGATTTGCAATTACAAATCGGTGCTGTACATTTTCTTAACACCGTATTTTTTTATATCAAAGAATTTGCATTTAGTTCGTTACATATCGGTCTTCTAACTATACGGTTTGCATCCCAATGCACCTTTTACCAAGACGGTCGAAAATTGTGTCCGGTTGATTTCCCACTAACTTAACTATCTATGATTGCCAAGAAGTAATCTAAGAATTAAATTAATTACCAACAAAATTACGTCATTCTTCCATTTCTTATGAATTATAATTTTAAATTATTTGAGTTGTTTAAATCGCACACTGATAGCGTACATAAAACAAGTAATTCTTTAACGTCCGTTCAAAAAAAATCTGAAAAAATTATGACAATAATTTAGATAAACATAATGTTATATATATAAAAATAATTTCCTGTAAACATGGTAATGTTTTGTTACATGGTACACACAAAAAGGGCAATAAAAACTCGTCTGAAAGAACATGTTTTTGATTATTATTTTTTGGTTAACAGGTTACATGAGCGTCATCCTGAAACAGGCAACTCCCCTTTAATAGCATAGGAAGGGAATTGAAAAAGGGGGATGTGGAAGGTAGAGCGGGGTAGCCAAGGTTCGACTAGGACCCCAGGACTATAGTTTAAGGATCCTGCCCGGTGTTTCACCTAAACAGAAACAGGGGAAAATATAGAAACCCTGCATCAGGTCGGTCGGGCTATTCTCACGCCCTTCCGAATGACGGGAGATGAGTTTGCTGTGGGGTCGCTGCATTCCCTTCTCCGTGTCTCCACCAGTTTTAGAAGGCAGTTGGTCGAGTGATCCAAAGGAATCAGCGGACAAGTCGTACCGTATGCCGTAGGTCATCGACCCCAGTGAGAAACTTGGAAAAAAAAGGCAGAGTACGAGGCATTCCCAATGTAGTCAGGTGAGGCCTGCAGTCAATCTGGGGAGAAATACCCTGCCAGAGAAAACCACAGGCATCCCTCCCTAATTTGTAATAGTCTTGTGCCAAACCTGACAAGTAAAATTAACACAGATTCTATTGAAATAATAAGATTCTAAAACCATTTGTTATACGAGACCAATGAACTTTGTTACGCAATAAATCCAATAGTTCATCAATTATTGTTAAATAAAATATCAAGCTTAATCTGATTTAATTTCAATAAAAATTACATTACAATAATAGAAATTAATTCAAAACTCTTTAATTATATTTCTGCAGAGGTCCCGAAAGTTGAGGACAAACGTCTTGTATTTTATTTTGAATTATAATTCTATTTCTGACTTTTCGCCGATTAGTGCTAAATCCGTTACAAATAATCTCAACAAAATTTTCCAAATAACCTCTTTGGTCTCCTCTTATTGAATATATTTGTTATATCGTTACTGTCAAAGGATTGGGGAAGAAACTTGGTGTATTAATATTTATTTGTCAGTACAAAAATGTAATATTTATAATAATTTAATTAATCCTTTACCCACTTCTTGGTCGTCGTATATTGTTAATTTTCAATGTCAGTTACAACAATATAAATTTTCTCTATTTCCTTTCACACAACAGTCTTAAAAGTTTTGAGGAATATCCGGACACCTATCAGTCGTGTTTATATTAATTAAATACTAATTAGATTTATTTGCTGACTTATTTGGCCGTATTTTTATTTATTTATTATTAAACTTAATGTGAGAAAATTAATGTTTGAATATTATTTTTCAGCAATTAAATTAATTTGTACTTGAGTGTGTCGATGGCTTTTCATAAGCGAAATACGAAAAGCCAATTGCGGTCGCTCTAAATGCTCTCATTATCTCGCTGGGAAAAAGTAGGAGAATATCGGTATTATTCGGCAGGCGTTGTTAGCGATCATCGGAAATACTTCGGACGCGGTGGCTTACAACGGACGGCCATTAAGTGACGACGCAACAATGCACCTAGCGTTGGAGTGTAACTGTACGTTTACAACGACTAAACACTCGCTCATGGAATGTGGACCGTCTCTTCACAGGGAAATATGGAGAGAAGAGACTCGCACCGATTTGGGACATCGACAAACAAGGTAAAAATTCCCATACAGACTGATTCAAAAAAATTCGGGCATGGGAAATGATGCAACGCTGTGCTAACAATCGGTACGCTGCATTGTTTCAATATTTCGTTTCTGTTCGCAGCAAATACTGGAAATTTAAAAACGTCTGTATTATTTATAAATTAACAGGCGAAATAGCAAACCTTGTTGCTTTCTTCAGGTGTGATACGATATTGAATTCATGCAGCACCACTCAGGGCGACGTAAAACAAAAATTGTTTACTCGAATTCTAGTTGGGTCTACCAAATAGGACGTCAGAACGCAATGAAAACGACACGTAATAATCAAAATTTATTTATTACATATTATAATGCGATCTTTAACATTTATTTCTAGAAAGTAACTTCCTCTGCTTTGTTGGACGGATATTGGGACTTATTGTCAGGCCACTCCATGAGGTATTTTGGAAACGGTGAGCACAGGTGAGAGATATTCTGCGGTTAGTTCCGGTAAACCTGCAATATAAAACTTCACAAGATATCCAAAACATCCACTGCACATCACCATTCCATGAGGTAACGCTTCTAGGAAATGTTTGGAACAAAAATCTGACGGTCTCGCGCTCTTTGTAACATGTGGCACCGTCCTGCTGGGAACCCAATAGGTAGTGTTTTGTTACTTCTTCCAGTTCCTTATAAACGTGTATCTGCTTAACACAATTTGTCAGCAAACTATAAATTCAAATAGAGTTTCATTACCAGACTTTTCATATTTAAGTAGTGTATGTATTTTAAAACTTTTAAAAAGGTTCAAGATATCTGCACTTATTTAAATGATTGATCATTTTAAGTATTTTTAGTTAAGCCTTTTCACCTTCAAATGTTCAATCAGTTCGTAATTTGATCATTGGTAGAATAGTTTCTTAAAAATGGGTTTTTATCTTTTCTTGGGCCATTTCGCCTTTTTATACGCAGTCTGCAGAATGCCTTGTTTCTTGTAATCCTCAGATTGATCGTGTTCATTGTAATTTTCAATGTGTGGATTGATCGAACAAATATGTCACCATTATAATTACGGCATTTCCGTCGGGAAATATCAAACCAATTACTTTTATGAGTTATCAATTAAATTTGCGAGAGTTAACGTTACCTTGGAGTAATGCATGCATGATTGGGAATGAGGGATAAATATTAAGCAATAACAGTTTCACAGTAATAAATACTGATTTACTCCAAATTCACAATATAAATATACATTGTTTTTATGTTCTCTGAAAATAACACTTCCCACAGGCATGTACCAAACACAGTATTTTCGCAACACCAAAACATGGCAGCTTATCATTTTTAAACTGGTTAAACATAAGACAGTTAATTGTCGGTATTAATTAAACAAATTTTCATTTGTTTGACAAGGCAGACAAATTTTAAGAAATTTTACACCAAAACTTGGTTATCACGTATTTTAACGCCTGCTTTAAAACTATCATTTTTATCTAGTTTCACTTATAACTAGAGCTTTAAGTAAGATTTTCTTTTCAACTCCTCAGTAAAGTCAAACAAACTGAGGGCATATACAAAGAGAATACTGTACTGTACACACTTAGAAATGCAGATTTCTGTAAAATAACTAAATCTGCTATCATATACATATTGTCAAAAATGGAACCATTACACAATAGTATATATATATGTATATATATATAATTGATGTATAAAGCAGGCAAAAGTTACATAACAATTGTAATTGATGATTTTATAAATTGTACATGTTTTAATATTATATTGATAAAACATCTGAAAACATTTCACTCGCTGTTGGAACAATATTAAATAAGAGTATGGTCAGTTTTAACTGTATAAAATAAAATATTTATAAAGCGAAAATGACACCGATGAAATAGTTGGTTAGCAATTTTTGTTGGTCCCACATAGCAAGGGTATACATACATTATAGTGAAATATGGAATGTTCCTTAGTTTAACAAATTTTCAAGATATCAGCACATGTTAAGGTAAAAAAATGAATGAAAACAATTACAGAAATGGATACTAATTTAATTACAAAAAGATGTATGCAGGTACACACTAAACTCAGCATATCTCCTACCAAAATATAAAAAGAAAAAAAAGCAATTTTCACAGTCCCACAGATGTTTCTCTACCCAAAAACATTTTGAACAAACATGTGTAATGTAATATTTTATTGGTCTTTATAAAATAAAATTTAAAATTTGTCACATGAATTAAATACTGGCAAAACATTCAGTCTTACAGTAGCAACTACACTAAATACAAAAATTGAAACATGAAAATTGCATGTGAAAAATGTAAGACTAAAATTCATGTTCCAAATTTATGTGAACATGTGCAAGATACATAAATATTTTAAAACAAATGGGAAAATATTTAAAGTTAATATTATACTGTCAGACATTTTAAAAGAACAGAGACAAAATCAATATTCGAGCAACTTATTATAAATTTAAGAAGTAAGGTATTAAAAATATTCAACAAAATTCATTTTAAGGAACTTACCATTTTAAATAAACTCTCAATTCAGTATTCATTTTTGAATACTTTCAGTCCATACAAAGCCATTGCACAAAAATGCACATGAAATTTGTCACAACCAACATTAAAATTTGGTTCATAAATATTACTCAATACATTCTTGACAAGATTTCAAATAATAAATATGATGTAATCACACTTTTCTGTGTGTTCACAATTGAATTATTTTGCAGTCAGCAGAATTTTTTTTAAACTAATCATACTTAATCAATTATATTACATACTGCTTTTATTAATAATACAATATTATAAAATTATATTGCCACATTATTGTGGGCAATTTCAGGTACACCATATCAACAACTTTAATGAATAAATGTAAATTATTCTGCTAACCATATACTTCTTGAAAACATAAGATATTTAAGATTTTCGTAAACTAAGATTTTATAGTGTCTTTCTTGTCAATGAATTGTCAAAGAATGTATGTAGTAACAAATAAATTGAGATTACATATATAACTAACAAATAAAACAGTTTCTCTGAACACAAAAATTTAATACATGTGCAAATTATTCCCATACTTCAGAATTTTAGCAAGACTAGATCAAAACATCACAAAATTTCATCCGCCTTTTATTTCAATATGTTACAATGAAATGTTCAATAAATATGATAAAACTCTCTAATGGTTATGGACCATTCAGTTCATTGGGTCTGCTCATGTGACTTAAATCTGAAGTAGAAAAAAGCATAGAATGTCAAATTTTAGAGTTTTCATTAATAAGTTAAGAAAACAATAAAAATGAAATAGAAAGCTCTAGTATGACTTATTAGTACAAAAATATTACATCTTGTTCCCTCTTGAACTTAATTTTCCTTTATCGTATTACAACGTAAAAACTTCATGTTCTGACAATTATTGAGTAGAAATAACAAGTTTTGAAATTTCTAAATATCTGTAACTTTATATTTTATGGGTCAATTTTTCAAAACTCCTAAACACTGATAATATTATAGAATTTTCCAATTTAGACACATTAATCTGATTCTCCTTGCATTGGTTGTGGTTAGAATTATAAATACTTTTAACA
This sequence comes from Eucriotettix oculatus, assembly GCA_034510155.1. Classification (NCBI taxonomy): domain Eukaryota; kingdom Metazoa; phylum Arthropoda; class Insecta; order Orthoptera; family Tetrigidae; genus Eucriotettix; species Eucriotettix oculatus. The sequence goes on from CM067376.1 coordinate 57,603,579, forward strand.
GGTCACACTTGCAGAAGAAATAATACATTTTGTACAAATAGAGCCATATAATTAAATTATAATCTAGATGGTTTTGAGATAAATAAGCAGTTAAACAATGGTAACCCCATTTCAGTGAGTACTATCTGGAGATTTATAATGGCTACTGTGATTTTATTTTATGTTGACTATTGAAAACCTATTTAATCCAATATATATACTTGATATACTGAAACACTATCATCATTAAAGGGATTATTTTTGCATTTAATAAGCTTTATGGCAAATTTGTTTGGTCCCATAAATATTTACAAACTTTGTTTAAATGAAACTTAGACAGATTTTTTATTTTATTCTTTTGCAAGTGTGTAATATGATATGAGTTTTAATACATACACAAATAGAATGATTCTATTGTTTTCATTGAAATGATATGATCTAACTTTGTGTTATAAGTATATTGTATGTGAAAACATATTTTTGAGATAATTTAGTAATACAGCTGCACTATTAAGATGGCCATAGAAAATAGTGCTAGCATAAATTTATTATAGAAGGAATTTAAATGCATGTATAAATAAGATGGACACCATATAAGAATAATGTAAAAATGTGAATGTATGAATTTATTAACTTTCAGAAATGCTAATAGTTTCAGTTCATAATGAGCATTCAATTGTGTTTAAAAATAAACTTTTAGTAGAAATACTATTAGCAAATTAAAAAAGACTCATCAATTAACTGCAACCAAGAAAACAAGGTATTTACTTTTGGTTTTAAGGAACAATAAAGGAAAATATATGCGTAGTTAGCAACTGGTGACCACCCAATCAGAATGTCTTTGCCCTGTATCAATAATGTAATGTCTGACATACTTAAACATTATATAGAAATGATAATTATATTTATAGCCTATTGTAAAATGGATAAAAATGTGAGAAGCTGTAGGATTCCAATGAATTATTATTACATTGCTGTAAAGTAATCAGCTGCCCATTAAGATTTGAAAAAATGTGCAGATTACAAAGTGAGGAATTTTATTTGGAGTGTCATCTAATAAGAAAGGTAACAGAAGTCTATTCATCATTTCAACAAATCTTGGCCCAACAGCAGCTTATCTGTTTATACCTGCATACAAGAATTAATGTGTGAAACATGAAAACAATCAAAGATAACTATTGTAACATGCAGTATACAGAATACAACAATGCAAAAAAGGACATGAATGTTATGTTTAATGCAATACGTACATTCTCTGTACAAAATTCAACAAATGTTTTTCTGAACACTTATGGGCTACTGCTTAAATTGAAATATTTATCTATCGTATGGAGTAAGTGTGGAATAAATGCTTTACATTTTATCTGAACATATACATATATATACAGCTGAATATGGTGGGAGTGGTTAAGCTTTGAAACACTTTAATGATATGAACTTGTTCGAAATGAGTCGTCTGTAATATGGGGTTGGCTGTTATCAGTTCATTTTGTAGAATGTACCTAGGAACAATAAACTTTATTTAAATTAAATTGAGTTTTGAATGTTTAAAGAAAACGTATTGTATTTTATGAATGCAAGTGAGTGTGGAATGTTAATACAATGCTGTGTGTCTCAAGTGTTATTCTTAAAAGGTCACATAGTTTGTTGGTTTTTAGTAAAAATACTTGTTAATTTTTTAAAAGATTATGTTTTCCAAGTAAACTGAATAGAATTTTTTATGTATGCCATTTGTAAAAATTTGTACAGAGGAACAGTGGAATGACATAGAAGTTCTATTAGTTCTAAAACATTGATTAAATATAAAACATTTTTCAGTCATTTAAATTTATAAATCTATTCCACTTAGATTCAAATTGAATGCTGAGAAGATTAAAAGCTAAATAAAAATTTCATGAATAACAAACATAAAAAATGAACTTTTCCTATCTTAATAGAACACCTTACTTACATAACTTCATACAGTTCCGCTATGGTACATATTCAGAATATAAATCCAGGAAACATGTTAATAATATATTTAGAAAAATCACAGCCTTCCAAAAGTTTATAGAATGTGTACATTTAAAAATAATATACATTTTAAACACCAAATTAAGATGACTACAGACACAATGTCATTGCAATAGCTGCTGTTGAGTAATTATCACTTGTGAATTAAAAACTCAAATCTTCTTCATAAAATCAGTATTTAAAGAATTATAACAAATGTTATGAAATAAGTCTTTTTGAAAGAAAAATATTAAACATTGCAATTTGAAGCACTACACTCAACAAAGTTTTTTTTTCACTTATAATTACAATAATAAAAATATATTAATATTTTGCATGAATGTTCAGTTCATATCACTCATTTCAATTTTTAAATACATTTATATGAAAAATATCACAATTTAAACACAAAATGAAGAAAGAGGAAATGCTGTACACCATATTCTTTGTGGAAAAAAAGATATATATATATTTATATAATATTAACTTCAACATGTTCTTGGCATTGCACAATAGGCTTCAAACACTCACTCTCACACACAAATCCAATCACACTGAAGACGAAGGTCAAGTTCGCCTCACACGTATATCTATATATGTATATATAAAAAAATTATTTGGAACATTTCTAAAATGCTCATCAGCATATTTATAATAATCATTTATTACAATAAAGCTTCACTGGAAGCTCTGCTTCCATTTGATATATAAGTTATTTTAAAACACACGCTACACCACGCACAAGTAAATGCGATGCATCTTCTGCCAAATGCTTTAAATATTTTCAGTTTTTTTACTGGCTTGAGATCCATATTATATTTTTAAGCTGGCACATGTTCAGTGGAATGTAATAATATTCTCTTCATATATAGGGTTGGGTTGTTTCCGGTAGTGAACTAAGCACAAGTTTCCATTAAGCATCAGAAATAAGTGCTTTTTAAAAAAGCCAAACAAAAGCAAGAATATTTTGTGCAGACAATTATCCACAAGAAAAAATCTTATAAATGCAGGTTTAATCTAGGATGTAAAACTTAGTGAGGTTGTGCAACAGGTGGTTAAACTTCAATGAAACAACTGTGGTTTCAATTATTTGAAAGACTAATTACATACTGACTCATTAGTATACAATATACCATATCCATTGTGGATATGTAGATTTGATCTAATTTCCAAAATGTGTAAAAATATCAGGGTCAGCAGCAATAATAGGCTATCATGTATTACAACCTCACTAAAAACTAGAATTGATTCCTTTTCACTAAGGATGTTTGAGAAAAATAGTCCAGTTGGTTCTGTTACTGTTAAATGTGGAAATGGGCTGATTAGAGCAAAAGCAATTGTATATGGATTAAGTTATGTTGCTATTGAATATGCACCTTTTGAATCCACACTGTTCAACCTTCTAAGTTATTTTAAAATTTAAACTTCATTCACTTGAACATATATAAATTGTAAATATATATATGTACGGTATAATATGTATAAGGTCATACCATTTCTAATTGCACTTCAATTGTCAAACAAAAAAATCCAAGTTTATCAATATATAAACTAGTCTAGTATATATAAGATATTGATAGAGAAAATATACATTCAAAATTTGGCTTCATCACAGACAAGTAAAATTCTTGGAGAATCCCAAGATATTTTAAATATATATAATTTTTTTTTTACTTTCATTAATGTTTTTTGAACATCAAAGCAGTCTGTCTTATCAAAGAAAGACTATTTTCATATAATTTCAAAGATTTCAAGTGAAAATTTTTGTTTTAAGTCCAATATCATACTAAGCAAAGGTCAATTTATACTAAGAGTATTTCAAAATAATAATTTTCAATTTCAATTTATAGAAAAAAATTTAATTGCAAAATCATAATAAGGTCATACTGAAATGACATATTGAATAAAAATAAAAGTTTTCTACATTCATTTAAAATTGCAATTAAAATGTTTATTGGACAATATATAAACAAATTATCACTTGAAATCTTATGGTACTTGTATTACAAGTTTATGATAGCCTTAACCACAAGTTATTTGGTCAGATACATAAAAATAAATATAATGCAAACATGCACACAATCAATATTTAAAACAATTTATGAATGCATTTACATTGAACGATATTAACAGTATCACATTAACAAACATGCATTCATCGTAAACACATTTAATTTTTGAGGACTTAAAGATGACATAAATTTACATTTGTCTTATCAGTAATGATATCATTGTACAAGAGAAATATCTGCTTTGACAAAGATCTTGGGAAAACTCCGTAGAACATTTTTGGTTGGATTAAAAAAAATATATTATATATATGCTTAAAAATTCACCACAAATGTATATAGATAAGTTTTTAAATAAGTTACATTCAAATTTGCTTACAATATTTATAGAATGATAAAATAACTACCAGAATTTATTGAATATAAGGGCATACTTTCCACATTAGCTTTGGCAACAATACGATTGTCAGCTTCAAAAAGATTAAATGTTTTAAGTGGGAAATTTTAAAGATGAAACTAGGTTTCTGCTTTCTTCAGTACAGGGGAAAAATTAAATAAAAACAGCTTTTGCTTGTCTTCACAAACAACCCATCACATAAAATTACAACATTTAACACCTACAAAATCAGTACAGTAAGGTGACTAAAAATAAGATACACCTTAATTTAATTAGAATAATAAAATTCTCTTAGATAAATTTGTGTTAAATGTGTAATAATCTATTAATTAGTATTTAAAAGAATGTATCAGTCTCTTTATGAGTTGATCATCTTCGATTTGGTATCCTCCTCTATCTCGGGATCTGCTGTTTCCTCCCCTTCCTCATCCAAGTCTTTGGCAACTTCAATATCACCAATTTTCTTAATTGTCTTACTATCACAGGCACTTTCATCATCAGTTGGTGTACAAACATTTTTTTCATGCAAACTATTTACCTCATTACTAAGCAATCTGGGCTCTTCATTGGGAGTTGGCAGTCCTTTGGTGTTTGCCATTGGTGAATGGGTTGCAGTGTCTTTAGAAACAACTGTTTCTTCTAAACAGCACTTAGTTGCACCATTGTCATTAACTACTTTAGAATCACTATCTGGCAGTCCATTGGAAGATTGAGAAAGATCGACCACAGCAGATACAATGGTATCTGATTCAACAGTCTTATCACTTGGGGACAATACTTTAACCAATTCTTCATCTGCACATTGTTCACTGGATTCCATCCTACTGTTGTCTTGTGAGGAAGAGGTAATTGGTGCTTTTGGCAGAGGGGGAAAGCAACTATTACGGCATAATTGGTCAATTAATGCTTTATTAGACATTTTACCACTATTTCCCATACCTGTACTGCCTTCTTTTGGTGAGCCAGAAGGGGGTAACCCCATTTCCAAACTTGAACGTATGATTCCATCCAGGAAGCTTCCATTTGCACCAGTTCCGTCATACAGGGATTCTGCCATTTCCCTAGCAGATTTACCCAACATTGGCACACCGGCTACTGGGTTCCTTGCTGCAGGAATTCCTCGTGATTCTTCAGGTAACCTGTGCAATAGCTGAGTGGCAAAAAATTGCTCAGGACTTGGAGGAAACCCTCCAGGAGCAGTACCTCCCAAATCTGGCAGGGCAAGAGGATGAAAAGGATTAGGTGTCCAGAAAGAAAAGGGAGCAGCAGGGTTTGTGTATGCAGCTAGAGGTGAGAGACCAGGATCAAATAGTGGTGGGATTTTAAGGCCATTTGGTGCACCAGGTATTGGTTGAGTAAATGGGGGCTTTGCTGGTTTAGGGGACAGTTTTAATTTGTCACAGTTGATTGTAGGAACTCCAGAACTTCTCAATGGTGTAGGACCAGCATCTTCTTTACGTCTATTATCTTCTAATTGTTGCTTGGGTTCACGCTTTCTTGGTCTCATTAGATGACGTTCTTTAACTTTATATTCTAATGTTGAGTGTGGTACCCCATAATATGATCCTGCTCTATGTACACTCATTTCTCCACGTTGCACAGCTCTAACAGCTTCAACCAAACTATCTCTGTCATAATTTCGGTATTTACCTCTCTTAGGTCGTGTTCCTTTACCACTATTATTTGAAGAGATAACATTATTCTTTATATTGTTGGATGACTGTTTGTTTTTGTCATCAACATGGCTGTTATTATTATTATGTTTTATAACTGAAGGTGGTGGTGTAAAGCGGCCACGTTTAAATAATGGCTGTTCATCAGCTGAAAGCAGAAGTTTTTGTGATAAGGGGAGTTCACCTTGCAGTTGAAACTTTTGACTTATACTCTTGGCAATTACATCTCTTAAGCTCACACCAATTCCCTTTCCAGATAAATTGGCTACTGGAGGTGAGCAAGACTCACTTCCACTATTATTACTGCTGCTGAAAGTGTGACTAGATTCTTGGCCAGGAAATGCAGGACCACCTACAGCTTGAAAAGGCAGATCACTAGAGGCCAAACATCCACTCCCTGATGGAGACACCCCGTTCTTTGTAGTCGGTTTGAAGGACGGAATTTTCAGTATCACATTGGGAGGGGTGGCTACATTGGAAGTAGAAGCTGCTGCATCTGGGTCCAATGTTTCATCTACTTCAGTTCCTCCATCTGCAGAATTAGCAGTTGCCACCTGCACATCAATTAATGAAGGTGGTACAGTTAATTTTGATGATAAGCCCTTATCATCTGTTTTTATAGTATCGTCATTGCTAGTGCCATTTACAAGCACCCTTGTTTCCAAAGAACCTCCTGTTTGGTTCTTTTTGTTCTTTTGGTGTTGTTCTTCTGCCATCATTCGCCTAACAAGTTCAGGTAAAAGAGGAGATGGAAATTTAGGCAAAGATTCCCCACCTTCAGATTTGGTTGTGTCTCCTTGCACAGTTGATGCAAGAAGTTGTGAGATGTATGGCCCAAGCGCACTGTGCTCTAAACCACGCCACAAATCACCTGCATTGGGAAATGCTGGCAGAGGTGATGAACTCCCACTTTCTCGATTTTGTCCTGCTGCAGCCTCTTCCAGCAAAGCACGAAGGGCATCTCCATCAAGCATTGAGAAACGCACAAGATCTTCCATGGATAGGAGGGGACGCCGCAAGGCACGTTCTACTTCTTTTTCTTCTTCACCTCCAGACAGATCTTTTTCCTCTATGGCAGGAACTACAAGATGTGAATCTCTTTCTTTCTCCATAGCTAATTTATAAACTTTGTTGCGTAGAGTTGACCGTGGTATACCATATATTACAGCAGCTCTGCGAGTGCCCAGTTTCCCACTCTGGATATCCCTTAGAGCTGCTTGCAACTCTTCTTCTGTATAAGTGCGCCTTCCAGCCACAGCACTCATACGAGGCTTTGCCCTGTTTCATAAACATTGAACGTTGTCAGAAAAATAATCTTATAATTGAGATTATTATGTATATAGAGTATATATATTTAATTTACACTTTCATGAATGTAATATAGCAATGAAAACTATAAAACAAAGATCAATAATTAGAAAGCCAACTTTTTATTAAAATATCCAAAAAAATTACTTTGTAAAATAAAATTGTGTTTGGATAATATATTGTAAATAGAAAATAAAATTCCTATCCTCTAGAAAGAAGGCTACTTATTCAATACTACCTATGTAAATCATAAAGGTGGATGAAAAACATACATATTGACTTAGTTAATTTTCAGTGCACACACTGTATTACTTTTAAATGATCAGTTTCATCTTTTTCTTTGCCTTGGACAGGCCCTATTAATTTAAGAATTTCAATTCATTTTCTAAATTTTATATATATTAAATTATTTTGCCTAAATTTACAGCATAGTTTCCACACAATGCATAATAATTTATTATAAAGAACATCCACCTATTAATATGTATTTGTACTATAACCTGTCACAAACCCCAAGTATTAGTTCAATCAATGCTTGTCAAATTGTCAAGAATTAAAGGAATAATTATAATGACCCACATATTTTAAATTCCCAAATCTATTGTGGTAATATTCAGTGAATATACAAATTTCATTTCCTATCAATTGAGATAAAATTTTCATCTTTATATATCAAAAAAAGGGAAATAAAAATGGTAAATTTCATTAATTCCATTTTTCCAGTTTTATTCTGCTACAGTTAACTCAAATAACAGACAGTCATTAAGTATTAAGTACAATGGAGCAAGAGCACTTGAAACCAAAAAAATTACTCAAACAGCAAGTATTCTGTTTGAATACTGTCAATTTGTGTATAAAAAATTAAGAATAAATATAATGGAATTATTAACACTGAAATTTTTGTAAGGGTTCTACTCTGCAGGAAGGAAAAAACTCACACCTGAATTTTATAGGAAGTATATTAGAATCTATTGGAAATTAGATTAAATATTATTTTTATATGTGACAAAAGATAAAACTATCCCAAACCTAATAAATAATTGGTGGGAAATATAAAACATCAATAAATACTGAACCTACAAATTTAACTATAAATATTAGTCATCAATCTAAGTTCAAAAATTTTATAACTGAGGAGATTTTATATTTATGTTATACACAGATGTGCAGTGTTTGATGCACTACTAAGTATTCAAGAAGAAAAGATGGAGTTGAGGGGATAACTTATTGACAGACCTCTGACAACACACACAATCAAATATATTAATAGGTAGATTAGAATTTTATTTGTTAGTACTTACTTGAAAATATGTTTGCTGTCTATGCTTGGTACTTTGAGTGACTGTGGAGTTTGTACCCTGTTCTGAATCTCTTCTTTTGCTTTAGCACTTAAGTCAAGAGGCTGTTCTGATCCTGAAGATGTTGCTGGCAAAGACATGACAGCTGGTGGAGTGTCCGAAGGCTCTGGCTGCAGATGAGGAGCTGGTGGAGACAGGTACCATGGAGGAAACAGTCCACTGTGGTGATGTGGTGGAGGCGGATAAAATGGCAGGCTTGATGGAGGAGTGTTTCCCGAATTGTTCTGATTTGCACTATATGCAGCAACAGCTGCTAAGGAAGCAGCAAGAGACGTCACCGATTCTAGGGTTGTCATGGTAGTAGAAGAGTTCTCGAGCAGAGTCGCAGGGGGAGTTTCATGAAAGCTACTACGGCTGCTGCTGCCACTATCAGACTTGGGACTCTGAAGAATTCACAGAATAGTATTTTCAGAAATTTGTTCCTACATTTCAACAAGGTCAAAATTATCTAAAATATTAACACTTTTTGCAGCATAAAGGTAAGAAAAACTTACTGGTGCTGATCCTAAGAACATCCCACCATCACAGAAAGAGCATTTATCTTGTGCTTCCCAGTCTTGGCTCTCAGGCTCTATGTCTATTTTGAGTGAAGTACGTAACACTGTTTCTTGATATTGTTTCCATTTCCTTTTTCCCATCAATTCTTCAGCAACTCTCTCCAAACCTAAAAAAACTACTGTTATAAGCTAAATCACAATTTAAGCCTTTATATTAGATGTAAATATTTAAACATTTCTCTAATTTTTATTGGTGAAAAACAGTTCTGTTTGGTAGTTATAGGCACACAGCTGCCAAAACATAACTCTTCATCAACTTCAATTTCAAATTGAAATAGCTGTATGACAACAACGTGGGCGGTAAGAAGCAAATATATTTGAAATATTAAGGTATTTTAGTAATATTATATTTCTACTATTTATAAGGCCATAATACAAGGCCAATTAACTTGAAAGATATAAGACATTTCAAATTTTGTACTAACACTTTACTATGCTACTATATTTCTCAAATAGATGCTTAAAAGAACAACCAGAGCTTTATTAACTAAGAAATGGTTTATAATTCGTTCAATATCGAAGAAAGTTTTCTGATAGTTGTGAGCTATAATAGTTTTCTATTCTGGATAGTTGTCTCTATATAGGTCAAGTTTCTGGATCATCTAGCGTTTATAATTCTGAATAACGTACGAAACAATGGATATTTATTACGAATTAAGACCTGTCAAAATTGTAAAACTAGAAAAACGCATCGTGCTGTACTATATGGGTCGGACTTTGAGACGGAATTAATATAAAAGGACTTGCTCAATAAACACTAAACTCGGTTTAAAAATTAAAAAATGAAGTTTAAATAGATATACATTTTCAATCAGACACTGAATTTTACGCATGTATAGAAAACGCGCAACGTACGATCGCAACCCATGATCGGAAACACTTGTTTTCATGTAAATACACCGACAAATCGTAAAAGTTATAATTCATAATATTTTATGATCGGTTTTAAATATTTTCCATTACAACTACTCGACATAAAGAAAAAAAAACTTTCTTGTTCTCATCGCACTTACAAACTATCGCATGCAAACGCATCTGACGGTAAACGTACAATCGACGAAAATTTGCCCCACAACTAGTCGAAAGAAAACACTTTTAAAATAGTTAACTTTCCACACGCGTTAATGCATCGAAGCACTTTTTAATTATTTTTTTCCACTGGATAAAAGTCCGCATCGCAACTCACGTCGCACCGCACATTCCGTCCGAAGTTGGATTATTTTTGCGAAAATCCGGAACAATTTCACACGCAATTCTTCAAAGTTCGAGCACTTCTCTATCGGAATCGAGTCGACGCTCGACAGGTCACCGGCAAAAATAGGTTCACCTACTTTTACATTTTCACCTAGTATTTACCTCGCGAGTATTGCGGTGGGTCATGGCAGACACTCGGTTACGTACTAAGTCGATGACAACTGCGGCTGTTCTGAGCGCGGGCCCGAACCCCCTATCCCAGCTGATGTTTAGTCCGCCGCCACACGCATACACCGCGGAATATCCACCAAACTGGCGCACACTTGCACACACGACGTCGTTTGCCACCGTTCGCATCACACAACCGACCGTCCAGTCGGCATGCACACGGCCGTAGGCCGCGAAACACGGACGCGGACGGCGGGGGGTTGAGTAATTGCAAACATGACCCCTCGCCGAATTACGGAACCGCGTTTTAGGTGTATTTTTTGGCAACAGGTCGTAACCACATTTAAGTTAAATCGCCCGCCGCGGACGCGGGAGGACGCGTCCGGGAAGAACCGTCCGAAGAGACGACGACACTTTTAACGACTCACCTACGACGAAAACCATATTCTTCGTCCATCGTTGCAGCTCTTTTTTGATTGCTCGGCGCTCCTGAACACAGCGAGCATAGGAGCACTCCGCCATTTTTCCTTCACCCTTCTCGTGACGTCATGTCCCTCATGACGCAACACGTTGCACCGCCTATTGCCGCGTCTTCGATGCGATCTTTAGCAGAACGTTGGAGGGAAAAGAGAGAGAGAGATTCGCCGGACGGCAAAAGAGGAGAAGTAGGGGAGGGGAAAGGGGGCGGGAGAGAAGTTCTGGTGGGGAAGGGGAGACCGCTTCCCCTCCGCGACACGGCGCGCTCTTACGCCGTCAGTGCGCTGTTGTAAAAACCGATAAAAATACGCTCGACACTCCGACTAGCGAAATAATATTCGCACACCTAAAGCGCGCTCCGCACGCCGCGATGCAACAGTTCGGCCGGCGAGCTCCCGACCGACTACCGCGCCGGATAATATTTTTGTTAAAAGCGCGGACCACTCTTTTTTTTATTAAAGCTCCGATCGACCCGGTCGAAACTTCTCCCCCTTCGCTTCGCGGCGTCTTCTTTCCCCCCTCTCGCGGCGCTTCCTCCACCAACCACCACCTCCCCACCCGAAAATATTGTAGGCCCTACCCTTGTATTCACTTCCGCTATCCCGCTAATGACCTTTTTCGGATATAGATCGGCGGACTGGCCCGAAGTTGTCCGACTAAAAAGCAGAGCGCGCTTCGACGGCCCGCGAGCAACTAACTGGCTCTCCCCTACTCCTTCCTTGCCAGCAAGCCCGGAACCGAATGGCAATCCAAACTGACCCTGACAGTTTTTCTTCTTTTTAAGTATCCCCCTTCTCGCTTTTTTCTCTCTTTCCTCTTACCACAATACTCTCTCTCTCTCTTCGTTTCTCTCGCGCGCGTATTCGCACCACACGTACGAAATATGTTTTACTATGCCACGCCCTACCCGAATTCGCGATACACACGCAAACGCATTCGCGCATCATGCCCTCATTAGCATTTATGCGACTTGTAGGCTATCTTACAAACACTTTGATTATCCTTATATTCTACTGCAGACTATTTTCGTCTTATCGGTGCTATCTATCAAAAATTGCAATGTTCTTGGTCGCTTACGAAGTCCATTCCTCCAACAATCATACTACTTCACGAGAAATTGTTTCCCACTTCCATTTCACATAACTAGACCCCTTCTACTTCCCATTTCTCACGAAGTTAAACCGTTTCTAAAACTTGTGTACACTCGCCCGCGGATCTGATCTGCATTACAACCGATACGAATTACGAAAAAGGCGCACGAGGACAATAAAAATTATACAAATACACATTAGGAAATGAAACATTCATAAAATAATACATAACTAAATAATTAAATCTATTTACAATTCAGTACCTGTCATTAATATTATACATTTGAAATTTCTGTCATTTTTATTACATTTGAATGATTTACCTGAAACTTTTTAATTTAACTTAACTATTATCATTTAATTGTGTCTGTGAAAATATTTTGAATTTTTTAGTGTCATGTATAAAAGCGAAGGGGAACGAGAACCTCAGAACTACAGTTCGTAACTTGTTCCCGTTCCGTTCTAGCCTGTTGGTTCGCGAAATATAGTCAAGAAATGACTATAAAGTTTTCCGTGATAAAATTGGCAATCCGAAATTTGCTTCCTAGGCATCGCGTAAAATAGTGTGTGATCTTGGTTAAATCGTGTGTAAAGGCCCTGCCGTACGAATTTTCACCAAAAATCTTATTCAATGTGGCCAAAGATAGTTTTTCATCAAAAGTCAAGTAAAAACAAAGACACACCGCATTGCAATTACCTGTTGCAGTTGACTCGGGCGATATGCAGTTCCGTTTTCTTGCAGTTTGCTTGAATGGGCCCAGGAAATTTCATATTGAATTGAATATTATTGATAATAATTTAAATAAACTTTTATATAAACAGTAAATGAGGATTTTTTAAGGTTCTAGTCACGTTTAACACTTTAAGCAAAATGGGAGCAATGAGACCGAAACAATTATATCGAATGATCGGTAGGCAAACGCATTTAAAACTAACAAATAAACTGTTAATATATAAACTCATGATTGGCTTACGGTATCCACGTTTTAGAACCGTGACAACAAATTAATAATATTTTATACGACTTGGTCAATAGACGAGGGGAAATATTTTCCGTTTTTGGTTATCTGATCTGAAAGCTTCTGACCGTTTGGTTAAATGATTTCTGAATCTTAGCCTAATACGGATAATTACTTTTAGTAAAAATGCACAAAAACACAGACAGTCTCTAATTTATTAATTACTTTGGAAATTGGTCATATTCATTTTCTGAATCATGGAAAACATGATTATTGGTATATATTTGTCACAATAGCAACAATCGATCCTTTAGACCAGATTATAGTTGCCCTCAATTTAATTAAATCTTTCAAGTTTTTAATAATATATTGGTATGGTTAACAGGTTTAATGGAGAATTTAATTTCCGATTTTTAATGCAATTTTATATACATAATTGTGCTTTAAATATAATCCAAATTCACAGAATGAATATGCCACATGTCGAAAGCTTTTAATTTGATATAATTACTAAATTGGAAATTGTATGGAAGGTTTTTTCATTATTAATAAATTTATGTAAGCTTTACAGGGCTGATATTAATTTAGCACTAATATTTATGTATGGAATTCATTGTTTTTAAAGTCATTTAATTTTCCTTATATTTTATACGTGTGAAATATATGTTCTTTCTTTTACTATACGTGTGTTTGCTGTTCTCAACGAAACTTTGGCACCTGTAGAGCTAAAAGAATTACAAATTGGTTTTGGAAGAGAGAACACTTGAATGTCAGGATAGTTATGACGACGATAACGGTGTAACAAGTTTTTTTCCAATTGAGTATATTTCCCCACAGGTAGTTCGTCTTCACTACAATCGAGCACTGATAAGTCATTCAGGTAACAAAAGTTTACTCGATAGCCGATCAACAACGGGGCAACAATACTAAAAATTTTGTATGCTGAGGCCCTCTGAAATTAAAAACTCAAGAATTCACAGCACATTAGACACCGCTGAATGGCGCAGCAAAATACACCAGAGGAAAATGACGGACTGTTTTGGCGAAGCAGTAGTATCAGTTGGAGTGATTTTATTGAAGCACCTATGAAGTCGTAGGAAAATGAAGTCTGTTGTTCTTCGGCGAATTTTGTAGAAAGCTGAGACAATAACATTTGTTAATGGAACTGAAGTGCAGTATTTATAAAATTAGGGTTTATTGCACAAACTGATAATCATTATGATAAAATATATTATAAGAGAGGAGGAATGATTCCGGTGTAATGGCGTGCTGTTTCGGTCTTACAGTGCCACCGAATGATCATCAATTATCTCACATACTAAAGCATGTCAAAATGCAAGTACAATATGTAAGGGCCAAAGTGAAACTAAGATGTTTGGAGACGGCTGTGTTAGTAATTGCAGGAGGAGATCGTAAAATGAATGAGTGGATGTGAAGCAGGGCAAAGGTGAAAGACGTCGTGAAATTCTTCCAAGTCGTGGCATTCCTCAAGGAAACTCAAACAGAGTGTTATAAATTAGTAGCATGGACAACGAATGAGCTCCGATTGGAGAAATGCAATGGAATTCTACAAATGAAAATTAAACAGGGAAGTATGTGACGGTATAATATAAATTGTGTAAATGTGCGTTTGAATGTGGCGTGTGTTTGTAAAGGTAGCGTATTTCGGTAGCAAAGTTTCGGTGTCATTCGACGACTCTGAAGCAGTTGCGAAAATGTTGGCCATCTCGCTTTGATCAACAACAGGTGTGTGTCCGCTTTCCGCGAGTAAATTTGCCTCTCGCCACCACTCCTCATTCCTTTGACGGCATCGCTAATGAATAACGAAATTTGTCCTCGTTCTCTTCCCATTCTTTGCTGAACCTCAAACGCTTTCGTTTTATTTTTTGAAAAAGTTTCTTTCCACACTTCTTTGTGTACCGCTTGTAATTCGCAGCGCCCAACTGCGCTACAACAGACCGTTAAAATAAAAGTACTTGCCTGCCGTGTGCAGACGCGGAAACGCTTGCTGGGGAACAATGCGTCCAAAAAATTCTGTCACTTCCGGCGCATGATGGGGTGGACATGGAAACTCGACAGATGGCCGTAAAATTTAGGGTTAAAAAGTGGTAGAGGGGGGGCGGAGCAGTGTGGGTAGGGGGAGGGGAGATTGCAACCGCCGAAAAACTCTGGCGTCAATGCAATTATCGCCACGAAACGTTGAGGGGGTCGACGCCGTTCAATCCATTAAAAAAAAGGGGGGACCTTGGGAAGCCGTAGCGAAACACGATATTATCGCGGTCCGTGTCATATTCGAGTGGAGTCTACTTCAAAGTTACGTATACCGGACGATTCTGATTGACAGTGCATTCCGGCGGTTTGGCCGCTGAAACATATCTCATCATCTATTGAACTGCAAGCGGCGTGTTGGTTTCCGTTACACGAAGGAGACTGCGTCGGATCTCGCCATGTACGTCCGCCTGCCTGTATTTTCATTTCTGAGTATCCCCGTGAGTTTGACCATCCCCTGGCTACTTACGTGTGCCTAGGCTGCTCCGCACGTGGACGAGGTACGAACCCTTTCCCCTCATTTTCCGTAAATTCGCACGTTTGTTCGCACAGGCGCTAGTGCCATCTACACGCAGCTGAGACAACCACGCCCACCTACGTAGTGTTATCCAGACAGCGGCGTCTCGGTACTTTGCGTCTTCAATGGCGAATATTTAGCAACGTTGGCGAATATTTGGCGCCGTTGTCAAGACAACCGGCGATAAGGCGGGGCGATTCTAAAGATTTCTACCCCCTCTACTTCTCTTCCGCCTTCCTTCCTCCGCTGTCCAGACATTGAGCGATGTAGCGAGAGGAAAGGATTTTTTTATAAAAAAAATGAGGGAGAGAGAAAGAACGGAGGAAATAGAGAGAGAAGAGAAGGCTCGCGAATTTTCGTCGGAGTGACTCGAGATATTTGGAAGGTTGGGAAGAGAATATTGCAGAGAGGCTGGTCGATATTCTACGTTAGAGCTCCCCATCAGACTATTCGCCCCCACCCCAAAGTCGCGTCCCTTTTCGTCTGGTCTTTTCGCCCACCCTTCCCCTTACGCCCCCGCTCCCCTCCCTCGTCCACCTAAGTACGGGTTATGGTTTATTAAATTTATTGATCGCGGAGGCGGTGTAGTGGTTGTAATCGCGCCGTATTCGGCGGAGGGCGCGGATGTTTGCCTTCCAGTTCTTACACATGTCTTATCGCCGGAAATATTTTTGATGCGAGTCTGTTTCTGTGGTTTCGATGTTTTAAAACCTTGCGCACCTGCTGCTTTCTATCGGCGGCGACTCTCTTTCCACGGACTTCAAGACTCACGCACACCTTTCACCAAGTTTTTCGTTCTTTCTAATGTTTCGGGGTTTCTGCAAAAGCAGAAATTTTTCAACAGACGTGTCCTAGCAGGTGAACTATCAAACTAGTGGCAACGCGAAAATTGAGGTATAATAATCATCCAAGTACTGGAATACTCCATCCGACTTTCTGAATTTTGCGTGTAACGATTTTTATCTTCAAAACTAAGAAACTTCGGTGTTTTAGAAGTTCGCTCACCTTTTCACAGATTTCAACTTTACCAAATTATTTACATCGCTCATACTTACGCTGTAGAGTGCTGAAAAGCGCTCCGCCGAGCTACGTAAAAATAAAAATTTACATTTTAGAATTATTTTCAGCTTTGCCTCTATTATGATCATTACATTTATTCAAACTCCACTCTCTCGTCTCTTTAGTAATTCTCTAAACATCTTCAAACGGACTCATTTAAAGTTGTTATCGGGTTAAACGGGATGTGTATGTGACACATATTGCTTCGACTCAACTGGATGGAAGAACATTACAAGTGCTATAAATATAGAGGCTAATACAAAAGTTTAGTATTTTAAGTACCACATTTCTGCCCATGATTAAGACCCTGACAATGAAACGAGATTAGTTATCTGTGTTTTGAAGTAACGCTAGATTTTCTGCTTAATATACAGCCCAATAAATGAACCTTGAATTAAATTTTATGACACTTAGGAATTAATAAATAATTTTTAAAAACGACTGATTAATTAATTAAAACAAACAGTTTAGCGACAATCTTTAACAATCTTTGTAAATTTTTCCCTTTGGTTAAAATGACACAATCTTACGTACCAGTTCGTTAAAATGAAATTTTTCGAGATTTCGGCTCTACGGCCAATGTAAAAAGTAGTATTCATTGGAGGACATAGACATTTTACAGGACCTAATTACATCATTTCTCACATGTTGCCATGAGACGACAGGCACCTGCAGAATATTCCCGCCCTTTCCACGCAATTCGTTACAACATACGACTACCGTTACTATTTTCTTTCTATAGATTGTCTTACTTGTATTATTGTGATTAAATTGTTTTAAAATAGTATAACAATGTCCTTCGAGTAAAGTATAATGTAATGTCGGAAGAAATGCATTTTTAAAAACACTTTTATCTATTAATTATTATCCATTAGTAAAATTTGATATGTAGAACTGTAATATTTCGTTAAATTTTATTTTTATGACTTATAAAGCCATACGTAATTATATTAAACACTATATTCTCCAGTTTGTCTTACAAACGGTGTACATAGGTAATTAGTTCAGAAATTTCTTCCACATTTATTACGGGATATAAGAAGCATGCACATCATATATGACGGCGCTTTTCAGCACATTTTAGCCCCAATTTTCTCGTTGTTACGTGGTTGATATCTACCGAGTTAGAGTAGGGTACGACCTGTTTACACTGCCTTTGGCCCTTTCTCTATGGGGCCGTCAAAAGCAATTGGCTCACGCAGTAGATATTCCTAATGCAGAGAAACGTAATCAAGCTGCCGTTGACGCCTACGATATTGTTCGACGTCGTGTGGGCGTCTTCTGATGAGTGGATGCGTGGAGTCGACAACATTTAAACAATTGTTAGGAATTTATGAAATTATGGCATTTACATTACTTGCTAATTAGCTGATAATTTGACAGTACGCTCTTCGGTAATAGATTGAAAGACAAAGGATGGTCGCAATGTATTTTTTTGGCCCAAATTTTTCTTGTTTGGTTTAAGGAACCCGTCCCAAATCTTTGCTAAAGAGCAATATTCTAAAACTCTCTGTATCCATATTGAGAGGACAAGAGTCGCAGAGAATTGAACACAAAAATTTTCCCACAGTCTGATACGGAATTGGTCGGAAAAGAACCTCTTCCAAGGTAAACAAATATTTTATGGCGAAGTTTGATAACATTACGCCGGCAATAAATCAATATCCTTAAGTACCGGCAAATAATATATAATTAACTAGCTATGTGCCCGGCGTGGCCAGGCACTTCATTTATATTAGCCCCCGGCAATGTTTAATTCTACAGTTATCTCTTTGTCAACACGTGATTAAACCATCAGATAGATAGTCACATTGTTTAAAATTTACCTTTTCACGTCTCCTGTCATCGAAATCACACAAATGAACGCTGAAAATAAAATGTATTATTTAGGAGGATGGATGGAATTCCGCCAAATGAACATGTGTATAAATCGTAATTCAAACAAAGCACCTTTCACATTTGCACAAAAGATTATTTAAAACACACTTAATTTGTCCAGTCGGATTAATCGATAAATAATTCACTCGGCATACACGCAATTACAATACGCTGAATATATCAGAACTGAGCAATTTGAAATCAAAGTGTCAATACAATTCCAAGCTACGACGCAATGAACTAGTCAGTTGCCACAGATTATTCATACGGTCAGCCTGAAAATTTGTGATTACATGTCTTTTTAGTGAGAAATCCAAAAAATTGTATAAAATGTTTGGTCAGAAAATTGAAATAAATATTTCGGGGTCTCAACAACAGCGCCATCTAGCGGGTCCAACTATAGCTAAGAACCATCCAGATGACTCGATAAATACAACAACAAAAATTTAATCAAGATCGGCCAAACCGCTTAGGTAGAGAAGAATGATGAACAAACTCACCCGAATTTTATATATGAAGATAAGATCAAGCTGACATCCTTCATCAACTTCTATTTCCCAGTGTCATTTTAAGAATCTTACAGACTTTAAATTATAACAGACTAAACCAGCCAAATTTCACAGAAAAATATTTTAATAAATAAAAATTAAAGATATAAACAAATAAATTTTTTAACCTATCGTTCCTTTTTGGAAATCTCTTTAAGAGAAAATATAATAATTTCACAAGTCTGAATATATAAAATTATTAAAAGAACAAGATTTTTATAACATTATATTTATAAGATAATTATGTGCATAGATCAATTGAATATTACTTACAGTTTATTTATTGAAATATCAACACGTTATTCGAATTTTTCTGGAGAAAATTAATTGTATTGTAAATTTCATTTATGTAATATATTGTTCTTATTATATTATTAGAGACTCAAACTTGTAATATTTTTATATTATTGTACTTACAATCTATACGATTTAATGGTATTCTTTTTATTAATCATCGTCATATACTCCGTATGTTATAGATGCAATGAAGTTACAAGGATATGGATTAGGTAAGTATTAAACACCCTTATAACATATAATTATACAAATTTTGAATAAGAATTAAAAACTTAATATAATATAAATTGACAAGAACCACAGGAGTTGGTCGAAACGCTTATTTAGTTTTAAGTTCTAGTTTGATATTTTTATAATTGTCTGTTGTACAGGTAGTTAATTCATATCTAATTTATGTTCTTCACATGCGTTAATTATTCTTACATCCCTGTATAAATACGAATGTTGCATTAATTTCTTGAAGGTCCGTGTTTGTGATGTAAAACCTGAGTTCCTGGGAGAGATAAAAATCGTAAGATGGCAAATTCAGGTAATGGTATTTTGGTTACATTGATTCATAATTATCGTATCTCACTTTTCTCATTATCACTTAGCATAGTTTTGTCAAGTCAAACTCACCACTTTTCCGGTCTACCTTAGATGATTATTTTAATATCCCGCGGTCACAGTTCGACATGTGAATAAAACGTCTTTAACTTCTCAAAATATGAACGGGTTGACCTTTCAGCCTGATGAGACTGGACTACAGTTTTTTTCACACTCAACAGCCGGTTTCTGTCTACTGTACTGGCTGCTTGCTTGTCTTCTAGTCGTGAATCCAAATATATCGACGCCCCGAGTTCAGTTTTATTCTATCAAAGATCAGAAATTTTCGTCGGATTTTTCAAAACATGAATAAGTACCCAGAAATTTTGTCCTACAAAATACAACTTAAGCTTTATTTTGAAAAGTTTAAAGTACGTTTTAATCAAATGCTGACTTTATTCTTCATGTCGGGCAACAAAACCTTGAAAAAATAATCTTGCATTGCATTCTTGCATTGTACGCACGATACACATTTAAAATACAGTTGTTACGTAAGGCATCAGGTTACGACAAACTTATTAGTTGGAAGAACTCGCGAGTATAAGTAGACGATTATGAGGTGTCTTCAGAAATTAATCTGGTGGCTCATAGTCTCAGTTTTAAATGGATAGGTAGAACTTGCATCAGGAAATAAAAAGAGTCAAGCTGTGGCTGGTATCAGAACATAATGACGCTGGAAACAATTCACATCACGTTGGTTGAGTCAGTTTTAAATATCATTCGCAGAAATTGGATCCTTGCAGGTTTAGATAAAACAAATCAGAGAATTACTGTTATCAATTTATAAGATAATGCGTGTAGAAGTTACGTAATTGGGTCTTAACATCAATTACATTCGATTTTTTGTAGCTTGACTCAAAGTAAAAATTATATAATTTGCAAACTCTTATCACCTAAGGGCAACACTTTAAATTAATTGTTAATATTACCATTTATTATAGCGTGAACAATTAAAGCATTCTCAGTAATTTAAAGTATTTTCACTCGGTATTTATTGCGTTATTTGTTTCGATGAATAAGATGGCGGTCGATGCGGTGTGAAAACACCTCAAGTCTTTTCGTTATATTACGGAAGTGTGACCGCTATCTGCTTGATTAGTGTCTACAAATTTTTCGTAATCCAACTATGAAGTATATTTTACGTTATTATTATGTGAACATTATTTGCACAGTTGTGAGAGCGACTCGAAATGCGACAGAAGGAAACAACTGAGTCATGCTTGCTATAATTTCTTAAATTAAAAGATGCAAGCTATTGAGGAAAAGATAAGATTCCTAATCTCATACGCAATAAATAGAATTTAAATTATTAAGCTTTACGCAAGATATCACGTTGTAATCATTTTTAAATATCTGGAATTTATACTTGCAACTTATCAACTGTGTAGTTTTTTAATAATTAAAAGATTTAATGGCAATAAACAAACAAACTAATTCGAATAATTTATTAAGTAACGCTAATCTATGTGAGGACTTTCTTTAAGTGTAGATATACAGTGAATGCCAAACATTATTTTTATAAATATATATATATATATATATAAATAATTCTTGACCTTTTTACAGACAAATTTAATTATACAAGTTAAAGATAAACGACGTTGGATAAATAAATTTGTCTGATTAATTTACAACAGACGGTAAACGTTTAATTTTAATATACATATATTTATGTTATGCGATTTTTCATTCATTTTATATCATCATTTGAAGAAGTTCTGCGCATTGGCTGAATTTTTCTGTAGTAAATTACTTTTATGTCTGTTTACTGGGCAGTGAGCCTTTAACCGTTTAAATAATTGTTATTTTAACACCCATAAAAATGATAAAACTACGATTTCAAATAATAAATGACGTACATTAATTAGTACTTCATTTTAAGAAAACGTTCTCCAGACCGGTTTATGGTTTCAATTTAAATGTGCTCGATAATTACTACGGTTTACAATGGTTATAAGTAAATACTGCAGCCAACATGATCAGAAATACATTTTAATGAGAACCAAAACATTAGAATATATTCAAATTGAATAATTTAACGACCAATTCTTTTTCAGTGTTTATTTTAAATAAACGACGTTTCGGCGCATATTCGCACCTTCTTCAGGTTTTTCCACGAACAGATTATTGTTACATCCCATTAATTGTTAAAATTTGACATAACATATTATGTCAAATTTTAATCTGAAGAAGGTGCAAATATGCACCGAAACGTCGTTGAATTAAAAATAAACACTGTCTGAAAAAAAACTAATCGTTAAACAATTTCAATAATTTAATATCAGACTTTAATTGATTTAATATTAGAATATATTATTAAAACTAGCATGACAAATCTGACCCTTTTTTGGAAGCCTCTTCAAGGACGAATAAAATTTTTTACATGTCGAATGTGTCGAAAGTAACTAAAAATCAGAAGACTACAATGTTTCTGAATTTTCAGACATTCATACTTTAAAAATTTTATATTTGTACATGAAGTGTTTCCAAAAAATTGTAACGTTACTTCGTGTCAATTTTATTAATATGTTATAACAAATTTGAATGGAGTATTAATTTATTTCAGATAAATATAAATATTATAATGGTTATATTTACTGTTCTGTACTCATCGAGGTGACTCACTCGGTAGCTCATCAGCTTGTGAAAATGTCCTGTTGTTTCCAAGAATTCTGCTGCAAGGGTTAGTATAAAATCAATATACGCAGAACGACTCTAATATATCCGATATTTAGCAACCTCCGGTTCTTATTTCCCACGGAAAATGTTTTCCTCAGTAAGAAATTAAATTTTCATGCATGTCACAATAAACTCATCAGTAGAGACGCTTCCGCAATCAAAATTAGACTCCCGCGCTTTTATTTCGAACTTAACAATGCTCGGAACATTTACATATTGTTGTATTTTAAAATAAAAGTATCAGTGCCTTTAAATTATTAAACATTCACGTGTCGAGTACGTATGATCGTAATAATGTTGGACGACAATGAGAAATAAATCCTGTCAGATGGACGAGTTCAGCAGATAACGAAGCCGAATTAGAGATCCTATACTTCGAAATCGCAGATATGACTAATGACAAGGCAGCTAATTGGCCAGGTGTCTTATTCTCTCTGACAGTTCCGGAAACGGGATTAAGTTTGAGAAGTTAACCGTGAAACGAAACAAGCGACGTTGGTCATAATCTCAATTACAGCTGATGCTCAACTTCCTAGTTTACTTCTGGGTTGTCTTCTAACTTTAAGCAGTGATCTTTACCGCAAGCGTTTGAAATAAAGTTTAATATCCATCTGGGGCTAAACTGTGATATGCAGAAAATTTGTGTGGGTTGCCTCTGTTTGGATATTAGTTCTAGTATTACCACTCAGCCTGATTTTTATATATTAAGTGTTCAGTTAAGATCTAAATTGTGTTTAATGTTTCATCGTTTTTTTTCCAGGATGAATTTTAGATTGATTGATTTATTTTCATTGTACACAAACTAGAGTATAAAAGTTATATAAGAAAATAGGGAAAAAGGGAAAATAATAAAAATAAGATGAACATAAACAAGAAACATTCCGCTCCATTATCCGCATTAAATTAGATAATTTTAAAACTAGTAAAGGTGTCCGACTGTTTTCTGCACCTTTTCCCTTGGAATTCACTTCACTACTCTGTAATTATTAAACTCTTATATTTATTATATGTTATTATACTGTTACTTAATTTTACACTTCACTAAATTTTCTTAATACTGTTACTATTCTTATATTAATCTTTATCATCTATTTTTTGAAATGTTTCACACTCTCTTCAACCCTACGTAATGTAACGTGATTTTTTGGACATACGAATATGAACTTATTTACGGTATGTTGGGAGTGCTAACATTTCATTTAGTCATAGGTGTAATATATTTATCAATGTTTAATAACGGAGCCCAGTCAGTAGCTACTTGCCACTATTTTTTTTAAATACGTTTGAATTTATAATTATTTTTATCTTTTTTTTCTTCGTATTTTGATGTGTCTGGTAGTTCTACGTTTTCCAACAATATATATATATGGAGGACTTCGACCAAAAGGAGTAGATTAATACGCCATATTTTGACACATCTTGTAATAAAAGTATCAGAGAGAAGTGTGTGCGGTAAGAACAGAAGAGGGAGGCCAAGGATGGAATGCGGTAATTAGATTAGGGATGTATGATGTGGTAGATGTGTAGAAAAGGAAAGACTTGCTTCAGACCCAGTCTTAGGACTGAACACCACAACAAAAAGAAGTGGCCAAAAGTCAGAAATTTATTACAAATTTAAATTATAATTTTTCACTCCTAAGTTTAGGGATCTCTTCAGATCAACATAATTTTAAAATGTCAAAGGAATTAAATAAAACATTTCAACAGCAAATTTAGGCTACAAACACAATATCCAGGGCGATTATTTCATTTCACAATATTTAATTATATAAAACTGTAAAGATCTCTGAACTTAGGAACGAAACGTTTTCTTTAGTGATAATTGAAATTTGTAATAAATTACTAATTCTTGTCACTATATTGTAATTTATTTAATATTTCATGTTATTGTCTCCCAATTGCTTTATAGGATGAAACGAAACGTCTTATTAATACAAAAATTACCATAAATGTATGAGAAAAAAACCAAATGTTGACGGGAAAATTTGTATAGTATAAAAATAATAATTAACTTGACATTTCGTCCTCAATTTTGGACTTCCATCAGGTGTAAAATAATGCTGAGCGTTATAGATACTATACAATTTTCAATTAACATCAGTGAATTATTGGTGTTATTTAAATGAATATTGTGTAAATATGGAAATTATACAAAAATTATTTATAAGACTTCAATATTTGGCTGTTATTAAAAGTAGGGTAAGACAGAGAAATTTTTTATTACAGTTTCAAATTCATGGCGACGAAACTTTGGGTTTTGTATGGGTGTTTACATGAGTTTATGAAACTTGTTTATTTTATAAATTTAGTTGGGAATAATTATTTTAACTGCTTTTAACTTATCTTAGCTGCTATTTTTCGAAAAGAAATCTCTCTATAATTATTATATTACGAATTACTTTCGCTTTCATCCAGCTTCAAGTCCATTTTCAATCCGAATGGTCTGCCTGGGACTCGAACAAAGATCCTTCAATTCTCTGTGCTGGAAGTTCGGCATTCCTATTTGAGCTATCGCTTAGCATTCTCTGCAAATCGTGGAATATTTCCTCATCGCTAACCCTGTTTTATTGAAAACTGGCTGTACATCCTAATTATTTGCTCCTGTGCTACTAGAACAGCCTTTCCCCTGCGTTACATTCTTCTTCTCGTTGATGTCCGCCCCCTCGCCGCTTTTCACCCATCAAAGATGAACCCTATAAAAAAATATTGAAAAGGAATTCACGGAAGTATGTAAGTTAATTGCTTGGATGAGAATCCATTCGTTGGTTAACCACAGTGGAACGATTTCTGGTAATTTAGAAGACCTTCGAAGATCGCAGAGTATCCGAAGACTTCTGAGGCAAGACGGGTGCATGCTTCGCTACAACAATAGACCGTCACTGTAACCAGACAATTAATTGATGTCTGTAAAGTACGTCTCCATTGCCTTCCTGCTCGTAATAGAAGGAATTTTGTTTGTCTCTAAACAGGTACGATATTTTGCCATTTACTTTACCTACACAGTTACGTAGCGTATATTCGCTTTTTGTGGAACAATTTTCGCTTCTAGTACGAAATTAAATTACTACACACAAAAAATTAAATAATAACGCAGGTGAATGTAATTAATAATTTATTTACATCTTTGTCCTTCTTTGCTAGTTACTGAAATAATACATCTTTGGTCGGGATGTAATCCATAGCTTGTGTAGTTTATAGGTAAATCCGGTCCTGTGTGTGGGGAGAGGAAACAAGAAATAGAGTAGGTTAGGAAATTGGAGAAGTGAAAATATTAGCATGGAGATCTAGATAAAAACATTCTGTGTAATGACTACCACAACAACAGAACGGTAAGACAGTCATCCAGTTTCCCCGTACAGGTTTTCAAAACGGAACCCTTGGTTTTGTTTGATTTTTTCTTGACGTTAGAATACCGTAGCTTTTATCTGATGCCTCAGGAATGAAGTAAGGTTATCATTTTTAATTATGTTGTACGATGAAAAACGATCAACAGAGCCACGAATCGAACCCGAGTCCAGTACTTTGTACGTAGAATGTCTAACCACTGGGCTACACCCGTGATTCGATTTTCGACTCAGTACGAACGTGATATATCTATAAATAATTTTCGGTAAAATTTACTATGAAAATGAAGTTGAAAGATGTTCGTAATGAGTCGTGCATCGAATCGTTGAGGTGGCTCCATGGTTAGATTCCGTTCGATTCCGGCCTCTGTCGAGTGATATTCATCTTAGTTCAAAATTAAACAATTAATTTAATTTTTTGATGCCGAAAGTTTTACACGAGTTGAAAAATCCCCTTTAATAGCATAGGAAGAGATTTGAATGGGGGCTTCGTAAGGGAAAACAAGACAGCCCGAGGCTGTAATTTAAGGACGCCAGAAAGTAATGCACGCCAAACCCTATAAAATCTGCATCAAGTAAATCGGGCTTTCGGTAATTAACACAGCCCTTCTGATGGCTGGAGTGGGATTGGTGAGTGCGACGCAGCATATCCTTCTCCATACCTCGACCAGTTAAGGAGGCAGCTTGCTAACTGTTTCCAGCATAAATAGTGTCAGCTTGAGCACACATCTTTCATTGCAGACAGGACGAGCACCAGGGATAAATTTGTAAAATAGTTGGCTTATTGGAACCTATTCTAGGTTCTATAAATTTTCAAATTATGGAGTTCATAGATATTTCTTACTGCTTTGTTCAAATGCATTCCAAACATTTCGTTAGCGGTGCAGTCACAGCATGTCTTCAAAATGGCTACTGCACTTGAAATTTAGAGAAAAATATGATAGGAAACAACATCAAGAGGTTGAAAATGTTTATGGTGATTCTGCTATTGATCGCAGTATAGTTATTCGGTGTAGAAACACCTTACCTAGTGAAAGAAGGCATGCAAGTATTCTGGATACTACTCGCAGCGGCAGACCTTACACTGCTCTAACTCTAGACAATGTGCATAGTTAACAACATGATTCCGGCTGACAGACGCATCACAATGAAAGAATGGTAACTTTAAGCTGGAATAGGAGAAGACAAAGAGTTGGGGTTGAAAATGGATTGTCCTAGGTGGGATCCAATGATGTTGACAGACGCTCACAAAGAAACATTAAAAACAGTCTGCAGCGAACTTTTGGAACTACGGAAATGGCGGTGATGCCTTTTCTGCAAGCACTGTGGCAGGCGATGAGATATGCATCCACCATTTTGAACTGGGGAAGAAGTAGTAGTCAATGGAGTGGAATCATGCAAACTCGCCTAAGAAAAAACATCAAAATTGCACCTTTCGCTGGAAAAATTATGGCTACGGTGTTTTTTTGTTTAAGAAGGACTCTGATTGTGGACATTAGAACAAATGGAAAGAACAATAATTTTTATGCATATGTGGCAACTCTGAAGAAACTTCAAGCTCGACTGATTCGTGTCCGACCATATCGGGAAAAGCAGGATTTTTGCTGTGGCACGACAATGCACGGACACATGCCAGGCAGAAAACCGGGAACAAGATCAGAAAACTTGGATGGACAACATCGAAACACCTGCTGTACAGTCACGACCATCTCTTTGATAAACTGAATGAATCCCTTCCTGGAACGAGGTTTGAAGATTATGACTCTCTACGGATCGCTACCAAACAGTTTCTGTGGGTATAAAAGCCCTAGTTCAAGGTGGCGTAAGACATCTGAGTCTGTTGGGGATTATATGGAAAATGGAAATTCTGTGCTTAAGTGAGTATCTACACATTGTAAAAATAGGAAAGTTGTTGGATGAAAATTAAAATTCCAAAATATTGTTGTGCATTACTATTGAAGTGCACTTCGTACGCTACTGGCAGAGACACTTTGTAAGTTTATGGTTCTGAACCGTGCATGGAACTATCTAAAAATAATGAAGAATCGTTTTATAAGCCGCAGAGAATGTTGCTGCTCTAGTGCAAGTTAGGCACACACAAGTTTGCAGATGATAAACGACGGGTAAAATCACGTTGGCCCCAAAACGACACATTTATCTAGAAACGGTGCAAATGTTCGTTACACCAAAAAATCAAAAGACACATGAAGTATTTAGTTGACCACGTCGCAAGCTATGAATTATTGGAAGTAAAATTTTCACTGTTAACATCTAGGGAATCATCATTGGACGATTACCCTACTCACGTTTTATGGCATACTTGTATACAATTTACTTATTTCATTGTATTGCGACCATTGTAGATTAATAATTTAAATAAACAAAAAAAATTGCTAATATTTGTTTACAAAGGTTCTGTTTAAAAGATTTTGAAAATAAACTGAGGCGTTGTTGAAAGTTATGTGAATAATTCGCAACCTTCTAAATTCGTTATCAAAATGCGTGTTCAGTGCGAAAGACGTTGTGGGCAGTGTGACCACTGCACCGAACAATATTTTCTTCCACCAGAACAATGTCATACGTCACAAAGCGTAAGAGACCATCGTACTGATTCACGAAAAGTATAGTGGAAAAATTGTTGATCTGTCCGCGACGTTTCATTTCATTCGTTTCGATTCTTTCCAATTGAATATGAGAAATCGCAGGTTTACGAGAGTATGTAAACCACGAACATTCCGTGTCGTTCAACAGAACACCACTCGCACCATTACCCCGTTTACTTCGCTGTATGTGTGAAAGAGTTACCTGACATTGAGTCTGACGAATCCACTCAACAACACAAAGGACAGGAGACTATTTTCTAAACAGTTGTAAAACATTGGTTTAGAAAATGTCGTTTGTATCAATTTTTAAATCCTTACACTCTTATTGGTTTATAAAATTTATAATATAAATAGATTGGCGCGTTCTTTCGGGTGGGAAATAATTTAAACCGAAAGAACAATGCCATCTGTTTGATTTTACTGTTCAGACTAGTAGTACAGTACATAAATTATAGCACGAATGACCGCTTGCAAGGTCAACCGTTCATGAAAACTCAAAAAAGCAAGCGAGAGTATTTGCTGGAAATGACGATTCTCCGTCTACATGGGCCCTTGACTTGTTAATGGCAAGATATCTCCAAGAAAAGAGATATAAAAGGTAATGAGTAATTCGACCGAACCTCCTTTACGAGTGATAGGGGGCTCAATTCTGATGGAAACGTGAGTTTGAAAACAAAAGATCGTAAACGGAATCTCTCACTTAGTGATAGTCCGCCAATACCTGGTATCAGTGATATATTTATGGGAATTCTTGAACTAAAAAATCTTTATTTCAGTTATCCATGAAGAAAGAGAAGAAAAGTGAATACAAATAATATATGATTAAACCTTCTCCATGTGTTATTATTAGTTAACCGCACCTAAAATTACAACTTACTATTAAATTTTCTGTAGATTTTTAAACTTTTGCACTTTTATATTCATTTCATAATTCACAAATTTTCTTGGATTGAAATTAATTAAAATTTATTACTATTTTTAATAATTAAACATTAATTCAGTTTCATCAACTGTATGAATGAGGTTATTTAAAAACATTTGGTCTAAATAAATTAATTTGGACAGTGCACGTTTCATGAGTAGTTATTGTTTTTTAAAATAATTGAACTATATATATGGCACGAATTGTCCAAATCTACCGTAGTATAAATAGTAATTAATTAGGAGAATATATGGTCTATAATGAACAGCATTTAAAAAATTTCTGACTATAAGTTTGGCTGAAAGTTTTATTTTTTGGGGGTGTAACAGGCTAAACGAGGGAGACCCTGACACTGGCAACTTTCCTTTAATAGGATGGGTTGGACATTGAAAAGGACGATGAGGCAGGTAGAGGAATGTAGCCAGGGCTATATTTTAAGGATCCTACCCGGTGATACACCTAAACTAGATGCAGGGAAAACTCTAGAAAACCTGCATCAGGTAGGACTGGTGCTTGGGTAGTAGTCTCACGTCCTTCCGAAGTAGGGGAAAGGAGTTTGCTGTGAGGTCGCTGCATTCCCTTCTCCGTGTCTTGACAAATTTAGAAGGCAGCTGGTTGATTGATCCAAGAGGATCAGCGGACAACTGTTACCGTGTGCCCAAGGTCTGTGACCCCGGAACATGCACCTCCTTAATACGGCCAAGGAGCCTTTACATGTGGGGACCTTAAAAACCAGAGAGAGAGAGAGAGAGAGAGAGAGAGAGAGAGAGAACGAGGCATCCTCGAAGGTAAAGTCCATTCCGTCTCTGCGAGAGCTAAGCTTCCACAGATATCATTTATCTGACCGAAAGAAACTTTTTTTGGAAGGGTTGGCTACATGAAGCATGCTACATGAAGGTGATCCAGAAATTGGCAATTCCCCTTTAATAGCACATGAAGGAAATTGAAAAAAGAGGTATGTGGAAGGGAGAAGAAGGCAGCCAGTGTTGTGAGGTATTCAAATATAAATCTAAACGTCTAAAAGAATTATATTTGTAGATATTATATAAACGTTAAACGGCGATGCAATCCTATGCATACTGACCTGTAGAATTTATCAAACCCATATTTAATTAATTGGAGATTGACAATTAGATTGAATTACTTCCTTAATGGTGGTTAACGTTTATGGCAAATTTTTAATTAATTTCTAAGAGGGCCAAACACATGGCGATTAATATTTAATTTCTAACATCAACTGAATCTATCAATAAGAAAAACCGCCAATATGTCGGAAACAATAAAAAAAGCTTTTTATCTAGGTCGTTGGAACCTCCTCGGGTACAATTGTATAAAAAGAAAATGAGGTATACATGAATTCTTCAAGTTTGAATATTATTTATGCACTGTAATATTTCCTTTTTATTTCAGAATATAAATTATATTCATTCTTGTATGAGTATTATATACCTAATTTGATTTTTATATATTTGTGCACCTGAAGAGGTTCCAATGAGAGGAAAAAAACATTGTACTTTACAATTGCTTATAACATGAAGGCCGGTTTATTTTTTTTATGGCGATGCTACGTCTCTTTTGATAGAGAAATCACCAGTCCCAGATACTGAGGAACTCGTGAACGTCAAACTTGGTGTATTGTTTTTCCAGCTTACTACAGAATGCATCTCATTGTATAGCCTGTGAGAGGAGCAAAGTTTCGCGATGCGTTTCGCTGCACGAATGCCCTGAACACTTCCCGAAGCTTCCTCTATCTACTTTGTAACGTTAACTCGCGCATATCTATCATCACAGTGCGTTTCGGACTAATTTATACAGGTGACTTGTGGCCGATAGTCGGTAACTGCGACCAGTAGTAGTCTAAATTTCGCGAGCGAATTATATCACATCGGGAAAAGCTGCAAATAGTACAACTATCGTCTGTGCACCGAGATAAAAGCGGTCTTGATAACGCTGCGTTTTTCACCAGCGATTGCGCAACGTGTTTCGTAATGTGCGAGGCCCTAGCAGCGAAAATGCGAAGGCTTAGCCAAATTAGGACAAGGCGTTGCGATCCAAAAGCCACACCTCATCAACCTGACAGTCTCGCCGGGAAGTCGAAAATGAAGTGTTCCGATTTGACAAGCTTTCCAACCTTGTCTGGAAAATATGAAACAGATTTTTACTAACGAAAATAGTCCCTCGAAGGAAAGTATGGGGAATCGGGTTCTGGTTTATTGACACTGGTGCCAAACAGAAACCCCGTTTATCAGCAGCGTATGGGTTATTCAGAGTTTACCCAATAGTCTGAATCACCATTTAAAGGGTTTTGGTTCAATCCAAACAGAAGATTAAACCTTTCACTGTGCCATTTGAAACATATAATAACATAAGTCGAGGCGGAACGAGACACTTATTTAACAATTATTATAAAATCATGGAGAAAAAAAACTGACTTCATAAAAGTATAAAACATTAGTTTATTCTTTTAATTAATCTAATATCAGTACAACTTCAAACAACGAATTTAGATTTGTTACGAATATTTAAAAAGGAAGCTATAAATTTCCCGTCCCGGGGCAGAAAGGGACAATTAATACAACAAAATTTAATTTTAGAAAATCTTAACACGTTTTTTTTATTCTTTCTTATACTTATTTAGCGTACGGTTGATCGCTTTATCAATATTTACTTTCGTAAAGCGATTTTTTTGGCAACTGAACGGCTTTTGCTAGCAGTTTCCCCTTTTCCGTTCATTTTCTTTCTTAATCTATTGCTTTTGGTTACAGCATCCTGTGACTCATTCTTATTAATTGAGTCTGCCAGATTTTTCTTCATTTCTTGAGGAACACAAAATATTTTGCCTCATACAATAGTATCCCGTTCCGGCTCTCCCACTGGTTTCCGTTAAAGTTTCTTGCCCAATCTTAATACAAGTTGATGTAAACTTTATACGTAGCTTATATGCTGCTAAAAACACCTAGTTTATGAATATATATATATAACATTAAAGAATTAAAAGCGACCGGTTCTGTAGCTTAGCTGACATTTCTTCCCCAAAATCGACTGTGGGGTTTACCTGAGTCCGTCGCGAATGCCTCGTACTCTCTCTGGTTTTTTCGAAGTTCTCACATGCGGAGGAACAACTTATTTTAGAAGGCGTATGCACTGGGGTCTAAGACCTTGCGCATACAGTTAGAGCTGCTCCCTGATCCCATTGGATCAGTCGGCCAACTGCCTCCTAAAACTGGCGAAGACAAGGAGAAGGGAATTCTGCGACTCCACAGCAAACTCGTCAAGCGTCATTCTGAAAGGCGTGATAATAGCACCCAATAGTCCGACCTACCTGATGCAGGTTTTCTATGGTTTTACCTGCATCTCTTTAGGTGAAACGCCGGGTAGGATCCTTAAACCATAGCTTGGGGGCCCCGAGTCAACTCTTGGCTACCTTGCTCTACCTTCCACATCCCCCCTTTTCAATTCCCTTCCTATGATATTAAAGTGGAGTTGCCTGTTTCAGGATCGCCCTCAACCAGCCTGTTAACCAAAAAATAAATAAATAAACGCTGTCCCAAGTTGGTTAAGTTGCCTGCCAAGACGTCTTCTTTGACCTGTTACTATGTTCCACCCCTCTTTACTAAACTAAGCACTATACAGTAAAAAAATAGTGTATCCCGTTCCGCCACGATTTCCCCTAGATGTCTAATATTAATTAAATATAGAAATGTTTGAAACAATTGAATATTACAACTGGAGCAATAAGCCTAGTGACGTGTATGGCTAGATATTTTTTACGTTACTAACAACAATGTAGGTAAACTAATTTGAGTCAGAAGTACTATTATCTATGACGTATCATCGCAACTGTGCTACTCTTTCTCAACGCACAGCGATTTTCAATCTGCATTGATTTTAAAATCGTGTTGAGGATCCGCTATGTGGTCGCTGCACCGCGTCCATGCAGCCACAGATAAAGAAAAAGAAAACGTATTTATTAATAAAAATTTTATGGACCTCCCCACTTCTCTAAATAAAATATTACAAAAATTTACTGTGGCTTCGGTGCCTAAGTCCCGACGAAACGCATTCTAATTAAATTATTCCAGTTCTGACGTTTGTCCAGTCTTTGTGTTTTATTGATAATAAAGTCAGATAATATAATTAATTTATTTATAAAACATAGGAGGAATTCGTATACGATGTCGAGTCAATTCAAGGAATTTTCAAAAAATAATGTTTGGTTTACCGCCTAAGGACATTCTGTCATTAGTGCTATTAATAACATAGCTATTTTGGATGTCCACAGTATTAACACTGGAAATAAAGTAAATTTCATATAGAATGTGTGTACAATTGCACAGAAGGAACACAATAATGTTCAACAAAGTATCGTGCGGTCAACCCTTGGCTACCTTATTCTACATTTCAAAACCTCCCTGTTCAATTCCCTTCCTATGCTATTAAAGGGGAGTTGCCTGTTTCAGGATCACCCTCATGTAGCCTGTTACCCAAATAAAAGCATAAATTATCTAACGTTTGATCCTCCGATTACTGCATTCATTCTCGAATTAATAATTATTTCCTGAAAGGTCAGATTATTAAGAATTTAAGTTACGTAGGAGAAATGGGCACGCAAAAACAGGTAAAGAATTAAATTAACTTTGATTAGAAAATATAACGTTTCTTACTCTTGCTGTGGACCCATATCAGGTATTTAAAGGCAAACTACGAATTCACAGATATGAGAGTACAAATTATTATAGACTGTAGTAACTTAAAATAAAGGTAATTAAATGTAAAAAGATAAGCCATTTGGACAGAAAGACTTGGAGATTTTAAGATTATAAATATTTCTTATGGAATATGTCACGGTTTTAAGTGAATGCATAATGTATTACGTAGTTAAATTTTAACATTTTAGAAACGATTCTGAACTTATAATAATTATCTATATGTTAAATGAGAATACTGACTGTCAAACGATGAATGAATAATATTCTATAGCTAAGTGCTATTAAAGTTGTGTACTTAATTTTACATTATCCCGTTCTATTTTTATGTTATTATTATCATTAATGTTTTATTACTATTTTTTAAATCGCATTTACTGCTAAGGCCATTAGCGACTACTTTACTATTTTTGGGAATCTTAGCTCCATTGTAAGGATTACTTGATTTGGGAACACAAACACTCACGCAAAAACCCAAACCCTTGCCAGAAATCGAACCCCCGACCTCTGTGGTACGAGGCAGTGAGGCTAGCCAGTAGACCAAAAAGACCGGCTTATTGCTATTATTTTTATTCATGTCAGTCTAACCATTATAAATGGCAGTTTATCAATTTTATAATCACTATTGTTATTAAAAATAACATATTTAAAATGTGCAACTTTTCCTCACAGCCAGGATTTGGTAGCGCATAATTCGGTACTGGTGGTTTAAAAATGGCAGGACGTTTCTGTGGTATTTTTACGCACTTACTATACATCACTTTTATTGATTCTCTTCCTTCATTTATTTAATACACGCTCTGAGCACGGCGCCGTTCAACAAGTTCTCCCAACATACACTGTATTATACAGTCGAGAAATGAAAATAAACTGGCCATACTTAATCATTTGTATTCAACATATCTCTAACAGTTTAATTGTTGATTGCATTACACTAATCATAAGTAAATAGTGAGTGCTGTCAGTTGACTTATTTAAAACCTTATTGAGGCATTCCATATCCAGGAAATATAGCTTCATTGAAGGAATATGATTATGTTATTTTGCGTTATAAATTCTTATAAGCTAGTCTACCTGAATACTTGTAGATAACTTAGTATCACTACTTCAACGATGAGTTCTTAACTCTGGCACAGTCAAAGATTACATTACTGGGTTTGATGTATTTAGAGTTACGAGTCACTTGATTGACGTTATATCATTTGATCGGTATTTGTTGATTGCTTATTTCGCTATTACCGCATACTCTATCAAAATGCCAACTAAAATTAGGTTCTTTATGGGCTCACAGAAGTCTTTGCAATATATGCCAAGAAAAATGAGCCGAAATAATAGCTTTAAAAATTACAAAATGGTAAGACAATGTTGACATGATATTATTATTTTTTATAAAATCTCCAAATTTGGAAAAAAATTCTCCGGCGTCCAGATAAGTTCCTGAGATTTTTTTCGATAGCTAGTTCATCGTCAAAACTCTGTCCTTCAACTGTGTCTACCACAGCTCCAAATAAGAAGACAATTTCGTGCCTCAGTACCTCCCTTTTGAAGAAACGTGGGCGCTTCATTAAACGGCCTAGTCGAAACAAGAGAGTATGGAGAGAGTAGGTAACACAAGTTAAAGAAGAAATCGGTCCACATAATGTAAAATTTTGTTATTTCTTTTGTATATTGACGTCCTTTACGAACGCCTACTACATTCAGCATCTGGAAGACGCGAAACTTGAATTTCATAGTTTTGCCATCAGAAGAGTGATTCTACCCCACGACTAAATGCCATGACGTGACAAAGTTATCCAGAAAATATTAATTTTTTTTAATTGAATTTAATTTATTAATACTGCAATTGAGTAGCACTCGGTGGCAGTTACAAAAAATAAACTTAAAAATAAAATATGTTACAAATAATAATTATACTAATATAATATAAATTTAAAAAAATCCTAACAAAAAAAATAAAAAAGTACCCATTATTCATATATTGTTTCGTCGTACTACACTACACTTCACTACACTTGCCCTTCACTTCACTTCCTAATTATTCCCTGAAACACGTTGCTATTGGCAGGGTTAATCGTGGAGGTTGATGACATGTGAGAGTGGAAGAATGCTGTTTTAGGAAGCGTTGGCGACACCTGTAAATAGACTGCTGTAAAATAAAGCAGCGCATTGCGAAAAGTGGATAAATTAATCAAAGTTGAGGTGTTAATAAGTGCGACCGTGCCATCGTTAGTCGCCGAGGAGTGTTCGAGTGGCGAACTGGGATAGTACTATAATGTGTTAAGATAAATTTAGGGAGAAATTTATTTTTATTTTTCAATTTCTTTCGTTATTCGTAGAGACGTCCAGCCTGGTAAGAACAGGGGGGAAATACCCAAATCACAGATGTCTCCACCTGTGCTAACGGTAATGTGTACCCTGAAAAAGCGGGGAGAAACGGGCAGGGAATTCAGAAAGAGTCGTGAAGGAGACAGAGGAGTAGCTGTTTCGACACCAGAACGCGCCCCGGGTGAAGGACAATTACCACCTACCAGGCAGCGGAGGTTTTAGCAGGTCGGAGGGAAAAAAATATATAAACCCACCATAAAAGCCATACCCCCATGCGTACCGTGTTTTTAAAGAGTGCTCATGTGTTTTTTTAATTTGTTTAAAATAAATCTTTTGTTATTTCAAAATCAATCCAATTTTGTTTAGAGCTTCCATCATAAAAAACTAATACACTAAATAACTGCGTATAATCTAAATAAAACAAGAAGTCAATTACAGTACGAAACGTCATGTCACGCTATGTAAAACTATATTTCATTGTAAACGGGCTCTGTTTCTGAAAATAAAGTTTGATTGGTTGAATGCAAGAGTGATCAAGTCACTAACCTTCACGAGCTTCGACATACACTAGCCTGTTGTATATCCAGCTTTAATTTATTCTCTGTGACTTTGTAAATAATTATCAGTTTATATTTATGAAGCTTTTGTTAAATCGTACTCCCATTAAGTGGCTCTGAGATGACGAAATTGAAACGTCAAGTATTGATCAAAAGAAGCTGAAGCTCGTTCCTGTTCCACGATCAAGTGACCTGTAGAATGATGAACAGTGGTTGGTTGTCTGGAATAGACAGTCTTTCTGTGTCGATTTTCTTTCGACTAGTAATCTCGCCTTTCTTTTGCGTCGGGCTTTCACCATCTTATTCTTCTCACGCATTGTGCGTCCAAAATTGAACTTTTTCCGGAGCCTCGAACTTCTGTTCGAAGTAGCCCCGGTAATTTTGATACATTTCACTCACTTTGATTCAGGCAAATTAGCTGCATTGGATTTTTACCGTTGGTTTTCTTACAGGCGGGTCGCTCAGTGACGTGAAAGTCAGCCCATGGGTATTCTACCGTTTACAGGAAGAAATGTACGGTAATATTTTATGTGGGACGACTGAAAATTCTATTTGCGTATTCTGTTTGAAGTGGAGGCATATTTAATTCACACCCCGTTCCTCCCTTATTTCTATATATTTATAATGTAATAATTTAAATACGAAACCCTTTGTTAAATGTTACAACACCATCAGCTGACATGATATTTTCCGAAATATGGTAGTTTGGAAGTTTGCGGTTCAGGTTGCCGAGGTGCAGCTTTGTTACCACGGAGTAGATTAGGTAACTAAAGGCGAGGGAGGGAAGTTAACATAAGATGTAAATGTATACTGTAATTAACCCTGAAAGTACTGTTGAAAAATTATAATTCAAATTTTAAGAGCTAAAAACATATTTTCAATTATTTGTCTTAAAATTATAGTGTGCGTAAGACACAAAAATTAGGACAATAATGATAAGCATACTTCCAAAAAAGATGTAGGCAAGTGTTTAATTTGAAAGTAGAGATTTTTTAAGTTGAAATGCAGAAGACTAATTTTTTAAAAATCAAGTGAGACAGAGAGAGACGTTGAATTTCTTCGCCTCTGTGATTTTTACTTAGAATCTTTGAAGAAAGCATTATGTTAAATAGTCGAAAATGACCAGCTTTTAGAATATTTAATTAGAAATACTAATGCTTATATATAATACCCTCTAATTTCGCCCATAGAAGTTGATAACTGAAGTGCAATTTTTATCCCTTAAACGTTGTTTCTTGAAATTTATATATTCGGAACATACAAAAATTGCTTCTTCAATAATGTAAGTAACCATATTATGTTCTGTATATTTGTTTGTAATTAAGATAATTTTAGAAAGTGCGTGAAGAGATCGGTAAACAAAACGAAGAAGCGTTAAGTGGACTTAGTAACTATAAATCGTCCTAAAAACTATAAATATTTTAACTGTGGGCCACTTTCTACTAATTTGAATTGATGAAGTCGGACATTGTTTTTATTTTAAACTAGCTATGCTCATGACTTAGTTCGCGTCGAAACAGCTCTTTTTATTTTACCCTAAAATGAAAGTACAGTGTCATTTATTTATGATCCCTTCACGGCAAATATTAGAACTCGCAGTTGGTTTTGAACACGTCCCACTTTCACATGTTAACAACAATAGATTGAGTGAGAATACTCACCTTCCCTCCCTCTCTCTCTCTCATGTGCCAAAATTACATTTATAATAACGCAGTAAGTGGGATTAATGGTATAGGAACCCCTAATAGGACTTTTAACTCGTAGTTGGCTTTCAAGTCACCTTTCGCGTGGAAAATGCAATGGATTTATAAATATTTACATTAATATCCTCTGAATTCTGCAAGATATCGAAATGAAACATACACGAAAACTTAGGTTAAAATTCCTGACTCAATCCCTCAAAATTTTCATTGAAATCCGTTAAGTCGTTTCAGAGAATAAACAGATCAAGAGTATAGGTATACCTCTTCGTTTTTTTTGTAGATTCAAACGCACTTTTGCCAAGAAACCTTCCCGTAGAGTTAATATCTATATTATATTAATATCATGATCGATATGAAATAAAGTTAAATTTCCTGTTTTTAAACCCTTAAATTTTCATTGAAATCCGTTGAGCCGTTTCGGAGCCTATTTCAGACAAACATACGTACAGACAGTCAGACAGACCCTTCACTTTTATTTATTGGTATAGATTATTAATGCAGTATTTAATACAAGAAAAGAATAAATGCCTTTAAAGAAACTCGTGGGAAATAACTAGGCTGGAGGAACCTTGAAAGGACCGGGAATCGAACCCGGAATCAGGGAGTCGACTGGGATAACTCACCATATTCCGGGTTCGATTCCCAGTCCGGTCGAAGCTTTTCCATCCTGATCATTCAATGAAATGATTAATTAAAAATACACGAAGTTTTATGATCGTACAGTTATATTCATTAGAAATATATTTGTTGATAAGATTTGGTATTCTTCATTTACCAGCTTAAAGGTTTCATATTTCCCAAACGTGCTACAAGTTCAGAAATTATGTGATCAGCATAATACGAGTTCGCCTTTATTTTATTTTTAATTAAAATTTTTATAATGGATATATTAGATTTTAAGTTTCCGGAAGAACTGGTGCAGAAATTAAAATAACACTATAATGTTGTAAACAAAAATAATTTTTCATCCAGAATAACGTAAGGTATAATATTTTACGTATTTAAATGCGCCTATAGTCCATGAGCTGCCAAATATATGCCGTTCATAAGGTCAACGATGTCAGGTTCGTAGATCACGGGAAAAGTGACACATCGTCCTGTACTTGTTATACAACCTAATGAAGTGGAATGGAAACCGGAATAACTATAGAACTTTGCAAGCTCATGTTTTTCAACGTTCTCTTAATTAATCCTATTACACTCGTTTGTGTTAGATGTGACTCATAAGAATCGATATACTGACCACGTATTATTCCGAATTCGGAATGTGTCATGCAAGATGACATTCCTCAGTCGACTCGGTAGGCCCAGGTCCTTAATGGCCTGTAGAGCCAAAGAAGAAGAATTGACTCATACGATTGTTTACCTACATGATATGACAAAAATCACATATATTTATAATTAAATAAGCAGTGCACCAAACAGGCCTACGTAAATAGAAAAATATTCACAGATATATTTCCAATTATAAAACTGAAATTTAAAATAATATTTCACGAAATTTATACGGTGAAGTATGGAAGAGGTTGGAATAAGCACAATACTATACCACTATGTTTATATAATTCTACGGATTTTTATTAAAAAGGTTGAAAACAAACTTTCAAATTATAGTTTAAATAATCAATTACCCTGGTCAATTAATTTATAATTTTAGAAGCCTGTTCCCAGCTATTATATTTAATCTGTTAAGTAGTAAAGAAGTAACTCATTATTATACGGTCATCTATCTGAGGTACGGTTGTGTCTACGTATTTTAGAAACTAAAATAAATTTGCATGTGTTTTGTCTCTCCTTCCACGAAGCGCTTTATTGCTATAATTGAGCACACTTCGCTGACCTGAACTGATACAAGTTAGTCTTGCAGAGAAATAAACCCATACTTTGGTTAATATATTTTCAAATTCATATTGCCTATGTTTTGATAGATGAACTCACGGGTTTTCACTGTGATCGTTTCTGGAGATGCTCATGAATATTTAATTTCCTTCTAACCGTAGAACTCTGTTACATAAATTTAGTTTGGTTAATAAAGTTTATCAGCTTTTCTTCAAGTTGAAGAGTACTTTTACATCCATAATATTTTCGTAAATAGCTTCTGGATACCTTTTTGTATCCTATGCAGCTTGTATTCTCAGTCCTTAGAAATACAAACGAACTCTTCCGTTTCCCAGGCTAGATCACAGAAGGAATCTCTGACCTATTGATTTGTCTATAAAATCTCGCACTTTCCAAAACCGTACAAATTTAGTGCTTTATCGTGGCATTTGTCATATTTACTGGCTAGAGATTCGGACAGTAAACCTGCAATTTTCACTCCTTTTTCCTATACTACACAAATTGGTCTTTATTTCTAAGATATTTTCTTGTCAAAACATAAATGATACTAACATTTTCATTCAATTATAAAAAATAACATGAATTTCTTAAACCTGTATCGTTGTTCATGTTTCTTGTTAGCTTTTTCTAATTGTCGCATCAACCCAAGGGTTATTAGCGAACCATCCAATTACATTATTAACATCGTAATTTACAATCAGTTATTTAAAAAACATTTGAATATTGCAAGAGTACAAAAAATTTTACTTTTTATTACAAATAATTACATATAAAATAGAATGTCGTAGGTTTTCCCGGTGAATCTTCTGAGTAAATAGTTCTTGGGCTTCCACCCGGGTCAGGTTTGTATTTTGACAAGACGTTTCGATGGTAAAGATCTCTTCCATCTTTCTCAAGAAACGAAACGTCGTGGCAAAATACAAACCTGACCCGGGTGGAATCCCAAGAACTATTTACTCACATTTAAAATTGATTTTAAGGCAGAAAAAAGTTAAATACATTTTAAAAAATAAAACTGATCACTTATAAATGTGTCTGAAACAGAAAAATTCCAAAATTTAAATTTCATTAAATGTACCTATTTCATAAATACGTTTTAGAACCCCGTTAGTTTTGGTCTCCAGCAACGTTGACTCGGTGCCGTGCCTGGCCCAAGGTGCCTGATTGGGGACTCTCTTTCAGCAAGTCACTTCGTGCAGGAACTTCGCGGATGGCCCAGTCTGCCGGGGGGAAATTCCGGTCCCTTGTATTCCAGGAAGCGAGCTGTAACTTTGGCTGTCACAGAATCAAACATAAAAGGAGCGCTTGGCCACAACAACCCACGCGAGGGACACACTCTTCCTGTCCGTTCCCACTACTCCCATTGCGCCATAATTATGACTCAAGACCCGTCCACTAAAACGGAACACCGTGCTTCATTTAATTTGCCCACTTACTGCCACAAAGTTAACAGATTTACAAGGGCTATTTTTTTTCAGGTCCAATTCGTCGCGACATTACAAT
Source organism: Eucriotettix oculatus (assembly GCA_034510155.1). NCBI lineage: Eukaryota > Metazoa > Arthropoda > Insecta > Orthoptera > Tetrigidae > Eucriotettix > Eucriotettix oculatus. The sequence continues at coordinate 57,645,855 of CM067376.1, forward strand.
CACTGTGAAATCAAAAATGATTTATTATTAATATTTAACTACACCTTCCACCTACTTCTATACACAGTTTCCGCTCGTAGTGTGGTTCCAACTTTCCAATAGCTTTCAGACAATTCTCTACACTCGTCTTCAGCTCGTTATCTGTTCCAAAGTGCTGTCCTCCTATCCAGCGTTTCATGTGAGCAAAGAGATGATAATTATTAGTCCCGGTGGTGTGGTGGGTGACAATACTTCCCTGCATGACAATGCACGGACGAACACTGCAAGAAAAACGCTCCTAGACCGCTTTGGATGGAAAGTGTTTTGTTACCCACAATACAGCAAAGACATATTCATCTATTTGCATTTTGGAAGGACGTCATTTTGGCACATACCAGCTGAAAGCACACGTGGATTGATTCTCACTGTTGCTTTAATTTCTCGACCGATCTGAACTTGAAAATGACTAGCCCTTGTATTGTAGAGATGCTCCCTTATATCTTACATATGAAGTGGAAGCAACAGAAACGAGAATTTGGTTGCGTCTGAAGGATTCTTCCCGGCTATTTCAAGCAATTCGTAGCGGTGACCAAAATATGCTTTAAAAACGTAAACAATTATAACATGCAACTTCATTCATTAATGAATGTATCTAAAAGTTTTGCTTTGTTTCGAAGTAGATACGTCAAACTTTTACGTCATCAATTTCGAGTAATTAACCCATTTTTTATATTAAACCACACAAACTTCTCTCCCTTCTTCCTTATTCTTCGATTTTGGGCGATTTTTTCTCTGAATGGTACCCGCTGATTTCGTAATTCTTGATACCTTCCTATACGGTTTTGCGGGTACAATTTTGTTACTTTGGTGATCCACTTAACGTCAAACTTTCTTGCGTAAGGCCTGCCCATCCACATAAAAGCGACATCATTCTTTCATCCTCATCTACGTGTTTTCCATTCTATTTTCTGATTTTTATACATTCGTGATTCCTAGCAATTATCATCCGTACCGTTGTATATACAAGAAATGTGATTCAATAATACAGCGTGTCCTTTCAAATATGCCACATTAGAAAAGTACAGGAGAAAAAAGTACAAGGAATATTGAAACAAAATGGCATACAATGCCATTATTATAAACCATCAGTAGATTTCTCAATGTTAATTTTTTGTTTCGTTTTATTAGTATGATGATATTGTTTAATATACTGGAGATTGGCATTGAGTGATGAATTCAGTGAGGATCATGTGGTGCTCCATGGATGATGATAAGTTTAGAAACGTTGTATCTGAGGGTACTGAAACGTATCGAACAAGTTTAGATACACTGCACAGTTCAGCAGAAAGAAAGGTCCACGAGTCCCGTCACTTTCAGGCAATCAGGGCCGTGTTCCAGAACAGCGTGGGGATTTATAGACGTCAAAATCCAATATTACGTTGAATAATACATCTTGTAATAGACCGTCATCGGAGAACAAAATTGTTATCGCGTGGTTTGTTTCCTCCCGTCAGATGTTGTAGAATTTGAACTTTGTTAGGATACAAACGATGCCGTTTCTGGTCTACACAGTCCAGTTTCCTCAATTGATGATGTGGATCAGCTGCATAAAGCGATAATAATTTCATTGTACCGTAATTGCAAATTTTACTTTCTCAAACTGTACCACCATTTGAAGACGCTGCTGTGGAACCGTCAGATGAATACAAACTAGAGAAAGATAACACACAAAATTAGGTTATAAAATGTATCCCACACAAATATTCTGCAATCCTTGTTGTTTTTGTTGCGTGATTAAAACTGTGGGCGGTAATTATTTTATCAATTCATTATATTATTTAATTGTATTCTTCCTGATCTAATAAATCGTCGAATTGCTGTGGCATAGTTTGCAATTTCTTACCAATATTCCTAATATTTCTATGTTTCTGAATTTATCTAATATGAGGGTTTAAATAGGATACTTTCACAAAATTGAGGGGCGAAATTGTCATACCAAAATGGAACAAAAATATTCATATTCGCGGACGTCCTTCGGTATTCAGTCTATAATGATAGAATATCATGTTCTCCTAATACGCCTTTCGTGTACTGCTTACAGGATCTCTATGGAAAGTACAAAGATCTATTTTAAGAATGGTCCTTCGCTAATACCATGACGAATGAGATTTATGCACGATGGAGCTCCAGCTCATCTTAACCTCATTGTTCGAGAGATGCAAGACTGATGTGCAGGGAAGAAACAAAACCATGGTCTGCACGTTCCTCAGACTCGAATATTATTTGCTGAACCACTCTGCTTTCAGTAGATGTTCCTAAAGCAAATATTTCATCCATGTAAATATGGAAAACCGATCGAAATAGTCTGTAAATGTTTAACAGCATCTGAGTGGATGCACGCGGAGAAAAAATAGAGACCATTTTAGATATTTTCTATCAGTTTCGGTGATGATGAGGAATCTTTCTCAAAAGGTTTTTGGAAAAATTATTGAAGCACCGTCTATTATTACAATCCGTAGATAACGTTGTCAAAATTTGTGGAAGTATTTAGAAAACTTGATATTGGCATCAAATATCATACTGAAATATTAAACATAAATTTGGTGAAAGCAAGGACGAGGTTCAATGAATACGTAGATGAAATGGATATAACAGTATCTGGCATCATAATAGCTCATAAAGCGGCAATTTGGAAGATTTTAGAAATAATTATGACATTAGAATCTACGGTATCTCAAAGGGTACGGAACCATCAGTGTTTGTGCTCGCTTACGTAAATATTTCGAATGGTGTGCGGAATTTTGTTTCTAAAATATTGGTATATACAAGAAGTCTGAAAGGAGAATGCGCTGGAAGAAGAGGTGTTGGTCCACGTGACAGAATATTTTGGAATTGCATCGTACGGGATCATAAACAACGGTTGTTTTATTTGAAGAAAATGTGTATAAGAGCGAGTAAAAATCTCAGATGATCTCAAGTTTTCTATTATTTAGAAATAAATGAAGACGTAATACGGCTAAACTATCTTAGAAGGTATTAAAGCAATGTTATACGAAGAAATTACGCAAAATAACGGAACCCGACGCATTAGCAAACAAATCAGTAGCTACAAATGGCATTTTTAGGCATGAAATGATACTGGCTACTAGTCATGAGACGGTTAAGCTGAGAAAACAGCCAATGGCTAAGCGTAGAATGCTTGATTGAGGAAAATGGCTGAGCAGAGACGTGAGCAATGAACTGGAACATAAAACAAACTGACAGCGGAGCATGAAGGAATATATCGAAAAAGGCATGAGTGCAATACAGCAGAACTAATGTAACGGACTTAGTGAATCGCATAAAATCCTTGAAGTTAAAATTTGTAGAAGAAAGGTGAATGAAAGATGGACCAACAAGTGTAATTGTGTCCAATTATAAGGTCAAAATATTGGCTTTTCTATAGAAGACGAAGATGAGTTGGAGGAAATGCGGACAGAATTCGTGATATAGGGACACATAAGGGGGAAACGAAATATTTGCTAGTAACTCAGTGTACGTAATAAAAATCACTTTTACATTGGTGATATATTTCACTTACGAAGAATATGATTAATTATATCCAATTATAAAAACCGAAAAGAATTAAATAACTCGACTGTAGTTATCCATTACGACATTCGAACATGAAAGTGATGCCTTTAGGTTGCGTGAATTCAAACGTGCCAAAAGTCGCGTAGATATCTTTATTTGTGCTTATTCATAGCTTCCGTCTGTCACGTTGACGAAACTAAGAAGAAAAGTCGAGCTTGATTTCGTCATACTTGTCCGCAAACATTTCTCGTTTTGGCTGCGATTGCTCAAGCCGACAGACAAGTACTTTTCTTAAAAGTTTTATTGTGCTGTATGGATAAAAGTTTTCTTGAATAGCTTCATGGAATATGAATATTATAAACTAATGATAACAAATTTAAGATCATAAAAATAAAATATTTTGATGTTTTGGAACTCGTATACTCGCCTTTAGACAATTTTCCAAACCGCGGAAAAAATACTAATATTATTTATGTATTCAAGTGGGTGAGTTATTTATTTGTTGCGTGTAGCAAAAGTCGTTAATGTATTGATCGGTAAAACATATATATAATGTAACAAAAATAGTAACTGTAACGGACCGTAAATCACCAAGGTAAATTATTATCTCTATTAAAATTGATGCCATATTTGATAACGCGAGTTTACTCGACCGCCAACCAGCATGTAGCGTTTTGTTTTACATATAAGATAGGACAGATAATTTTTGGATGAGGTGAAGAAAATTGGTTAAAGGCGAACGAGATGACTAATTCACGCAATGAGAGAAAAATAAAATTAGTAATTGTTGTATGAGAATGGATGAATGAAGGAAACCATAATAAGCTTAACATGTTTGATGTATAAATGATAACAAGGTTATGTTATGAATAGAATAATTGTAAAATATACAGGTATCATTATGGCATAAGGGTAAGAAAGTTTGAGGAAAGCATATGGGAAAAATAGGTTTAATAATGAAGTGAACATTAATAAATTTTATGAGTTTATATGACAAAATTTTCAACGAGGTTTTTGAAATTACGGTGAGGGTTTGAGTCAGCAGTTACGAAATTACGAACTGAAACAAAATGTTTCGTCAAGCCAAAATGAAAGTAGAATACCATAGTTAATGTATGATTTTGCATTGGGACTAGAAATGATTAAATAATAAAATATTGAATCATAAAAGGGACAAAGCTTCGCAAAAGGCTGTAGAAAAAACTGGTTGGCTAACAGCTACGCATCTATATTGTGATAAGACAGTAATTTGAATGCCTAAAATTTATTTCAAATTTTAATACTGGCAACATTGTTTTTGACAAGAATTACTGAGCTTGCACGGGACAAGTAAGCAGTGCGGGGGGTGGGGGGATCAGGGGCCAAAATTTATTACTCACATGCTGACAACAATGCAAAAAATTTACCGAGTTGTGTGGTACAGACTTTTTTCACATCTCGTGAGATATTTTAACAGTCGCTGCGAAGCATACGCAGAGAACGGACGAAATTTAAGCGTAGAAAAGCCTCCAGAGCTCCAAGGAGAGCCGAAGAGTGCCAGTTGAGGAATGAAAAACAAGTTATGAACTCGGGAGTTAATATAGTTAAACTTTGAAAACTTAAAAGTGGAAGGAATTAATACAATGGAACGAGAGTAACGGGGTGACGAGTATATTTAACTAAGCAAGTGAAGTGTTTGAAAGCAGAGTAAAAGTACATTTATAGTGAAAGGTAGGCGAAGTGAAGTAAAGGTACGACATTTGAAAGTAACATCGAGAAGTTTTAAGCATACAAATTTCCTAAAAAAAAGAACCGCAACGAAAGGAAAGAACCTCAGCCGGTGACCATGCAACATATAATGGTCGTTTACTTTAATAATAATACTGAAATTTGTTTATATTTGTCACTAAATTTTAAATTGTCATATATCCCCATGAAATTTTACTCTGAGAGAATTAGTCCATGATTTTTAAATTGTTCATGCAGATTTGTACTTTTGTACCGACTTGATTTAATTTTTAATTAAATATTTGATACAATAATTTAACATTCACACATAAAATGTTAAAAATCCCCAAAAAATTGTCTTTACTTAAATGGACTCTATATGTTGGATTATTAATAAATAAAGCCATAAGAAAAGGAATTATTAATACATGGCGCTCAACGTGTGGCTAAATAATTTGAGACATAACATTATTAGTAGAATAAAACCATAAAGTTATTTTAACGTTATGAGCAAAGGAATTTGATTTTTCTATTGTAGAATTTTGGTTCTGATGTGGTTAAGTTCTTCTTTTCACTACAAGTGCCACGTCGAAAATCAGTCTGGCGACCCTGGGCCAATTCCTTCATACGTAGCTTATGCTCTTAGACAGTCCTGCGTTTAATGATATTATTCGTTCGGATCTTCAGTCGTATGGTTTCTTTGACCCCCTGATGGAACAGTCATGAGGCAACTGGTTTCATAAGGAGGGTGTCCACTGCTATTGTGTCGCCTTCATTGATTCTCGTCGGCAAATAACCAGTCTCCCGCTGTTCAGGACCCTCTGAGAATCTTCGCCGGTGTCGGGATTCGAGCTCCAGACCTCGCAAACACAGCTTTCGAATTTTTCATTTAACTTGCGTCTGTTCCCCCTCTGTACATTACGAATCCAGGCGACCGAATTTGATCGTGTACCGTAATACGCTTCTCATCACACAAACATGATAATATCTTTGGTGGCGATAAATCTTGTTAACTTGGCAGTTGCGAATTTATCTTGGATAATGTCATTTCAGCACTAGTTGAAAGCAATTACTTGTCGTGGAAAGGGCTGCCTGCTTAATTAACACGAATCCCTCCGCATCCTCCAAATAGGACTACATTTATCGCCCAATTGATCACGAATTTTTCAAAAAACAGCGTGTGTTATTTCCTGCTGATTTAATATATATAGTGAATAAATGCATTCATAATAAGTTGGTCTGAGGAAAGTGGCTGTTTAATAATTATTGTTTACAAACATGTCAATAATACCTGATGAGAAATGTAAATAATTCTTTAAATTTTATTAAGTTATTCATAATCAGTTTTAGTCTCAATAATTTGTCCATCCAGTTAGACCTGTCGTATATTCTTTACAGGAATAATTAATAGATAATCTACTTAGAAAAATCACAGTTAAAAAACTTGCAAAGAGCCGATTTGTCATCTCTATTAATTCTGTGCTGTATCATAGGCTCAAGTCTTATTTCTTCCGACGAATGAACTTGAATGGAAATACTCAATTATCGCACGATAGGTAAGAAAACAGAATAATTATCAAAATATTAAATATAATGGCGTATAAGTCAGAACAAGTTTAACATTAAACATTTACTTTAATTGTTAATATTGTTTCAACTGATATTATGTTTACCTGATACGTCCCAAGATACTCCATTATGTCACAGTTACTTTTATTTTCAACAAGTTGTCACTCCAGTTCGATATATGGTATATCCTTGGCACGAATAATGAAATGGGTATTTCAATGCCATTGTACTCTCAGGATGAAATATTTAATTTTCTAGCTGATTGACAATTTATTTCTTATAATATACGTAAGATAAAAACAAGTTTCAAATAAAATATTTTTAACATTTGGTACAAGAGATATATTATGTATACCTATAGAAAAGGAATACATATTAGTAATTGTGTACTAATTCACCTATTGTACAATATTGTACAGTAAAAACTGCATAATTTTTAAAATAATAAATACAATGGCCAATAAGTAAGATCAAATTTAGTAGTGAATATTTATATGGATGTTCACATTTTTTTAACTAACATGATGACTTTTAAAATTACGTACGAAGTGTAGTATTCTGCTAGTTTTCTAATATTATTTTAAAAACGCTTATCTACAACGAATGAGTAAAATTAAGTTCTATTTTATTTGGACGTCTATTTTCAATTATAAAAATATATTTAAAATCTAAGCAACAGGTTTTTATATAAAAAAATACAGGATGACGTGTTTTGTATCTACAAATTACGCAATTTCCTTAAATTTTGCGGTCGTATTCTGGAGGAAATATCGTTTAACGATCAAATTTTACTTTTGTCACATTCGTTTGACAGCGGGCGTTTCCGAAATTTAGGTCACAAAACTGAGACAGAATATTCACGAACTAAATGACGACTTAAAATTTTTCCAGTTATTTCATAAAAATAAACTAATTTAAAAGAACTGGCGTGAAGTGCATTTTGCAGTAGTTTCTTTAAAATAATAACTGGAATCGTTTCTCGAGTATTAGAGAAGCCACACACATTAAGTTCAATGTTAACTTCAGTCAGTAATATTTAGCTGTGTTGGTGCATCATGAAATAACATAAATCACTAAACTACACGATGAAATATTATTTAAATATAACAAGCATGACCAATTTTTAAGTAATTAAAATTATTTTTTCAATCGATTAAAAGTCAGATGCCCCAAGAAAAGCGATAATAAATGTGAGAACTATATCACGTAAGCCTAAAATCGAAGCTTCGACTCGCAACTAGGGTTTCCTTCTAATTTGGCTTCTTACTGAGTTGGAGAGGTACAAAAATATAAATAAATAATTGGATCATATAAATTAATTCTAAGTCGCCGCGAAAATTAGTTTCTTCGCAAAAGCCAATCCCAGATTAAATTTATAATTCAGACATAATAACACACAGCAAAAAAAACAGTTGAAAAGTATTGGTATTTAAAATAAAATGAATGAATGCCATCGAAGATATCAAGAAATAACACCATAGAATAATGTCCATTTTGTGACACTTTCTCGAGATGCAAAGAACGCTTCCTATTACATTAATTAAATGCTTGTATTTGCCTCATTGATTCCATTACAATGGTTAAAGTGAAACAAACTAATGGTTTAATTAAATTCGTCTGTTATTGAAGTAAGTAATTTGTTTCCGACATTGCCATACAATTTAAAAAACATACAGAAAATGATATTTGTGTTTAAGGAAAATATTTATATTATTGTGTAATTTATATATTACATATTAAAATATATAATATATATTATATTACTGTACAAATGATTCATTATTAATAAGATAAATTCAACGACCATTAACTTTATTAATATCCAAAGAATAAATTATTAATTATCTACAACGTTTCCGTCTATTTTTTGTTTGCCTTAGAATTTTAGTACGGTTTTCTTGTTACATGATTTATTATTCTTTACAATTGCGTAAGTAAAATGCACGAGGATAATTAGTCGAAGGATTCTTTCATAACAATGAGTTTATTTTTGTTGTGGAGGAGAAATTTGTATTGTGTAACATGTAGAAACATAACAGATAATATTCATAGCATACCTAGAAAATCTACGGAAACGTTGTTGGTAACAGATTATATAAATATATTTTGCACTTTGAATAAAGTTTGTTAAGATAGTTGTTAAAATTTTATTATTATATAACTACTTTAAATGCTGTTACCTGGACCAATAGTCGTTTTGCATGCTTCATTCTTACTTTCGGATACTAAAACACTGAGGTAATTTTTTGAGATTATAGACATTTATTAATGAACCAACTTGAAGTTTACGAGGGGAAATAAATTTCTTCCCTTACAACAGTAATATATCATTATTTTCTTTGAAAATTGTAACATAGCATGATTTCCTGATGACGGTGAGTACGACTAGTGGTCCTGATAGTGATAAAATCCATCCTGACATTCGGATTAGCGCTAATGGGCGTAGAAAAGACTGAAAGGGGAGGTGAAATAAATGGAGAACAAGCCTTTATACAATAGTCTCGTTCTGTCGTCTAGCTTATCAATGTGAAACATTTATATAGATCGTAATTCATTTTAACTGAAACGTCAGTGACGTGAAGAGGCAAGAGTATAGAATCGTATATTTATTAAAATATATAAAGGAGATGTTAACGTTAATTAATCACGAGAAAATTCCAAATAACGTTCTATGATTATCTACGGGACATATCAAGTGGAACAAGCTTCTTTAAATTTGAAATTATCTCTACTACAAATATAAGATGCTGTCCAGTTGTTATATGATGATGTTCCGGATTGAATGCTCATAATTAATAGAATCTCAGGCACCAAAAAATGAAATTCGAAGGAAAAGACTGAGGAATTGTATTTGGACGACATCTAGAGTCTTTCTGGTGAGCGTCTGAAAATACTAATCAGCAGTTGGCACACTAATAAAAAAATTTCATGTATATGAGTAGTAGAAACCGAAGGAATTTGCTGAACTGGTAAAGGGCCTCCAACAGTCCAGTTGTATATCGGTTGACTTTACGGTTCCTCGAATAAACCCATAAAATGGCCCGATTGAGCAGTGACATTTACTTTTTGTAATTATAAATGATTGAATGGTCGTCATACCACAACAGATCTTCACCATAAAAATGAAAACTAAGGTTAAGGACGCATTATGAACTTTTGCGTATAAGTACAGTCACATTGTCAGTCTAAATGGTTTCAAGGTACAATTGACCATTTGCCCGGTGGCATATAAGTACAACAATTAAATCTGTGTTCTAATACTAAAACAACATTATAATTCTATAATACACAACTCTGAAATGATAATAAAATTTAATAATAATATACATCATACCGACTGAACACACTAGTTTTCTTAGCCTACACCGAAACAGATCAGCGTTATCTTAAAATGTACTTTTTCAGGCAAGTAATTACATTTATGTGACCTATTAACGACTTAACATTTTCTAACGTCCGGTTGTTGCCCCCTTCATTTAATTTTGAAGGGGTGGTCAATTTTAGCGATGTAAGTTGGGTGTCGTAAACTGGTTTTTGTTTTCTTTCTATGCCGCAAAGCCTCATGTGATTCCTCTTATTGCTAACTGGATTCTAAACACTCTTGAAACTACTCCCTAACAATTTTTTCTTCCCGTTTTTGTATATTGTCCAACGCAATTCTTTGTTGCAACCTGTGCGGATCTCAACACGTTCCCCCTGATTCTAAAGTTTTCCTCGGCATCGTTTTGTAAGCAGAAATCCTCGTACTTTTCCTCAAGATCCTGTTTGAAAAGTGTAGCGCCCTCCGCCCTTTACCTACAATCACACAGACTTCATCTAGATCTTTACTTATCGTGGTTCCGCTATAACTACAGCTGTCGGCTACCGTCGCTACTTCGTTTCCTATTACGTACCGAACTGGAGAAACATTTTTCTTCCTCGAAAAGACGGTTACCTTACTGTTTGTTGAGTTTGTTTGCATTATTTGTGAAGGACCATTCACGAATTTTGTTCAAGTTGGGTTGAATAATATGTGGATCCTCGACACTTGAGACTGTAAACTCAATGAGAGCTAGGAATATGGGTGGACCGATGACACTTCCCTGCGGGACCCCAAGACGAACTTTTGACGGAGTCGGAAAAAAGTTTTCATTCACTGGAACTCTTGAATGTAATAGAACTGAATGAGTCAAACATGCGAAAGAACCATAATTCACACTATCATGGTTCCTACGTCTATAACAGTGATAAAATCATGACCTGAATACTCCATTTGGAGTATTCCTCATTTCATTAATTTCTCGTGCCGTTTTAATTACAGTGTCTTTGATCTCGTGGTAGCTGTATTTTCAAAAAGTCATTGCCTGTAGGAAATTTAAAGGAATGGCACGCACGACATGACTGAGGACAGGTCAAGAAATTATCGACAGACAGTAAGAACCACGACACTCCGGAACCGTGGTCAAGTATGAAATGAAGAGCAGTGCAGGTTTACCGCATGTGGATGCCACGTGTCCGGAGACGTCTCTGTGAGGAGAGCGACTGTCCATGTCGGGCGGCGTGACTGCTGCGACTGGCTCCGGATCAGCTGATGGCACGCTATCGACTCCACATCTGCGTAGACAAGACTTATCGAGCCGCGCCGTACCTGCGCCGTACCGTCGACACCGTCCCTTGCTCCAGTTCTCCTAAGTCACTCGCGTCTCTTCTTACCGTCAAGTAAGCATTTCGGGGCGGTCCGTTCTGTTCGGTCAACTTTGGCTTCATCTACCCGCCAGACATTCAGCGCGACAAACGATGAGCTTACAAAAAAGTCAATGATGACAAAAGCCACTGGACGTTCATGTATCAATGCATCGTCACTGGAGGCCAAAAAACGATTTGGAACTAATTCAGCAAGAATGTGAACAAATAATTTGGAATTACTTAAGACGATAGGTGTGTCGAAAAAACCCAAGTGAGATCGTAAAAGACAAGACTGGATGAGGAACAGGTGAAATATGACAGACGTAACGGAACGTATGCAGTCGTTAAAATTGAAGTGAGCAGGAAACATCGTAAGAATATTGGATTGTAGACGGATCAATCCCGTGGGATACTGGGTATGAAGGACAGAAAAATAAGGAACTTGAAGAAAAATTTGAAGAAATTGACAAATATGGAAACAAAAAAACAACTCATCGACTAAGAAGATAATACAATTCATTCTAAATAATTACGGTCATGAATTTGGTCCTATATCCGAAAAAAATTATTGATCTTGAATACTCCTAAGACTTTCCCTAGAAATACACATTTACTAATGTACCTTGTATTTCTGTATCTCCTAAACGTCTAAGTCCCATCAATTCCACACCTGAGACGCTAAAGAAACTCATTAAAATGCGACATTTGGAAGATTTATAAGAAAATATTGTATATAAATCAAAATCATTTTAATTCTACGAAGAAACCGTGTTCAGACTGCCACCATCTGAATGTCGGGTGTTATCACATTTCCATCAATTACGGTGGATTAACATGGCGTTAATAAGGGAGATTTGTGAATCTAGATAAGAAATATCCTACAAGAATTCCGGTGTAATTAATTATGTAATATTGAGTCAATATGATGGTATGTATCATAAATGATGGAGGGGAAAGGCGTTTCTCGATGCCACCAAACATAGAAGACATTGAGACCCATTAATAATGTGGTATAGCTCCTCACACTCTTTAAAAGAGAAAATCCCACGGAACTTAAAATGTTAAAAAGAGAGAGAAGAAGAGAATAATGAGAAGTGTCAGCTTTACCCGATAAAAGTATATTGTGTATTATTTCGTTAACGTTGCTACTACTAATCGTTTCAGTAGCTGTACCCGGTAAACTTTTATATCATGTTATAAAACTAAATGAGATATAAAATATTTTTTCCCTTAAAGAGATGAGTATAGCGTAATGCCGGAAGCTCCTACGTATGTAAATCTTGTTAAGCGCGACTGTTACGACGAGGTTACGATAAATTACAAAAGAACCACACAATCTTGTGGTGACATTAATTCACGTTTGAACCGAGATCTGTTTAAATTAATCGCTTCTGTCTATACAGCAGTTCTTTAGTCCATTGAAAAATGTTGAAATTGTTTGAACAATGTCCTAATTCGGATGAAATCTTCACGGTTAACCAGGCTATAGCCTGAAGACAGTGGCAAAAAATGGCCGCAGAAACGTTATGTGTTTTTAAAAGTCTGACCCGGTTGGTAAACCGTGAAGATTTCATCCGAATTATTCACCGGGAAAGTCTACGTTCATTAATGTCCTAATTATTTTAAAGATATTGAACAGTTGGATTTCTCTTTAGTGTAAGACTCTATTCTGTTTTGTTGTTTCAACTCTTGGATACAAATACTAAGAAACGAAAGTAATATAATACTTGAGTAACTTTCGGTTAGTATCCGGGCTGCTTCACGTGCCACATGAATATTACCAAAAATGTCGCTTCCCTTTGATGATATGCGAAAGCACTTACGAGAAGCAATAGTAATAGCAGAACACATCCTTTATAAATATTAGTTTGCATCTGCGGCGTGTCTGAGCTACGCAAACATTTGCTTGAAATATGTGGTTTTCGGTCGGGAAACCTGTACAGTGAAACAAACGCGACGGCTTTAACCTGCGCTGATAAAGATGAGAGGACGGATAATTTACGAATGACTTCAGTCAGGAGATAAGTAATTCCAGATCGTGTTCCAACGCTCCATGACTGAGATCCAATTACGTGGAAGTTGCACGACTTGTAATGCTGTACTAAGCTGTCTGAGCATTTTATTTGACGGTACAGTTATCTGCTCAGTATGGATCTATTTAGAACCTGCAGAGTATATCTTTAGTAATACTGTAAAACATAAATTCTTACATGCGCCGGGAAAATGCAAACTAACGCTTACTATATTATGCAAAACCGTAAAAGAATAACTGGAAACTTTTAATGTTAGAAGATTCAATGTTTATTTATTCCTGAAGAGAAAATATATGATATTTGCATATTCTTCCTCAGACGAATGTAAAGAACTCGAAAAATTTTCAGAGAGAATGTATAAAAGAAATTCCGAGGATCCACAACAAAATTCGTATAAACGTTACGTCTGACAGATTAATAATAAGCTATGCTAACTACGTTTTCTGGCAGGTTTTTACGCAAAGAAAGAATTTGAATATTGCTGAACATTTCAACGCTGCTTTCCGTCTTTATCTAACACCACTACTAATTAGAGAAAGAACTAAAAGAACTTAAAAATAAGAAATAATTTGTTAATATTTTCATAGTCAGGTTTAAGATGGACGATATTTGGATAATTTTTAGTAAACGGCATTTACTAAATTACTTCTTCACAACAATTAGTGTCCCCGTGTAATGTTTTGGCTGTATCAGCATCAAAATGTGATTAAAATTAAAATATTGATTAGTAAAATGATTCACTTTACTGGTTGAAGTTAAATATTAGACTCCTGTTCTTTAATCTAGTAATCTTTTGGTTTGTCCAATGTAAGCTCTACAATTTGAAAAATTGTGAAGAAAAGAATGTCAGGTTTTTTGTGTCCTTCAAATGAAAACAGGAAATGAACAAATGTATTAGAGTATGTCTGGATATTAATTATTAATTGAAGAATAATAAAGGCATCAGTCATACCATTTCAATCAAGCACCAATTTCCATTAAACAAATATAGTGTAGGCGTGCAGAAGTTGATATACGACAAACATATAAAATTATATAATTTAAAGTAATTAGTGGAGGAAATGTTTAACGTATTCTGAAAATTTTAAACTATTTAGCTTCTATTATTTATCGATGATTACAGTGTTTTATGCAATTAGGGTTTTTAAAAATTAATTGTGTAAGCAAACCATCCCGTATAACCAGTAAATTTGCTGGTAATACATTAAAATCCTTCATTTTCATTTCAATATTAAAAGTATACAATCAGCACTGACGAAATATTAGCAACGCAATTATATTTAACGGAAACGTTATTACTGAAATGTAATACGGATCATAACTTGGAAATTAACGCCTGTGAAATTAGTAGTAAAATTTATACTTTCTTACCTCATTGTGGCAATTTGTCATTTAGTCAAACACATTTATTTGAATGTTATATGTAAGTCTAAACCTTCTCTTTCTGTACTCACCAAAGAACACAAATATCCTACAAATAGGTATTGCACTACGAAAATAAAGTGATCTAATTGTAGTTATTGTTAGATCGGCCAAACAAAACTGACTTTACAGGCGTATGCCCTGAACTAATCCGAGCCCATTCCAATTCCGCTACCAGATCTGTCCATCCCTTGCACACCTCAAACTCAGCCTCAATTTATTAATCACATTAATTTTTAAGTTTAAACTATTTTGTATATTGACCAAGAACACAAATATCTTACAAATATGTTTTCCACTAGAAATATTGTTTATTGTTTTTAATTAATTGATATAAATGTAACTCTTGCTACATTGGCCAAACAAAAATGACTTTGAATACAAGATTGAAAGAAAATAAATATTATTTTAAGCAGTCAACCTGTAAACGCAAACCCTATCTTTGTATTAAATTTATTCACAGTTTCGATTTTGACGACAGAACCATTTTAAATAGGGAACCTCATAATATGAAATATTAAATTCTGAAATTTTGTTTATTAATTAGTAATAAAATAATATTAATATGAAGCATGGCACTGAAAATATTAAAAATGTATATGAAGCCATGTTTTAAGTACTTTGATTTTTCCCGTTCGTATGTAATCGTGGTTAGATAAGGAGGCTAGCCCGAACGTCCGGCAATTGCAAACTTTCATTGCAAATGTTTCTCATTGCAGATTGTCTATTTTTAAGGTCAAATTCTTTGTTATTAGCACTATGGACCAATCAGGAAATGAGATTCTTCTGTGAATAATTACATTACCAAGTAGAATAAGCTCATATAACGACATACATTAATTCAAAGGTACGTGATAGGTAAAACGATCGTAATAAGCATAGAGGGGATCTTGGATTTTAAATAATAGTGCTAGAAATTGACGTAAGCTTTAATGCAAATATTTAATGAAAATTTGTGGTACTTATGAAACTGAATGAAGGTATTATTTTGCGGGATATTAAATGTCACCAGCGGGAGAGAAAGTAGATTCGTACACAATTCGTAAAAGAAAATGATATAGCGTATAATATGCAGAGATAAGGTTCAATAATCGACTTCAGTGATCATGAAATTCCGTAATATGTTGATTCAATGGCCAGCTAGAACATAAATTTCAGATTCCACAAAGACTTCTCCAGATTTATATGATTTTAACGCTCAAAGATAATATTATCGTCGAGTCGATAAATTTTGCATTCCAAAGAAACCGCGTAAAAGTGCTGTTCCAAATTATAAACTGACACTTCATGATTAACATTTTCAATTTTCCTGTCCGGATTTATTTAACGATTGCGCTATAAGTAAATTGGGGAAGGTTTTATGGCCACATGGTAGTACGATATGAGCTCACTGCTGTATCCGGGATCGGGCGGCTCTTGAATATGCAAATTTGCGTTTCCAGCAAAAGAAGCGGGTCGGGCTACTGATCCAGGTTGCTCTACCGTGATGAAATCTATTCAGAGAAGAGGTACTCGAATAACGTCTTCAACGTGGTCCGTATTAGGGCAATAGCATCGCACACGTACGAGGGCTTACCTCACGGTCGCCGACGCTCCACCGATGTGCCGAAGTTCGCGCACCAGATCCTTCTGGTTACTCTTGAAATGAGATCTTATTTCACATTCTGCCGATCTGCATGTTAACCCAATTATTCCGCAACCGCATCGGCAATAGGGGGGGTTCCAGTTCCACACCGCACACCGACCATTTTTGTGAATTTGAGTAACATTCCGTGAGTCCCACCCAACCTGTTAGTTGGCACTGCTATCTGTAAAAGTATCGAACGGGAATGGCGAACTTGAATCCCGTAGCAGCATAATCAGATACCATCAGTCTCACGGGATCCTGAAACAACACTGCCATTTCGTTTTAAAATGTAAATCCGCGATTTAGGAGGAGCAAACGACAGCTCTACATTGCGTCTCTGTTTGCGTTAACGTCGCCTATTGCAGGTGCGGCGCCGTAAACGAGAGATAGCGTGAGGAATTTTCGCTTAATTTGTATTCATTAACGACGTTCTTCCTGAATTTCAAACACGCCTTCCACGAAACTCTAACCTGCAAAATACTGAAAATTTACAGTCTAATCATGTCACGGTCCTTGCGAACAACAATTAAACTGCTCCTTCATTCTGTTTAATTTCGGTCATGTTAAATAAACATTACGTTTAGTATTGACCGTGAAGTTTGATTACTGATGCAATCTCTCGAAGTTTCTGAAGTTTCGTGGATAATCTTCAAATTCCAATTTGAGATGCTTTGGAAGTGCTTTTGTTCACACAAGTGAATGCAATAAGCATCTTAATTATTAACATGTCTAATTTGATGATATTGGATCTGGTTCAGACGCTATTTGTTATTTGTAATACACAGCCAACAAGTTAGAAATTTTTATATTATTCAACACATTATATATATATATATAACATTTCGGCTACTATTATTTTTGGGTTTATTCAGGTAGTGCCATATTCAATCACAAAACTTCAGAAGCTAAGCTATTAATTAAATATTAGAGGTCCAAAAAGAGAAAATTTTGCTTCCTGGGTTGCGAAAGTGACGGTTACGGTCGAAGCTAATTAATCAATTCCGTTCTCAACCGTATCTGGACGCAGTCCAGGAAGTGTGCTTCTATTTTTGGACCTCTAATGTTTAATTCACATGTATTTCATCCATTAATAATTGAGATTCAGAAGGAATTTGATGTCATGACCTAAAGAAGCCTCAAAATTGCTGTCAAAATGTTGTATATAATGTGTTGAGTAATATAAAAATTCTAACTTTTAGGTTTTTCATGTTTATTCGTTTGCTTTTATAAATTTCAAATTAATTTAAGTATTGAATTATGAGTATTTTTTGAGTTACAGTACTACCTCAGTAACCATGTCGGGAAACAAGAATTATTATAAGATATAGGGGAGGCGGGGTGGAACGAGACATTTATGGTTTAACAATTTTTTTTAATATTGAAAAAATAAAAATCGCTTCATAAAGGTATAAAGCCCTATTTCATCCTATTATTTAGTTAATATATAACTTATAACAATATAACTTAATACAACAAATTTTGAAAAAAAAAATCCCGTTTTGCCCCACACCCCGTGACAGAACCGGATGGGATGCTTTGTAATTACAATTTATACAATTAAATTAAATTTAAATTAAGAAAAATCTTAACGTCCTTTTTTTTCTTCTATTAATTTTGCGTACGGTTGATCACATTAACAATTTGTCCTTTTGCAAAGTGATTTTATTGACAACTGCACAGACTATTCTTGTATTTTTCCTTTCCTCCTGATTCATTTCTTTCTATATTTTTTTTTTGCACACAGCATCTTGTTAGTCATTATTATAAGATGGGTCTTTCAGTTTTCCTTTTTTTTCTTGAGTAATATATAACATTTTGCCTGATACAGTAATATCCCGTTCTCCACCGCATGCAAGTTTTTGTTTAAGGTTTTTCACCGAGCCTTAATTCAAGCAGATTCAAACCTAACACGCAACTTACATGCTAAATACCTTACGAATATATACTATTTAAGAGTTAAACGCGAGCGTTTTTGTAGCTTTTCTTCTGTCGAAATTCTGGAAAAATTACAAATTCACAGATGTAAGACTCACAAGACGCAGTCAAAACTTGGTCAAGTCGACTGTCGAGATTTCTTCCTTGACCAGTGATCATGTTCCATCCCTATTTACTATGCTTCAGCACTTTCCAGTAACAAAAAGAGCATCCCGTTCTACCCCGCTATCCCGTTCCGCCCCGCGTTCCCCCATATTTAACAACTTATTAACAGAGATTTTTATAATTCATTTAAATTATTAACACTTATTATTTAGCAGCACTCCGTTTTGGTATTTATTAAGACCCTATTCAATGTTATGGTCCGACTGAAAGATCTGCCTTGATGTTACAAACGTTTCATCAGTCTGGCAATTGAAATATTTTTCAATTTAAAAAAAATGTCGTTACCTTTTATAATAAAACAGAGGCTGAAATAAATATTCAATTTGAATTCACAAGACTGGTAAAAGGTACGCTATAAATTTAGAAAAACCCACCCATTACCATCCTCAAAATAATTTGAATTAAAACAATAAGATCATTTCGGCCGTAACCGTCGCTGGAGATGGTCCTTGCGCGACACCAAATTCTTCATATGGAAATTCAATAATCTTTCGGCTGAGGTCAAGGAGTAATTATGATGTGTTGCTAAATTTTAAGCCTGAAGAAGTCACAAAATGGATATGAAACGTCGCTTTTGTTAATAAATAGTGATATATTTAATGCTGAGGTTTTGGCCGTCTTTTTCTTTATTGTAAATTTTAAAGTCAGAAAACTTGTTGTAGAACAATAATCATTTGTATATATTCGACATATTACATAAACGTTAAAGAACTGTGAAATAAGAAGTACCTTATGGGACAAAATTACTGCGACGTTATTTTCTATCTGTGATTTATTACAAATGAAATAAATTTTTAGGACTGAAGGATGTGGCTTCTTTAAATTTAAATAATATATTATTGTAACAAGAATATTTTCTAATTAAGGACAATTTTTATTGAATTGAACTGTGAAATAAGAAGTACCTTATGGGACAAAATTACTGCGACGTTATTTTCTATCTGTGATTTATTACAAATGAAATAAATTTTTAGGACTGAAGGATGTGGCTTCTTTAAATTTAAATAATATATTATTGTAACAAGAATATTTTCTAATTAAGGACAATTTTTATTGAATTGAATTAATGTCTTTTTCTATGCTCCTTACTAGAACTCGTAAAATGTCACAGAACTAAGAAATAAACTTTGTACGGAAATTAAGCTTTACACTACGTTAACTGATGGGTAATTAATAAGGGTAACGTAGAGAAATAATATTAGATTCACGGGAAAGGACCTTTTACGAAAATTCTAAGAACAACCTCAACTCCAGCTCATAACAGATGCAGACTTTAAACGGCAACGCGAATAATTCCAGAAATTCTCATTCCGTTGCCATGCTGGAACACCAAATACACGATAACGCTGCACTTCTTTTAAAAGGTTTTCGTCCATATTAAAATTGGCTGTATTCATGTCGACAGTAAATAGGACCGAAATTTTTTCCCTGGCTCTGCGAATTCTTTCGGCACTGCGTCAGCTTTGTGCAACAGCGCCTAGTGACATCGTCACTCTGAATCCTGGAAGGAACCCAAAAATACATCATTATGTTCCTCTAATTTATTTACTAAAACCCCATGACAATTGAGGATAAGCTGGGCATATAAAAGTAACTGTGAATTATGATGTCACCTTACGTTAGAAAATTTTTTCGGCGGCGTTCAGGAATATTCAGCCGTAGTAAAATATGTTCCTGAAATATTCTGTGTATATACACATACTTAAAATACTGAACTTCCAATAATACGTCCTGAACGATCAAATATCTGGAGTCCCATCGTAGAAGAGTAATGTATCGTATATTATTTGTCTTGTGCACGATAGTTTTTTTTCGTAATTAATATACTTAGACTAATACATTCATTTAAACGTGTTCAGTTTCTTTTAATTTCGCTGTTCCCTAACAGGAACAATATATTCCCTTATTTTGACTATTTTATTTTAGTTGGTTAAAGCAAATATTCATTATTATTTTGGATATAATGTAAAAATTAAATGATTATAGTATCCTAATTATTCATAACGAAAAATGGCTACAAATTATTGACTACAGCACGAGTCGTTACTTTCACTGGAACATCTTAAAGTGCAGTAATAATTTAAAAATATAATTCTTAAATTTAAAAACTAAAAAATAGTTTTTACAAACATATATAATACAATTATATGTTTCTTTACACAAACACCACTTACCGTTTTCACTTTCTCTATTAACATAAGAACTTTACATTGTATTTTATTCACAAAACATTTACTTCTTCCTTATATAATATATATATATGTTAATTTTAAAAAAATTCATGATATCTAAATGGATAACTGAAAGTTACGTCATGTCGTGCTATTGTCATTAATACGACATAATTTTGTCAAATTAAATTTTATTTTATTTATGACCAATGAGGCTGTTATCGTCGTTTATTTCCAGTGAACTTTCAATGTAATAATTATTTTGTCATAACATAATTTTAAGAGTAACGATGAATTGAAACAGAATTAAGTTGTTTTAAAGTCTACGCCAATTTTTAATTTCAGAATTTCGATTTAGACCTTCATGGCGAGTTCCTACCCACTTTCGGATACTTTCCTCTAATGTTACATAGATTTCGTTTTTTATAAAAATTGATTAAACACGTTAAGTTATCAAAATTGCACATGTTCATTTATTTACACCTAATACAAAATCTTCATTTGTTACTAAAACTGTTTTCTGCCTTAATATTATAGTCGAAATCAGGGTTCATTGAGTGTGATTTGGAATACGTTACTTGTGGAAGTTATATTAAAGGAATTTGACTTAAGCTTAAATCAAAGTATGAATTATTAGAAGGAGAGAATAAGTGCTGAGGTGCCTTAAATGATTTGAGAAGTTGTCAGTTTCACCTACTGTTGCAGTCCCAGATCCAGTAACACGATTTTCTCTCAGGGAAACCTCGAGTTTGAGGTTACTGTTATTGCCCATAATTATGACTCTAAACCAGATCTCTATATGAAATTGCGTGCTCCTGAAAAAGATTCCAACTCTCGTGAAAATTTAATTAGTTTAGTTGCAGTATGAATTATTCAGTATGATTTGAGTTCGCTTACTATGGCGGAAATGTTAAAGTCTGTTCCATGAATGATGTGTAGTGTGTTAGTTTGGCTGTCGCTATGTGTTCGTGTTGAACTTAAGAGTCCCGGCTCGATCCCCAGGTCTGTCATTTTTATTATCGCGACCATCCCCGTGCGAACTTGTCGCGATATCATTCGAACTCGTTTCGCGAACTTGACAGTTTTCGGACGTTGTTTTTGTTCGTAAGCTGCAAGCAGCGTTGATAAATGGGAGGTAGTGGGATAAGTTGCGTGGCTCCCAACCTCTTGCAGCTAGTTCCCGTCTAACGAGTCGCCCGAGGTTTCAAAGGCACATGTGCGCGAATTAACGAGGCAGCGGGGGATTTTTGCAAGTAGGACCCACCCTTCCCGGTCTGCTTAGCAATCTTCCCTTGCGAATATCACTCCCAGGTCATTCAACTGGACGCTAGGAGGGGAAATTTGCAATGGGGGGGTTTCGAAATTCGCGAAGAGCCGGTCTGCATGTGAATATCCTCCTTGCATGGCAAGGACGCCTGTGTTATTAAGAACAAGGATGGCCAACTGCGGCAAAACGAAATCTCAAGGAGAGTTTTCAGCTGCAACCTTCACCTTATCTCATCTTCGTGAAACAAGTGGAGATTATAGGGACAGAACATGTCTTATTATATTAACTTATACCACCCTTCTATATCATAACAGATCCTACCGATAATCGCGATTCTTTTAATCACGTCAGAATACAAAATTTATAGCACACAAAAAAACTCTTTAAAACTAAAACTCAGTCGCATTTACACGAGTTAAGATTGTTTTAGAGGATGCACTGACAACAGTTAAGTTTAGGTAACATTCTTTCTGAAATCTGTACGAGAATAAATATTTAAACCCTACAGGTACGAGTTCTAATACCATCGCCGTCTATTTTTCATTATTTATTTTTTCTCTCTTTCGTATCGTTGGAGGAAACAGAATATCCCGATACTGTTGCATCTGGCACAAGTATCCTTTTCTTTTTCAGAATATATAAATCTCTGACGAAGACTACAGTGGATTACGAAATTAGATTATTTATACTATTTCCTAACTGATCATATATTTTTGTTTTCGTCTCATGACGTGATGCATCGTGATAAATGGAAGTAATGAGAAAGACGACGTGTTTCCAATAATTAACAAATAAAGACCAAAAATACAAGTCAAAAAGCCCCAAAAATATTGAAAAGATAAGTACCCTGCAACGTTTCTTGAGGGTTCTGGAGGTAAATAGTACACAAAATTTTATTACTTCTAGTGTTAAATATTTTGATTGCATGAAAATACATATATTTTAATTAAAATTAGAAGTCCAAAAATGAAAGTTTTGTGACTTTGACTGCGTCCTATGAACGTCATAACCAAAATATGGATTTTACGTTCGTTTTTAATAATGTTAGAGAGTGTATTCTAATCTGTAATTACCGTGCTCGATTAAAATTTAAGCAAAATTTTCAATTCTCTCTCTCTCTCTCTGTCCAGATAAGATTCCTAGAAATTTCCTAAAAATATTATATGCTCGTTATTTGCCTGCCGCATTTTTATTTCAAGTTCTCTCAAATCCGTTTTTTATTTAATTCTTTTTCTTATATTTTGTTCCCCTATTAATAAAAAACTAAATTAAATTAAAATATATTTACCGAAGGTAAGAAAAGAAATTTCTATTTAGTATTTTAACTAACTACGGGCATATGCCTAGGGCTATTTGTACAAAAGTATTCCAACAACAAAGTATACCAAATATGATACAATAAACGATATTAATTTTGTCTTTAGTACAAAATAACGAATAGGAAACCACTCTGAATTCCCTTCACCACCTTATGCTTCATTTAGAAATTAATTTTATTTTCCACTTCACTAATTTTATGATAAATATAAAATTGATCAGTAGTATTTGGGAAAGTTATCAATATTTCTGCAGGCAAGTAATTAATTCCATTCCCTTATTGATATGTTTAAAAATGAAGATGTTTCGACATCTATGCATTACCTTTTATTTAATTATGAAAATGTGACAACGACAACCGTAAGATTTTTTATGTTTCTTTCCAGACGTTTTGACCTCTACAGTCTTAATATGTTGCGCAAACCCTCGCGTGTTTATAAATGCTTGGAAAACCAGTGTACACAAAATATTAACTATCAAAATAGCATTGAAGGTCCTACATTACAGATTAATTCGCAGTGTATTAGTAAATGAAGTTAAAGCCCTCGTTTTGGTTACGTATGAAAGATTTTATGTAATTTTAATTGGTACTTAAAATCATCTTATAAAGGTATAACTAATATGTCTTTTAATTTGAATCAATATATGTGTAAACATTTTTTTAATATTATTATTTGTATGTTTTGAGCAGCGTTGAATTACGGAATTCAATAAGGATAAATCTATATCATTAATAGCGTCGTGTCGGTTTTAATTATATTTGACCGAAAGACGAGTTTACCACAGTTATTGACGTGACGTACTTCATATAACGTAAACTGAACGACAAATATTGACGGAAGCTACTTGTACACTGTTCAAAGAAGTTGTGAATAAGTTGATGCCAAAAGTTATACGAATAAGTGTTTGCAGTGAGGTGACATTACACAGTGACTAATGGTATGCATATCGCTTCGCGGGAATAACAGGATATGGCTCAAATTCCCCAGACATTTGTCGGCGCATTGTGCCACCATTTGCGGCGGAAGGAAACTCACAACGTAACCTCAAATTTCATTTGTAGGACTGTATGAGAACTGCCGAACTCGAGAAATGTTTAGAAATGATCAGGACGACAAACTTATTATCATCCACGTGATAAAATAGTCGGAATTAAATCAATTATTTCTGCCCAGTATAATTTAGAAATATATTCCAAGTAAATATTACTGTATTTGGTCTTCTGATTGTCAGTTATATAATTTCAGCCGTGAAACCAACCAATAGTTTAATATTTTAAAGTAGTGAAATTTATTTTCCACAGGAGAAACATCTTGATTGATAAACGAATATTTACGTGTTCACCGTTTCTATCTTCAACAGTACGAGGAGTCGAGGACTAAATCTACCAGTTTGGAGTTAGTCTGCCAGCCGGGGTACGAACCACGACATTCACAATGCAAGACCGTTACGTTCAATGGAGGGACGAGAACTTGAAATTTACGTACAGTCATTCCGATCATAGAAGTAACATTTATACGAGCAAGTCGAAAAATCTCTTTTTTTACCAAGAAGAAAAAATTACTACAAGAAATCATGAACTATAAACTTTTTGTATAGTAGACAAGGCCAGTATTAGTATAAAAGGAAAAATATGAATCTTATATTAATTTAGTTTTACTTTGTTTTGGTACACTAACTTAAAAGATTACAAAAATGATTCAGCGAATCATCAGGTCTTATTGTTCAAAGTTGCGCATATTTCAGAGCCACTATTAATTATTCCACGAACAGCGTCAAACTGTAATGGCTCAAGTAAATTAAGAGTTATGGGCAGCTCAAAATTCAAGCTACACTTGTAATTACATTTAATCATTAAATAATTAGCGGACATAAATATTCAATTTACAAGTATACTAAAGATACACATATAAACACATACACATTTCAGTCTAATTTAAAAGTTTTTTATGAATATCATCAATTTCAGAAGTGAATAAATCCAAATCATAATTACTAATAAAATTTCAATTTAGAAAAAAAAAATATTATTAGATGGAATGAGTTTCTAAAAATATTTAATCAATTTTTCCCATACTAATTCCTCAAACGAATTTTAGATTTTTTTGATAGTTGTTATATAACAATGATAACAATATTTAAACCATTACTTATCATAACAGACGATAATATTTTGTTATGCTTTAAGGAAGGAATAACATTTTCTTATGCGACAGATTTTTTGAACAATTTTCTTGTCAGAAAAAAAAACTTCAAAAGCAATCGTATGTGTTGAATTGTAAATACGAATATAATTTACCGTAAGGAAGAAAAATAATAAATGAATAATACAACGACAAAATATAGTTTGTGGCTTTGAAAATATTATAAATACACAAACATAAATTAAGCGACTATTTTTGTAGACAGTTAAAACGTTTTATTAAGCTACGACGTTTCGTCCAAAAATTTAGGAGTCCATCAAACCCAAAGGAAAATATAAAATAAATTTCATTGGGTTTTTAAATATTTTTCCTATAAATAATTCTTTATAAAATGTTCAAGCCCAAAAAAAAATTTAGGTAATGGACTGGATCCATTGACGGATATGATTGAAATTCGGTTTCTATTACGCTCAATTTTATATTTTTGACCTTAATATTTTATAAAGATGTACGCTTAGTAAAATTTATTCAAAAATTTAAAAAAGTGAATAAATTTGTTTATATCTTTTTGTACCCGATGAAGTCTTTTTTGTTGAATAAAACTTTTATACTATCTGTTGAAATGGTCATTTTATTTAACTTTATATAATTTTTAAAGAGCAGACGTAAAGTAAAATATTATTATTGTATTACACATTGTGTTGAAAGATGGAATTAGCAGATTCGTTTAATTAGATAAATGCAAGCAATAGATAGACTTATTTAATCGGGGTCAAATATTGAATATGGAAGTGTTTGGTTACGCAAACTGTTTAAAATTATGTATGACTGTTTTGTGTTCGTAAGTAGAACTTGAAATTAATGTGATGATACAGCAATTTAAAGATTTAAGAAAATAGGAAACATATGAATGGCCTATTCGTTTTCTCCGAACAAATATTCTGTAAATGAATGTATATTGATTTTCTCAAATAAATATTTATGTAGCTCTTCCTCATCAACGTTTCATTGCCCTGCAGTACTTAGAGTATAACCACAATAGGCCAACCTGTAATGACTTCCCAAGCCCACATTACGATGGACTTATAAAGATATTACTGTGAAATTATAACTTTCGTTCTATGAATTGTTGATATCTAGAGGTCGAGCAGCGGCAATCATTGCTCAAAAGTTCGTCCGTTCACAATCTCTCCAACATAATTAATTTAATAAATTCTACGTATCTATATCTTCATTCCCATCAATTAGTTTACCGATTTGTTCCAACCAATTTTCGTCCATGGAGATTTGTTTGCAGCATCTGGTTTAAAGTATGTGCGGTGTTCTGAATTTCTGGAAATTTACGTTTTATGTAATTAAAAATAATTTATTCACATTATGATACAGAATTATGCAAAAATGTTAAGAATTCGTTCACGGCCAGGTAAATTTGATTGCAGGTGTTGGTACGATTCCTAATTGCCCTCGTGGAATACTGTTAAAATAATTGGCAACCATTACGCTGAAGTAAAAAAAGAGAACTGCAGCAATAAACGATTTGAGTGTTGTACGATGACATGTCGGGGACAGTAATAACTCCAATTGTAATAGTGAAACAACATTGTAAAACGCGGGAGCAATAAAACTACACGCTGTACGAGTGCCGCGTGTACGACAAACCCTCGAGCAAGTCTCGCTGCTTCTTCATGACCTGTGCCCATCCTTATTTATAATATTATTTACAATTTCCATGGACCAGCGAGCCCCTTTGGCAGGCAGGAAAACCACGCTGGGGTTAGGACCAGCTTCTCACCTCGCCTCCCCTGGCTTTTCTTACGGTTACAGAGTTGTCAACTCCCTTGCGGACAATTAGCTAAGAACTTTATGAGGTGGGGGACCACGACGTTGCTCAGCTGCCTCCGATTATTTGTTCATAAACTTGCACACTTTAAAATTATAGAACCACTTGCTCCGAAACCTTGCACAACACCAGGAATACACTCGAGAAGGGAAAACATATATTATTAAGTGAGCAGGAATTTTGGAGCCAAATAGTGGATTTGTATTGCGTCTCGAAGTAAGCCGGAAATTTATTCCTAGTCGGAGCAGAAATTCAGAACACCGTACATACTTTAAACTAGATGCTGCAAAGGAATCTCCATGGAGGAAAAAAGATCAGAACAAATTGGGAAACTAATTAAGCGAGGTAGAATATGTGAAATTAATTATGCCAGAGAACTTTTGAACGGAAGTGGTTGTCGCAACGATCCTTTCGAGCAATGATTGCCGCTGCTTCACTTCTGCATATCAAGGATTCATAGACCAAAGGTTCTAATTTTACACTAAAATCCTTATAAGCCCATCGTAATTTGGGTGCTGGACTCCAGAACGTATAATGTCGTTATCAGATAAACGATAATGCAAATGTAAGTTCAAGTGTGGCTTAGGATTTCGTAATTGGACCTCTGGCTTCCTCATACAGAGCATGACAAAAAGATTAGAATCCCAAAATTCATTGGAGAACAGTTGAGTATCTTTGAGGGCAATTAAATGGTTGCAATATACGCCTCAGGGTGGGGTAACTTTCAAATCTCATAAAAAACCCACCAGTCTAAATATCAGAATCATATTAAACATAAAAATAACAGAATATTCTTAATGAAAATCAATTGAAAAGAATATCTGACGTTTCGAAGCAGATTAACGCCTCTAACAGTTAGAAAAAATAAAATATGGGCTGTAAATTAAAAGCAAAGATCTCAAAGTAAAATACAAAAAATAACCCAAAAACTTGAAGTAACACTTTAATGTAACTTGTTAAACCTTTCAGTGCCTTGGTGAACATAAATAGAATTTCGTTGATTTTTAATATAGAACATATCGGAAATGAATCTTTTGCAATAATGAAGTTGGCTGGCTAAAATAATAGTGTGGTCAAAATCAAAACTGTGGAAAAATTTAATACAATGCTTAGTGATACGGTTGCGTTTACAGATTGACTGTTTATAATTATATTTATGGTCTTTAATTCTTGTATTCAAAGTCCTTTTTGTTTGTCCGATGTAACAAGAGCGATAATTAAATCACTTCTTTTTATAAACCATATTAGTGGAAATATATATTTGTAGAATTTTTGTGTACATTGACGAATACAAAAAAAAGTTTTGACATAAAAATTAATGTGAATAATAAATTGTGGGTGAGTTTCAGGTATACAAGGGATGGACATTGGTAGCAGACCAGAATGGATTCGGATTAGCTCACACGATTGGACACTCGTCCGCAAGCGAGTACGAATCCCGGTCAGGACAACAATTTTCTATTCTGATTTTCTAAATTCAGTTGTATGGCATATGGCTGAACTTAAATTTAAAGAAATTCTTCTGTCGTCGATATAAATAATTACTAAAAATTGGACAGAAAACGGAAACAATGGATTAATATGCCGTAAACTTAGAAATTGCTCACAGTTATCTTCTAAGAATAATTTTACCCAAATATTGTAAGAGTTTGCAGGAAAAGGGGTGCTTGTGAGAGTTTTCTCTTGAAGGTATTTTTCCCCAGATTGATTGCGGGGATTTCGTTTGGGGATGCCTCATACTATTTTTTTTGTCAAGGTTCTCACATACCGAGGCTCCTTAATATATTTTCGAAGGTGTATGTACTGAGGTCAAAGACCTTGGGCATATGATAAGAGTTGCCTGCTGATCCCAATGGATCAGTCGACCAGCTGCCTCCTAAAACTTGTGGAGGCACAAACCCTTCAAATAAATATATTGGGCAACATTGTTGACCAAGCCTCATGACAAGTGTTAACACTAAAAAAACGTAACTAAGCTGAGCTATAAAACTAAGAAATTGAATGAGCAGATTAGAATAAAATTCGGTTGGACTCCAGGTCACTTTCTCTATCTGTTGGATACACCCGTGGAAATATTTATATCCTAATATAATAAATATTAACCTTTTGTTGCATAAAAACACTAGGAAATAATAATGTTAGTAGGTAAAGAGAACCGCGTAATGAAAATAATCTGAATTTACACAATTGGGATATTTATTGGAAAATATAAAAGTAATATTAATTTGTGTAGTGTAGTTGCATTTTTAGTGCTTACACCTTCCCAAACGTTATTAAAAAAGTGTTTCTGTATGTGCGCAAAATTTCTGCGTGTTAAATAAATCGGAAACCCCGATAATGGAAATGAAAGTTTCGTACCACTGCGAAAGAGATAAAAATTACTTTACGTCGTGTAAAATAATCTATGATTTACGGTGAATAGAAGCTCATTTTAGAATAACGGCGTCAACGTAATTGAAATATTTTCGGCATAAATTGAGGAGGAGGGGGAGAGAATTAGATCTTAAATAATGTATGAAAATGTGCTGCCATCAGCAACTTTTTATAAAAATTTTAATGGCCAACAAAATCAGAACAATTCTGTAAGTGTTCCCATTAATTGTATTGTGAACATTGGGTGGAAACACGGAGTAAATTTTGAATCAATGTTAATAGAAAGTTGTTCAGAATGTTCTTCAAACATTTACACCTTCGATGAACAGTAAAATCGTCTTTCCGTTTCACGAAGTTTTTTTCGAGAAAATAAAAATAGTTTGCCAGTAAAGCATAGATCTGAACTTGCACTGTCCATAAACTAAAGAATTACATTTTTGAATGTATCCTAAGGAATGTTTCTGAAACCTTTCGTTGGGGAGTCCACAGATGTCTGAGAACGAGAATTATACAAGGGTAAATGAAGTTATCAGAAAAACAGGTTCAAATTGAAAGCTAGCACGTGGATCGAGCGAGGAAAACCCTTTGTAAATCAAAACCCGGTAATATTTTAACAGCCAGATAATAACAAATGTCAAGATCCCGTTTAAAGTTTTTCGTAACAAAACTGATACGCGATACGCACGACACACTGTCACGAATTTTCATTAACACGATTTTCATCATAATAGTAACAGTGGATTGCATATGTTTTTATTTACAGATAGCCGCTACTAAAGTGAGTAATGAAATAGATCTACTTTGTTTGCTTTGTAAATACTTTATAATGCCTCAATGTTCAAGGTTAGATGTGTACTCGTATATACCGTATGAATTCCTCGCAATATCGTTTGGGGAAAACCTGTGCAAGTATTCGGTGGGTATTTACAGCCACAGACCAGTGTATTTTGTTTTTCGTAAGAAGCAGATAACCCAAAATGGGCTCATACTTGGAAAATTCGCATAAGAAATCCCTGAAAATTCAGTAAACGGTGACTGAAATTCAGAATTCTACATAACCACCACCAGTTTTTTGCATTGTGCGCTGTTAGACTTCAATATAAATTCATATGACTTCTGGAAAACTGAAATCGGGTGTTAACGATTGAAATACCTGGATTTCGCTACACAAAATGTAGTTTGAGCACATGATCGGTTAGTAACTGTCCGAAATTTAAGCTGGTATGAGAAAACTGCTGCTTCTCTGACTGAGATTGATTCCTGTAATACCAGAGTTCATGTTTGAATATTTCCTTCCGTTTAATTATTCATTTCCATTGCAGTTAACCACATTTAAATACGATTAAAATATATTTTGCCAATTGAATATAATTCAATTTTGACTAATGTGAAGAATACTTCAGTATTGTAATATAATTATAGTACCATACTACAGTTCGTGTGCTACATCTGTTTAAACTTCATCAGTACATTATTTATCACTGAATAAAACTATTTAACCGACTGATTAGAACCCTTCTTAAAAATAATACAAATATTTTGGGGCATTCCACAACATAATTGGATTTGTTAATTATTAATTTGTTAAAAAACTGATTTAGACTATCATAAAAGTACGGTACCATAAATGTCTTAGTAAATGTAATACCTACTAAATATTTGTAGTTAATTAATTGCTTTTCATATTTCATACCTCAACACTACTATGTGAGAAGATGTCGTGTCGCTATAGTAACAGTTAATTGAGTAAAAATGCGTTCCGCTGAATATTTTTCTTACTATTTGTAAAAAAAATACGTTCACCTGTTCTACTAAAGAAATAAATTTCGTTAAATTGAATTCATTAAACTTTCTCGTTGCTTATAATTGTTTTCTTCTCTATTTTATTATTTTTATGTATGTCTTTACATTAATGTTATAATTATTTTATTTCCCTTTTCAGTATTGATAATTTTCACTAATTTATTATTTTCTCGTTCATAAATTTTCTTTTATAAATTGTGTGATTATTAATTTATATTTCCTCTCGTATTTATTTTTTAAGTATCCCCTTATCGTTTCTTGTTCTGTTTTTTCTCTCACAAGTACAAATGTGTATATTGAATTGTTTCATTTTAATATCTACGTATAGGGTACAAGTGCCTGTGGGAGTTTTCTCTCGCAGGTATTTCTTCCCCTGATTGACTGCGGGGATCACCGGACTCCGTCGGGAATGCCTCGTACTCTCTCCGTTTTTTTTCAAAGTTCTCACATTCATCTATTTTGGAAGGTGTATGTACTGGGGTCTAAGACCTTGGCCATACGCTAAGAGTTGTTCGCTGACCCCATTGGATCAGTCGGCCAACTTCCTCCTAAAACTGGTGCACACACGGAGAGGGGAATGCTGCGACCCCACAGGAGACTCATCTCCCGTCATTCGGAAGGGCGTGAGAATAGTACCCAATGCCCGACCTATCAGTTGGAGGTTTTATAGGGTTTTCCTTTCATCTCTTTAGGTTAAGGACCTGGTAGGATCCTTAAACTACAGCCCGGGGGTCCTAGTCAACCCTTCGCTACCTAGCTCTACCTTCCGCATCCCCCCTTTTCAATTCCCTTCCTACGCTATGAAAGAAGAGTTGCCTGTTTCAGGATCACTCTCTTGTAGCCTGTTACCACTAAAAAAATATCTAGCGGCGATTGGACTTAGCCTATTTTATTCAACAAATTAATGAATTCAAGTATAATACTTGAAGTTTTTAATAAAATAGGATTCCATCCAGGAAAATATTTATTAAAAATGAACCATATAAAAAAGGAAGAGTAAGGGTATTAAATTAATTTATTTTATTGTCTAACTTAATATTATAAATAAATACAAAGAATGGTTAAAAGTCAGAAATGGATTAATTTAATTAGAATACGTTTCGTCCCCCAGGACCTCTTCAGTTCTTTAATTAAAATATTAGAAGATTTCATGTTGTTCCTGCAACGTCCGGGGCCAAAATGAGTGAAAAAATGAGTTGGAATAATGTGTACTAAGTTATTATCTGGAGATAAATCGCAAGTCGTGTCCAAATACGATGCGCAGTGGTCCACCTGCAGTGACTTACATTAACACAAAGCTTTGTTAAACAAAAATATTGGTGTAAAAATCAATTATGAAAGCATTGACGTAAGTAAACATTTAATCTTCATTTTTTGGATATGCTGTAAGTGCAAAAACTCATCCGCGAAAGTTAAGAGTACAGCAAGAGTTAATGGACAGGGTTTGTTAAACATATCTTGACGCTGCCTGCATACTCCGTTACTAATAACGGAATTTAGTACTTTTGAAAATGGTAGTATCCACTCTCCAACGGCTGTTCTTCGAATACACGTTCAATCATTCTGCACACTTCACATGCCATGCTATTCATCGCAACCTATACACCTGAGACAGAAAACCTAAATAATCTTTTCTGAAAACATTGGGGGGGCGTTTAATGCTGAACTGTGTTGCAACCGTGAATATAAATTTTAAAAATATTGATTACAAATAAAAAATGTTTAATAAACTTCATTTCGTAATACCTTAATTATTGTATCCGTCCATCCCATTATATTCTGCTTCTTTTTCTTTAGGATGGATAAAGTTATGGAGGAAACGTTTATTCATCAATAACATAAGATGATGAGAATATTATATGTAAACAATTTTTCAACTCGTTCGTTGAATGTAGTGTTCTATTTTCACAGGGTTTGGTGAAAAACATAAATGTGGCAATCAGAAATTAATATATGTGAGGAGTGTCAAAATAATAATAAAATTAGCCTTTACGTTAGTATACAAAACCATTTATATCCAACACTATGCAGTATCTGCAAGTTTTATTACTGGTTTACTTGTTAGAAGAAATGAATTTCATGGCAAACGACTTGCGGTTATATAATGATATAATTGAAACTGAAATTCTAGTTTCTCAGCATGTTAGATTGCATCAGTTGGAATTAACAGTAACCGAAGGAATAATACTAGGAAAGCCGGTTACTGTGTCATGAAAACAAACAGAATAATTTCCAAACTGGATGAAAATTTTACAAGTGCAATTACATACAGGCTAAGTAAAACGGATGTAAAGAAAAAAAATTATGAAACTTAACCCTTAAAACGTCACCTTTATGCAGTTTTGAAGGAAACATAAAATATGGCCCATAAAATATGTTCCTTTATGCACTGAGCTACAGAGTCAGTTACTGCAACATTACCTTTTTGATACTAACAATGTCTGTAGCACAAGGTAATTATAAAAAATTCTCTAAAATAATTATTATATAGAAATTATAAAAGTCAGTAAAAGTAATATCAAATTGAATTTAGAAAATATTGATTATGAAGCAAATATTTGAAAACGAAACAAATGGAAGCAAAAAGGCATGTCAAGAAAGTAAAACTTAACCAATTATTCCTGTTTACGTGATAGAATATTTCATTTTAGGGAAGGACAAGCTCACTAAACGAGCCGCAGTTCAGAAATCTCTATGCGGGTGGTACTGTCCCGCTGATGCAACAGCTGACTCCTCGATTCCCAGAATTTATGCTGCCAAATTATTTGATTGAGGGAGCCAGCTAGCAACTACTTAGCAGCATCTGGTACTGGAGCACAACAGACGTTGTTGCCCAGAATATTCGGTTCCGGCTCTACGAATAGAAGGTAGCAGAGTATACTCGGTTTCGTCGTTCGGAAAATATACCATGGGCATCGAGTATTCTCGGTTTCGGTGGATTAAGTCTTAAAAACTATTTATGAAAAAATATAAAATTGTGTATAGAGAATGACAGAACTAAAATAATCTGAATCAATGAATGCAATGAGAAAGTTCATTTTATTATCTCCGGTTGCTGTGTCATGGAACAAGAATTTAAATCTGAAACTTTCTTGAATAAAGTAAAAAAACTATTAAAAACAGTGGAATATAGATCTTCAAACCCTTTGTTACTCAAGAACAGTGTATGTTGCTGAAATACTTGAGACATATAATTACGAATGTTGTTTGGAAACAATATATTTATAAGGTGGTATAGGCGAAGCGAGTGAGAATGTAGCTTCTGCAAAATCTACACGAACATTATGGATCCTGATTGGCTAAGGAATGAACGAGATCAAAGAAGACCCACGCTGTAGGCGTTGCGGTTATGTTCCCTGTTATTAATGGGAACAGAGTTATGATGACAGACGAACCTCCTACCAAACTAAATTAATACGCCCCGAGACGGAGTGTTTCCACGAAAAGACGTGAACTACAAACCCAGTAATTTGGAACCAAAATCTCTGGCGGCACTTTGATTCAGAATAAAAATCCCCCCAAGAGAAATAACACTAAATAGTAATGAGTTGCGGCAGTCAAAGGATCAAAGGTTTTCAGAAGCTTAATTTGTTTGTGACATTTGGTGTTTTATTCAACAAGCAGAAGTACGTTATTTTCATTACAGACAGGGCTTTAGCTAGTTTTGTACTTCATACCTCCACAACCGATAAACGTAGGCAACAAAGAGAAGTCAAGAAATTCTGAAACGTCCAGAGAAAATCTAAATTTAAAAAAAATTAGTTTTATTATATTCACATAATATGTGTTTTACATAATAGTTTTATTGCTCGGGCTTATTTGAAAATAAATGAGTTAAATGTCAAAGTCATAAAATTAAGTTAGAAGAAAACTCGACGTTCGGTTTCTTATTGCTAGAAACTTTTCAGTTGGATTTATAAATTAATTTATTATTTTGTGGGTAACAATAATGAGGGTGATTCGCTTAATGGCATTTTCCCATTAACACCGTAGAAAGGGAATTTCAAAGGGGGGTCGGCGGGAGGGAGAACAAAGCAGCCTATTACTAACTAGGCTCTTTCTGTTATAGTTTAAGGCTCCTAACCATTATTAACCTGGAAGAGATGCCGGGGAAAACAGGTAGAAAACCTGCATCAGTGAGATTGAGCGGTTTATATAAATAAATATCTCTTGGTTATATTTATAGTAATTTAGTAATCCGCATGGGAAGCGTTTCCAATGAAAGGACCGCAACGTCGTATGTTGTATTATTAAATTTAACTATACGACTTTAATCGTTTACTTAATTCCTTGTTAATTAAGAGGAGGGTATTTTAATGGAAAAAATTAGTTGAGGTAAAACATGTTTTTTCAGGTATATATTTTTCATTGCTGACTGGTTCGTGAAGGTTTCGAGTTACCATAGTTAAAAATTATTACTGGTATGAAGTTTATCGAAATTTGACGCTAGTGGCAATTGATGTTCTTACATTAAACAAGAAAATTGGTATTATTTGTCATTAAAAGTAAAGACGGAAACAGACGTTTTATTATAACACGTAGAGATCACAGTAGATCGCTGGTCCATCTTTTACAGCAATGTTGATTTAATAATACTAAAAAATATTCAAAGAAAAATTGTTCCTAACAATTAGAATAATTTCTCGGAGGTTCAGGTTATTGGACATGAATAGTTTTGATATACTCCCAGATATGATTTTGTACAAGGCTCAAAAGCATAAAGGGACAAGTCATGATGAACATTTGAATACGATTGGAATGGTATATTAAAAAATTATTGAGATACTATATAGATATTTTTTTAAAAATCATTACAACATGTATGTGTCAAATATCCTAACGACTACGAAAATCTAATTTACGAAAGTGTTTCGCGATAAGTGGGAAAAATGAAAATTCATTATCACTTAACGAAAACTAGAGGGCTTGAAATGGACAACTTGAAGCAAAGCTGTCACAAAACTGGGACGAGATAGATTATTAGCAAGGCAAATGGAGAGCGTTGACTGATATTGTGGATTTTTTTTTGTTAGAACATGAACAACCAGGTCGGGATGAAGTATTTGTGTGCTTCGTAAACCTTACGTATAGACAAGAAAACAGCAGTCGACTTTTCCAATTATATTGCAAAAGCATCGGATTGCGTCTCGAGTCAATAACGTTGCTGAACGACGGTCAAATTATACTGAAAACGCCATCACTGTCATTAATGCCTATCTAGATGGAAGTAAAGTTATTTTAAATTAAAATTCACTTTTCGGTTTGGAACTAGAGAAAAACAAAGTTTGAGAATGTTTCACTAATATAAACAAATGTTTTACTAAATATGTTTTTATTTTAATTAAATACTAATTTATAGATAATAAAATACTTATAAAGTTTCTGTTTTTTTACTTTTACAAATATTAATTTAAAGTTGTCAGCCAATTTACAGAAGCTTTCGACCTAATACAAGGTCATATTCACATGTAATTCCACTCCTTTAAATTATAAAACTATTCAAACACTTGTTCCTTCATCGGTTCAACTGCAACAACAGTTGCATTTATCTTTTATTTCCAAATGGATAATTTTATGTTTGAGCTATTTTACATTCTGGTTAAGTTTGAAATCATATTTAGGATTCATAAATATAATACAAGACCCAGAAGTTGCAGCAGTAACAGGAAATTTTATAATATTTTATTTAATAAACTGAGGGAGTCCTGAAAGTTGGGGACGAAACGTATTCAAATTAAACTCTTTTATCACATTCGGCCATTATATTTATATTATTTATAATATTTGAGTTGATCAAAAATATCCAGTTATATTTTAAATCGTTGAAATCACTGTATTGACTTAATGATTTATATAATATACCTCATAAAGAGTGCATATAAAAGAGGTAACGGTATTGTCATCCAACATATTAATTAATAAAAAGTGCGTACATTTATAAGAGACC
Source organism: Eucriotettix oculatus (assembly GCA_034510155.1). Classification (NCBI taxonomy): domain Eukaryota; kingdom Metazoa; phylum Arthropoda; class Insecta; order Orthoptera; family Tetrigidae; genus Eucriotettix; species Eucriotettix oculatus. The sequence continues at coordinate 57,683,392 of CM067376.1, forward strand.
TACTTTGAATCGTGGCCGTGGGAGGAATGCATGAAGTTCCACGTATCAGCGCTGATACTAATCTAACAGATTTCGTCCACAAATCGCACTCCAGAAGTAAATTCAGAGTTTACGTAACGCCGACCCAATGAGCCTATATTTTATGATGCAAGGCCTCCAAAAACGCAATTAAGAGTTTCGTGGCATATCTGCGCACATTACATTTTAAGTGGTCGACGAGGATCAGTCCGTATCAGAGGACTCGGTAATGGAAACGCATAATTAGACTTCATAATTAACTTATCAAAATTGACTACAACCAACAGACATATTTAACTGGTCAGACATTTTGAGGTTAATTTCGTTGGACTGCTCATTAACGGTAGTCCCTGCTACATTTTTGGTTTGATGTGAACGAACGCCCATGTTGTATGAAATATAGTTTTGTCGGTGATGTTCGTGCTAAGGGCGTGTGGTCAGTCTGTTATTTTGAATCATATGAAGAATGTTGGGAAGTCAGGGATAGCCCTAATCAGAATAATTAAACGAATTTATTAACCATTGCTCTTTCCATTACTCAGATATGTATGAGTAGTTGAGCTGATTCGTGAGATAATATTTCACCTTGCATTACTAGATTACCGTAAATTATTGTACGAGACCGAAAAGTTTGAGGAAAATCAAGTGGGAATCTCTGTGAGAGATTGCATTGGCCTTGAGTGTGCATGTGACACAGAGAAATCTGGAATGCCTTCGACTACTCGAGATAAAATAATGATATCGACAGTTAAACAACTCCAATTAATAATGTAGGGACAACAAGTATAGAGAAGAGATGAATATTTGATTAAAGTGTGCAGAAAGTGATGTGAACTGTGACAAATGAAGCAAAAATATATTATATCCTTAAACACAGTTTGAAGGGACTAATTTATGATGCGAAGATCCCTGAGGTAAACACATATTATTTCGTTGTATGGTAATCAGCCCTAAGACTGGCCTGATGCAACCCTGTATGATAACCTATCCTGTGCAAGCCTTTTGCTTTCTACATTGCTGCCACATCCTCCCTAATCTGCTAGCTTATTCAATCCTTGTCCTCCCTATTCTGTTATTATTGCTAATTTTAGAAGACCTCATGTCTCAAACGTGGCCTATTAATCTATTCCTTCTCTTGGTCAGAGTCCTCCAATTTTTTCTCTCGTCCCCTATTATCTTTAGAACTTCCTGGTTAGTTACACTAACGCACCCATCTGATTTTCAGCATTTTCCTATAGCACCACATTTCTAAAGCTTCTGTTCATTTCCGGTCTGCAACTCCTAACGTACACGTTTCGCTCCCAGAGATATTATAGCACAAAATTTATTACAAGTTAATACGGCCAAAGTAATCTGGTATAAAAAAATTTAGTTTATAGACATAACCTTCGAAACATATCTTGGCACTATTTTAATTGTCTACTGCAATATAGAACTCGTTGATTCAAGTTACGCTTTACAAATATTTACTGGAAATTGTAAAATGATTGACAAATCACCCCTGACTATTTAGTGTTACTGCATATATTTCTGTGAAAAATAATTTTTTTACAAATTGCCATTAAATCACATGCTATTTCTTTTACAGCCGACCTCCTGTGGTGTAGTGGCTAGCGTTGCTGCCTCACAACCCAGGGGTCCCGTGTTCGACTCCTGGTCTGGGCTTGGATGTTTGTGTCGTCTTGGTCACGAAGACCGGGATTAAGACTGCTGAAGGATCGATACGCTGACCACGTGTGACTCCAACTCGGAATGTGTCATGCAAGATGACAATCCGCAGTCGACTCGGTACGCCCAGGCCCTTAATAGGCTTAGGGCCATGGAGAAAGAATAAAAAAATTTTATACAATGTTGCATAAATCTGTTTCGTGTAAGAAATGGTCGCGGTCTAAATTAATTTCCATTGAAAACCATTACTACGACTAACATACTTTACAGAGGTTATAAATTATTTGTAACACGTTAGGTTCAACTTGTCGATACAAGCGTCGAAAATCTTCTGGTACAAAGAAACATGATCAAATTTCATATAGCGTTAATTATCGTTGAGTGGATGCAAATACAAAAAAATTAATTACAAAATAAAGCGAGAATTTTGGGCCCTGGGCTGCGCCCAATAAAGGCTGTAACAGAAATAGTTAATAATTAATATTTTTGTTTCGTTATCGGGGACATTACTACATTAAAAAAAAATTTCAGTTAGTATCAGTGGAATTACAGTTCTTTCATTTTTTTTATCCGGTGAGTAAATTCATTGAACTTCATCCACATGCTACAAAATATTCTAGTTGTGATGTTATTTAATGGCGGTTTAGTTAATTTAACCATTAAAGTGACCATTCGTTAGCCGTATGGAGCTGTTTTTTTCGTACGACGCGTCAGGTTCACCCAATAGACTAAGACAATATTGAAACAAAGTACGTAAACATGAACATCCTTTTCTTTCGTGGAGGCAACTAAAATGTCACAGAAATGTAGAAAGTGATCAAGTTTATTAAAACGGCAGCGTCAATAGACAAGAAAACTACAACACTTTCAGCGGAAACATAAAAAAGCTTCTGTGAATCACAAATTTTTTCAGGATATAGTGGTATTTTAACTTCACGGTGGAAGTTTTTGCGTTCTCCGAATCTGTAGATTTAATGAGTGTGCCTCGTCTGTCGGTTTGTTGTAATTTATTTCGGAATTGTTTGAATTAATTCTTCCCAAACTTAAAATATGAAAAGTCTGTGTTAAAATGATACAAAATTAGACAATGACTGAGCCAAATTACAGCAACGTTTCTTCAAAATATGCAGGAGCAGCACGGAGGACACAAAAAATCAGGCGACGCACTTGAAAACAAAGCTAAAGGGAATAATAGATGGGCAATTTGATTTATTTCTGCTCTTGCGTTTTTTTAATCACCGTACGAACTAAACAAGAATTGAAGTAAGATTGTGTGGAACATATTTTATCGCTTAAATTTGGCTACCTCAATGTTTTATTTGTAAATAACCCCATATCAGTTACACTACAGTTTACACCTTGCCATTTATCTGCCGTTTTCCGAGAGAATAGACGGACACCTTGGACTTGTAACCCAAGATATAATCACACCTGTGCATCTTTATATATAAAATTCCAGTGTCCGTGTGTTCGTAATTATTCTCCTCCTCCTAAACGGTTTAACCGGTTTTAATTTCATTTCCCCGTTGTGTTTAGGAGTTCACCTGGATGGTTCTTAGCTATAGTTGGACTCAGAAGTGGCGCAGTTGTTGCAACTCATTTTTACTGTCAAATTTTACATGTAATTTTTTTAATTTCTCACATGAAAAACAATTTTAATCTCACATACCAGCCTATCCGTTTGAATAATCTGTGGTATTTGACTTATCCATCAATACAAGCCCAAGTTCATTGCGTCGTAGCTTGGCATTGTTTTGACATACCTATTTCGGACTGCTGAGTTATGATATATTCTTTGCATTGCAATTGCGTGCATAATGAGTGAATTGTTTATCATTTAACTCTATATTGTACATAAAATAATTTGTGCAAATATGAAAGCTGCTTTGTTTCAGTTACGATTTATAAACACGTTCATTCGGCGGCATTCTAAATGAAACATTTCATTTTCGGCGTCAATAGATGTTAGGAGAATTGAAATATTAAATTTTAAAAGAACGTGACGATCTATCTAACGGTTGAATCACTTGTCGACAAAGAGATTTCTTTCGGTTTAAATAGTGCAGCGGGCTAATTTTCATGAATTACAGAGCAATGCCGGACACCCAGCTAGTATTTAGTGAAGTAAAAATCGCCAAAGGTGCTGTAAGGAGACAATAATTGGGGGACTAATGGTAAAGTGTATAGGCCGCGTTATGAGACATGCGGGTCTTGTAAAAAAATGGTTGTTTGGGGTAAGAACATAAGTGGGGTGCAAGGATGGAATACGCTAAGCAGTTTATGGAGGATGTGGGATGCGGTAGTAATGTATTAATTAAAAATCTTGCGCAAACTAGGTTAGCATGAGACTAGTTTTAGGACTGAGCACTGAGGACTGAGTGTTCTAATCTTAACAAACAATTATCGGTTCATCCACTGGGTGAACTATTTATTAAAACACATTTTTTTGTACGAAATTCATTTCCGTAGTTGTTAGGCGCATATTCATATATCGTATTGCGCTTGACGACGGCGGAGATGAATTTCTCTGAAATGTTGAGTTTTAATAAACGATTGACGAGGTTGATGATTGGAGAATCATTTATTAAATCGATGCACTGGGAAAGTATAAGTAATTTGTTATAATATTTTTACTATTATAAAAATAATTTCGTTATTATTCCTCCCTGTCTCGGAAATTTTCTCGACACTCTTTTTGGGAAGAAGTTTCAACAACTCTACGACGTTGACTGAGTTAACAAGGTCTGTGCTCCATATACGACAATATTTCACTATAAAAGCATTGAGACAGACGGAGCGAGACGCACGTCTGTGTGTTGGGGAAGGTCGTGTCAATGTGACATAACGATAGAGAAGTCGCTCGTTTTACAACTTATGCAACATTCGAACGACATCTGCACACACACAACTCATTCCCATCGTAAGTGCTTAGATGCAAAATTATGTTGTTCTCTGGACAACTAATTACTTAAGTAAGTAGCAAATACTGTAGTCCGTGCTGCATTACGTCGGTACACAAACTGATGAGAGTGTTGAGGGGAGAGGAACTTTCAGACGTAACTGACGCACTACTGACTGTGTCGTCAGTCATCTTGACGATTTGCTTTGGCCGTCACGAAAGATTGTTTCACGAGATAGCGACGCGTGTAGAGATTCGTTGATACGACAGCTAACAGAGAACTGGTCATTTCACCATTAGCTTGTTAATAATTTAACAATTTTATTTACTGTTTTCATACAATTTCCACGATTCGCATACATATGGATGCGTAAGTCTCCCTGCATAATTTTACTTTTTAAAACGATGTTGGAATACGATTGTAAAACTCCGCGGTATACAGTCATAAAATTACCCAACAGTAAAATTAATGGATAAAGAGAGAGAACTTTTAACGAACCGTAATATATTTTCAAATTCAGTCAGCGACTCGTAACGAGCGCTGTTTTTAAATTAAGTACCGTTTTAATAATTTGCCGCTGCAGCGCTGATTTTGTGCATGCGTGATCACACCCTCCATTCACTAGGATACCAGACGCGGCTGTGAAGCATCGTCACTTTACACTTTTCCTTTTGTTAGAAGTGATCTGTGAAGTCAGACCATTATTCGTTTCTTGAATGCAAGGAATTTTATGGCAGTAAACCTTCAACGAAAATTGTGAGATGTATGTATGCGAAAGCAATGTTGAGTGAGGGAATGGTTAGAAAGAGGATTAAAATGATTAACGAAGGTCATAAAAATGTATACACTGAGACGTCTGGGTACACTAGCCGCATCTTTCTTAACCTAATGAATACATAAACTAGTTTCTCGTTACAAGTGATTGAATAACGGCGGTGACCATGAGGAGAAGTAGTGTGAGGTGTAAGGTGGTTGTTGTAGTTTTCAGTTCTTAGACGGGTCTGACGTAACTCTCTATGCTAACTTATTCTGTGCAAGCCTTTTCATTTCTACATAATTACCACATCCCACATCCTCCCTAATCTGTGAAAGGTAATAATTGATAACAATAAAATGCCTGTAAAATAATGTACTGTTATTTTTTAAATAGATATCCGTACTTACATTAGAAAAAGTTCTCATAGTTTGAGAAGCCTTCATTTACCAACTTTTCTTATCAAATATAACAAAAATTATTGGAATAACCTGTCAGTAGGCCTATAACAAAATATTTAATATTTAGGAATCTGGATGGGAATTAGAATGTGCTCAATAAATTAATTTCTATGACACTTTCTTATTCCTCCAATGGTTCATGAACGAACTCTTTTCTTCTTATATTCAATAAGGGCAGATGTATGTTGAAATTGTGTTGAAAATGTATTTAACAGGCCCATGTATGCCCTTTCAAATAAAAAAATAATTTTGTTAAAATTACTTCACAACATTGACCCTCCCTTATTGGAGAATTTGGAAAATATTAGCTAAGTTTCAAGTAAATTGAATGCAAGATTATTTACAGGTGAGACTCATGTCTATAAATAATATGTATATAAATTTTGGACAGACAAAAAATAAATTATAATTTTTTTTTCTTTAAACTCCATTATAACCGTTGCATTCTAGTTTGAATAGTATATAGTTGACGTATGAAAAAGAAGTGTCAGGTATCCATAAATGCATAAAAAAGCGCCAAATAATGCGCTCGGATTCTTGGACAATAATAGATTTATTAGCTCTTTTGAAAGTTAGAAAAAGAGCTAAGTCCAACTACGTGATATAAGAAAAGTCTAATAACGAACCGGTGATGCCTGCACCATATTGGCTAATTTGTTAAATTATGGATTGACTGGTGTAATATTTTTATAATGATGTGAAATAATTTAAAATATCAAGTAAAATAAATCGGAGTCAACTTGTGGTGTAATGAACAATAATAGAACGTTATTTACTCATCCGGATCAGACGTATTTCAATAAACAAAACAGAATTTATTTAATAGATCTAAGAAATATGCCAATGGAGAAATATTGTACTTGCTATTGATCTTTGACAAAAATATAAAAGATGGGTAAATAAAATTTTGTGACCTATCTCAGACTTTATTTTTTAATACAATTTAAAAAACGTTTCGGAACGTATTTTTAGTTTGCTCCTAAGTGAATTTTGTACGATGATGTTTTCATGACTAACACAGCTTCCATCATTCTCTCTCCAGAGGTTAAAAGACTGAAGAAGGTACATACACGTACCGAAAATTTGTTATTTTTAATTTGTATTAAAAAGAAAAGTCCGAAATAGGTCATAAAATTTTTTAAAATTATTAAATAAAACAGACGTAAAATTGAAGCTATAAAAGATAAGTCTCAAATGCCAATTTTTGTTTTGTCAATTGCAGCCTTTTGATCTTTACAGTCACAAAATATGAATTTTCCTTCGTGTAGAATGAAAAAACAGGAGGTGTAGCGGCCAGCTTCACCGCCTCACATCACAGAGGTCACGGGCTCGAATCTCGGAATGGGCATGAACATGAGCTTGGATGGTCTCGGAAACCATACGAGGATCGGCACGTTGAGAACGTGCCAGTCCGAAGAAAATCCTGAAAGTGTCATGAATTTGACCTTAAACAGGAATGTTGCACCAATAAGGATGAATAACCAAAACAAACTGATTATTGAAATTCAACTGCAGAGTGTGATGTTGTGGTCTGATGTAACCCTCTATGCTAACCTAATTTGCTCAAGCCTTTTTATTTCCTTATAACTATCACAACCAACATTCTTACTATACTGCTTAGAGTATTCCATCATTTGCTTCCCTCTTCTGTTCTTACGCTACACACTTCTCTCTATGGATAGATATTTACAAGGCCCTCATGTCATAAAACGTGGCCTATTAATCTATCCCTTCACTTAGTCAACGTCCTCCATATTGTTCGCCTTTCCCCTATTCTGTTAAATTTTCTCGCTGGTGATTATATCCACCCATCTGCTTTTCAGCGTTCGCCTAGGTGCCTGTGGGAGTTTTCTCTCGCAGGCATTTCCCCCATAGTGACTGCGGGCTCACCGGACAATGTTGGGAATGCCTCGCACTGTCTCTGTTTTTTTTTTCAAAGTTCTCACATGCATCTCTTTAGGTGAAACACCAGATAGGATCCTGAAACAATAGCCCGGGGGCCCTAGCCAACCCTCGGCTACCTTGCTCAACCTTTCGCATCCTCCCTTTTCAATTCCCTTCCTATGCTATTAAAGGGAAGTTGCCTGTTTCAGGATCACATTCGTGTAGTTTGTTAACCCAAAAAACGCATTTCAAGGCTTCTATTTTTTACCTTTCCCCAACTCCGTTCGTCCACGTTTCGCACCCATATAACGCCACACTCCATAGGAACATTTTTATTAACGATTTCCTAACATTCACATTTTTATTACCTGTAAGTAAATTCCTCTTTTTCGCGAAAGTCTTCTTTGCCTTTGCTATCCTAATCTTTATGTTTACTATACTCTACCACCCGTAGTTATTACGCTTCCCAAGTAGCAGAATTCCTTAACTTTTGTCAAAATATCCTTTCCCAATCCAACACCTTTTGTTATTGCACTGTTTCCCATATTACACTCCATTACCTTGGTTTTTCCTCTATTAATCCTCATATAAAATTTTTTCTCCAGAACCATCTCCATGCTATTTATTATGGTTTCCAAGTCTTCTTCTGACTCCCCCAATACTAAAAAATTATAACATTCTAAGATGGGAATAAACATTTAAAAAATAATAGGGTAACGTTTTATTCAACAAGCATGACATTAAGCGTCATGTTCAATTAACCCTAACATCGTGTCGAACTCGGAAACCTGTTCTTTGACGTTTCGCTCGAGGAGCATCACCGTCAGAATAAAATGTTAGAATGCGGCTAAGGAAACTTCTAGTAGGGAAGAAGTAATCGAAAAGGTGTCACCAGCACACGAGGCTGTTCTTGTACTTCTTTAATTTACATTCAGAGAAGTTGAGAAGAAATATTAAACTAATTTTGGAGATTCAGGTTATCAAACAAATTTGGCGCTAATTTTGTAGTTTATCTGTTGTTTACCAAAATCTATTCTCTACCGAACAATTTTTGTGCTACCGTTTCAAAGATACAAGAAAAATTTGATATACGTAAAATTATTACTTCAATCATTAACTCTAGACAATCATTGTAATAGCAATGAAGTGGAACCTATCAGAATCAATTTAAATCCTGTTTTATTTACAGGAACTAAAAAGAATAGTTCTATATTTATTAGATATTTACTTTGTTGTTTATATATGCAATAAATACAATAGGCAGTTGCCCTGTTATATTAATTAATTTGGTACTTACTTTTCGATGCATGCGTTCGCGCGTAGTTTTGACTTTTCCTCGCCCGGAGATCTCTGTGTCCGTTAGGCAGTTGTTGAAAAGCTGTCGAATAATAGCGTATTGACAGACGACCGACAGACACTCAGGAGGTTACGCTGATAGCGATCGAGTGCTTGACCACTCTGGCAGGGCGAGTGCAGTGAGACTGAGGGCGATGCACCCCTTTCCCTTGGCAGAAACCGCCCCGACCACTACTACCACGACCGCCTCCGAATTTGCATTCGCACGGCACTTCTTTTGCGAATATGGCCGCCCTTGACTGCTAATTGCACGAAATTGAGTTTCCTTAACTGCCTTTTATAAAGAGCGAACCCTGAACGGCAACCGTTTGAAGATACCCAATTAATTGCCGCTTAAATTCAAGACGGCGGCGAGATTTCGAAATTATGGATTCCTGTCGCGTCGGGTAACGAACGGTGATTGAGGTATTTCGCTAATAATAAGTCAACTGCAAAACGGATTACTCCTTTCCACGTTATAAATATTCAAAGTATTAAATATTTTTACAGGCTTTAAAATAAAATTTCAAACTTGTGACTAAAAACAGATTTTTTTCCATTTTTATCAGAATTCATTGAAGATAAATGAGTAAACAGCCTAGTTACTCCAAAATTAAGTTTAATTAAAAAAAATAGTCTATCATAACGTAAAATTCCTTTCATTGGAACAGGTCCCGCCCCTCCCCTACAGGTTCAATAATAAATTATTATAAGTAAATTCTTTGTGAATATTCTCATATTCTCACAATGCACAAAGGTTATTGCTGTATTACATGTTTTAGAAGTATGGAGTGCGTTATTAATCCTATACGATTCATCGGTCATAATATGCTATTATCAGGTAATTGAAAAATTATAGAACCACTCCGCCATTGAAGACGGATACACTACAGTGTAACTCGAACAGGGGTTTGGTAAAAATAATACGAAATATTGCTTTGTCTTTTCGAATGTCCATATATTTTGTAGCACAAGCTTAACAGGTATTAATCTGAAGACATTGAGCGTTTACATCAATTGGTGTAAACATCCGATGGTGCTTTTCTAAAGGGGATTGTACTAAAAACAGGACTTTTCCCTAATTCATTTCTATGCTATTAAAGGGGAGTTGTCTGTTTCAGGATCACCATCATGTAGCCTGTTAACCCCTCCAAAAAACTAGCAAAATGACCTGTGATCTCTTTCTTTGGTTTGCGTCAAAACACGAAATAGTTTTGGTCTTACAAAATTTTGATTCCAGGATGGGGAGAGGAATATGCACTAAACCCTTCCAGTTCCTTCCACGCAAAGATTTGTTTTGTCGTGTGTTTACCTGACTGGACCAACGGGAAGCGACGTTGTCTTGTTGGTCACTAGCGATTATTATTTTAGGTGCCAATTCCTGACTTATCGGAAGTCCGAATATACGCCCTTGAGAATATTTAATGAATTCATAATTTCACTATCGGCGGTGTCTTAAGTAAATAATTAGTTGTTCATTTGCCAAATTGTAATATTTTCAATAATAATGATATATTTGAGAATGATTATTTTAAATACACAAAGTTATTAACAAATTGTTAATTTATAACTTGGTAAACTATCCCTTTTGGGGACTAACGTTGCACTACATTATGAACCTATTAGACTTTTCACCCCTGTATTTCTCCCTCTCTTACAGGGCGGAAAGTGTTTCCGTTCCAGAATCGGGGCACTGGGGCGTCAGTACACACCTGACGAAGTACCACTACAATTTCCTCCAAATAAATATATTTCACTCTTGTCATCTGTTTCATTAGTGAAAGGACATCATACGAAATCCATGATTCACGTTGGCTGTTTCAGACCATGTGGTTAGAAGTATGAGTTCCGGTTTCCTGGTTTCTATATCAACGTGGGCGAGAAGACGGAAATGCATAATAGCGCAATAGTTGATATTTCATTATTTATTAATATAAAGTTAAAACGTGGTGCCCCATTTGGTATATGTTGGATAAAAATAAAAGGTAATTAATAAGAGAAAAGTCTAATTTATTAATTAAACTTAATTGTGAAAGATATTTACAAATTTCGGAGGTACGGCGGAGCAATCAATCGGGTTAAAACCGTGGACGATATCCTACCTAGACGTCGAAAATTGGGAAACTTGACAGCGTACCTTTTTGGAACGTAGCGTCGCCTCTCTGTCAACTTCTCCGTAGGACGCGCTTCATAGCGTTAGCAGGTTAATATTCAACGTCTGGGACCAAAACGACGGATTCCTTCCGTCTCCTTCAGTTTCAAAGAATCAGAATTCACACTGCATCACCACCTTATGAAGAAGCATCGAAGAATCGACCTTTAAGGTCGACTTTCTTTAGACTACGGTTGTTGAGGTAACCACGTGGTATTTAAATATTTCTGTTTCCCGTTTCTCGATTCCGAAATTTATAGATCATATCCCAACGTGCCGAAATTCCATCTCTGGGGATTAGTGACGGCATAAGGCCTGGACACACTAACGCCATGTCAAGCTCCCAATCCTCAATAAATTTGAATTAGAAATTAATGAAATATCAACCATCATGCTACACTTCTGAGATGAAAATGACGGACACATTTTGTAAATAATACGGAAACATGGCGCCATATTTCAGTGCATAGCTACCGCCAGAGAGAGAAACGTTTACAATATAAACTATTTATTGCCCAATCAAATTATGTTGAGATCAGTTTCCTGCCTCTCTGCGATTATAAAGCTATGAATTTCAAGGTTAATTTGGAGACGCATATTCTTTTAGTAATGTGCTACGAGAGGGTAATCTACGTAGTGTCCTGCCCCCTTACAAACATTGGAAGGGATGACAAGGATGTGAAAGGTAGCCTGGTGATCCACGATACCCAACATTTCACATTAACTCTGATGCAGGAAAATTTTCGTACAGAAGCCTGAGTCCGATAAATACTTGTTACATGCCCTTACGATGGATGTAGTTGGGTTTTCTATGATGACTCAGTGTTCATATATCACGCTTTGACCGGGGTTGGAGGCATTTGGTCAATTGTTTCAACAGGAACAACAGACAACAGATGCCCAAAGTCTGTAACGCCGCAGTGTACACCTCCCAAAAATTAGTAAAAATGTTGAAGACGTGCGTTCTGAATGCGACTGTTTTTTTTTTCTAAACTGTTTGGCATAGCGGAATGGCGGAACTCTCATTATTTTTTTAAAAGGGCGCCGTGAAGACCGGTGCATCCAACCAATATTATATTGATTAATGTTCGTTTTAATTATTGGTGCGTTTTCCCACAAAGACATCGATCCTCAAAATTGAGTAATGCTGACTTTGGAGTTTCTTCGCAACACCATCTTGAGGTTACAATAGTAAAATCTTAGTAACCATGTTTAAACGCCACTTACAACTTCATTAACATAAAAATAAGTATATAATTAAACCAGTCTTACATTTAAATAGCAGTATCACATTATTTTTATTTAAATAAAATAATGATATTTCTCTGATTTAAATAAAATACAATTAATGGCCAATTGTCGGAAACAAGAAATTTAATTTAAAATAAGTCATTTCGTACCCAACTTACGGGACTTCTTCCGTTTTCTTAATTAAAATCTCATTGAAATTCAGTCTTTCTCTACTAGCTTTAAAAAACTACAAAATCCACAATAGTATATATATATATATATGACTTCATTTCAATTAAGATTTTGCTTATTCCAATAAGAAATAAATCTTGTATATGGCTCATAAGTTTTCAAGTGAATTAGATGGTACACAAATGTGTTTTTAATGTGAGTAGTATGATACGTATCAGCTATTTGTTGCATGAGGAGTGTTACAAATAAATTATTAATAATTTTCAACTGGATTCTTGTGAAGGAAAGGCTAAGTATTAATTTTAAATGTTCGCTTTGTCTTCCACATATCCAATTTCAATATACTACCTATGCTGGACTTACCAGTTTCTGGATCACCCTTATGTAACTTTTTACACCCATCCCAAAAATAAAATGAAAACTCCTCTCCGTCATCAAGGACGTGAGACAAGTACTCAAGAGCCCGACGTACCTGATTCAGTATTTCTCCAATTTACCTTTCTTTTAGGTGAAAACTGGGTAGGATCATTAAACTATAGCCCAAGGGCCATATTCAACCCTTTTCTGTCTTCATCTCCTTTCCACACACCCCCTGTCAAATTCCCTTTCTATTCCAATGCATACTTCTCGCGTAATGAAGCAACAAATTCTGGGATCAACGTGCAGTTTTGTTATCTATACTAATAAATAAAATTTTAGTGTCTGTCTGTATGTTTGTCTCGAATAGACTCCAAAACGACTCCACGGATTTCAATGAAAATTTGAGGGTTTATAAACAGAAAATTTAATTAAATTATTTGTGCCTATTTCATTTTGATATATTGAAGTAGATATGAATATAATACAAATATTAATATTAATGCAAAACGTTCTACGGGAATGACTTATTTTTCAACCACGCGTTAAAATCTCCAAAGTGAATGCGGGTTGCCTATACTCTCGATCTGTTTATGCTCCGAAGCAGCTTAACGGATTTCAATAAAAATTTGAGGGATTGAAACTTGAATTTTATGTGTTTCATTTCAATACTTTTCAGAGTACAGAAGTTATTAATGTAAATATTTATAAATCCGTTGATTTGCCTCGAAAGCCGGTGTGAAAACTAACTGCGAGTTGGCGTTTTTATACCATTCATTCCTCTTACTGTGGTGTTATAAGCGTAATGAGAGAGCGAATGTGTGTGTGTGAGAGAGAGAGAGAGAGAGGCAGGGCGAATATTGTGCAGTAGGATACGCAAAGTAATTAACCTATTGTTGGCAGAGAGCTAACTCCCAGAGAAATAATAAACTTCTTTTAAACGTCGATACGATGTATACGTAAATTGGTATTATTTGTCGCGTCAGATAAATAAAATAATAAAAATTTAAACGTATGATAGCGGGACCTGATCAAAACCAACTGCGAGTTATAAGGTTTGACCTAAAGCGATCATAAATAAATGATAACGTAAGTTTTATATATTCAATGAATTCAACTTTATCAAAATTCTGTACCTGTTGTTTCGTTTTTAAGCAAAATAAAAAGACCTATTTCCGCGTTATCGATGTCACTGGCACAAGCTAGTTATGACTTAAATTCTTAGATGTAGAGTATAACGTAATCGTGTCCACGTGTGCATCGAATACACCATTAAATTTCTATATCAATAAAAACTTTTACCGTAGTTAATTTATGGTCGCGATTAAAGCCGTTGGTGTTACTCCGTGTCATTAAAAATGACTAGAGAGGAGACCGACTGACCTGTGTTCAGATTTTATCATAACGGTTAAGTAAAGTACAGAGGAAAGGGGCCGATGCAATTTTCCCGTAAATGGCGCATGAAATCCTGACTAATCGGCGTGAATTAAATGAACTTTCATTTTGTGGAGACATGCGAAAGGGATCAGTGCGAAACCAAGATGGAGAGACACCATCCACCCTGTTACTTGCTCCGAGCTCCACCACAGTGCCACCTTGCGTTCTGAACCTTTCACCCCTCCCCTACAGACACTTTTCATAACCCCAACAAGTACCCAGGGGTTAATACCGGCGACCAGGGCCATCTATCTGGGATCGATGCAGTTACTGAGCACTGTGTTTTACGCGGCGTAATGCAATTACGTCCTCACCACGGGGTGTTTGAATTGACCACCACAAAGACTTTCGTTTGATTTTCTACTGAACACGAATTTGGCTTGGAAATAGATCTGTTTGAAAAAAGAAAAAAGATTTATGGAAACATAAATGTTAATTTTCGGTCTGCGTTTTTTAAAAAATCACATAGACCAAACCTTAAACTCTTTATGCGTCCAGTTAAAAAAATGATTTCTCAAACTGCGCAAAATAGACGTTCGCATCTGTTATGACTTCTTCAAGTAAACTTTCGTCCAGTAAGCAATTTACTTTGGTTCTGGAATCGGAAATTATCCGTTGTTGTTAAATATGCCAAATATGGAGCGTGACGCAAATCGTGGTGTATATTAATAAAAAGGGGAAAAGTGTGAGCGTGTTCATTGCAGTAGAGGGAAAACGGGGTTTTAATGTAAAAATCTGCACGATTTGTCTTACAAGCTTCGTTTAATATCGCTGTATAGTATTCTCCGGTGTTTGTTTCGTCTTATTCCATATATTATAAAAGAATCACACTATGAGCGTTCCATGGCTATGATTTTTCCTGCTGTTGAAAATGATCAAATCAACTTCTCAGAAATGTTCATTCGAGTTCGTTTAGTGTCGGGAATCGGAGCAACCTTCGTACCGATAGATTTTTCATACCAAACTGGTCATGTAAAATACTGCTATCACAATCCGCGTATACTTTTGAAATTTCAACAAGTTCGTCTTCATTTACTCGGTGATATTTCAATATTACGGTGAGTATTACCCGGTCATAACGGTTACTGTGAACGCTCATTACATTATACTTGAAAACATTTGGTTAAAAATGTCCAGTCTATCTTTTCTTCACGTCTGTTATCAGTTGACTTTGATCCCTATGAGGACGTATCTTTAGTTGCATATACTTTATATAAATGTAAACAAATTGAGAAATTACAACAAAAGTGTCTCCAGAATTTTTTAAAAGGTAGAAAAGAGGAAGGGCCTATTGGGCCAGCCAGCCAACTGCCTCCTAAAACTGGCGAAGACAGAGAGAAGAGAATGCTGCGACTCCACAGAAAACTCATCTCCCGTTATTGGGAAGGGCGTGAGAATAGTTGCCAATAGCCCGACCTGCCTGATGCAAGTTTTCAAGGGTTTCCTCTGCAACTCTTTAGGTGAAACACCGGGTAGATCCTTAAATTATAACCCGGGGCCCTTAGTCAACCCTTCGAAACTTGATCTACCTTCTTACCTTTTTAGTGCTCTTCCTATGCTATTAGAGTTGCCTGGTTCAGGACAACCCTAATGTTGCCTGTTACTTTCCTTCCGAAAAAGACGTATTTTAAAATTCTCGTTATGTGACGGGTTTAAATAAGTTGACGCACTGCCAAATTTCGCGTTCTTCAGAAATACGTTTTAAGCTGGAGACTATGATCGGATGATTTGTGATTATCCTAGCAATATTTAGGGAATATCCGTGAAACTAGTAAGATAACTGCTTAATTTATAGTGGTACAGGGCATATTTTCCACCATGAACATTCTTGACTTCTCTTTTAACTCTATGGACTGGATGCTTCTCGTTGTTTTAGACTGTTTTAGGCGACGTGCTTAGTTAATATAATATTGACTCCATAAAAGCAAAGCTAGTCATCATTTAAGTATTTAGAAATAAACATTTGGTCGGAATACGTAGATGTGCTCGATGACAGTTAAATAACACGGTAGCCGACAGACTAGTGTCGAATTAAATACTGTACAGGGCTAATACAAATAAGTCACATGGCAACACCGGGCACTCTAATAGTAATTTAAATTATATATCACTATTTGAAAGCCAATTTACTCACTCGTTTACCTCTCTTGATTACAAAATTCAATCAATTCAATAAACGTGGTTGAACCTTTATAATATACCGTCTAACAGATAATGCTTATCTTCGATGCGCCATGTTTTCCTACTTGCCAGAAATTTGTGTCAAGCCGGATCACATATTATTTATTGAATATTGTCATGAAGCCACCTCTGATACTTGTGTTATATACCACGTGTTTAATATCCAGACCCACCACTGACCAGCACAGTCCTTGAGTTCCTTGAGTTCGGCGACGTTCTTTGACAATGATTTAAATTCAGTTTACAATCTTGTAACATGAAGCCTATGAAATGCTAGAAAACTATTCAACAACGCAATTGTCCCCAACACCATCCGGCAATAAAAGTGGGATTCGCCATACCCCAATTTCTGAGTCCAGTAGCGTCGTCGCTACACCACTCCAGACGACGTGCTGAATGTTCAATGATTGGTTCGATTACGAGCTTAAAATATTGCACCTGACAAGTGCCGACGAAGGGAATTATTTTCTACAGTGTAACAGTGATCTCAAAATTCGCACTTATATTATGAGACTCGTTCAAAAAGGAATACAAACTATTTTTATTTAAATTTATTCTTAATTGAAATTGTTTGCCATTTATGGAATTATTTCGACCTGCTTCCGTGAGTGGCGCGGGCATAGCATGTCTTCAAGATGGCGTTTGTCATTCGTCAAAAGTATCGTGCTGTTATAGAACTTCTGTGCTGTGAGAGCGAGGCAGTGGAAAACATCCACAAGGGGTTGGGAAAGGTGTATAAAGTAACTGCGGTCTATCGGCGGGCAAGAAGCGTACCTGATGAATGTGGGCAAACCCCCATATTTGGTTTACTCCTCGCAGCGGCAGACCCAACACTGCACTAACTCACAACAATGTTCAGAGAGTTTATAACATGTTTTCGTCTGACAAACGCATCACAGTGAAAGAATTCATTCCAAGAAGCAAGTGTTTGCAGAACACTTATAGAGATGGGTTGAAAACGTATTCCAAGTATGTTGACTCAGGAAGCAACACAAAAAATAGTGCGCAGAGAACTTTTAGAGAAAAATGGCGGAGATGGGTAACTTGTAAGAATCCTGACAGGCGATGAAAATTGGCTCCACCCTTCGAGCAAATGTGCTCATCCAGATTTTTACCATTAAGGCCCTAGTTCCAAGGCGGCATGAGGTAGTTGTGAAAAAACGAAACTTTGTACCTAGAAAAAGATGCAGAATGAAAAACATTTAAATAAAAATAGTGTGTATTACTTTTGGCGTTTTCAATTTCCAAAGAACATAAAGTAGTTTACAAGAGTCGACAATCTGTAATCTGCTTAAAGAGATTAATATAGCAGTATCTTCGACTGCGGACATCCAGAGAGTGTAACGATACGGATATCACAATGAAATGCAGTTATCTGCGGATTTGAAAGATATCTTTAACAGAATTCACAACTGAATTTAATTTTATGCAATAATAAAGAAGCCTCTCAAATAATTTTCATATGACTACTTAACCTTTTTTAATGCAGTTAAATGTGAAGTATTGAAATTGACGCAATTCCTCAGCAATAGCCCAGATATTAGAATTGAAATGAAATAAGAGATATCAGGAACATGGATGCGTCTCCTTTGGCATATGACATAATTTCACATTTATTATTTGAAGTTTAACTCAAATATTAAATTATTTTTAGAACCCCATTTCGAATACGAAAATTAAGGACATTAAATGTATAATTTTTTCAGCGTATATTATAGTAACTATTAATAGAGCTCTAAACTTGGACAACTATTTTATTTCGATCGTTAGTTTCTTACTAAATAATGAAGTGACGGAAAATTCGCAGATAATGTTGATCTCTTGAAAGATAACTTTTATGACAGATTGTGGAATATGGTACAGAGTCGAACATCGATAACATACAAAATTAAGCCTTTGTAGGTCGGAGGGGATAAAAGCTAATTTTGAAGTCACTTTCGTAAGTTAAGCTTTACAAATGTCTGTAAGAAATCCTTCCGCGATTGAAATAAGAAATTAACAACAAATCTTGAAAAAATATTTTACAATATCGCCCAGAAAGTTAAAACTTTGAGTACATGGCTGTAAAGAAGTGTCAGTGTTTTATTTACCGATGTGAAGAGATATAAATTTTAACTACCTAATATACGAGGGCTGCTTTTTTAAGGCCCGATCGGTGGCGAAATTTAATCCACAGAAACATTTAGCTACACCTCTTCTCTACATAGTCGCGACTGGGACTTGAAAATTTGTCATAGAGTGTTACTAATTTTCCAATACCCTCGTCATAGAAGTCCTGTTCTTTCAGACCATTCTCTTCTCTGGTCTGCAGTTCGTTGTCTGTACCAAAATGCCATCCTCCTAGCTAGCGTTTTATGTAATCAAAGATATGAAAAAAGGGAGGGATCCTAGTCCGGGCTGTATGGTGGTTGATCAAACACTAATCATCATGACAATGCTTGGCCTCATACAGCAACTGCAACAAAGATGATCGTGTGGGGTTTTATAAGTGAAGTAACTGCCTTCTATGACGAGGCCATTGAAAAATTTGTACCACACTATAACAAATGTCTAAATTAAGGACAATTATTTTTTGAAAAAATTGGCAAGTCCAGTCATTAATCTGAGTTTGTCTAACAATTGCTAGATAACTTTCTTAAACTTCACCCTCGTTTTATTACCTCGTTGCTCAATATTTAAATTAATTTTAGAGGATAGGTGGCTTTGATTTTATAGAAACTTCAAGTTAAGAACAGTAACTTGTAACTGCTTCTGAATCATGATCAGTTGCAGCGTTAAATATATGTGCATACATATATTTTGAACGTAGTAGTACATATAAAAACTGGTAAAATACTTCTGTTGTATGTCGCTAGAATGTGTTCTAGTTAGATCATGTCCTGGAATAATCTATTAAATGAGCAGATAGCGATTAGGAAAGAATTGGAGATAGTTGATCGTCGCTCAAATGATCAATCTACAGTTTTGATGGCATTGCTTAATAGGAAGTTCTCGTATCTATATGAAGAGTTCCGACATATTGCCCGTGTAGTAACTTCTGTGTCGGGGTATGTAAGAGAGTAGGCAGTAGTTGCACAGAATCGCCGCAGATAGCGAGGATCGTCATATCCGTCCACAAGTAATGCCAGTCACGCCATGTTCTCGGAGATTCTACAGTCCATGGACTATGACCATGTTGCGCCGCTATACGCAGCATCGGATCGGCATACAGATGTCATTTATGAATCGTGATCACAGTAATTGTAATATTCTCCACGTAATGCGCAAACAAGGAAGACACGGTTTATTTTACTGATGAAATCTTCATGGTCTTTGTTTAGACAGTAAGTCGCGATTAAATAGTATTTCCCCCTTCCGTGATTTCTTTCTATCGAATGACACGGAAGAAAGTCCTATCACGATCATGGATAATAATGATTGCAGATGACTGCACTTCCGCATAACTTTAAAGATCCCAAATACATAGCTGATGCAAACCGTATCAGAAATTGTATTTTAATCCATTTATTGTCTCCGAGAAGTTCATTATTATATTCTTACAGAATAAAAAATAATTGTTAGCAATCTACATGCATTAAATGCTTTGAATAATCTTATTTCTCAAAATGATTTTCCGTGCACTGATGGACTGCTATAATATTCAGAATGTATCAGACAGGAACTTAGATCAACAAACTACTTCCTCCCAGGTTTTTTTAGAACATTTATTAGTAACAAGTTTTATATCTCTAACTTGTAACCGTAATATGCGTGTTTGGTGAATAAATCACATTAGATCTAATGAAGAGTCGAGTTACAAATTGAAAATTTTATATTCCTTAATAATATTTATATTTACCAGTTTTTGGAAATTTCTTGGAGTCTACCCTTATGGTAAGATAACTACGAGATTTTATTAAAGCAAGTGTTTAAAAACGGACAGAAAATTACTTTCTTGATATTTTATTATCAGTTTTCACCTTACACCACTCACTATTTCTCCACATAGTATCGCCGATATTCAAGTACTTGCTACGAAAACCAGTTTTTGTATGCGAAGAAAGATGCCACCTGCGATGAAAGCCAACTCTACACTTTATTCATTATTATCGTTGTTTAAAAAGAAGAATATCGCTTGGTACCAAATACGAACTGCAGGGAGTGTGGTTGAATTGTTCCCAACCGAATGATGCGATCAGATCTTGAGTTTTTCCTGACGGCGTGTGTCCAGGCGTTGTCTTGAATCGAACTGACTCCTCGAGAAAGCATTCTTCACCCTTTTGCTTTGTATTTCACGATGTAGCTTTCGTGGTGTTTCACAATAGAGGTATTCGTTGTATATCGAAATCTGTAAGCACCTTGTCTGTACCAGAAAACTGTGCACAGATTCCCGTGAGCGTCTGTTTGAACGGAGGATGTTGTGAGCCTCACTCCATGGACTATTGCTTCTCCATACACTTATGACAATTTTCAATGAATGTTTATTGGCGTAACGTTCCTTGCTTCATAAAATCACTGACATTTTTCTTTTAATTTTATTTCTAGTCACATCAATAATATGCTTATTAGCGACTTAATTTAAATTTTACAGTTACGTATACACTTTGGAATTTAAATTTTCTATATACAATTCTAACTTAACATTGATGTATTCAGCTGTAAAAAATGTTCAAATAAAATTATAAATTACATTTCAGGGTACAATTAAGTTTGTTTCAGGGATTATATTTTCTTTAGTCATTTACTTCACAATAAAGTGGGTATTTCAATTGTTTTTAACATTTCTAAACCTTCTAACTAAAGGAGAAACAAAGTAAAGATTATTCACAGATGCTGTCTGGCTTCCTGATGAATGGAGGATGTAATCGCGGACACTCAAAATCGCAATGCAGTGATGCATCGGAAAAATATTTAAACCGTACTTACATATAGGCGCAACATTGTGATGTGGCAAATATACACCCTTTAAAATGTTAAACGGGGTGAAGTGTGGTATTTAGAGGAAAAAGGGAGTGACTCCATTATTGAAGTTAGTTACCATTCAAACGGTAAGCAAAAAACCTTCACTTCAACAACGACGCCGCGGACCGTAGACGTCATCGCGCCCGTATCAATAGTTGCGTTGACGCATTTCGGGTAACGGTAGATATAAAGATATTCTTTTTTGCAAGTTTCTGATTTTTTTTGTAATTTAACTATCACTAAACTGTACCGATCTGATAGCCCTAAAATGTTAGTGAAAATTATGTTATATTACTGTATATATGTGGTGCTATAGGCGAATGTTTAAAATCAGATGGGTGGATAGAGTAACTAACGAGAAAGTCCTAAACAGAATAGGGGAAAATAGAACAATGTGGAGGGCGTTGACGAAGACAAGGAATAGATTAATAGGCCACTTTTTAAGGCATGAGGGTCTTGTAAAATGCGCGTTAAAGGGAAATGTGTGTGGTAAGAAAAGAGGGAGGTGAAGGATGGAATACGCTAAGAAGATTTGGGAGAATGTGGGTTGTGTTAGTTATGAAGAAATGAAAATACTTGCGCATGATAGGCTAACATGGAGGGTTGCATCAGGACTGAATACCACAACAACATACTGTATATTTATGTAAAGTCTTCCTGTTAAATAAATAATATTTGTTTAAAGCTAAAAAGAAGCTTATAAATAAGCAATCAAATTAATCTGACTAAATGTTATAAATAAAATACAAAGAATGCACAAAACGCAGAAATTGAATAATTTTTTAGAAAATGTTTCATCCCTCAACTCAGTTCATTATAAAAGAAATTATATAAGGAAATATACATAGATGAGTACAAATAAATAAATAACCGTGCTAGTTGTAGGTCCTTAAATTGAAATATTACAAAACATTTATACTGCTGCAAAGCCGGGGCCGAAACGAGTGAAAACAATGCCAAGGAAACACAAGTAAATCACTATAATAGCGAGTCATGTACTGAATTAATAATTTGAGTATTTGTTTTTACCTTTAAAGAATAAACATTTTGTTTTATGTGGAGCATTTCGATCATGCATGTTGAATATAATTACTTTCTACTTCTAAAATTTTAGCATTATTCTAAGAAATCTTGCGGCTTTTTAAATATGCATGACTAGTTAGCACAAATTGTTTATACTCTTTAATTCTTGTTTGAAGTTTGAGCTTGATCTGACCAATATAACAATCTTTGCAGTCAAAATCTTGAATTTCATACGCAACAAAATTATTTATACAATATTTACAATTTATCACAAAATTTAAATTATTAAAGTATAATACTACTCTAGCACCGTAATTAGGAAACTGATTAATTAATTTATATTGTATTTTCTCTAAATATGGTAAAACAATGAACCCCATATATTTTCTACTATTAGTGGATGTAAGCAAATTATTTTTTAAATATCAAAGAATTTGATCTTCTTCAAACTTTTTTAATAATAAAACTAGGAGGATATAAAGTTTAAAATAGAATACCAAAATATTTCCAAATTTTCTTTAAGGTATTTGTGGTGAGATAATTTGACAACTTTGTGTAACAAATTGAAAACCATAGCTTTTATTGTTGGAGGGGTTGATTGGAATTAGAATTCACATTTCTATTTCAGTAGGAAGGTCTATGAAACAAATATAATATTCTATTATTATGTCGAAAGATGATGATTACAAGAAATTTGATAGAATAGTTAATTTATTATTAATAAGTAAATTTTAAATTAGAGTCAAAATTAAGAAAAGTATTGACAAAAATATTCAATTTAAATTTGAGAATATTGCAAAACTTTCGTAACAGAGGGATGGAAACGTTTGCTAATTGAATTATCACATTCCTGTCTTTTGGTCGTTATTTGCATTTTATCGGAATAGGAGTTATTAAATTCGAATTCAAATATGATAAAATAATAATAAACTGATTGCATTTTTATTACAAGACATTTTCAGAACGATGACCCCTTCTGGAATGCAAACTATTGTTGGTTATCTCCAGACTCCGTTGCCACTCGTAAATTTACAGACCTCATAAATTACGTAACAATAATCTACGTGAAATAGGAATTCTTTACGTCAGACGAATAAGATAGACATTGTGGTCGTCCACCACCAGGGAACTGAAGCTTATTGAAGTATGAAGATGGAAGAAGCAGAACGCTGCATTGTGAGTCATTTATATGAGACACGTTACCGGAGGAAACCGGAAACGAATAAGGATGTTGATAATGGAATCTCACATGTGAGCTAATCACCGAGAGTCTATTATTTCTTGATGTTCAATTTTATAGTTACAAAGTCAATTGTACTACTTGTGCATGTGAAGCCGTTTTTAACTCATTAAAATTCTGAAATTTTTTAAGTTCGACGTGGTCTGTTAAATTGCACCACAGTTATCTACGTAAATCATATTTAAGGTAAAAAGAGGTAAGGCGAGTGAATTTCAATGCCATGCTACTACGTTGTAGATTGAAAAACACTTGCCCATGTTGCAAACTTCTCCTGAAATAAAGCGAAGTAATACTAATAATATCACTTATTATAATTTTAAGCAGGATATGCACAATTATTTGGTTCGTATGACTATATATATCGGCCGGTATAATTATAGAATTACCTCTAATTTAATCGATGTCATTTATTAACGACATTTATTTTTTATACCTTCGTGAAGATATCATTTTATTTTCCTGTGACCTTGACTATTTAAGAAGTTTCGTTCCTTCGTACGATGCGTGGGCAATACGAATGGTTGCACTGACCAGAAGCTCTCGCAATCGCTCTTTCTTCTGTTTTAGTGAGCAACTGGCCTTGGACATGCGTCTTGCACAAGACTCGAACCCCGGCACGTGCAGCTGCTGAGCTACGCACTTCCAAAATAGTCTCAGTTGCCCCAATAACCGCACTACAACACACACCGAGCTTATTTGTCTATATATGAATATTTTCTGCGCGATTCAAGTAACTTCTTTGTAACACACTTTCATTTGAATGAGATATGTGATCAGTTTTCAACAGATTACAGAATTTAAGTCATAATAATATTTACCTGGAAAAATGAAATCTACAGGCATTTAACTCTTTGACCATGCGCTCAGAGAATTTGAGAAAATACCCTTTTAATTTTGTTAACATCTGGAGAGTTTTATTACTATTATTATTTACATAAAACTACAAATGGTCAATAGCCCCGGGGTAGTTACATACACTTAAACCTCTAGCAATAAAAGCAAGGGAACGAAAGAAACAAAATACAATTAATCCCACCTGAATCAGTATTTTATTGAAAACTTTAACGTTCAGGGAAAAAGCCTCCAGCAATCTTGCAGGTAAAAAATTCCAGTCCCGGATGATCCTACATCTCTGATCTGATCTCTTTCTTTAATTTTATATACTCGGTCGTTCCGTGATATAAAGTTTGGAGTCTCAAGTCGATTTGTGACTTCACTCCACGCCGGCTCGTTTTTGTACTCTTTAAATAACATCCTCAATCTTGCTCGTCTTCGACTGACCGAAAGCTTCTCAAAGCTTTACCTTGAGTATGAAAGGATTTCGATACCTTCGTCTGAACTTTTTCCAGTGCGTTGACATGTTCAGATCTATATGGGTGGCCAACACATCGCTCCATACATCAGAATAGGGCGGAGTAATGATTTGTAAGCCATTATCTTAGCCTCCTTTGTTCATTTCTTTAGCACCAAGTGCATAGATCTCAATTCCTTCTTTGCCACTGCATTAATTTGTTCCCCCCAATTTAAATTTTTATTAATAGTGATTCCTACATATTTACAGATTTTATCCTTCGGTATCTCATCTTACCCTAATCTATATTTTGTTGACGGCAGGTTTATACTTTTTGTAAATGTAATCGTCTTTCTTTTAGAGGAATTAATTTTCATATTGTTAAATCGCTATCATTAATAAATTTTGTCCAGATCCTCCATAGAGCATCTCCATCCTGAGTTATTTCCTTATCAATTGTAGTCATCAGCAAATTGTTTTATACTTGAAGCAACACCTTCTGTCACGTCATTTATGTATGCTAAGAACATCAATGGCCCAATGACACTTCCTTGTGGCAATCCGGAAGTTAACTCTACTGATTCTGTATTATTTACCCTTACTTTAGCTGTCGCTTGCTTAAAAATTCCCTAATCCGTTTCAATACAGGAATATCCATTCCCATTCCGTCTAGTTTCTGCAAGAGAATCTCGTGAGGTACGACATCGGATGCTTTTGCAAAGTCTATTATTATCGCATCAACATTATCAATTTTGTCTGATAGATCTTGACGTAGAGATATTAATTGAATTTCACTAGAGTACCCCTTTTTGAATACATGTTGACTCCTATGAATACTTCCCTTTTCTTTCCAGCTGTTCCTTAGATAATCACTAATTATCCGCATACTATAGTCTCTGATTGGGACAGTCTCTGGTAATTATAAGTTCTGTATTAGGCAATATTTGGTAGATAAAATAAAGTTCTGACTATTCATACAATTATAAGGTCAACACGGTAAATAAATGAAATGAGATGACTCACATATCTGATATACTGTATCCAGACAGTTGGGAAGAGTTGAACAGTGATGAGAGAATGTCAAAACTGAGAGAAGCATAGAGAATTTGAAACTAAAATTACTGTAAAGTGTCCTTTAGATTTGAAAAATATAAAAATATGCACGCAAGAAGAAGTGTGAACTATTCCAGGACTACATCGGGATCGGATTGTAAACCAAGCTTACCCTCTCCCGCTGCAGGGAAAGAAAGAGGGAGGAATGGAAGGGGATTGGCCAGAGCTTCTAAGCCCCAGGAGGGAATTGTCCATTCAAACCCCACAATTCTGCTGGAAAATCCAGGAAGACCTAAATCGTGTAAGCTCTCCCAAATAGTTCGAGGCAAAAGTGTGGTGGGTTTGTAGATAAATGGTTGCTGGCAACTTGCTTTTCCTGTTACCCTGTTTGATTCTTTCGCTGATAAGACTATAGTTGGACAGAGGCTAATGAAGAAAAGTCTAAAAGGTAAACAACATTACAGAGACTATTTACATCGCTAACAATAATTATGAGACTTTGCAGCTGTCACGTTATTTTTCGCACCGAAGAAAGATTTGGAAGTGTATGAAAATAAGGGTCTAAAACTGAAAACTGATTAAAGAGAGAATTATGCTGAACGCGGAACAAAGGAAACAAGGAAGTAATGCAGTGATATAATACTGTATTTAAGGGTGATGACGTGTTTACATTTACGCAGAGGATAATTATATGCTCAATTTCAATCAAAATCATTTTCAAAACTTAATTCATAGACAAATAGTGGAAATTAAAATGCAGTGAGTAACATATGAGGTCAGCGCTGTACCGATGGAAAATATGCATATAATTAAATGAACGCCAAAAAATAAAAATGCTTCTTCCAACAGTCTGAGGAACATATTGCACATATTGAATTCAAACATTTATCAAAACCTATCGATTTAGCTAGCAGCTATGATCAAAAAGTAAGAACACAGAAAAATGACCGGTAGACGAGAAAGTATCATTGAAATATACGTAATAATAGATGCAGTATAGCTTATAAATAATTCGAAATATACCGTTACAGCAATCTAATAGCGTTCAATACTTTGCAAATTTACATTTCCTATATATGATATGATAACAAAATATCAGAAAATTATTCTAATTTTAAGAAAATACAATCCAAACATTCTGAATTTGGGACAAAGAACTAACTACGTAGCTCGTAATTCTCGTTATCCGGCAAGAAGGCGAGACTCATTAAGATGTCCAGGAATTCGAATTAATTTTAGTGTTTTCACAAAATTGTTCTTTTCAATGCCACAGTGCATTATAAAAGGTGGGCAACAGCAACTGTTACTATCTAAAGTTTACAACAGTAAAATAAAATATCGAGAAAGAACCTCTGCAGATGTCAGTCAGCAGCTATTAGATTTGAAGGGGAAGAAAGGAAAACAGAAATCAAGAAAGGAGTAATAACAGGATGCAGACTGTCGCCCATGTTGTTTAACTTATATATAGAACAGGCGATGAAGAAAGTTAAAAATGAATATAGAAAGGGAATCAAAATTCAAGGATAAAAAATAAAAGCCCTAAGGTTTTCTGATGATACAGCGGTATTATGGGAGTCAGAAGAAGACGTGACGTGATCCTGGAGGAAGAGTACAACATGAGGATTAATAGAGGGAAAACCAATGTGATGGGGTGTAGTATTGGAAATATTGGAATACGAAGGGAGATAGATTAGGAAGGGATATTTTGAAGAATTCTGCTACTTGAACAGCATAATAACTGGGAATGGTAGAAGTATTGTAGACATAAGGAGTTGGATAACACAGGCAAGGAAGTCTTTCGCAAAAAAGAGGATTATACTTACGGAAATAAATATTAAGAAGTCGTTACTAAAAATGTTCGTATGGAGCGTGGCGTTATATGGGTGCGGAACGTGGGCCGTAGGAGTTGCAGACAGGAAATAATAGAAGCTTTCGAAATGTAGTCTGAAAATTAGATGGATTGATAGGGTAAATAATCAGGAAGTTATGTATAGAATAGGGGAATAGAGAACAATTTGGAGGACTGTGACCAAGAGAAGGGATTCCACGTTTTGAGACATGTAGGTCTTGCAAAACTAGCATCAGAAGGAAGTATGTGGGGTGAGAACAAAAGAGGAATGCGAAGGTTGGAATACGCTAAGTAGATTAAGGAGGATGTGGTAGTTATTTAGAAATGAAAAGGCTTCTGCAGAATAGGTTAGCATTGTTTGTTACATCAGACCAGTCTTCGGACTGATTACCATAACAAAAAACTTGATACATTACACGTTTTCATCTCAGTATTTTTATGAGAAATATAAACTTTAATCTATTTAAATTAGTTTTATATTTCGTGATTCTAGAAATTTATCGGCATGTTTCCCTAATTTCTGGAACTTGAAAACTAAAATTGCACATGAAATGTATTTACGTTCTTCCATTACCCCGAAAAATGTTTTCATAATTTTGTACTGTAGTTTAATCAGTATTTTTAAGATAAATTGAAATTAAAAGTGAATATGGCAGATTACTTGACTCGGTTATTTAATTAATGAGATGCTGGCATCAGACTTGGTCCATGTTAAAAGTACAAGCGGAAACTTTTGTTAGAACGAGAACTATTTTAAAAGTAAGAACCGTTTTAATATTTTGCCGCTGTAGCGCCGCACATGTGATTTTGAGCATGCGTGATCACACCTTCCATTTATAACGAAGCCAGTTTCAGCTGTTAAGCTTTCGCTTTTTTTGGAGTCAAAACTATTTGACGACCGGACGACTTTAAAGTTTACTTGTGATTCGTTTCTTGGTTGCCAGGAATTTTACGCCAACAAATAGTTATTGGAAATTGTGTGACTTGTGTGAGGAAGCAATAATGAGTGATGGAATAATGAGGAAGTGGGTTAGATAATTTAACTAAAGGTCGTAAAAATGTGCACGAAGAGCCCCGTTGTGGCCGCCCGCCTGTAATCACAGGAAGCATCTTTCTTTGACGAAGGCATATAAACAATGGTTTCATGTACACGAATAACGGCGATGACTTTGTGGAATAGTAATGCGAGATGTAAGTTCATGAATGATTGATGATAAAATATTTGGAAAATAATGTTCTGTTGTTTCTTAATTTAATTTCGGTGCTTACTTTAAAAGCAGACCTCGTAATACTGGCTGGCCGTATTATGAATGTTACCTTCAGAGGCTACTGAGAAAACGTTATTATTTTCGTTGCAAAGCTTGACAGACGTCGTCTATTTGAACAATAACCTTCAATATATCAAATTTTGGATTAGTGAATAAGTAGCTTCATTCTTGATACGGTTTTGTTGATGAAATATTCATATAGGAGCATTTTTAAATGTTATTTTGCGGAGCTTTTCGGGAAGTCGGAGTTCAGAGGCCCGGGTTCGATGCTCGCGTATCGGGCAACGGTGCAAGCGATAAAGTGGGTGCTTCTGTTTCGCAGATACGGGTGCGGTGTTACCGTTTGGAAACGTTCTAATTTCACTATCATGAGAAAGGCCGGCCTGCACTGCAACTGGTTGCCTTATCTGAAACCAAATTCGGCACTAGTTACGTGGCCGGAATTACAGGTTGGCTTGCCCCAGGTTTATCAACACTATAATTCTACAACTTCATCGAGTGGGCTGTCTTTCCTTAATTCAAGGAAATACGGTATTTCTGCATTCTGCTTGAAATGGAAATGAGAATCATTGGAGATTAATTAAAATTAATAATCTAGTCCAGAGAACAGAATTCAGTTACAAGGAAGAAACTCATTTGTTAACATCATACGTGTTTTTAAATACGAAAACTAAGATACTGACTCACATTGTGTGGTATAATCAGGCAGGAGAAATTATTATATTGAGGAGTCAGGAGTAACGCAGATCTTCCTGTGAAAATTCTGTATTTACTTGAAAATGAAATATTAAATTTGGAATTTCCTGTAAATTTCCTATTATATGAATCTGGCAGTTAACTATTATTCAAAGGTATTAGAGAGGCTGTGAATGTAACGGAGTTGACGTGCGAAGATTAGGTGAAGCAAAAAATGATAGAACCACGACGTTTCTTATACTAAGAAAATTATTAATTGAATATCTGACAGTTTGGAATTAAATTGATAGTAAAATAGACTAAAAGCCAGATTCTTTATGATTTGTGGGTTGTTTTACTATTTATGACTAAGAAAATTATTATTTTTTTCGGATAGAATAGAATAAGGGCAATAGTTGATTACATTTGGAGTCATGAAATTTATCCGACTAGTCTACCATCTCGACTGTAGTAAATGACTTAGCAATAAGAGCGGCTAAATTTTAAAAATTGACGCAATAATAAACGACACGTCATAAAAAAATATTTCTTCATTTTTATATATTGCAATATTCGACATTATCATCATTCAAATGTTTTCCTGACTTTTTTTGTTGTTGACCGGATTCTTGACATCTTACAGGAATATTGTACACGAGCTTAGTGGCTAAGTCGCAGAACCATTTCGTGAAATTGAGATTTTTTTTAGCATGACACTGAAAACGTCTCGCAAGCAGAGTGACGTATGGCACCGTTCTGTTGCAAGCGGGCAACAGCTTACACCAAAATTTTCGAATTGTGGGAGGAATGCTCGAAACGTCTTCCACGCACTCATTTTGCTAATGCTGTTTTATGTTGTCAAACGATTTTGAATCAATTTGAAACGACAAATAAACGAGGTTGTTAGAGAAGAGCGTCAACATTTCAAGCAATGAGGCCAACGTGACGGTCTCAATATATTACACTTATTGGTGGGCACTTAACATTTCAAAGATAACGAAAACCCAAGTGTAACATAAACAAGGATAAACGTACGGGTGATTTGGAACACTTAGAATCACGAGAATTTTTACGTAGCTACTTCGTATTTCTCAGTAATAATAAGTACTGAAATAAATTATCATTTCAGAAAGTTATGTGATGAAATGGGAAAGAAATTACTGTAAATTATAGTTATGATTGTGTACTGTGCTCCGTAATAAATAATTTTTACCTGAGAAGTCTTAAGATACGGGTTTATTGAGGATTGATATATCCTCTTGTTATAAAATTTCTGTTTTCAATACAGTCACGCAAACACAAACCGTTATGCGAAACCAGAAAATATGAACTTGTTTTATGCATATGAATAAAAACTCGGATCAAGTCATGTATTTGTATTTAGAAAGATAAAATAATAAGATATTCACCATGGGAATTCAAGTAGCTAAAGCCCAGCATGATTTGATATTGTGTTGTAAATAACTTTTAAATTCACAAAACGTTTTTTTGATTTGACGGATACAGGACAATTTACAAAAGATTTTATTTGTTTACCAATTCAAGATCACACCTACTTTTGTTGTACGCATGAAAAATTGAAATAAAAATTGTTGAAAATGTACCACTGTTAAAATTAATAACGATTGAACTGCAAAGGATATTTTACGAAGGGAAGTGGTTTTATTTTAATTTTCAAAATCAAATCATTATCCAATTATTTGTTCGAATAATGTGTTACTTTTAATTATATACAAGGTTCGTGAAAATTTTATATGTCTAATGAAAACGGAAAAATGATGTTAATTATGTGGCTACAAGTTTTGGAATCTAATGATATTTCATTTACAAAGATAATTTTCTATGCTCTCCCTCCATATTATTCCTTTGTTATAGATGTCGGTAAACTCCTGGCTCGTCATCATTTTCCCTTTAGGGTTAACCTTCTGTTTCAATGTTGTTGTTTTTTAAATCTACCGTTCGAAGTATGCATAACTTCACTCAATTAACTTTACCATAATTTTTCAATTTCTCAAGATTCATTCTTTTCTTATCACTGTCATCTTATGAATAGTTCTATAAATCATAACTGTAATTTCTCCTTCCTGAATAGCTAAAGTGAGGATAAATTATGAGAAAGTATAGTCCAATTAATAATAAATAGTTCTGAGATCATTGATGTATATCATCTTAAGATCTAGACGCTTAATATGCTGGAATGCAATAAACATGTGTTCAATTAAAAATAAGTGACTTAAGCAACAAAATATATTTTTTATAATACCAAATTTTAATATTTATTCATGGTGGTGTAGGTATATACGTCTAATAACTTACGCAAAAAGAGAGTAAAGATTGGTTAATACGAAACGGTTTGTTTTTATCCCCGTAGATGTATTTATACACAAAAATGACCTTTGTGTAGTGTAGAATTCTAAATTTGCGTAACGCCGAGCTTATCTGTAGAAAGTGTGAGGAAGGTTATGCTGGTTTCTTTGCTGGAGCTGGAGCAGCGACGAGAACGAGTTGCGTTGTCCCGACCTGCCTCAATCTCGGAGCGATTTCATGGTCGCCTTCTGCTCGTAAGCCATAGCACTAACTGCGTTATTAACAGTTTTTGCTCTCATTAATTTTAAAATATGTTACGCTGGAGCACATGAACATAAAACGTGTTAAAATAATTATTGACATTAATTCCGAAATCGTGTGCCGTAATAATAACCTACATAATATAAGTTCTAATAATAATGTTATTAAAAGTAACCCAATTGGATCATTTGTTAACTACTTGGTTTAAATACAACGCCGTTTCATTAGCTGTTTAAACCGTATATGGCAGAAAATAGGTCAAATTTAAAACAATTACTATACGCGCCAATGAATGAGTATCTGACAGGAGAAAACCTTTTTATTGACTACAACCGTCATTGGACGCTGTCCAGTATGCCAAACACTCACTCTTGAATCTCAATTATGTAAGTATAATATAAGTGTTTCTTCATTAATTCCAGAACAATAACACCCGAATAAAGTGGATATCGCATATTTCATCTGAAGGGTCCTAAAACTATTGACGACATGTTATAATATATTGAATAATATAAAAATTGTGAATTATAGGCTTATTTGATGTTAAGTAGTTTATAAAAACCATGAAATTAGTTTTATAAATTCCATTGAGATTAAGGCACGACTTTGATCTTATCTGACGTGTTCCATAAATTACGAAAGTTGAATAGCAAATGATTGTCCATTCTAGTTCACTATACTTTATGAACTCAATGAAGAAGCTAGTTGAATGAACATTAAATTGGAATGGAATTCAAGGGTTCGGAGTAGGTCCAAAGATTCACTGAGGTGAAACCTTATTACTAGAGGAGAGAAGAACTTGTTCCGTCTGAGAAGGTTTAGAAAGGTACAAGAAGTTTTAATTTTCATGTCTAGCGAAAATCGATTAAGGATTTTATTGCTACAAGAATAAGGTTGGGATAATAAATTACTCGGAAAAGTAGGGACTGATTCGTGAGAAAAAGGAAATATAACGTTCTAAATTACACCATGGCACGTAGAAAAATATTTGTATCTGAGGCATTGTAAGTATTCTACAGTCTGAAATTCAGAAAAACAATTTACAACGATTTTTTTCGGCAATTTAAAGATATTCAATGAATGACCCGAGGCAAAAACAGCGAGAAAATGCACAGGAAGAGGTGGAAAAATTTGATGTTGGTTAAAATTCGTAGAAGGGTTTCATTTGTTATTATAAATATATAGAGGTAGGAGGCTGTCTCTTAATATCGGAAAAATTTCCTTCTGTCTTCAATGGCGTCGTCAATCTTCAATTTCTTCACCAATTATTTAATTGAGAGAAAGAGAGCGATTAATCGTTCGGGAGTGGGTGTGTGTGGACAGTTATGGTATCATAAAGTAGCATTGGTAAGAATATCAAACACATTTAATTTTATTTGGCTGGTCCGGCCTATTTCTTGAGATATCTCCAATTTTCAACGAGTTTTGACCCATTTTGATTTTTGACGATTACAACGCCATCAGTGACCGAAATTCCTGGAATCTTAGGTCAAATTGGATTCATTTTTTTCTGCAGAATCCGAATCTGAAATAAAAAATGGAGGTTCCCATTTAAGTTTTTAACTCTTCCCTCCCCCAACTCCAGGGGGTTTGTTTGGGGGTCGAGTTTCGTATCAGTAGATGTCCCCCTTCAAGACGAAAATTTTTCATT
Organism: Eucriotettix oculatus; assembly: GCA_034510155.1. Lineage (NCBI taxonomy): Eukaryota > Metazoa > Arthropoda > Insecta > Orthoptera > Tetrigidae > Eucriotettix > Eucriotettix oculatus. The sequence goes on from CM067376.1 coordinate 57,717,520, forward strand.
ATTTACAATTTTTTTAGATACAATGTGTGGTTTTCGAGATATTTCAATGTCTTCAGATAAACTGAAAACCCTGTAAATAAGTTGTAATTAACTCTTAACTTTGGATTTAAGATGAAATTTCGATTGTCACTTTTAATCTACCTGGAGTCGTTGGTAAAATTACCTTTCAGATAAACTTGTGACTAACTTGCATTTTCATTTAAAGCTGAGGTTTAACGGGCAACCAGGATGTGCAAGTAATCCTTACCAGGATTAGCATAGGCTTTAGGTCACGACGTTTCGACGGCGATCACTTCCGAAGTAACCCCCTGGTAGCAGGTCCAAGAGTTACTTGTGCAGCAAATACATGGGGAAAGCTTTGCTCTTTGTTAGAAGCGGGGTAATTATTAGATAGTCATAGTTCCGAAGTTCCAATCGTCTTGTGAATCGATAGTACCACTGAGAGTATCTGGTGCCAACGTTTCCAACGCAGTAATTGGTTTAAGGATAACGGGGCGTGTAATGGAGGAGAATATTATCTGTCGGGAGCATGCAACAGGTCTGCATTGATTAGGCCGTGATGCAGCGGCAACAGGTGTGCGTAAACGAATTTGGCCCTGGCAATATTTGTCCTCGTCTGCTTGTGGAGCAACACAGACCGTTGGCGAGTTTAAACGATGACATTAATTAACAAATTTAACTTAACACTATTCAATAGCCGCTCAATTAAAAAGAAAGATTTCATTGTACACTTGGGATAATGGAAATATCCGCCTCGATTCTAATAATGCTCTGTCGCTACTCGTACCTCTCAGGACAATGAGCCAGAAAATATATTATCATTCTGATAGCGGTTTACTGCAGAATTGTTTACATTAAAACTTCAATTAATTCAATTTATATATATTGATAGGAAATGAAGAATCGCAACGCCTCATATATATTTGACTCACTCATAACAGATTCTGCAGACTGACTTAGACAAAATTTACTAATGGTCAGTTATAACTAAAATGCAAATAAATGCAACGAAGAGTAAGGCAATCTTTTTTACAAAAAAGAGAAATGCTTGGTATAAAATGGGGATCTAAGTAGTAACGGAGTGGAACAACTGAAAAAAACTTGGGATCACGATTAGTAAATATTTAAATTGGTGTAGTCAAGTCAGCAGGTAAATGGTGGACGGCGCTTCACTTGTAAACAGGGTTTTGAGGAAAAGCACGAGAAAACCCAAAATTTCTACTTGTAGAACGTTGGTCATGCCAGTTTTCGAATATGGGGTAACATGCTAGGATCCATATCGAAATGAACACAGTATCGCATAGAACGAATACAAAAACGGGCTGAAAAGATGTCTGGGGGTCGATTTGCGAATAATCCTCACGAGAATTTAGAAGTTCTTAGTAATAGAAGGAAACATGTGAGGTTGTGCGAAATATATAAAGCTTATAAGGATGAGCCGGCCTGGAAAGAAGTAACAAATGATTTACGGCGCCGACTTATGTCTCTAAAAAATGATCGCACGTTCAAAATTAAAGGAAAAGAGCAACGCACAAACATAGGAAAATTTACATTTGGAATTCCTTGCCTGCAGAGATACTGACGACTTTTCCGGGTAGAGTAAATCAGTTTAGGAATCGGCCAAGGATACTAAAGTGAGCTGTTTTTAGTATCAGTGAAGTGCTAACTTTACAATAAATTAAAATACGGCCAAAAAGTCAGCATATAAATTTATCACTATTTAATCAAAAGCGACTTTTCATTACCATTTTGAGACTTCCTCAGGCGTAAAATTTAGCAATATATTTCATATTTACTCCTTGACTCCCTCAGCCAAATAGATATTGAATTTACATGTCAAGAATTTAGTGTCGTGCATGGACCATCCCCAGCGACGGCCAAAAACTAAATTATTTCCTAAACAAACAATTAAAATAGTGAAGTGATTTCACAGTGATTCCTGACTTAACTTTTATTTTTCAGGTCAAAACCTCATAAGACAGTACAAAATTGTTCCTGAGTGTAAATTGTAGTTTCTTATTGTCATTGTATCATGTGTGCTTACTTTGTATATAGCTGCCACCCCGGGAAAATGCCCAATAGCAGCTAAGTATTAATAATAATAAAAAATATGGAAGGAAAAATAGTCGAGCGTCTAGAAGGAAATAGGGTGGAAGAAACTTCATATATCTGAAATTCAAAATAAAGTTACGGATTACAAAATAGAACTGCTCTGAAAAAAGTGCATCTCAATATTTGAATAACAAAAATGATTTAATGTTACGAAATTAGAAATTTTGTTATAAGTGTCCTTAATGCATCGCGAATGTCTCCTATTATACTTAATATTGTCTAATCAGATCTCGATATGCTTGTTAATAAATTTGGTGGGATATCCATGTAGTAGGATAATTTCTTTAATTTTGAATATATTATTGGTGTGGTGCTTCTCATGAGATAATTTGATAGCTTTGTCAATTAGACTATAAACCATTGCTTACCTCATATCACCATGCTTGAAATATTTTTTCATAACATATTACCCAATGTAATCAATTTGTAAATTTTTTTAGTACTTAAAGACGTCTATAATGAGAGACGAAACGTACTAATATTTCATATTTAAATGATAAAAATACTGACAAAGAGGCTGATTAAATCATTTAAGGAGTACCTCTGTTTATATTTTTTGATAAATAGAAACTAATTTAACTTGATTTATAATAGAAGCGTTTGGTATGTAAAAAAGTTTCCTCTATACGGTTTTATTTACCAGCTTTGTAGGTACTGAATTTACTATTTTATTAAGTAATTATGTATTGGCAATAATCATACAGTTCATTCAAGTAAAGTTTAAGGGATATAATAAATAATGTAATTAAACACGTGTGATACTAACATAAATATTAATTTGCCAGTGAAGGCAATTTATATATTTTTTTATAAAACTACAAATAAATATTATGAAGCCATACTGTTATTAATTATTAATCTTAACGAAGATAGAATGGTATAGATGTTCAGTTGTTCGTCTTTCTTTAGATACAGAAAATCGTCTGTTATTATTTTTCTTGGGTTTATTTTATAATTAAAGAAATGTACGGAACATACATAAATATTTTCTTCCTATTACTGTTTGTTTATCGCTAAGAATCTGCGTAGGACTATTAATAATTTGTTTGAGGTAATAAATGTCAATAAGAAATAGCCTCTAAATTGGCATTAAGTTGGCTAGCTGCGTCAACGATAAAACTAGTTTTATTAAATTAGCATCTTTCACCTTATTAGTTTCACGCGATCTGGCGATCTATTCTGGCACGCCCTGGCTCTTTTGAAAACACTGAATTAGTGAGGCAGACGAGATCCACGACCTCGCTTTAACTCGCACTATTTCACGACAACAAAACTCTCGGCGGCAACTTGCTTCCCTCCGTTTTCTCGTCCCTTGGCTGCTTTATAGAGATACAATTCCTCGCAACTATATTAAGATGGCAGAAAACGACGGATTTATGAAGTAATTATCGTTGAATCGGCGCTAGCAATCTGCTCCGTGACCATAAATTTCCGACTGGTGTTGGGGAGGTCAAAGGATCGAAGACAGTGAACGCCAATAGAAATATTCCAATAAACGCTTAAAGTGAGTGTCGTCCCTTTCAAGGCTTACTCTAATGACATAGGACGGTTCCTTAATTGTGCTTAGATGAGTAAAACGAGTTTTCCTTCTCGTATAATAATATAGATCGGATTGTGTATAATAATAACGTTGTTTGTAACTAAAGGAATATAAACAGATTTATTGTTTTTAGGGAAATCGCATGATTTTGGCTGAAGGAATTTGTGATCGTGTGATTCGTGAGGCCATGTTCATAATTTTTATTTAAAAATTCATTTATTTTCTTTGTGTAGCTCAACATCCTTTGTGTTATAAGAAAATAAATTAATTTAATGAAGCACTAGTAATACGGACGGAGATTAATTATTGACAAATAATTTCGTTGTTGTTAGTCGTGAATGGAAACTGTTGTCAAAGTCGCGGACTCAAAGTTATTTAACTTAATCATTGTCAAAATTAAATTTATAAAATTATTATCAGTTCTATGATAATTTGGAATGTTTATTAGACTTACTTGCTAAATACGTTTATTTTGTTTTTATTTCTCCGGTATTCGACTAATTTGCACAGTGCTTATAGATTATACGTAAATCCTTATGTCTAAAGCAATGGCTTGACTAGATTTGTCTACATAAATAATAGAGAACTTATTTCTATAAAATTATGAGGTAAAAAAGTTTCAAAATTGTTCATAATTCCTCATGAATGGTGTGGTTTAATTTTTTCTGTCTGATATTTATTATTAAAGCTCTCGTTAGAAAATGTCTGTCACAAAAAATGGTACACATCACGGAGGTAAACAATGATACAAACGTGTTCCAACTAATTAAGAAATGAAAACATTAATAGTGTTAATTAAGGAAACTGAAAGGGATAGGATTGGCAATAAACGTGAGCGGTAGCTCTATCATAATATGTTTCTCAAGTGTACATTTTAAAATCATCATTTAACACAAAAAGGAATTAATTTGTTGGAGTTTATACGATTTTTTAACCTGTTTAGTTTGTGTAGAAAACACGAGCTGAGCTAAACTATCTCTTTTGGATCTTTTTCAAAAAAAATGTTATTTGGTTGTCCCTGGAGTTCAGAACAACTATTAAACCCCTTATATCCATTACAATGTTAAAACTTTTATATAATCCTAATTTCCTCTGTAAATGACACAATAAAAATATTAAAAAGCAAGAGTTGAAGTATTTTTAAAAATTTATGAAGAATAATTGTTGCAAAAAAAATAGCTAATTTCAATGTCCCACTAGATAGGCGGTGAACCCACAAATTGAATATATATTTTAATTCTAAAATTTTTGCTTTAACCTTATATCGATACCGTAAAACGATTCGATTAAGTTTACCTATCGATGTTCATACAGTGCGTATAAACAAGGTTCATTTGACAGACAAGGTGAATAATATTCTTTTATCTAAGTTGTTAAATTGGGTAGGTTAGGAAGCAAGCACAAGCAAGAGCCAACTGTCTCCTTTGTGACCTAGGTCAGTGTAATCTTTGTTCGCTGAGTGCGTATTGGCAAGGCCCATTTGATGATTAGTGTGTAGCGTAAAAAAATATGGTTATTAATGTTGTTAAATTGGGTAGGTCAGGAAGCAAAAACAAGCTGAGTCAACTGTCTTTTTTGTGACCTAGGTCAGTGTGATCTTTGTTCGCTCAGTGCGTATTGGCAAGGCCCATTTGATGATTAGTGTGTAGAGTAAAAAATATATGGTTATTAAAGTTGTTAAATTGGGTAGTTCAGGAAGCAAAAACAAGCTGAGCCAACTGTCTCTTTTGTGACCTAGGTCAGTGTTATCTTTGTTTGCTGAGTGCGTATTAGCAAGGCCCATTTGATGAGTAGTGTAAATAATATATGGTTATTTAAGTTGTTAAATTGGGCATGTAAGGAAGCTAAAACAAGCTGAGCCAACTGTCTTCTTTGTGACCTAGGTCAGTGTTATCTTTGTTCGCCGAGTGCGTATTTGCCACAGATGAGCTCCATTTGACGGCAGGTGGGAACAATGGTGACGCTTTTGAGGTTTGCGTGTGGAGAGTGTCTCCTTGAGCATGCGCTCGCTATCTCGGGCGTCTGAGAAGGTTCCTTGAACCCGTTCGGTTCGTAGACAAAGAGCCGCAGCCTTTGTCCCGACCTGGCCACATACTCCACGTGTAGAGGTAGGTCAAAAACACTCGCTGGTCGCGGAACTGGTCTGCAGCCATTAAATCGTGGGTCCGACCAACAGAACGCCGAGGGCCCCCACTACCGTCGTCGCGGCGGCATTCCGCACGGCGACGTCACGAAAATACGAAAAACCAAAACTCGTTCGGCCAGGAGAAGGACGAGGAGGAGGAGGAGGTCGCTCGTTCCTAAATCAGACAGCATGCGAGGCGTTCTGTTGCACCCGACCCGTCCTTTGTTCGGAAAGGCCTGCGAAAATATACTGCTGCCATAAAGCTAAACTAGAAAAGGACGAAGTAGGATCTAATTTAGTATCATTGCACTCGGAGGCCTTAAGAGCTCGGCGTCGAATGGCATTGCTTCGACGACTCTGCGGGTAATTCTCTCTGCTTTTGTGGCTCCGCGTAATTGGGGGTGTCTGCGATACCTGCGAGCTTTTTCCTAGGAATGTGTCGTTTTGCTCGAATAATAACAACACGAGCACTATTAACCCTAATAACGTTGTTAAATTGTGAAAGAGAATAGATCTCTAAAACAAAATTGTGTCCGGATTATAATTTTAACAAGTGAAATTTTAACATTACAGTTTGTATGGGGAAATAAAAAGAACGACTTAATATAAGTACAAACAGAACTAAGCTACAACTACAGCCGTTTCAACCCTTGAGAATAATTATTGTCTCGATCAGAAGCTATTTCAAATCTGATAAAAATTCAGCTCGTCTCCCTTGCTGTCAGTTTCAGTGTAGCCCGAAGGAAAGAGTAGGCGTGAATCTCTGAATCCTGAATTCAACTACTTATATACACAGCTGAAATTTTCCGTAGTACCAGTAATCACCAGACACTATTTATGGGACGAAAATTACTTGTTGTACTGCTATAGTTTGGGAAATAAATTGAGAAATAGTGATGACTTTTATTGTTAGTCTCTTCTACGGGTATTCGTCTTGAGGACACAACAAATGAATAATTATATAAAACTAGCTGGTTGCCCGGGAATTCACTTACACTAGCTCGCTACAGTATTTAATTCGACAGCAATCTCTTTGTCAGCATTTTTCCTTTTCACATAGTCTACTTTACGACTTAATGACCACCGCGACGACGCAGTTTCTTAATAGAGTCAAGAAATATACTGATACTTTAAATAAGAACATAAAAAAAGAAAAAAACACAGAAACAGTCAATTGTATTTATAAGGATAAAATACTTGGACCATTTCTTGAGTCTGATTAGCGTGAAATAATGTTTGTAAAGAAATATATACATCTTCAAAAATTAAAAGTGAATGTTTGCGGCTCTGGTCTTTATATAATGTACCTCAATCACCTGTCCTGTGACTCATAAAACATTTTTCATACGTATTAACTAAGTAAAAGTGTTATTACTAAGATATATTCTCTTCCGTTTCATTAGCTTAAAATAATGTTAGCTGATGTAGCATTTCAAACTTCAAATAATGCTTAAATATAACTAACGATTTATTTCAGTTGTGATATTTTTTTAATGTTTTTCACGAACGCAGTGGATAAACAACTCGCTTGGGAATATAAGTTCTATATGTCTTTCGGTAGGACAGTTTAGATAGATAGGATCACATTAAGTACAAACAAAGTCTTAGAGCAAAAATTGACGTCGACCTTCTTTGGCCCGAAAAGGGAGAAATAATTAACCGAAATGTTCAGAATATCGATAGAAACCTCCTCTGAATAGTGAATTATAATACACCAAAATTTAATGGCAATTGGATAAATGGTATAGGGAATCATAAGAGTCAATCATGAAGTCGCAGAGCAGATAACGTCAGTCCGAAGCTTAACACAGATGAGTGGTACAGGAACTCCAAAGAGACAAAAATTATAACTCACAGTGTGTTTGAAAAGATCCAGTGTATAAGTATTGGAGACCGTCGCCATAGTCAGCAGTTGACTATCTTTCTTTACCTTCCACATCACCCCCTATTCAATTACCTTCTTATGTTATTAAAGGGGAGTTGCCTGTTTCAGGATCACCCTCATATAGCCTATCGCCCTCTACCGCTTTCTAAAAAGCACGCATTTCCTTTATTTTATGGATAATTCTTGTTTCCACTCTAGTCTATACTTGTTCTAAAACTTCAAATGTTGAAATAAACCAGACTAAGAAAGCCAATATATCAAATTCTGAAGATCTGTAATTTCTCTCGACCTCAGTCCCATCAGTTACTTACACAGCGTTCTGATTACCTTCATATTAATTTTCTATAACACCCATAAAGGTCAGATTAATGTCTTTCAATGATTAAAAATTTATTTTGTTTCCAAGAGAAAATTTGTCAAATCTGATGAAAATCCCTTCTGTCGCAAGGATTCAATGAGTGTGTCCAATATGAACAACATACAAAAAAGTGATGTATTAATCATATGGAATAAATAGCATAAAAGTCACATTTTAAACCAAAACTGTAGGGAAGCCATTGTAGTTGTCTGGCTAGTAATAAATACCAGAAGCCGACGTAGATATTAATAATTTGTTTGAAGAATGCCACGTCCTTGATAGCTTCCCAAACTGGATCGTCTACACAGCAAAAACTCCGTAATTAATAAATATGAACGTCTTCAGAAAAACCTTGGAATGTAAATTGCAGGTAAGAGCAATTAATGTTTCACAATTAATTATTTTGCAGGAGCTCGGCGCATAATATGTGGATCTACAGCATTCGGCGACTCACTACATACTTTCCCGCAGTATTTGTTTTAATAATGATAGTGAAACACTCATAAAATGACTTTCGCTGCCTCATATAGTTTCAATTAGTTGATTTGCTTTTAATGAGAGAGGAAGGAGATACTTTAGTACAAATTAAGTCATATCTGGAGTCGTTTCCGACGCGTGAGTTACTAATTGGATGGTGTATGATCGCAGGTCAGAGGTACAGACAGACATAAATATTAACTGCTATCAATTTATAAACCGTGAACAGACGATCAAGAAAGAGGCGGCTTATTAATCAAAACTGTTTTCTTCTTGTACTGATGCGTTGTGCATCACTTAGGGATCTCTAATACGGCAAGCGATGAACAATTACTGATAATTTAGCGAGGGACGTTTTTGCTTGTTTTGAGTGTTTGTTTTGTTATGACACTTAGTCCCACTGCTAATTACGGCCGTCTCAGCGGAGGAGAAATTTTTAATATTTTCGGGTAACGTAGAATCAGGAATTCTGGTAAGTTTTGAGGTACTTTCCTGCATTTCGGCCGAAGGAGTAATGGAGTGAGCTTCCATACACAGCTAAATATTTATACCCGAAGATGTTTCAAGTGCGAGATGAAACGTAGTGTAATTCAATATTTAATAAAATAAAACTGACAAAGAGACTGTTTTAACTCATTTATTGTCTAAACCATTAAAGCTGCTAAAGAAAGGCCACAGTAGAATAACTGTTAAAGTAATGCAAGGATCTGATCTTCCCATTATTTATTAGTTTATAACTGAACTGTGTTATATGATAGACATGCTTTATTAACACTGTTACTCATTATATTAATTGCTGACTTCACAGAGTAAGGTTAAGTCACAGAAGAAAATACCGATTTAAGATTCACATTCCAGAGTTGGCTGTGACTCTCAATATATAATTCTTGTTTGAAAATGTTCACACCAATTACTCATGCAGTCTATATTGAAGAATCTTTTCGTCAAAAAATTAATTAATAACCGTAGACCTTACGAATTCCAAAACCTCAGCTAAATTTCTTTATTAATCGAAAAATTTCTGGAATGCGTTTTTAAAATTATACTTATGTTAGTTATTTATATTTACCAAGCATATTTACCACATATTAATATACTTTGTTATGTAATATTTAATAGTATGTGGTGTTTTTAAAGAATCACCAGTCCCATGGCTGAGTTATGGCTGCTTTACAATGTTGAATAACTTGTCTGAAGTTCCTAGGGTGATTATACCCAGGACCACAAAAGTATCTGTATTAATAAATTTAATTTTAAATAAAAATTAAAAAATATAAGCGCCTCCATTAAAGCTTTATCCTAAGTCCAATTACTATGCTATCATAATAATTACATGTGTGTCTCTAACAGTGTTGGATAAATTGAGGTCATTGATTACACTTTTAACAGCGTTCGGTAATAAATAATAAGTTTAATTCACATATTAGAAACCGCGTATTGAAGTTATCATTTGAAAACTGAACCAAAAAAGGATGTAATGTATTTTTAATTGGTGGATGTTGGCTTAAATTACGACTGCTGTACGATCTAAAATTTAACATGGCTATGAAGCGTCACAGTGCAACGTATTGCGAGAGTAGGACTAAAGAATATAAAATAACTATCTGGGTGACCGGCGTTCCCCGATATATAATTTATATTAGCCCTGTACAGTGTTTAATTCGAAACTAACCTCTTTGTCAGCACTTAATCATATATTCTATAGATGTCACAGTTTTGAAAATTTACATTTTCACACCTCCTACCAACAAATTTGCACAAATGAACGCTGAGTATATTTTTATTTAGGTTAGATAGAATGCCGCGAAATAAACATTTGTATACATCGTAATTCAAACTATTCACTTTTCACAACCGCCTTCTTCATTTATTCATTGTCAAATTAATCGATAAATGATTACGTATGAACGTATGAACGTATTTACAATACACGGAATATATCAAAAATGAGCAACCCGAATTCGAAATGTCAAACAACTTTAAGCTACGACGCAATGAACTAGCACCACAGATTATTCAAACTGTTGGTCTTAAAATTTGAGCTTATTTGTATTTATGTGAGAAATACAAAAAAAAATTTGGTAGGAAAATAAAAAAATCTACATCTCGACAAAATTTCCAACAACCGGGTCCAAGTATAGAACAACAAACTAACAATTTCGGTCAGGCCGTTTATGTGGAGAAAATTAGAAACACAAGGACACCGAAATTTTATATATAAAGTTTAAAAGAAGTGAATTTAGTGTAGTGTGAAATAATACATGAAACATGGCAATAAAACATGGAAAATTTATTTTTAGTAAATTTGCAGGATAAACTGCAATCATCGAGGAATCTTGTATCTATTATTCCTGATTATTATACGCTATTAAATTATGTAAAGAAGAGCACTAAATGAGGATAGCTATTATCGCCATCTGTATTATAGAAATTCTTACAGTACCTACCTATATATTTTGGGCCGAGTGACTAAAGTAAATTCACAATGCTAACGTAAAAAATAGGCAAGCATTTCGATAGGTCAATTAATTAGATATCTGTTTCATTAATATACGTTTACTCATAATAAAAAATCACATTTTCCCCTATTACGCTTATATTTGCAAATCATCAATCACGCATTTCTCTCAACATCGGTCAATTTTCTATCTTTTTTAGGAAATGAAACCCAGAATGAGTAAGTATACTTGAATAGATTACCAAGAGATACAAGCATTCATACATATATACGTTTGAGTTAGTGTCCTATTTTGATAATTTTTCTAGTCTTGAAGCTAATGACGGGAGATAGATAATTGCATGTTCTGATTGCATGAAGGTCCTCAGGCCATTGCCATGACTAACATGAGGGACATGACAGTTTTCCACCTAAAAGACTCTGTTCTTTAAAAAAGTACGAAAAGAATGTTTTAAAACGGACAATTAACTTGTGGAATAAATTTCTCTTTCGTATAAATGAGTGGTTGGATTAGTGTCGGATGTTTTATTAGAGTAAACTCTTGGCCCTACGTTGCGGGTGAAAGCGAGTAAAAGAGATTCGAATGTTGGGGCACATTTTTATTGACCAGGGAAGTAACACAAAAGCCCGTAAAATTTTCAGCTATGTCCGTTTCATCCCTGTGGTTAAGTGTTAAAAATTTCAGACCCTCGACTACAGCGACGTAATGATAGGACAACAGACCAGTTGGCTCTACTCCCACGCAGACGATCATTCGAAATGGCTCAATCTGACGGCGTTGCTCCAGCGAAAACAGCAATTAAAACTCTAGTCAATAATGGAAAGTGTTTTCCCTACCACGGCGTTGGAAAGCTGTAACCGGAACAAATGCATTTCATGTTTCATGAGGTTCTCATTTAGGGACTCATACTTAATAACTCGGAAAAATTAATACGTATTTTATTGAATTAATCAATTTTAATTTAAGAGAGTAAGAAGAAAATTAACGCCTACCCCAGTAGCCGGCTGTATCTTATAGGTTATAATATTAAAATACACCAGGGTTTTCGCGAATATTTTATCATATCACAAAATGTATATTTTTCTTACAGGGAAATTTTATTTAATTACTTTAATGTAGTTTGCATAGCTTAATTATTAAAAATGAAAGATAATACGTTGCCCTAAAAGCAACCCTTGCATCGCATTCAGCTGAGCACGTACGAAATCTGCAAAATACAGCTTTACTCTCAGTCTTGAAGATATGCATTAATTACTATATAAATACTAGCTGAAGTGTGGTACTCGGGGAATATAGGGCGCTGCGGGAGTTTTCTCGCAGGCGATTCAGCCCAGAGTGACTGTGGGGCTCACCTTATCATGTCGGGAATGCCTCGCACTCTCTCTGGGTACTTTTTATCAAAGTTCTCATATGCCGAGACACCTTCATCTATTTTAGGAAGTATATGTACCGGGGTCAAAGACCTTGGGCATATGGCAAGAGCTGTCCGCTGATCCCATTGGATCAGTCGGCTAACTGCCTCCTGAAACTGGTGGAGACACGGAGGAGGGAATGCTGCGTCCCCACAGCAGACTCGTCTCCCGTCATTCGGAAGGGCGTGAGAATAGTACCCAATGCCCGACCTACCTGATGCAGGTTTTCTAGGGTTTTCCCTGCATCTCTTTAGGTGAAACACCGGGTAGGATCCTTAAACCATAGCCCGGGGCCCTAGCTAACCCTTGGCTACCTTGCTCTACCTTCCGCATCCCCCCTTTTCAATTCCCTTCCTATGGTATTAAAGGGGAGTTGCCTGTTTCAGGATCACCCTCATGTAGCCTGTTAACCAAAAAAGAAATTTGGTACTCGGGCTCACGTAAATAATAAAGCAGGAATGTAATTAAGTTTAAGTTTCTTACAGTACTCGGGGGTACAATACAGTCATAGTTATACTCTTGAGCTAGAGGGGCGTGTAAACACTCGTTTTATATGTTTTCCAAACGCTTAAATCTATTTCTGTTGTTATCTATTTTCAATCCGAGGTTGTGTAAATGTCAAAAAATCGTCAAAATGGTAGGTTTTTAGAGTGTGGTGTCATTTTGACCCATTTTCGGAGGTCTGGGAGAAAAGTTCATAAAATCAAAATGATAGAGAATAGAATTTCCAATCGACTGTGTGACCTCAGAAAAATTTCTAAATTCCTCAGTTCTTGAACTACAGGGGTCTGAAATTGGAGGGATTCCAAAATGGAGTTTTTTATTTTCTTGTAGTTCAGGGGGAAGGGGGTTGGTCCATCTCCTCCAAATTACTCACAATGTAAGTAGTTTATCCATTTATAATTTTACCTGAAGGAACCCACATAGACGGGTGTGTTTTTATCAAACAAATGTTAATTAAAATTGTTTTCTGACATAATTGGCCGTATTTTGATTGATTGATTTATTTTATTTAATGTTAGATACGCAGAAGTACTACAAGGCGCTACTAATATTATATACGGATAATTGAATTGAATTAATTAAAATCCATTCATGTTAACTTTACGAATAAAAGAATGATTGACCCTCCATTTCTGCACATAAACGGAACCACAGTACCGTACGAAAATAAAGCCAAATATCTTGGTATGACACTAGATACCAAGTTATGATGGAAAGAACACGTAAAAAAAGAAAAAGGAAGACCTCAACATAAAATATCGACAGTCTAGATGGCTCATTGGAAGATATTCCAACCAGTCTTTATATAGCAAAACTTTGGTGTATAACCCAATTATAAAAAACCAACTGAGTTGCATGGGATACAACTATGACGATAATATCAACCAAATACAGACACGTTTTACGTGCCATGGTGAATGCCCCATGGTACATTAAAAACGCTGATATCCATAAAGGCCTTGACATTCAAACTGTCAAAGAAGAAATTAAAAGATTTGCAGGCAAGCACGAAGAAAGGCTTCGCAGCCATGAAAACTCAGAAGTTCTTCAGCTCTGGGATAATAAATACCTGTTCAGAAGACTGTAGCGAAGGAAACCATTTGAATTAGTATGAATGATGAATTACAAAATAAAGCACGCTGCGTGAGCGTGAAATAAATTCGAAGGACAACAATGAAAACTAAAGGATGTCATTGGAATAATTTAGTTAATAAGTTAGATATAAGAATTAACAAAGTAAAATTAATGGTTGGCCTCTGCAGACCAGTTTTATTTGGGGAGGTGGTTTTTAGTGGGTAAAAATCCCACACATCGTGAAGTACGGGCTTCACGGCGTCTTTCTGAAGATTTTCCACCTGCCCACGGAAAAGAAAATTGATATTAGAAAATTTATTTTTCAAATAATGTCAGACGTCTCCAGTAAACCAGACATTTCTCACGTTGGAAGACGCGTCGTCCTAAAAATCTGGGAATTCCTCTGCTTACATTGTATATCCTGGGTGCTTAATAGCAGATGGTGGTCGAGCGTTGTAAAAAAAAAACATAAAACAGCGAAATGCGTGTGTTGTTTATTTACGTGCTCTGTTCTACAAATGCGTGCGTGACCCTTTGTGTGTGGGAGTCTGTATGAGAGTCGTGTGTGACTGACGAAGCGTCCTAAGCGTTATAGTAATTGACGGGGAGAGAAGCAAAGAAGGTAAGCAGAAACCGCCACAACCAGAACCAGTTCCTCGTTTGGCGGAGCCTAGGCACGCGGGACTAGATGCGTCGCGTCGCGTCGTTCTGAATTCCTGCGCTCCCTAGGCGAAGAAACCTCAAGAATGTGTTGCCAAATGCTGTTACGAAAAGACTGCTAACTCTGGAATGGCCTCCAAGCGAAAATAAATGGTTGCTTCCTCTCTTACTTCGCGTTGAATCGACACTGCCTGTTACGGAGAAAAACGAACGGGGCATCGTGAGTCAAGTTCTCATTTTTTTCTCTGATTAACGACTGAACTTGTATTCTTGATACATTACAGTTATGGCAACTCATTTCTCCTTCATGCACACTAGATCCTTCTTGTAAACATTGCAGTCGATTTAAGAAACCTCGTTGCATAACTGGCATTCCATTTTATTCCTGCGATCCCGGGCGCTTCACCCCAGAGTGACTCCGGGGCTCACCCGATTATGTCGGGAATGCCTCGCACTCAAAGTTCTCACATGCCGAGACACCTTTACCTATTTAAGAGGTATGTGTACTGGGGTCGAAGACCTTGGGTATATGGCAAGAGTTGTCCGCTGATCCCATTGGATCAGTCGGCCAACTGCCTCCTAAAACTTGTTGAGACGTGGAGAAGAGAATGCTGCGACCCCACATCCAACTCATCCCCCGTTATTCGGAAGGGCGTGAGAATAGTACACTGTGCCCGACCTACCTGATGAAGGTTTTCTAGGGTTTTCCCTGCATCTCTTTAGGTGAAACACCGGACAGGATCCTTAAACTATAGCCCAGGGTTCCTAGTCATCCCTTGGCTACCTTGCTCTACCTTCCGCACCCCTCTCCTTTCAATTCCCTTCCTATCCTATTAAAGGGGAGTTACCTATTTCAGGATCACCCTCATGCTACCCAAAAATAATATCTCTATTACCGGGTTTCCCAAACTCTGTTCCGCGAGCCCTGAGTGGGTGTTCCGCAAAACATTTTCTATCTATACTATGGATTATAATATCCTGTTATGACACCACTTGATCAGTCGTTAGACGAAAACTCTACATCTACCGGGAGAGTGTGGAATAATTTCTCACACCTTTCTTTATTTCTAGATTGTTTCGGAACCGATTCAACAACGTTGTGAAACAAAGAAACCCTATTCCTTGTTTCCTGTTATAGCAGGAAACAAGGAATAGGGTTTCTGCTATAACAGGAAACAAGGGTGACAGTGAACAAGTTTGGGACGTATTCTGTCAACTAGAATCCTGAGATAGAGATTACCATAGCCCAGAGTTATACAGATTTATTTTAAAGTTAAAGTCAGAAAATTATATTTGAATATATGGACCACATCATCTTCCACTGCCCTTAGTATCACAAACAGAGGACTGATATTATCGGATTGTATGGACCCAAAGACATCACATCTTCGGAAGAAGCAATAAATAGAACTTTAAAATTTTTAAAAGATATTAATATTTATGAAAAAAATATCATTTAACTTTTCACCTTTTGTAACAATTCTATGTTCTATAAATATGCCCTAATGTAATTTCTGTTCTAATGACATTTATGTTGGTCGCTAATGACTTTATTGTTGACGCGGCCTAAAATAAATTGAATAAAAAAATAGATATATTTTATCTAAGTTGACAACGAGCAGTTATGGCCAAAAAATAAACCAACCTTTTCAATTATATTAATTACATTTTTCTGGTTCTTAGACAATTATGTCTCGTAAGGTAAGCTCATAAAGTATTAAAACAAAGCAAGTGAAGCGAATGAAGATCTGAAATTGTTTTTAGAAAAAATACTGGTGACAAAACATTTTCACAAATTTAAGAAATGTTCTGAATCAAGCAGCGAAAGTGATAAACTATATAAAACAATACCACGTGAATGCAGATTGAGTAAAATTTTGTGCGCTGGAATGAGTAGTGAACAGGAAGCACTATTAAGACTTTTAAACTTCGAAATGAGTTGTTGGTCTTCTTGAAAGCACAAAATAATTCAGGACAATATTTCTTTGACGTTTTAACAAATCCTTCATGGTTGATGAATCTTGAATTTATGGCACTTGTTTTTACAAAGTGCAATTAAATTATCATTACAAGTAACAAGCATGTATAACAATTTTCAATAGAAGAGATAAAATTACATCTTTTGTTAAAAAATACAATTTTGGGTTTCGTCAGTTGAATCCAATAATTTTAATTGTTTTCCGACCTTACATGAATGTTTGAATTAATTAAATTTGAAAGTAGACTACATCAACTCATTTCAATATTTTCTGAAAAATAGTAGGGACGATTTCTGGGTTCTGAATCAATTTTCCGAGACAGCTAAATCATAAACTTTAATGCAAGCGACTGTGAAAATCTAATTTATTTAATCAGTGACTCTCATTTAAAACAAATATACAAATATTTCTGGGCGAGTCTGTCAGAAGAGTATATACCCCGATATTTCAAAACAAGCTATAATAATAGCTTCAGTTTTATATAACCTATTTATGCAAATCATTGAGTGCTGTATTTATTATTATTTTTTATCTTTATATTATATTACATTTTAATATGTAAAATAATTACCAAATAATAATTTTTAAAAAACAATTTGGAAGTAGGAATTATCCAAGCTAAAAAATAAGTCAAGGGTTCGCTTAAAATGTCTGATTTTTCGAAGTTTTACATTGCAGTTAAGTTTGGGTAACCCTGCTCTATTTCTTTGGTATAACGCAAGTGTGGGCAACTTTTATTTTTTTATAGGAGACCGTCATAAAATAATGTGCTTTTGCCACAAGCCAAAATTAACACGTGACCTAAGTACCCCTTTTTAAGCACATAGTGAAAGTGTGTGAATTTGGCTCAGTTAACGTTCATACGGAGAAGTGCAGAAATATTAATATTTGATGTACAACATGTGCTATAAATACATTAAATTAATAAAAATAACAGTCAATGTTTACGTCTATACTGAATGTCAAACACACAAATGTCTCTGGTCAAAGAGTCGCACTGAGTAGAGATATCACTGAAGTATTACAAACACATTAAACTAAATCAAATAAAACGTGAATACATAGTACATTTATGCTTTATATATTCATGAAATACAGCTTGTATTATTGGTGTTTTCTAAAAAGTGAGTTCATTCAGATATTTGCCCTATTTCCATTATGCCTCGACATTGAACGATGACAGGTCGCTGTCAGAGACAAAGAAGAAGGGGTATTTGCTCACGTGCACATAATAAATTTAAATAGTGTAAATAGTATACAAAATATTGAAATCATTGTGAGGGATTCTTTTCAAAGCGCACTGAAAGTAATTCCAAGGATTTGTAATACTTCTGATTGCGGATTGATGGAATTGCAATACAGATTTTTCAATAACGTTTAAACTTAAATATTTAATGAATTTCGACCAACCACTGGATTACCAGTTTTTTTTACAAAGAGAAGGAACAGATATGTAACTATACATAGTATTGATTACATATAATAAAATAATAGTTTTACAACTCTAACTTGGGACTGGCTTCCTTTTTCAAGATGTTCAATATTTGGAGAGAGTGATGTTATTGCTAGTACCGATAATTAACAATAAGTACTGGCAAATATGGATATCATTTATATGTAAAAATTAAATAGACTTGGTATTTAACTTTGGAAACATGTCGTCGGAGCGACACGGCTGGGGCCGTATTAATATGCAATTTAGTGACGGGCCGGACAATTCTTGCAGGATGGCCGGCTGTGGCCCGCGGGCCGGGGCTTGCCTACCGTTGGTATAATTGACTGCCTACTTGGTTTTCTGGTATTATACGAAATTTATTCGCTGATTATCCTATATTTTTTACATTCTATTCCTTCCCAGTACAAATGTAGAACTAACAAGACCTTCATGACATTTCTCCTGATCCTAGATATTAATTATTCATGTAATTTATGCCATTGTTCTCATATATAATTATTTTTAAAGAAAAATTAAGTTACTATATTTTCAGACAGTTTAAAAAGAGTAAATAAGTTACTATAGTTGAACCTGTACTTCTTGAAAGGTTTTCGTAGGCCTATAATTGAATTCAAAAACTTAAGTTTGTATTAATTATATATTTAAAGAAATTAAAATATGTAATTAATACTAACTTACATTTTTGAATATTTTAAAGTAATTAAAATACATAATTAATACAAACTTACATTTTTGAATTCAATTATAGGCCTACGCAAAGTGTAAATTTGAATAACATATTTAATCGAGCAAAAGTCAGTTTAAATTTCTAATTTTTTATCTGTGGTTCAAACATGTAGGAATTTGTTTACGTTTCTACCCGAAAATTAAGGACTAAAACTTTTAAAATTGTTTAAATGGGCCATTTAATTTATATTTATATAATTTTTAAACAACTAAACTATTATTTTTATTACAGTTAAAAATACGAAGTAATATATTTTTTAGTTTTAGTAGCATCTAAAGAAGGAATGTCAATATAAGTCCAAGCTTTAATTTTTGTACCATTAGTGAATGACTTAAACGAATCAATTAAAAATGGAAGGTATTCATAAAATTATGAACTCTACGACGCCACTCTATACTAGTCAGCAAGCTCAATATATAGTTATATGCCGCAGTATGCAATATTATCTTCATTTCACGTAGAGTTATGACAGTTGTGATCGGTACAAATATTATTCCTCAATGTTATGCTTTATGATATTATAAATAAACAACCTATTAGAACGTTAACGCATTCGTAGACAAACTCTTAGATATACAGGTATACAGGAGGGGTGGGGGGAGGAGGGTGGGCTCATAGCAGTAAAATGGCTTGAATTTTAATTAAAAGTAGTGAAAAGGTGAGCCAATGTATGCGACACCGCGAACTTAGAGAGAAAGATTCTTTGAAGAATTCCGTCGTATTTAATAATCGTTTTAGGGCTAATATACATATATAACGCCCGACATACAAGAATAATACTTATGAACAATAAGGTGACGTATTAAGGATTTTATCTGGTTCAAATAATTATAATTAATTTTTTCAGCACACAATGAACATATTGTTTAATTGTTTTAATTATTATCACTGTAAATTATTTCAATTATCAAGTAACTAATGGATCGTACCATCTGTTGGTAAATATTGTTGTGTGTATCTGTTCATAATACTACGTTCCACAAATAAAATAATATTTTACATCAAATCAGGTCACTGTATACTGGAAAGATTTGTATAATTTTTAATATTGATTTGTTAAGATATCAGTAATGATTATCAAACATAAATGCAATTAACGACGTTCCACGATGATGATTGAACTTGTTGATTAATATCAAACTATTGGAGATCTATACTGTTACTCTGAAAGTTTGTCTCGAATGGACTCCAAAACGGCTCAACGGTATACAAAGAAAACTTGAGGGTTTAAAAGGAGAGTTTCAACTAAAATTTATCGTGCATGTTTAATTTCGATATATTGCACGGATCAGATGATATCAATATAAAAATAATTAAAAAGGAAACCCTATGGAAGGGTTTCGTGTCCCATACGCGCAACGAGATCTCCAAAAAGTGAATGCGGGTTTCTTATGATCTTGATCTATAATACTATACATTTATTAAATTCAAAACATTTCGCGCCGTAATTAAGATATTGTTGGCTCACTCCCTGAGAAATAATAAACATCTTTGGATCGTCGATACGAAATGTGTAAGTAATTTGGTTTCTATTTTTCACGTCAGGTAAATTTAAAATTTAGTAGTTGCCCATTTTAAAAGAAAATATTTGAATATGTATAAAAATATATGAATATTTGTATGCTTAGAAACCAAAAATAAAATAGATACATAAATGATACCGTACTTTTTATATATCCAACGAATTCAATTTTATAAAAATTCTGTACCTGTTGTTTCATTTTTTAGGGAAAAATAAAAGGACCTATTTGTCCAAGTTCCGCGCGAATGAAGTCGCTGGCATAGTTAGTATACCATAAATATTTATGATTCTCCGTAATATATATTTTTTTGATTGTAATTAAACCTAACACCCAGTAACCTTATAATTATTAATATTTGAAAAAATTTGGTGGTGATATGCTAGTTCCTTCGAAAATGCACGTTCGCATTACTTCCTCACTTGTAAAACTATTTTATTTTTGCCAGATTTTCGTGTAAATAACAATTACGTTTCTGTAATATTAATACCATATTTGAGAATTAATTATGATGGGTATTTCTTTAGCTAATATCTATACAGGTTTCTGGGCAAAAATTCATTTGAGAGTCAACCTAATTCACCGCTAATTTAATTATAATAGCTTTCATAGTACAGAAATACATGCAGGGTTGATTGTTCGATTAGGATGCCACACAGAGAAATGTGTAATTAGCTGGTTTAGAAATTACCAGCCGTCTTGTGATCTTTTCCAGGTGTCCGTAGATAACAAATCGAGTAATACGCTTTCTCATCCGTTGCAAGCAACTTTCAACGAACAAAAAATTAATAAATTTTCATGTGCATTTCCCGTAACGCAGCTAAATCGCTGTGTAAATTATATAGCGGGTTCAGAAAGCACCGTGAAGAGGATGTGAAATAGCTACGTTGTTTGGGGACCTGATTCGGAAAGGAAGTCCCGAAGCTCCAAGGGAAACGATTATCTGAGCTTCTCCTGCGCCTCTTATTCTACCGTTACACGTTCATCTCTTTCTAAGAATCCAGAATCTCCATGTCGCAAATAAGAGGCGTTTCACAGTCAGGATGCGCTGATAAGTGACATATTACGGACAGTTCCACAACTTTTCAACTTGGATGATCTGAGAAATATAGTCATTCTGCACAATTCACTTCTCTACACTTCCCTGTTTATTTCAACTCTGTTTCACATAGGTTTAATGGGACACAAAGTTAAATATTATACATTATAGAAATAAAATGTCATAATTTTCAAATATCGATCATTTGGCTTGATAAATTATTTATTTATTTATCATAAGTTCAACAAGAGACAATAAATTACAATAAAATGCAAATAATGGCCAAAAGTCAGAATTAGAAGAATTTTAAATATTAAAACGTTTCGTACCCAACTTTCGACACCTCTTTAGTTTATTAAATAAAATTTTATTAAAATTTCGTGTTTCTACCGCAACGTCCGGGGAATAATTTACTTATTTTATTTTATTGAAAATATTTTATCATAAGTTCAAAAAGAGACAATAAAATAAAGGGAATGGCAAAACGTCAACATTAGAAGAATTTTAAATATTACAACGTTTCGTCCCCAAATTTCGACATTTCTTTACTTCATTAGTTAAAAGCTTATTAAATTTTAGTGTTTCTACCGCAATGTTATTTTATTTAAAATTATTTTCAATATACTTAATTCAAGCAAACTACCGACATTGGAAGATTCGAATTACGGTATTATTGTTGAAACAACATAATTAACTACTATCTTCTTAAATATTTTTCCTTCTTTAAATAAGCATGCGCCACGGTTGCCCTTTGGACGATTAAAAATGGCGTATAGCATCATAGAGCCTATTTGAATTCCGGACGAGAAGTACCTTTTCCATGTTAAAAATCGTAGTACAGTTAGACATGTATTCTAAATAAATACAATGAATTGCCAAAAGTCATAAACTGAAGGATTTAATTACATTTATTCTGGGAAACGGAGAGTTCCAAAGCGATTTCGCTCTCAGTGCCAACAACCGTGCATCATGAAGCTAAATCTCTCTGGTACAGGAACACCATTCTTGGTGCTTTATTAAACTGGCGTGAATTAATTAATTTTTACTGCGTCCAAGTTATTCCTTGTCGTCCCCTAAGCCGAGCAGGTTCTGTCATCATATCTATTTACTTACCCCTAAACATGAACGGAATACGCTATAAATGTGTTCGAGTCGTATGGCTCATTTTAACTAGTCTTGGTACGCAAAAGGTTGGCTACCCCGGATATAAAATATGTTCTTTGTTTGACACAGAGTTTAATTAAAAACATTCAGGATTTCTCATTTCCTCCAAATTGACCTGAGTAATTTTACAAATTGGCTCACACTAGTTGAGTGGAAATATAATATACAGTATATGTTTGTATTTAATTTACTTTTTTCTGTATTTTATCTTTGTACCTAATATATACGTGCTTAGTTACCAAATATTGGGGAAAGCAATGTTGGATTTGAAAGCCGTAAAAAAACGTACGGCGCTGGACATGATTATGAACTACAGTGAAATGTAAAATTTATTATTTGATTTCCTTTTTTCCACATAAAACATATACAGGTGACTATCAATTCGTTCCGAAATATTACCTGAATGTTACTAGCTAACAATATTCAGAATGGTAGCCGTTATTGGCTGGCTAATGAAAGGAACCACTCGTAATTAATCACTTATACGCCACACGCAAGCGATGAAACAGATATATATTTTAACGGTGGTAAAAATTTACAATCATTTCAATGAACGGGGATGTATATACATAAGATGTTTTTACATAAATTGTTAATTGGTGAGAAACATTTCTATGGTTCGAGTGAAAATGGTGGGGATTAAAAGTTTGCCTGCTTACAGTTTGTTTCTCCTTCCAACCGTATAGATTCTTTATTTGGTTGTTCTATAGCTGAAATATTGAATAATTATGAGGAATATACCCTATTATTAAACATAAAGCAGATGAAAACGAATTATAATTTTAATTAGCCATTCGACTACAACGTGTGTACAATGAGCGCACTAGAATATTTTCTTTTAAATTTAATGAAATATATTAATTATATACATTTATATTTTCATCTGTAGTATTAATAACTAGTCATTGCGGCTGGACTTTTTGAGCGGCAGATGGCAGACCGCCTGCATGACCTAACTTTTACCAGTCTTGGAATTATAATGAATAATGATAAATTTCAGATTATATCGCTGATATATTTTTTCTAGCTATCTATGCCCGCGACTTCGTTCACGCTCTTTCTATTTTGTTTGCCCTAGAAGCGAAATTACGGTATCATTTATTTATTATGGCTTCACGGAAAACGTTATAAATCGCTGTTGGTTTTGAACACGTCCGGCTTTCACACTTTTGCAACAATATATGGAGTGAGAATTCTCTGCCTCCGTCTCTCTCTCTCATGCTGCCAAAATTACGTTTGTAAATACACAGTACGTGGGATAAATGGTATAGCAACACCTTATAGGACTTTAAACTCGCAGTTGGTTTTCACGCCGCCTTTCGCCCGGCCAATTCAATGGATTTATAAATACCTACATTAATATATTCTTAACTCGGCAAGATATCAAAATGAAACATACATGAAAATTTAAGTTAAAATTTCTGTTTCGACCCCTGAAATTTTCATGAGCGGTTTCGAAGAATTAACTGGTCCAGAGTCTAGGTAACCTGCAATCTTTTATTGGAGATTCGAACGCACGTATGCCAAGAAACATTCCCGTAGAATTAGTATAAATATTTATATTATAGAGTATTAAATATTATTATTGAAATGAAATATTCACGAATATTTAAATTAAATTCCCTATTTTTAAGTCCTCAAACTTTAAATGAAACCCGTTGAGCCGTTTCACAGCCTATTCGAGACAAAAATACGGAGACAGTCAGACAGATAGACACTTCAATTATATTTATTGGTATAGATAAGCTGAAGACTGTCTCGTTGTCATTCTTTTGCTCTATAATTTCGGGTCGACAAATGAGTTTCAAGTTACACATATACTGTAAATAATAAAAAAAACAATGTTTTAGTGAGGACATTGATGCATCTTATATTATTTTTCTAATAATCTTACACATCGAATTGTTTCAATGGAGAAGCCAGATCGTTTCATTGCGTCTAGCACTAACATATTTTCTTAAAAGCAGAGAAGAAACTCGGGGGAGTGGAAGTAATTCTTCTCCATTAATGATAAGCGAGTAATTGTATAGCACAGAAGGAAGGGTTGGATTAAGAGGCGCGAATGAAGCGTGTTTTTTTATCCCCGACTGCAGGACGCGCGACTGTAATTGCATATCCCTGTAGTTGATGGCGGACTGTGCCGAATTAACGCGAGTTAAATTGTGCGGGATAGCGGCCGTAGATGACCTCTTTCTGAGTGCACCATTAATTCCTGATCAGTTTTAGCGATAGTGTATTAACATCTACAAGCTCCATCGCTTCGACGCGCATTCTGACACAATTTACGTCCGATATTGCGGCTCAAGAGTAAAAACCAATGTAGTACATTACAAAATTTATAAATAGATGGACGAATTGGTTGACTTCGTGCCCACCACTCACCAATGTCCATTTATATAGATAAATGCGGCCTACTATTACTGGAAGTGGGAGACATGGCTAATAAATTAAATTATCGTGCTTGATATAATACACATATAATTTACGTTATTTAAATCCAGTTTCCTTCTTTCCCATAAGTCTTTTACATATTCTCCATTGATTGAAATAAATAAAAACACGTAGTGCGATTCCCTGATAATATGAAATCAGGACCGAAAGAATATTTTATAAATTCTTGTATTTCTTTCACAAAGACTTTTCATCATCAAAATTTGAACTGTAAAATTTATACATAATATTTTTTTTAAAGAAAATTGTTATATAAATAATTAATTTCACATTAAGTGATAATAAATACAAACAATATACCAGAAATCAGTTTTTATATTCATTTAATTCATCACGACGGTTTAGTCCATATTTGTGGACTTCTTCAGATAAATTTTAAATAAATAATTTTGTGTCCTGGTCTGCGTCCTGCGACTGTTATCGTACAAAAATAAGGACGAGACATCTTAGTTGTCTTAAAATATTATAAAATTGATGCTGAAAAAGTTTTAATTTTGAAAACAGGAGTTTTAGTTATATTTTTACAAAATTATTTTTATTTTTAATTACTATTTGATGATTTTGGTCGCATCAACAAGTGGAAGTGTTATTACAAGACAGATTTATGCTTTCACAGTATACAGGCGTAGTCGGTGTGGAACTGGACACATAGTTTATCAATTTTCGTAAAATTAATGAAAAAGTAGTATCACTTCATAATAAACATTAGCTTATTATATTATTTGCTTAATCGGAGATCAGTATAACTTAAAACAACGAATTTAGATTTTTGATTAATTTTTAAGATGGTACTTACAAATTTACGGTTCGTCCCCTACCCCTCGGGGCAGATCGGGACAATATGTTTTTTTTTCAATTAGTGCAATTAAACTTAATTTAATTTAAGAAAAATCATAACATTTGTTTTTTCTTTCTTATTTAGCGTTCAATTGATCGCTTTATCAATTTATCCTTTGGCAATGAGAATTTTTCTTTGCAACAGCACAGTCTTTACTAAAACTTTTCAATTTTTCCGTTCCATTCTTTCTTAACCTATTCTTTATGCGTAAAGCATCCTATAACTCATTCTTATAAGGTGAGTCTCTAAGTTTTCCTTTTCTTTCTTCAGAAAAACATTATATTTTGCCATATACAGCAGCTTCCCATTCCGCCCCGCAATCCCGCAATCTAGTTTGAGTTCAAGCCTTAATACAAGCCGAATTAAACCTTATTCGTTACTTATTGCCATATAAAGGCACCTAGCATAGGAATACATACCATTAAAGAGTTACGGGAAGTGTTCTAGATTAACTTCTGTCGAAATGCTGCCAATTATATCAATTGACAGATGTAAGATGCTGATACAAGAGTTCGTTTACAAGGCGGAGTCAAAACTTGGTCCGGGACTTCTTCCTAGACCAGTTACTATGTTCCACTCCTATTTAATGACCTATCCAGTAAAAAATAGGGGATCCCGTTCTACCCTCCTATCCCGTTCCGCCTCGACTTCCCCTACCTGTCTGCTAGCCATAGAGGAGGATGGACGGACAAAACAATGGGATAGTCAACACGAGTCTGAGACAGGAATTTCTGATCACTTTGTACGTGTAAATTTTGTTTTCATTATGACTTCAGATATTGAGCGTGAAACAGCCCGAGAAGAAGCAAGTTTAAGGAAATTTAATTAAATGTAAATGAATAACTTTTGCTACCAACTAAATTAACTACGATGATATTTTGTGTTGTCTCGTACACAACGTAATACTAAATTCACAAACTTGTTTTGAAATTTATTTCACACAGCCAATGCGCTTTATTTTAACCACCAGTTGCAACGGAATGGATTCGACTATTTCTCGAGTCAAATCCTGCACATATTTATTTACGTACGTTTGCGTCATGTTCCTATAATATCACAGTTTAGGTGGATTTTGTAAGCGTTGTTGCACAGTTTTATTTCCTCCTGTTCAGAAAAGATACGTCATGCTTCCTCTTGCTTGAGTCGCGCGGTTGTCAAAGAATGGTTTAACTTTATGAAGTCGCTAAACTAAATTCGTTATTTATACAAAATTGTCAATTTGTGAGACATTCCTCCTGACATAGATAACAACTGACGATTTGCCACATTCTTTGTCCGCTGATTACAGCTATTCGTGTTTGTCGCTATATTGACTTTTCCGATTAATCAGTTTCAAGACTCCTATAAAAGCTCTTATTTTCCTATTTTCTTTTGTGAAGAATTATCCAGGCAATGCAGGTAGATTTCCGCTGAATAAATGTGTTTTAAAAACGCCCCGAATTTCCCTACCTCACTGTTTCACCAACAAACAATTCCTCTGAAATCAGCTTAGATTTGTAGTGAAATCATTGTTTAAAATAAAAATTTAGATTTTGTCTTTCATTTATTTGATTGAAGGCTAGATGTCCGTCTGGAAATACACGTATAAGTTTTATAAATTTTCATATGATGCACGCATTATTTCAATTCATCGAAAAGGGATTACGTGATTTCTGTTTTGTTACTCGGTTTTCTTACGTTCTTTAGTAGATCAAAAAATAATATTTTACTGACATTATCAGTTACATCAGTCGGGTAGGAGTTTTCAAGGCGGAAACTGGCCTGACTCAACCGATAAGCTATTTTGTTATATTCCTTTGAGATTAAGGTATTCAAATCTTTGCATATAAATTGACTCGCTTTCACAGTTGTAAGACTTAAACGTTACTGAACCAAGTTTCTCCCCGTAAACCAAGAACCTATGACATGCTGATAACATTGCCCTACTTTGAAAACGCAAATGGAGAAACACAAATATTGTTCCTGAATAAACCTTGAAAGTCTGTTTCATTTCTCACATTCAAGTATTTTTGTTATACCAATAGCAGAGCTTCTCTTTGCATTACACGCTGTATAATTAAATTTTATTTATTAACAGCGATAGTAGAAAACTATTAATTAAATAATTGTTTTTAGGTTAGAAATTGTCTCAAATTTTACTCGAAACCTGTTTGTACTTTTACCAAGTTAATACTTTATCAACTTATTACCATTATTAAGCATGATGGGGGAGCCCCGGCCCGCGGACCACATCCGGCCCTTGTGTAAGATTCGTCCTGACCGTCATTAAATTTTTCTGTTGCATATTAATAAGGCCCACCGCGTCCATAAATATTGAAATCTAGTTAATTTTATATGTAAAATGATGCCATTCTTCGGCACGACTTTCAGTCAACTTTTGATACTTTTTGGAAAGCTTCTACGCGTAGCAACAACATCACTTTCACGAAATTTTGAAATTCTTGCAAAAGAGAGGCAATCTCTAGTTTCTCATTAGTTAGAGTTTTATTATTTTATTATATGTAATACCAACACTACGAATACTCACATATCTGTCTCTCTTTTTTAAATAAATAATGACACCATTTGTTTTTGTTTTGACCCACGGCCCACTGTACATTTTCTTATACGGACCTCTACAAAAAAAGTTTGCCCGACCCTCATATAAGCAGTTTTTCAATATGTTCCTAATAAATATAATATGACTTCAATCTTGTAGTAAGGAACCGTTAAAGAATAAAAAGTTTATTGTATTAAGCTACTGAAGTAACACTTATACAATCCAATCAGAAATGTAATGAATTTGTAATACATAACACATTAAAATATATAACGTTTTTAACAACTTTTGTTACGTCACTATTTCACGTTTACTTATATTTTCCAAATTGGTGACATTTAGTTCGATTTCGTGGAATTTAGAATTTAGGAAGAAAGGCTTGGCGCAGCAAAAAAGGCATAAGAAAAAAAGTAAGATAATTTGAGAAATAAAATTTTAAGAAGAGAGACCTATTTATTCGAAGTATGAAAGGGCATTTATTAAGTGAGAGCTTCAGAAACTGCTTAATAGAGTAAATAAATATGTCTGAGGTTTGAAATACTTATTTTTTTGAAAAAGAAATGTTCTCCTTCAGTAAAGTATTGAAATGTGAAAAGATAAAAATTTAATTTAGAAGATTAAAGATGCTTTTGAATCTCTCAGAAGTAATAATAGGCAAGACCGTGGATCATAAAACTGAGTGGACTCGGACAGGGGACAGTGAGAATTGATAGTTTGAAAATGTATATATTTTAGACTTTATATAATAATCATATAAAATATCCGAGGATGTTAGAAATAAAAATGACGTTATAAAATGGAGAACATGAACGAAAATTAAAACTGCATCCAGCTAATAGAACAAATCGAGCAAAGAATGGCAAATTTTACGTTTCAATTTACAATTACAGTTTTTAATTAACTTTCCATTACTTTACAATTTACATAAATTGAATACATCGTGATAATATTTAATATCTGTGTCCATCTAATGAAATCCAGCATGGTTAAGTACGAGCTTATTTTCCCAAATTAAGACTCTATTTAATTGGATGGGAATATAAATGGAACTGCAATGAAACTATTATTTATGAAATTGGTCAAGTTGGAATATTTTGTAAGCTCAAAATCGTTATAATTATATTGTAGTAAATCTAATTGCGCTTTTCCAAAATTATATCCCAACAGAAAATTAATAATTACTAAAACTTCAATTTTTTCCTCTAGAGACAAATTAAATTATTGATTATTATAATGATTTTATTTGTCACTTTGTGCATATTTTTCGTGTGTAATTAATTCTTAATATTGACTGCTCATCCATGGCCTCATCTAGTAATTAATTAAGAGGGCCGTTATGAATCGGTATAACTGAAATTGTGGGACACCTTATGGAGGGGTTTCTATTCCACTTACTCGTGTATCTGGATATTTTTGTCATTTTAGGAAACAGGGAAGGAAACAAACTGGATCGTGTCTTAGGGCATTTCCTGGAAGAAGAATTTATTTTCTTGCTTGAGCAGGAAGTACAGTTCCTCGGGCGTTGTATAGCGAAAAACTGTCAAAATAAAAATAGTAGAACAATTCTCTCCAAAATGAGATATTGAAGTTTGAGAAAGACCAGATTAAATGTTTCGAGTTTTGATGAACAATATATTTAAGCCGTCCTCCTGTGAAGTAATGATTTGCATTGCTGCCTCGCATAACAGAGGGCCTGGTTACGAATCGTGGCATTGGCAAACTGTGAAACCCGAGTTTATCTTGCAGTAATCCATAATAACCATATCTGCTAATGAGGATTTAAATAACGATTAAAATGTAGGTAGTTCCTAAATAAGATATTTTTCTAATTGTAAAGTCTCATTGAATAATAAAAATTTATATATTTTGAAGTTTGATGGTGAATTAGTTCTCCACTTATTTTTCTATTATGAAGCGTGAGGACTTTACAAGGGTTAGGTTATCTGAACCACGGCTAGAAATTTTAACAAAAAACTGACCTGCTTGTTCAGTGTGCTAGCCCGAAAAGGAAAAGCTAGGAATGGATGACCAAAATGATTGATATTAATCAAGACTTGAATGTAGAGTGATTGTTCATGAAAAAAAAGAAACTACGCAAGAAACAAACTATTTTGGTCTGTTTACAAGATCTAAAATAAATTGGTAGCCAAATACAAATGATATATTTATTTAAATATTAAATAATTGCATTGCGAAATTTCACAACGTTCCCTCCAACATTTTGTGGACCACCTGATACTAATACATATAATACTAAAAATCATCTTCAGTGCGTCCGTCAGTATGTGTGTCTCAGCTATAGGCGTCCAAACTACTGGTCCGAATTTGACCAAATTTGGCACACATGTTCCTCAGGGTCCGAAGCTGGTCCTGATTTTTAAATTACATAAATACACTGAAGTATTATATGTGAAAAAAGTGAAAATATCAACTAAGCATCTTTTTTCCACTTTTTTGTGGTTTTTCACTTCTAGCAAAGTCCGTACTCAACTTGAAGAAACGCGTAATTTGTCTCACCAAGACAAGGGTGGACCAACCCATTCCCCCCTGAACTACAACACAATAAAAATCTCAATCTTGGAACCCCTCCAACTTTAAATCCTTCTAGTTCGAAAACTGACGATTTTAGAAAAATTCTGAGCACAATCGTTTGATTCGAAATTCTATTCTCTACAATTTTGGTCACATGGTCTTTTCTTCTCAGACCATCATAAATGGGTTAAAAAGACAACACCTTTCTGCAAAAACTACAATTTTGACGACTTTTCGCCATCGATTGGAAATAGGTTGGACTTGACATCAGAAATATATTTTAGTGTACCCAAAAGTTTTGTAACTAACTTATCTTTCATTTCTGCTTCATTATTTACGATCCTGAGCAACGCTGGACACTTCAGCCAGAACTGTCTATAGTAGGCCATCAATTTAATTTATATTTGCGAAAAATAACCATCCAAAATTCGATGATTGGAATATCTTGCTTTGGTTGAACTTTAGGTGGAGATAATTAAATAAAAATTGAAAAAGAGAAAAAAGAAATGTCAGCTACTAAGTTTCAAAGGGCAGACGAGGAAGTGTGAAGTAACTCAAAATCATCCTCTCCTTCAATGACCTCACAAGCCACAGAATTATCTCATGAATAATGAGCTATTTCATTTAGGTTTGCAAGCATGACATCTTTTTTTCTACATATAAATTTTTTTGTACCATTAAAATTCGGTAACTATTATAAGTAACCTGGCGCATTTCTTTACGGTTAGATATTATGTCGATTATAGTGTGATAATAAATACTGTTTGACTAATATTTATGTTTAACGTCTGTTTTTCGTACTAATATATACATATATATATATACTCAACTACAAACGTTTTTATAATTGAAGGAACTAGGGAATTGGCTGGACTGATGAAACGTGCACAAAATTAGACATACATAACAGTCGATTGTTAAGTAAATAAAGGAGATTAATATTTCTTAAATATAAAAAAATATATGTTAATATTTCGTTAAATACGCCTTATTTAATACTATTCGTTAATATCTATATGATTTTATCAGTTATAATTAATATTATCGTTTATACAAACTTTTTATTTAACCCTGGGCCAAAACCGTAAATCGATATAATGAAAAGTCCTGTGAAATGTATCGCTTTTCCTGGTTCTCAAAATTGTTACACTTTGAAACATTCACGTAAAATTAAATTTATGTTTTAAATAAAAGTCTGAATGTTTAACATAATCCGTAAACAGGTGAATGTATAAAAATTCGCGGATTAAACTCCTTCCTGACCTTTCCCTTAAGTTGAGTCGTAAAAGTATTGGACTCGCTCTATAAATTGCAGTGGGTGTTTAGTTTGTGCTAATACCTTGCTGGGACAACTTCTGGGTTTAGTTGCATAATGTGAAGGTTTCATGCTAGTTTATTCTTAAAATTAATTTCGATCAACATATCTCCAAACTGCAAGACCTAGATAAAATACCGACGCATTCATACTGTTTGAAGGGAGAATTTGGGGGTAAAGTCACGTTTTTATTGTATTTGATAGTGACTGTCAATTTAATGGGTCATAGCGATGGTATATTTAATTCTGTACGCCGGATATTTGATTTTATTTTGAGCATATACTTACTTCTTAAACTCTGTATTAATTACGGTTTTTGAGCTAGTTAAAAATCTTTGAAATCCCTCACATTGTTGTTGAGATTCATATTTTACTGATTTAGAGGCAAATCAAACGCTACTTGTGAGAAACCATGATCACTATTATTTTGAAAATTGATAAACATGTTTCTCATCGATATAGAAATGGGTACGGTCAAAATGTTACACTAATTTTTGTTTATAACTCGAATATTGATATTTCAGAGTTATTATCTCCTAATTCTTACCTTTCTTTCATTCGTTCAGTCAGTTGAGTAGAGAAGTTTCATTTGAAATAAAGTTTGAGTGCATTTGTGAACTTTAACAGTGAAACTCACGCGTTTCGTGTTTTATTTTCAATTCCTTTCCATCCGTCGCCGTGTAACTAATATATTTCGTTGATAGCAAAAGTGCCATCTAGGGAGCAGGGAAGGTTTAACTGCTCCCTTAGGGACAAACGTGATGAAGTATCTGAGCTAGGTAAATTGTTTTTTAATACATAAATTCACACGACGCAAGTTTTTTAACGAAACGTTATCAACACAATTTATTTAATCACGACACGCTTTTCATTACAGAGTTAGTTTTCCTTTCAGAGCAGTTTTGGGTGAGTTAATAGAATGCAATTGAAGATACTTTTTGAACGTCGTTTTTGGGTCATATATATAATTAAAACAATATAAAAGTTAGGATATTGATCCCATATAAACTTCTGTTTTGTTAGCTTTTCACAAGAACGCTGACAAATTTAGGCCAAGCATTTTCCGTTGTTATGACCCTGGAAATGTCAAACTGTCGTCAAACAACTAGAAGCCGTTCTAAAAGTATGAATTTATTCGCTTTTCACAGGGATGATCGTACCCATGTTCCTTAAAAATTTATTTAGCTACTATACGGAGCAGTAATATGTTTTTCTTTGCAATATCAAGCTACCATTCACCATCTTGAGAGTAAATCGAGATCGTCCTTGAAGGTGGATTTTGCTCGCTTTACAGATAACGACTGAACGGTTCACTCTAAAAGGGTAATTACTGTATTTATATGTAGATACTACCCAGATGACAGTCCAATTATTTAGATAAAAAGTTGTTACAATTAAATATATTTCTTGCGTAAGAATACAATATTTCATACGATGAAAGTATCTATCATGCAAAAACTGGAGAGCAAATAGAGATACACTTAACATCACGACAAATGATTAAGGACAAAATCAACTATGACTGCCAGCTAAAAAAAGTAACATATAAGGTAAACATTTTAAGAAACGAAGACCTGGTTACCACAAAAATAGAATATAGTACCTTTCCATTAGTCTCACCTTGGAAAATCACTCCCCAGTCAGCAAATACATCGTTGCTCGAAATTTAAAGGAATGAAGATCTAAGAAAGTTGAGAGAACACACTATTAAATCTATGGAACGTTATTAAACTAAATCAAGCAAAAAATTGTAAATTTTCCACAAAGACTGTGATTCTAAAAAAGTAATTCGCTCAGGACTTTTCCAAAAGACATCCGGTATCAAGATTGAGAACAATGCATTCTTATTTTACAGGGATCATTGTAACATAGGATTATAAATCTCACATCAAATTTTTGAATGCACTCACCTTAAAGCGGCCAGAAAGAAGTGGATAGAAGGTTACTCCGAAAGGATTATTTCAGCAGCTGCAACCAAGCCTGCAGGGACCTGGCAGAATTAACAATCAAGATACTCTGTAAATATAAGCAAATGTTAATTTATTTATATTGTTTAAAAATGTAAAAATTATTGTCTGTCACTAATGACCAGCATTGTAAATACGTCTTATAAATAAAGATTTTTAAAAAGTACCTATAAATACGAATTTTAGTATATAGTAACATCCATCATAACACGTCACGTACTGTTAGATACCTTAATTTTTTAACCAAAATTTTAAATTTGACAGGCTCTATTTTAATTTTTTAAGGCATATATTAGTGGTAGGGAAAGTAAGTAATTATTATCAAGGTATATTCATTATTGATCTCGATAAATGTATATAAAGATAGATTAAACGAAAATATAAGTATACAAACAGACCTTACGTCCCCAAAATTTGGGACTTCATCAGGTACAAATACATGTCTTCAGGTTTTTAAAATATTGAAGTTTAACATTAATTAAGATAAATAAAGTGGTTCAAATATATAGTCTTGGTTGTAGCTATCCGTGGATACAGTAAATGATGAAAAAGATTGTTTGGACCACCTCCGATTATACCATACATATTTCACCGTTATATTTGGAAGTTGTGAATTGTTTTTAGTTTTAGTTGAGTTATGGCGGTATAGGATAACACAGGAGGAATTACCAATGATTTCCTGAAGTTTAGTTCTTAGAGTGGATGCCACGCTTCACAGAGGTCCAGGATTTGAATCCTTGCTAGGGCATCAATGTTGCATGAGTAAAAATGCGAGTAGAAATGAGTTTTCCCCAAATTAAATGGTAATAAGCATAGTAGCTAATCCTAAATTTACTATAAATACGTACAGAGGAACTACTAAAATGAGAGTCTCAGGAATACTCACTACACTTACAATAATTTCAATTATTTCGGGCAGATAATCATTCGAGCTTCTGTGTGTTCCACTTGTTTCCCAGCATCTTCACCACTTCTGAAGAGTGGGCAATGATACACATTTTATACTCTCGTGGGACACCTATTACGAATAGGACGGCTAATTATCATAAACAAGGTCACTCGAAGCTTATTCCCCGCTCCCAAAATGTAGAACAACGGCGTGATCCCTTTGTATAAATACGGGAGAGCCCACTCCTTACCATAAATGAACAGTGCTAGACTCATCCAAAGTCACTTCACGCATTAATTTAAAATTCAATTGTAGAAACGAAAGATCATTTAACCTTAAATTTCCACAACGTAAAATTTATATACAGTTCTTGTGTGTGTAATAATTATGGTGCAGCAATAAATAATACGATTTTTATTTCACAGGCGCGCTATGTATGTAATATACGAATTATAATTTATGACTTTTAAGAATATGAACAATGTAAAAAAAATAACGAAGCACATTGTACGTTCATATTTATCAGTGTATTAAATTTCATTTTATCAATCCATTTTCGTAATTAATTAAAAATTGGTAAAATATATTAAATTAGGTGTTTCGGCAACAGCAAATTCCTAGAAATATATGTGTTTGAATTGTTGAATTTTTTCACTTTATGTGATAACACAAAGGGGAAAGAGGACTGCGGCAATAATTTAATTGAGATTGAATATTGACAACAACAAAAAAAAACAGCTTTCACGTAAGGCACGTGTAACCAAATTGGTATTGCATTGGATGGCCCGGGGTTAGCGTCCTGAACCACGTGCCAATGTCACGGTGTACTGTTTGGGATTCCAAGGGTACGGAGATATTCACTGTTTTCTAGTCGAAGCAATGGCGATGGACTATTCTAGTAACGACGGCTTCAACTCTCATATTATAGAAAAAGAAATAAAAACATATCAAACACGAAAATGAACTGATAAATTTGAAGATTCCATTACCCTCTCATTTCGAACTGTTGAAATTCAATCATCTATTCTGCTCCTGAAACATGTATTAGGTACTATTTCTACAATTGCGTCCCAAAATTATTCTCACCGAATAAATTGTATTCTCTCAATTGCGTAATTGATATTAATTAAATCATACTCACTAGTTGCCGTTTCCTACCAATATATATTTCCAAATAAATTAAGATACAAAATTATATTGATTTTGCGTTTGTAATTAGTTGGACGGCGATGTGTAACGCATTTTTAAGCAACTTTTGGGAGTATACTTATTTTTTTTTTAAATTTAATTCTTAAAAGCAGAACTTTTGGCAAATATTTTTATATTCGTCTGTACAGGAAATGAAAAAAATCTTATTAACAGTTACACTAAAATCCCATATATAAATATTTGGATAATTTTCATAGTATAATATTAATGTTTATCCAATATTTATACATTTTAGAATAATAATTGTAAAAGTGTTTTATTAAATTTTTTTGTACGGTAGTAATATGAGTAATAAACATCATTTACAAAAAAGAATTTTCACTATTACCGTTTTATATTAAATGCTTCAAGCACAGTCAAGACAAAAAAGTAAAATCAGGTTTATTACGTATATCATTCTATAAATTTTAGTATTAAATTAAAAATTTATCGCTAGTGGGTAAACGCGATTATTAGAACTGAAACATCTAAATTGAAATTATGTATGCTATTAATTCAATCCGAGTGCTATATTCGTCAGTGGAAATATGCTCTTGAGGGTAAATTTTGAATATGAAAATTACAGTTGCATCGTTTAGCTGCTCGAATGATTCATTACCGTCACGGTTACACCAGAGGCGGAAGCGTCTATATTTACAGTCCTTATCTGTCACGTGTCAAGCCAAAAATGTTTTCTGTGCCAGCCTCAGGCGATTCTCAAAGTGCGTAGTTTGAAATTTATGCACAACATACAGCTTTATTTCATGTGAACTAGTATTTAGCTTTGATTCACTTTGATTACACCCCAGTAACACCACTTTGAGGTTGGCGTCCGTAAGTATCAATCTCATATCGCACGATGCCTATAATAAATTAATAAATTATAAAACCTATCAGGGAACAATGTTTTAAGCGCTGATTAATGTAATTTGTAATGTATATATACGAGCATATGTGAAAAACGTCTATTTCACAAGTGTTTCAATGAGTTGCAGAGAATTAATGTTCGAAAGAGTTTTCCATTTCTGCCTTTATTTACGTACAGGTATGTAGATAAATTCAAAATACATAAAAACTAGTATTCTCCAAGTATTTTCGCAGAATTTCTTAACAAACAAGACGGGGAATTATTAATGAATAATAATTTAAAGAAAAGTCCCGCATGCTGCGTAATTGGTTTTACAAACTCATGTAATGAACAAGTTATTTTTGCGTATTATATTGCAGAAGCATGACACGAAAATTTCATCTCAATAATTTAACGTTGACTTTAGAGATTTCGATTTCATTTTGTCTAAACGAGGGGAAAAGAGACTGTGAAAAGGATGAATGGAGCACAAATTTCTTTGTATTTAAGTACAGGTTTTTCTTATAGAAGTAAAACAATAGATTTGAGGTTTCTCTTAAACACGAAGTGATCGCTTTACAAGTTAACTTCACGAGAAATAGGTAAAAAAGTAACTCGCTTAAGTCCAGAACACCCGCTCTTATTTGTGGGAGATCGATTTTGGATACGCAGAAGTTCATAAAAGTACTTTGACGAACTTTGAAAGCGGAAACAAGAAGATGTGCGCGGGGCATACTTGTCCCATAGGCGTGGAAGATAATTGCGTTCGTACTTGGGGAAAACAGTGTCCGGTCTGAATGCTTTGGAAAAGAAACACTGTTACATAATTTAATTCCCAAACGTTACCACGTACTACCTCGATAAAGAGAGTTTTCACACGAAAGCGACAATTTAAATAATCTACAAAAATTCCCCGTAAAAATGTATTTCTTCGAATTAGAAACACAATACACAGCTGTTTTATATTTTTCTACTTGTGAGTGCATATAAAGTATTAAAATTCAGGATGAAATCAAAATATTTTAAACGACGTTGCTTTTCTTTGGAACACACATCATATTTATGGATTTGGTTTATAGAAAGTGGATCTGAATTTTTTGTAAGTACGTCAGACATTTTTAATAATACGTAATGGAAGTCGGGACGGAACGGAACATTTATGCGTATGTTTAACATTTTTTATAAAATTATGGAAGAAGAAAAATCACTTCACATATGCATAAAACATTAGCTTATTCTGTTACAAAATTAATCTAATATCAATATAACAACTAATTTAGATTTATGATGAATTTTTAAAAAGATACTTACAAATTTCCCCTTCTGCCCCACACCCAATGTGTATTTACAACTAGTGCGATAAAATTAAATTTAATGTGAGAACAATTTTAACACTTTTGTGTTCTCTTTCTTACACTTATTTATAGTACGGTTGATCTCTTCCTTTCGCAAAGAGAATGTTTTTTTTTGCAACTGCGCAGCCTTTGCTATTATTTTTCCCGTTTTCCCGTTTCTTTTCTTTCTTATCCTATTATTTTTGGGTACTGAATCCTGAAATTCATTCTTATAACACTAGTATGACATTTTTTCTTTCTTCCTTGAGGAACACATCATAACAATTTGCCGTATACAGCAGTATCCCGTTACGCATCGCACGCTAGTTTCAGTTTAAGGTTTTTTTTTACCTAGCCTTAATACAAGTAGATTAAAATCTAATACGTAACTTACATACAGCTAAAGATATCTAGTTTACAAATATATATGTCATAAAAGAGTTAAGTGTGATTAGTTTTGTGAATTACCTTTTGTCGAAATGTTGCAAAAATTATAAAGTCACACATGTAAGAGGCCATAACAATAATTCATTCACAAGGTGCAGTAAAAACTTGGTCAGGTCAGCTGCAAGGACTTCTTTCTTGACCAGCCACAATGTCGCACCCCTATTTACTAACCTCCAGCACTATCCATTAAAAATATAAGGTATCTCGTCTTACCTCTTTATCACGTTCCGTCCCGACTTCCCCTATATTACACCGTTAGAAAGCCAAAAGTGATAGTAGATGATATAGAAAAATAAAGGTGTGTAAAAATTAAACTATCAGAATAGTAAGTACAGTAACCTTCAATGATTTTAATGAAAATGTATCTCTGAGATTGAACGCATAAGAAATCAACATTTATTTTTAAATAAAAAGCGGAACCATTACTTTTATATTCAATGTATAAACCAAAGATTCTTCTTTTATGAAATCCTGAAAGCGAAGTATCCAAATTCTAAGGGAATTAAAGCATCTGACTTTCATTCTGGAAACATATTCTCTGTTGTGTGGTTATTACTGAAATTAAAAGCGTTCTCAAATGTAAGTAAAATATTGTTTGACGAGACTAACGTTGCGGTATAACGTTTCAACATTTCGGCTGTTGTGTCATCATCAGGCTCAGAGAAAAGTTGTCACTCGAAAAACCTAACATTGTTCATATAGAGTCAGTGTTCGTTCCATCTCTTTTTGTCGGCCCATTTCATCGGGATAAACTCATGAACGACAGAACATACGTCAGTCATTTTTAACTTTTGTTTGTTCTCTATTATTAAGGTACAGAGCAGACTGAATAGTTTGACAAAAATCAACCGATAAGTGCGAATTTAATGGACCAAACTCGGATATTTGCATTTTTAAAAACATTATTTGTATTTTTTCAACGACGGGCAAGCCTGTACTATTTATGAACTAAGAGGAATCAGTGCGGTTTTTGTGATGTTTGCGCGAATGTGATCGTGTACTTCAGCACATTTATAAATTCTTAAAGAATTTTTTTCTTATTGTTTAGGGCGCCTTTACCTGAGTTAATTATTACTTTGGTTTCAAGACTTTAAACTACCCTCTAATTAACTGCTATTTATTTACTGAGCACAGAAAATCTGTCTGGATGTGCAGTATTCCGTTCAACCCCGAGCGGTCCCTCTAAAGCTCAACAAAGTATCTCCTTCCTATGCCCAGCTGCAGTCAGCACTTGGTTTGTTCTTAAAATAACCTTTATTAAAAATTTGTACGGAGGAAAAAAATATCATCGTGTACTAACGTATGTACTACATTTTTCCGCATTTAAATTTTTTACACTTTTAAAAAGTATTGAGACGAATTAAACGATTGTAGTATAATTCGGGTCTGTTCATTTGCTGCAGAGGATGAGTAACGTTATGGGATTTCTGGTAAGAATTGTTGCGGTTGCTTGAGTTGATGTAGCATGTGACATGATTTGGAGATCCAAGGCTTTTCCAGTAAAACTGTTCCAAATACAAATCTCGTCTAAGTTAGTGGGAATGCTCAATTGAAGCCCAGTAAAGCACATAGTTAATTTTTTAGAAGAAAGACAAGAATGGAAAAATGTCAACCGGACCAGGGAAACGAACCCAGGACCTTGCGATATGCACATGCTCTACGAATACAAATCTCGGATACTAATATTTAATGTAAAAAACAACTATATATAATTAATATATTGTGAATAAAACCACAGAAGAGTTGTCTCAATATATTTATTCTCAGGACGTTTCGGTCATAGCCGTAGCCATAGCCATAGCCGAACAGTTCGGAAGACAACAACAAGCGCAATG
Organism: Eucriotettix oculatus; assembly: GCA_034510155.1. Taxonomy (NCBI): domain Eukaryota; kingdom Metazoa; phylum Arthropoda; class Insecta; order Orthoptera; family Tetrigidae; genus Eucriotettix; species Eucriotettix oculatus. The sequence goes on from CM067376.1 coordinate 57,758,193, forward strand.
GTTGTGTGATAGTATATGCAAAGAAGACGCTAAGAGGAAAGATCTAGTTGATAATGGCTATGGCCGAAACGTCCTGAGAATAAATATATTGAGACAACTCTTCTGTGGTTTTATTCACAATACAAATCTCGGATTTTAATCCTAGCAAATATTTACTGAAGCAACGTTGAGGTTCAAACTGAAGACGATGGCGGAGTTTCCCCCCGAAACGTTGTTGAATTAGAGAATTGTATTTGAAGCAACGCGTTATTTTTCAGACAACATAAAATCGTAAATTGAAAAGATGAGAACCCTAAGATCAACTTTTCCTCGCTGTATAGATCTCCGTCAAGGCTATCAAACAGAGTGGTGGTCACTGGAAACATGGCAACGTGCAAGCAGAATCGCTCTGGTAGAGAAACTATGGCAGGTGCATGAGGAAGGCAGGTGCGGTCATGGCATCGCAGCCGTGGTATTTAATTCTCACTCTCATTACGCCCCTGAACTGTAGGTTTCGTTTATCAAAAAGACGCAACACACTTAAGTGTTTGAACAGTTTCCTTGCTAAAGTTTTAATGGTGGCAGCATCCATAGGGTATCATGTTCCACCGATGAAGCTTACCAAAGTTGATAAAAGGTCTGTATAGACGTAAAATCTTTTGAGGTGTAAGTGGGACGTTTGAGACCTTAGCTTAATCATTATAATTTATTGGATTTTCATGAATACTAAATTCCACTTCGTGTTGTTTGTTTGATTTTGATTGATATTTTAAGTCTTACTTTATTCCTCCAATTGATGTTTTTGCCTTATAACGTTTAAATCATCATACCAATGACATAATACGGACGATTATATTCCCTAAAGGCTTTCCCGGTGCAGTTGAAATTTTATCATTATTTGAAGGTGACGACAGTGCGTTTGGTCGTCGAAACGTCGCTTAGTAATTCCTTGACCCGAATGGAAACCCGAGAACAATTTCTGTAGCAAAATTCCATTGTTTCACTTCAAATTCATGGTTTTTCATCAAATTACGGCTCGTTTACGATTTCGTCCAAGCTTAAACGCTGCACGGTTGTCAAGTAAAATGCGTAAATCGAAATTATTTTCGATTATATTTCGCCATTCATTCACATTATTCACTAGTCCAAGTCTGCGTTCACTACAGAAACGTATATTTGTAGTTCAGTGCAATACAAATGCTACAACTTCTTAATATTGTGAAGGTGAACGGAGGAGGTTAGCGGCTGAAAGGTTACGGCACAGTTCCAGAGGGAACGGCAACGGATGTATGGCCAAGGAGAATTAACAAAACTACTTGATGTCATTCACAACTTGCCAGCACAATGTATTTTTCTTGGAGCGTGGCATAACACACGGAGTCCTCAAACCAGAAGCCAACCCTATATATGTATTTATGCTAGGTTGACAAGAAGAAAGGTGCTATTATAATTGCGGTATTAGTAGAGAGAGGTTATAAGCGGCATTGCTTGAACAAGTGGGAATGATTTCCACTTTGTTGTCTTTGATGACTGCGGAGCGTCGAACTAGCTTAAATGAATGTGGCGTTCATCTCAAAACTTGCCTGACCCACAAGTTTTCAGTCGCCAGCTCTGACGTCAATCAGCAAATTGTCAAATTTATAACCAAGGCCGAATGCATGCCACAAATTTATTCTATTTGTATCGACTACACATTATTAAATATATAAACACAATTATTAATTTTGTTGGTACGCAAAACTTAGTTAATTATAAGTAAAACACAAACAATAGACAAAAGTCAGACAAGGAATCATTTAATTTGAATACGTTTCGTCTCCCAACTTTAGGGACCTCCTCAGTTCTTTAATTAAAATGTTACGAAATTTCGTGTTGCTGCTGCTTTGTCCGGAGCGGAAAAATTATTTTAGGAGGGACGAAACCTATTATAATTAAATTATTCAATTTCTGACTTTTGGACTTTCTCTGAGTATTACTTGTAACATTAAGTCAGATAATTTAATAACTTTATCTTTATTTATTAATTATATTAGAGATCGAAGGTTTTCGCGGAGAATTTATTATAAATACAATTCTCGGGTTAAAAGAAGGGTCATCAAACTTCCCTTCACAACGTTCCGACCGCAAGCTCCGCCATCGTCGATGCTAGACGTTTTCAAAACATACTTTGATCCGGGTCGATACCCGAGAATTCTATTAATTAATTATATTTTGTGAATTATTTACAAATTTCACTTAACTTTATTTTTGTTATTTTTACTTTATGAATTAAAATACATCCAAACGAATTATACATTAACTGATTGAAGCCACATAGTATTGGCATCCCGACAATCTTAATCCGCAATGGCCTTTACTGTCACTTCAGTTCCATCTTACTCCAGTCCAAGAACATTATTGTGCTTACAGACTCTGAAACAGTGTACTAAAGCGCGATACTTAGTAGTTTATTAATTACAACAAAGTTTTCTGATTTCAAAACTAACAAATAAAAAGACGCACAAAAAGTCAGCATATAAATAAATAGTGATAAATTTATTAGTTGACTTTTTGGCCGTCTTTTTATTGATTTACATTTCATTAATTGTGATGTAAAATTAGCGAAGTATATGAAAGTTGCGCAGAGAGGGGCTGTAAGCCTCTGGAATTGCTTCGGGTCACGTACAAATATGACCTGCGTTATTTTCGCAAATAGCAGGCGTGGGAAAGAAAGACCCACGGAAACAACAACATTTAAAATACCACGCGGTTTCTCTCGACCATTGGGGTTTCGTGGTTAAAGATAAATCGATTGTAAAAGATCGATTTTGAGGTTTTGGGCACAGCAGTGAGGCTGTGTAGTCAGGCATTCGGCTCTGAGATTCTAGAGCAAACGGACGGGAACTGAGGTATATGCAGAAGGAGGGAGACTTGTGACGAAGAAGAAGACGCCATATAGAGAAGCTGGCGAACAATCGACGCCACCCTGTAACGAGGTACGCTGCCAATTTTCAAATACATGACGTTTAGGAGGGTACCGCCCACGGCATTGAACCTGAGATGATCTAGATCTTATTGCTTCGCCGAACATTAAATTCCTTTGTAAATATTTCCCTCATTAATGTTTTCCCTCTTAAATTTTCGTGCGTAAATAAATTTCCCAATATTTCTTAATTACCATTTTAATTTAATTCCCCACCCCTCCTACTGTACGATCAGCTCTCAGGGATTATACTCGTATCCACTTATGATTTATACCCGTAGGAGAGTTTGACCACTGAAGAGAGCTTCTACTAACGAAAAGTTTGTTGTAAATTTTATTATCTCCTTCACTCCTAGTTTTGACACAGAAAACATGTCTTCCAGTTATTTCATTCTAAACACTATAATTTTAAAATAAGAATCAACTCAAACAATGGTTCAATAACGCATGCTATAATTTTTTTCCTGAGTTCAAATGCGTTCTGTTATTGCCGCAGGACACTCGCTCTATTGCGTCGGCAAGAGTTTGAGTGCCAATTGTTTTAATCCACTTGTAACACTCGTGTTGTGTGTATTTCCCGTAGAGGTCAGCCGAACAAACAACAAATTGTCGGGATTGCAGTGGCGGGTTTTAGCGCCCGTAGCTGTTATGAGATGTTCTCCGCGTTGCCATGGGAACGTGCTGGCACGCCGACCGTAATGTACTTATTCACAAACAAGTGCGGCCGATTTTAGGGCTCTTGCATCTGTGCCATTGACGAACGAAATTGGATTGTTGGAAGCATCCATTACGCGAAGTGCGTGCCATCGGACACTCGCGGGCAGCCTGATGCACCGAGTGCGAGTGAGTTCAACGTCGTGGAAAGGGATTATTTTATTTTTATAATATGAGAATTGTGATCGTTCCAATTATATTTAATCACAATAATTTTTGGTTATTAATTATTTCAATATAAGAGAAAGAATATTCAACACTTTAATCATACTGATATCAATTAGAGAGTGTTGTTAGGCCGTCGTTGATCGAGGAGTGCGTAGCTTTCCCACCGGACTAGGCAATCCTAATTCATGCCTCATTACCTACCCAAATAGGACTTCTATCGATAAAACCAGGTTTTCTATTATTTTTATTTTTTTGTATCCCACTTCTACACACCATTAAACGAAAAATGATGTCCAACAGTCTAAGATTTAATACAAAATATAATAAAAATGAAGTAACATATTCGAACAAAAATTATATTATGTTAATAATCTAAACAATAATTGAAATATGGAATATTTGCAATTAAACAATTTTACAAGTAACATATATATATACGTTGTTGTAGTTGTATTCAGTCCTTTGACTGGTGTGATGAAACACTCCATGTAAACCTATTCTTTTGCTAACCTTTTCTTTAACATAACACCCAATATTCTCCCTAATCTGCTTAGCGTATTCCATCTTTGTCCTCCCCTTCTATTATAACTCCACACACTTCCCTCTAATGCTAATTTTACAAGACCCTCATCTCTCAAAACATGGACAATTAGTCTATCCCTACTTTTGGTCAAAGTCCACACTCCCCTTATTCTGCTTAGAACATGCTTGTTAGTAACTCTATTCACCCATGTGATTTTCAGCATTCTTCTATAGCACCACATTTCAGAAGCATCTTTTCTTTTCTTTTTTGCGATAGCTTTTTTGCCTGTATCATCCTACTCTTTATGGCTACTATTCTTTCACCATCCCTGGGTATTACGCTGCCCAAGTAATATAATTCCTTAACTTCCTTCAAAATATCCCTTCCCTCATTTGTTACTACAATTTTTCCCATACTGTGGTTTTCCTTTTATTAATCCTCGTGTTACACGCTACCTTCAGGACCACCTTCATATCATTTATTACGGTTTCAAAATATTCATTTGATACCACAATGTCATCAACAAACCTTAGGGTTTTATTTCTTCCCTTTGCAATATGATTCCTTATCCATATTACTTTTTAATTTTCTCCATCACCTGTTTTATATATAAACCAAACAGCATGTGCGACAGAATGCATCCTTGTCTTACTCCTTTCTTGATTGCTGCTTTCTTTTTTTGCCCTTCAATTCTGTAAAGGATTTGGATAACACTTCATTCTGTAAATTTACCTGTCCTCATCAAAATTATTATTAGTGTGTTTCAGTTGACAATATTGAGACTTTTTCATAATCTAGAAATGCCATGAACGTAGGCCCTGTTTTTCTTATCCTGTTTTCGAAAATTAGGTGCAGAGCCAATATTGCTTCTCTTGTTTCTATATTACTCCTAAAACCAAACTGATCTTCTCCTAACTCGTATTCTATTTGACGTTACATCCTCCTATATATTATTTTCGTTAGTATTTTGCAATGTATACATATATATTTGTTAAGAATATCCACCAAAAATAACGGATATATTCAGTAGATTGTATAATGTTTCGTATCATTTTTCTTATAATGATGATAAATATTGAAGATTTTAAGATAGAATGGCAAATCAAATAAATTGAAACTTGATCGACATTACTTCTCTAGTTTATTGTTCTCCTCCTTCGCACTCTCCACTTTCTCTCTTGTATTTTACCTTCTCAGCTCTCTATTACCAACTTGAACTAATAACTCTCTTACCTTGCCATTTATAGACGTTAAAAGTAAAACACAGGTATGACAGCGAGTACTGGTCTTTTAGCGACTGTAATTGGTTCATAAAACCTTCTGGTCACCATTAAAACGTCTTTTTCTCACGTTTTTATCATACGCAACATCAGCTTAAATAAATGCTTCTTGAAACAGTCACTCTTCTTGTAAAATTTATCACAAATAACGCTAAATTTCAATTTAATAAAAAATTTAATACAGTCGTAGAAATAAAACAAATGGAAATTGTCTATCGTTTTTTGAATTTTTTTTGTAAAACGCAAATTTTCTTTCTAATTTTGGTCACATTGACATCGTTGAATATACATGGTTTGCACAAAACTATTTTCAGAGTTTTCCTATAAGAATTAATGGCGACGCACCCGGTAATATCCTAATGTTATTTTCCCTCCAACAATCCGCTGTATTTTTAATTTTCAGCGCGTCCAGTCGGTGCATTCAGCTGAAGTAAATATTTTTTCTGTACGATAGCCTACTTTAATAAGTAACGAAATTACTACGAGGTATTGATGCTTGCTGAAAGTCAGATGAGTGGATAGAGTAACTAACGAGGAAGGTCTAAAGATCGAAGGTTTTCCCTGTGTATATTCTGAATAAACAATTCTTGGGTTTCCACCCGGGGTTAAATGGAGTTTAAGCCACGACGTTTCGATGGCGCACTCTGCCATCGTTCTCAAGTGAAATTTAAGTCGTAATTTTAAATGAGAGAGACCGAGAGAGAGAGAGAGAAAGATAGATACTGCATACTACAGAAAAAACGAATTCCCATGAAATTTTAATACATCTTTCATGTATAGAAGAATGATGAAAATCAGATGGGTAGAGTAACTAACCAGGACGTCCTAATCAGAATAAGGGAAGAGAGAACGATATGGAGGACTTTGACATAAAGAAGGGATAGATAAATAGGCCACGTTTTGAGACATGAGGGTCTTGCAAAATCAGCATTAGAGGGAAATGTGTGCGGTGAGAAAAGAAGAAGGAGATCAAGGATGGACTACACTCAACAGATAAGGGAGGATGTGGGATATGTTAGTTACATGGAAATGAAAATGTTTTGCATCAGAATAAGTTAGCATGGAGGGTTGCATCAGACCAGTGTAAGGACTGATTAATTCAACAACAATATCAAAGTTACGCTATTATTTTCGGCACCTTAGATTTTACAGCAATTTACTTGTCTTTGCAACAATAACGAATAAGCTTAGTGTCGTGTCATGGGAGTCGTTATGGCTTCTGACGAAAGTGCAGCTGCATGGACAATAATAATTGAAAAAGTCGCATGAATTAGATTCGACGGTAAAGAGAATATTTTCAAGGTCATATCGGCTCCCATCAGAAAAGAACTATAATGGCCTTCTTGCATTATTATTGGCATCTGTCTTCACCAATCGGTTACATGATTATGCGGAAGATTATAATAATTTTAGTCGTTAAGGAAAAATTTAATTCTAGAAGTAGGTAAATTTGTTTAATTTACAAACAGGTTACTGAAATTATCTCTTCCAATAAAACAGAATTAATTTAGGCTCCGGGAAGTATATCATCATCCTTTCAATTTTAGTTTTATTCAACCGCGTGAGTGACTTTAGAAAATTTAAAAAAAGACGTTGTTTAGTAATATGAAATTGATAATTACTTGAATAGCAATTACTTCACCTAGATCATTTCTTTGTGTTAAAACTGTTCTTAAAGTGTATAATATCCTTCCCTAATTGAGCAGTTTACCTGCATTAGTATAAGACAAAAACATGTAAAAATAGAGAATAAAGATGCCAAGAAAGCATTAACGATAGTTACGATAAACCGAAATTTATTTTTTGTAGTGTATGAATATTTCTTTACCTACCACTATGCGATTAACGGTTTCCTTCATCCTTGCATCTGCCTAAGGAATCTAGATTTAATACGGGCATAATTAATGAACTATTATTTGTTAATTCAAATTCTTTGCTTTTTTCTATTAAAGCGATATATTGCACAATCCTCGTACAGGATTATTAAAACGAGATAAATAAATTTTCAAAGTTTCATTTGTCATTTACTCTTAGGGTGTACAATTAAGTTTAAAATTATTTTTTTGGAAATTAATGTATATATTTATTAGAAGCAATCAAGATGACTTGAAATTATCATTTGACAATATTTCAAAATTTAAATATAATTAATATAAGATTCTTTTACGACTGATCGAGTCAAATATGTCAAAATATGAGATAATAAACTAAAATTAGAAAATAATAACTTAAGTATTAGTACGTTGAATCGTTCTAATAGACTACCTCTTAAGGTACAAAGATTAAAATATTACAAGTCGAGAATAATTTATTTCTTGAAATTTGAAAACTTGATTAAAATATTCACCCGAAGAAATTTAAAAAAAGGAAGGATTACCTCCTGCCAATTTTTCTTTTTATTTATATGTTCCAATGTCACGAGTGATTAAAATGAATAACTAATCTGAATATTATTGATTTAGACAACCTTATAGTCCGGAAGCTACAGTTTGTATATCTGTATTTAAAATAAATTGGATTGGAACTGTAAAAGATATCTTTTTATAGGGGAAGTCGGGGAGGATCAGGACACCTATTTTTTAACATTTTTTTGTAAAATTAAGGAAAAAGAAGAAAAACATTAGTTTATTATATTTACTTAATCTAATATCAATATAACTTGAAACAAGGAATTTTGATGAATTTTTAAAAAGCAACTTACAAAAATTCCTGTTCTGCTTCACCCCTGGGACAGAACGGGATACAATGTTTAGTATGTAAAATTAGTGCAATAAAATTAAATTAAATTTGAAAAACATCTTAACATCTTTTTTTTCTTCTTATACTTATTTAGCGTACGGTTGATAGCTTAATCTAAAAGAGTTTTTTTTTCAATTCCACAGTCTTTGCTAACAATTTCGCCATTTTCCGTTCTTTTCCTTTCTTAATCTATTTTTTTTGGTACAGCATTCTGTAAACCACTGACATAAAGTGAGGTTTTTCTTTATCTTCTTGAGGAACACACAATATTTTCCTTACACAGTAATATCGCGTTCACCCAGTTTCAGTTTAAGATTTTTCATGGAGCCTTAATACATGATGATTTAGACCTTATATGTAATTTATATACAGCTGAAGACGACTAGTTTATTCAAATATAACATAAAAGAGTTAAAAAGTGAGGAGGTTTGTAGTTAACCTTCTGTCGAATTTCTGCAAAAAATTTAAATTCACAGATGTAAGACGCCAAAAAAAGAGTTCATTTACAAGGTGCAGTCAGAACTTGGACTTCTTTCTTGACCATTTACTATGTTTTACCCTTATTAGCTAATCTGCAGCACTATTCTGTAAAAATACATAGGGTATCCCGTTCTGCCCGCTATCCCATTCCGCCACGATTTCCCCTATATGTTAAAATATTTCAGGTTTTTCCTCGTCTTTACCTAGTGGTCAACATGAAACGGGAATAATTCTTAACACATAAATTAGATTCTTAATTAAATAAAATTTTTCAAATGAACAGGCAATTAATAATGCTATAAAACACATAACGCTTTGTTTCTACAATTAATCGTGGTTTCGTCAGATGTAATAAATATTAAAATTGCGGTTGACAAGCGAAACTCTTTAACAGCTAACATTTAGTTTAATTAAATTTTTGACGTACATGCTATTAAATGAATAAATTACTTTCATGTTGTAAAAGACATAATTCGTAACTCGATATCTTGCGTTGTTACGTTGATCGGACAGTTTTTGGTTTACTAATTGACGTCATAATAGGTATTATGCGTGATAAAGACCCTAAGGTCATTTACAGGCATATTTTCTTTACCGAAGAATAAATGTTCAACATAAAAATGTAGCTAGTTTTAATGACGTAATTACACAGTAAGTGAGCGTCTACGGTAAAATATTTACGAACGGTAGGAAAAATTGGTTGATTAAACCTTGCTACCTGCCAATGTTGTTTCTCAACCGTCGAAACCGGAATTATTCTTAGGAAATTGAGGAACGATGAATTCAACGGATTATTGTATTGTCTTTTAGACGCGACTCAAGTCTTGCATAGTGTTTACGTAAACACCTCCGGTGCTTCTGAGTCTGAATTGAAAGCTACACCAATATTTGAACAGCAAATAGAACCGTTACACTGCAAACTGCTACTCCAGTCGAGTGTTTCGTTTTGTAATTTGTAATTATGATTCACGCAGCGTAAGAAAATATTTGGCACGCACCAATGAAACCTCTCTAAATGGAAATCTTGTCTGCAATTCACAGAATGTAAGTATATACTCCAGAATCAGTCAAGGACAGGATTACTTCAACTTTATTTCAGTACGAAAAGTCTGAGGTCCAACACAGACCTCACATATGATTTATTTTAAAATTCAATTAACGACCTAATTTTCTAACAAATGCAACACAATAAACACTTAAATAAAAATAAATACCAGTTAAATTATATTACAATGTTGTAATGAACAAATAATGTTTCTTAAATATTTCATAAACAGAGAAAAATCTTTCCAGGGAGTAAACGGCAAATATCAGGAACATTTCATTCTAAATAAGTAATTAAATTTACGCAAAAAGTAAGAATCACGTCAGCTTAATAATTAATTCGGTTGAGAGGGTTAAACAAGGGACAAACATTATTTCTACCTCGTAGTAGATAATATTTTCCTTGGAGGAAATATACTTTTACTTTATACGTCTGGCTTTTACGCCATTTTTGGGGGATAAATTATTTAGAGTGGATATTGTTTGCTTCGGAGTTTTGGGACCTTTGCGTTAATGCAAACCGTGTAAATATTTGAAGAGATTCTTACGTACCTCTTTCTCTATACATTAACATCCATCGGCGACAGCAATTTTTTGTCTACCACTTCTTTAAAAAAAATCCTTTCATGTGACGAAACGCAATTTAGTTTCTAAAACCAGTTTTAAGTGACGTTAATTAACTGTTGGCGTCGAAAATTTTGAAACTATTTTTGTATTACAAATATTTTTGGGTTTATTACGTTTTTCAGTAACAGTAAGTTAGCTAAAGAAACTGATTTTCACCTAACACTAATAAAATTCATAACTGTTAGAAGTGGCTCCTGAAATAGCTTATTATCTGATATTGGTGTTTTAGTCCCGTTTTAGTTACGTCAAATTATCTTCATTATTTAATCCAGCTTCAGATTTTAACTAATTTTTAATTCCAGGAGATTCTTAACAACTTATTTGTTTTATTATATTTATGAAGGGTTTGATCAAACAAATTTTACTTTTTGGAGTTTTAGGGTCATTTCTTCCGTCAATAATCGGTCGCAATAACAGGCTTTCGTTGTGCACTTAAATCCATCCTTTTATTGCGGAACCGCAGAAATATGAATCAAAGTACATTTTTAATATGAATGAGAGAAATTGCGTACAACTTTTAAGCACCACGTAAACTAATGTTTGAATAGATTTTAAATGTAGTATTGGGACATTATAAATATATGTAAATCTGTTGTAGGGGGGAGAAAAAGCCTTGAACTATCTGATAAATAGTTTAGATTTATATTGATGTTTAAAATGTGGTGTACTAAGGTTGACAGTATGCTGGGGTAATTGCTGATGGAGGAGAAATATTTGGTCTGTAAGGTGGGCGAGTAAAGGTTAGTTAAGTTTCGCAATGTAGCACATAGTGAATTTTGAAAAATGAGAAAACTAATTAAGTTCGTGTATTTTAATGACTTCAATTGTATGAAGTAGCAGATAAGCTTTCTCTCCTGAAAAAAATGTGTTTATTATAGAAAATTGAATTTTGTTACACTTGCAGAAGATGCAAGAGCAGAAAGCTACGAAAAATTTATTTTAATGAATTGCACAGAAGATAGTATAGTTTTACATATACGAAAAATTCATAAAGGTATTAAAAATTGGCCAAATTGTTTATTTTAATACTTTATATTGTTTGTGAATTAACTTCAATTAATAAATGTGTTTTAATATGATTCATTTGAAAAGAACTAAGATAAAATATTATTTTTGTTGTAGCACTTAGTCTTGAGACTGGTCTGATGCAACCCTCATTCTACGCAAACCTTTTCATTTTCACATAACTACCACATATCTCTAATTGCTTAGCTAATTCCATATTTAACCATCCTCTTCGGTTCTTACCCCACACACTTCCCTCTAATGCTAATTTTACATTCTTCAATAGCACCACATTTTCTTTTCCTTTCCAAAAATCCTATATAACGCCACACTCCTTACGAATATTTTAAATAATTTTTTCCTAATATTCATTATTACATTAGCCGTAAGTAAATTCCTCTTTTTTTGCAAAAGACTTAATGCTTACTATACGTCTATCATCTTTAGTTATTGTGCTTCTCAAGTAGAATAATTCCTTCAAAATATCCCAATCTAACACCCTTTGTTAATCCACTATTTCTTATGCCACACTCCACATAGGTTTTCCCTCTATTAATCTCAATTACTCTTTCTCCAGGACCACGTTCATGCCATTTATTACGGTTTACAAATCTTATTTTGACTCCCCTATTATGTTTTCCAAGTCTTTTTATGATTCTACTAATACTATAATATCATCGGCAAACCTTAGTGTTTCTATTTCTTTTCCTTGCAGTATGATTAATTTTCCATATTCCGTTTTAACTTTCTTCATCAAGTTAAGGAGCATGGGTGACAGACTGTATCCTTGTCGTACTCTTTTCTTGAGTTCTGCTTTCATTTCTTGCCCTGCAATTCTAATTACTGCTGACTGTCAGATGTAGAGGTTATGGATAATTGTTCTTTCTCGATATTGTAATCCTGTCATCTTCCAAATCCTTAATAGTTTGCTCAATTTTAAATAATTACAAAGTGAATATTGCTTCTCTTATCCCTATATTTTTCCTAAAACCAATTTTATCTTCTCCTAACTCGTATTCTATTTGACGTACCATCCTACTATGTAATATTTTCGTTTATATTTTTTATGTATGAGAAACGAAACTAAATGCCCAGTGCTGTTCGCACCAGTCTGCTTCGGTGTAGGGATAATTATGGTTTTCCTTCTATTATTTTCGTAGATTTCGCAAGTTTATTATCAAGTAATAATACTGTAGAAATCACAATCGCATCACGTAATGCCTAAATAGTATTATTTCATACAGCTTTATGGACGAGTAATATCCTTCACCGTTATCCCACTACGGTCAACCGTTCCGGTAAACCATTATGAATTAAAGTTTTTGCCACGAAGAGCTTTCTTGTAGATAAGGCACAGAAATCTAGTTTTAGCAAAACTAATCCTGAACTAACTTATTGAGTGCAAGTATGCACTTGTTTAGTGCGGACGTTTACTTTTTTCCTTTGCACTGACACACTGCGCGGAAACAGTTAGAAATAATGCTACGCAAAGCAGAAGTTCCCAGGGAACCAGTCTGGTGGCCTCTGGTCTTGGGAACACGGATCTTCGTGAAGACACTGTCTTTAGTGATGTTCTTCCACCCGTGGCTCCTGTCCAAAAGATCGAAATAAATTTACTGAAAGCCAAGCACTGGGACAACTCGGTATATTAATTTTTGATTATACATGTTCTGCGACTTCGTAACAATTATAAATATAGATTTTTTAAAAAATGAATCGTCTCTGTTTCAGTTACTTTTAATTTAATATAAAAAATTATAATACAAGGTTTACTCCACCTTACCATAAAAGAATGATCTAAAATGTTTATTAATGCTTCTAAATCACTAATTATGAATATAGTAACCTTAAACTTCTGCATTCGAACTTAATCGGTTGGTACGTCTGAAATGAGAGTCTTCTAATGAACCGTAAACCTGGCACTTTGTCACACAAAGGCCGCTGAATACGGATATTAGTGATTTTTGTATCTAGAGAAATTGTAAATAAGGCATTATGAATTATTGTCGATTCCAACATGATGTTTGTTGTTGAAACACGGCCCAAAAAAATCGTAAGAAATTGAGAAAATTCCTAAAACTTGGAAGTGGCTGTCTTAAAACAACGGGATACAAAACAAATAATTTAAAGACGAGAATCAATTGACGAAAACAAATCGCTGAGCAGCATTAATGATTTTTTTCTCATTAAATAGGATTTCTCGGGGCTTTGGGTTTTAAATAACGGAAATACGTTACTATCTTCAGGTTAAAATATATCTATCAGAATAGTAGCAGTAGTAAAGAACCACCCAATTACGTTCACTATTAGCACTATTTTTTACTGATTGAAAATTACAGTCACAGAAAAATGATGCGTTTCCGATGGAGGGCCCCTTTCAAAGCTGAATAATTGAATACCTCTCAATATTGTTCGCTCGAAGAGCATTTTATCTCGGTTCGATGAGCAGCAATACAATTTTTAATGTTTGCTTTCGTAATAATTTACGTGATGAATTGCCCTATGAGATACTCAGACATCGATTGAGTAAAGAGACAGCTGAAACATTCCCGTATACAGCAGCTTGGGAAGTCACCGAAGGGAATACTTGACTTTGTCTTAATTAATAGTTGAAGGAACTGAGAAGAGTTGGCGAACCAAATAGTGAAAACAGCGACTGCTGATTGGTAAGATTGGAGTCGGAAGGATCTATAATACATGAAACGCTTTTGTTTTTCATTTTTAAAATTATTACATGAACCACTTGGGGTTGTAAGGGGTATGACAAATTGCGACGGGAAGGCAGCGTGGTTAAGGAGAGGTCCCGATATTCTGACAATATTGAGTGTAGTTTGGGGAATACCGTAGCAGGTCAATTTTGTGTCCTGAATTTCTAAGATCAACGCTTGAAGGAAAACGCTTCTAAGAAACAATAGTGACTGTAAGATGCCCAAGAGCTACGGCTGTAACGGACCTATAGTTGCACATTTTTTCAGAACCCAACTAAAGTAAGGATAAGGTTTGGTTGCTGCGTAGAGCGGAAGACGCACGTGGTGAGTTTGCAGAATGATAGAAGTCGGACGCGTCACTTTGGTCCAAGGAAATACCAATCCTGAAATTCTACATGGCATGGTTAGATGCGCAGTAGGGACGGAGGAAGGGGAGTATTGTCTTTTGAGGAGGAACTTCCCCTTCCAGCGGACTGGAGAACGCTACTATCATTGCTAAAACATTAATTGCATTCATACTAACAGTATATGGAGACGGCGACAACGTCCTTTTTACACACCCGATACTTATCATCTGATGAGTATAGTGACGTGAAAGATATCCTGAACCGGTAGCAATATATTTTCTAGCGCCAATGTTTTCAGAATTCATTTTACATTACCAAGTTGTGTTTACAAGGCCGAGAGTTAAAGTGACTCCTATTTACCCCAACTACTATATGGACGGAGTTTTCCAGTACGCATCGTGTTGATACACGACTAGATAAATCTACAGAACTGTACCAACTGGCTTTTCCCAATTGGAAGGGGTTCGAATCGGTGGGCAGCTGTCCCGACGGGATGAAGCTCTTTTCTCTTATTAATGCCCAGGAACCAGTTTCTGATATATTCATAAAAATTATAGTTTAATGAGGGACCGTCCTATTTATGGGCGCTCTCCAATTAATGAGAATTTTTGGCAAAATATCTGCATTAAATTATGTAACTTTTGTAGGAAATCTTAAAATAATGTTATTTTATGCCAGTAAAATTGAAAGTAGTACTCAGTTATTGAGGATCTCCTTTTTCTTGCATCCTTTAGTTAATGAACCCTGAAAGTCTCACGCTCCGCTCAAGTACTCACGTGTTTCGCAACAAATTCATTCTTCTCCCTATTTGATTTGGGATAGAGCAGATCGCGCGCATTTTTCAAAACTTCATACACGACTGTCGCAGTTACTAATAACTAAATTAATTCTATACACGCAGTGGTGCCCGGACAGGCATCAGTCAGAAAATGATCCGAGGGACCAGATAACTGTGACGAACCCAAATAGTTAGTACTTGTGGCCTAAAAATAATATTGTTTCAAAATACATTGAAATAAGACGTAGGTCTACTTTTAGGTTTACAGGAAAAGTAAATGCTGACTCTCATACAATTCAAGCGACATTGTTTGAGAAGAGAGGCCAAAGAAAATCTACCGGGCAGAAAAGTAAAGAACATTGAACTAATTTTCGTCGTGACAATTCATGTTAAGTTGCATACTTTTTCTCTTTGTAGACTATGTTCCACCATAAGATTGAAAAGCAGTTTTTTTAGTGGACTGACGAAGATTAGAAAATACGGAGCACGCAATTGATGAATTAAGGACGTGGGTGAAATTCATTCCAACAGAGCGGCACTTGGGAACGATGAACACTTTATTGTACAGACAGTTTACGAAAGCCTGTATACAATGGAACTAAGTTGGAGTATAAGTAATTACGACCAATGAAACGTGGAAAAATACAATGCAGTTGTAATTTTTGGCAAAAAATTAACTATAAATTATACCCCGGTTTCAACTCGGACAATATCGATGAGAATATCAGAAATATTTTTTGTCTCAAGTACCAGCTGTTAAATTGTTATCCATCTATCGGTCGTTAATTTCGTTAACGCAAAGTAAAATCATTTCATAAAAATGTTTGAATTAAATGAAAACTTTATAACAGGCTAGCGGAAGTTATCTCCTTCTTCTTTGGCTCTGCAGCCCATCCAGGACCTTGGCCTACCGGGTCTAATCTGAATGTATAATCAATTTAAACTTTACTCCAAAGCCAGTAAAAATAATTCTGCTTCAAGGCCCATGGTCGCGAATTTATCAATCCATCTCTAACCAATTAGAGTCAATTTCCTTGTAAGTGCGCCCATCCAGCGACGTGTGGATAAACTATATATACTTATCGCTTCACTAATTCCTCTTGTTTCTGTTTTTCGTTCATAATATCAATTTATGAGATCTGCTGTGGGCTTCAAAATAAATCCGGATTCAAATTGAGTGTAGTGCTGTTTTTTTAAATTGAGTGATAATTGTAAATTTTAATGTATCTTACAAACATTTCCATTTCACCTGATCTTTTCACTTCATCGTTTACTAGTATATTTAATTTCTTATTCATGTATATTTTTGATTCCTAATATGCGTAGTTTGACTGTAGGAGGATCGATACGCTGACCACTTGTCACTCCATATTCGAAATGTGTCATACAAGTTGACAATCCAAAGTTGACCCGGTAGGCCCAGGCCTTCAATGGGCTGTAGATCCATTGAAGAAGAAGAATATGCGTGTTTATAGTTTGCTTATTTTGTATTCGTTTATGTATGCACATATAATTTATTTTTTATTTGTCCTATTGCGCCATGAAGCACATAATCACATTAATCTTTTATAATAGTTATGTTGTAAGAGATAGTTTCAATAATGATTGAGATAACTCATATTTCTGCAGCATTAGTGAAAGGTTAAATGAAATGGAACTTCGTTTCAAAATATAAGTAAAATTGTTTTAAAAATAATGGTCTCAGTTAAGCTTGTATTAAAAATTAGATCATATTCTTTTTTCACATAAAATCAAAACCGTACATTTACAGAATTTAAATGCAATTAACTTATCCTTTATCTTGATGCATACCTAAAATTTGATAATTTGTAAAGTGACAAGATCATCATTTTCCTCTTAAGTGAACTAGTATCAGTTCACTGTAAAATTAAGAAGTAGCTAATGAATAAGCTGTATTTAGTGATAAATTCTATATCACGCAACCGTTTCTGTAATCTTCGTTATTTTCATCAGGTGGAGGAAAACCTAAAGAAAAAAGGCGAAGAATTTTATGTTAGAGTAGATAACTGGAGATTTTTATGACGAAAACATATTTACGTTTTAACTAACCCAAGCATTCTTTGGGACGTAATAGAGCGAGCAGATTTCAGGCTACTGGGTGCAAGTTCGTGTCATGGAAAAAGAAAAAAAGAAAATATTTATATCAAAGTAAAAGAACAAAGAACCAGTCAAATGACTTGACACCAAACAAACAGCATTGAGAATAGTAAAATTTTATTCGCCTACTTTTGACGAGATACTTGCAACGATTGGACGTGATGTAACATTATGTACTAGAAGACAACTGTCTAGTACAATTTATGATAGGAAAGAAAGTTAGGGAAATAATTAAAAGGCCATTGAGTTGATTCAATTTTGAAGCGTGAATAATTTCATAGTCACTTAAATATCTTCAATAAATAAATACAGAACTGTCACAGGTAAGATGAAATCGAACTTATCCTACAAAGAATTTAAACTGTTGTTTAAGAAATAACGGTGGAAAATATCAATTTATTTGAGTCTCCTGTTAGTTTTGTACCTTACAATTTACACGTACTGACATGCATCAATGTAATACAGTACAAGTATACTCCAAATTGGTGCGGGTGGATTGAAGGGAGCTGCAGCAGCTGGAGGGTTGAGGTCTTTGTTCGACGACAAATTTATGTACCTGAAAACCGTAGGGCTACTCGTTGTCTGTCACGCATTCCAGGGAGTGAATGAGGAAGGGTTCGTATGGACCAAAAGCTTTCTTTTGTGTGTCCCTTGGGAGACACCGACACCCATTCAGCTGTGAGAAATCAGTAGCCAAGAAATATATAAATACTCGGAGGGTTACTCTCCATGCTCTATAAACCATCAGACGCTATTATTGAGCAACTGATGCATAGCCAAGATATAAGCCATAGCAAGGAAACGTAATGCAAATGTCTGATTATGCTTCACATCACGACCCCGAGTTTCTAAATAAATGTTAAATTTTATTATTTCTTTTTAAATGGATATATATATTTGCCCGACGAAAGAAATGATGAATAAATAATTTAAAAGATAATATTACATTTTGGTGTCCAATTTTTTTTCTTTCTTTCTCCATGGCTCTACAGCCCATTGAGGGCCTGGGCCTACCGAGTCGACTGCGGACTGTCATCTTGCATCACACATTCCGAATTTGGAGTGACACGTGGTCAGCGCATCGATCCTCCATTTGGTGTCCAATAGTTGGATTAAATAAAATAAAATATTACAGTACTCCTCTCCCTTCTGTCAGGTTAGATTCTCTAAAATTGTTTATTTCCATTTCTAGTTTTGAGTATTTATTTTCTTAGTAACGTTATTTCTCATTAGTGAAATTTATTGGTAAAGTAATTAAAGCGGAGTTTAGGCTCTTTTCTGACTAAATTTAAATTTATGTAAGTTTGGTTACACCAGAGTAACCATTGGATCAGTCGACCAACTGCCTCCTGAAACTGGTGAAGACACGGAGAAGGGAATGCTGCGACCCCACAGCAAACTCGTCTCCCGTCATTCGGAAGGGTAAGGGAATAGTACCCAACGCCCGACCTACCTGATGCAGGTTTTCTTGGTTTTTTCCTGCATCTCTTTAGGTGAAACACCGGGTAGGATCTTTAAACCATAGCCCGGGGGCCCTAGTTAACCCTTGGCTACCTTGGTCTACCTTCCTCATCCCCCCCTTTTAATTCCCTTCCTATGCTATTAAAGGGGAGTTGCTTGTTTCAGGATTACACTCATGTAGCCTGTTAACCCATAAAAAAATTTCTAACTAAATTTAAATTTATGTAAGTTTGGTTACACCAGAGTAACTTATTCACTTTCTAAACTTTTAAGTTTTGTGACTGACACGGAGCCTGAACTCAGTTACTGGAAAAATGCCGGAAAGTTAATGTATTATACCTTCCCATTTGAAGCTATTGGTAAATAAATTTTAAAACTTGGAACACCTTTTAACTAGCAATTCTTGAATTTACTACGCCTGTCAATTCATACAACTAAAGGAATAAATTACTTTAGGACAGGGGGGAGGGTATGAAGAAGGCTGCACTTTCCCACAGTACATTGTTAACGACGGTTAAACTCATCTTTTACGTGTACTCCTTCATTCTGACACGTGAGAAATTGCACTCCTAAATGAGCCGGATGCAATTATGTATGAAATGGACCCTATTACAGGGGACAATGTGAAGAGTTGAATTTGGGAGACGTTGAAAGCAGAGCGATCATTAGTAGATTTGGTTGTGACACGCTGGGGGGCAGACGTGTAACGGTAGCAAATTGTAGCAAAAAGGCGCGCTCTGCGCTCCGTTAGATTCTCTTCCGCCTAGGCCATACGCCACAAGAAACTGCACGAATAATACTATACATTCACTCGTCAACGAAAAATTCAACAAACAAATGTAGGTACAAAAAATCGCTGTAGAGCACTCAATTTCGTCGGGTTAAAGGTTTTATTTTGTCTATTAGCTATGCAAAAAAAGGATTCGGTAATATTGGTTATTTAATAAATAGAATTAACAATTCATTCATTGCAAACCAGTAGAAATGTTGAAAATTTAAAGTTTTATTCGGTAAGTTTGCTTATCCACCAAAGTCACTAGAATACGGTAATGCGGAAAAGTAGCTTTCAAATGCCCCTTTATTTTCAGGCAATCGGCCCTATCATGTTAAACTACTGCGTATCTTCACAATATTCCATAAAAAACCTAATTTTAACCATCGATTAATTCTCAAATCAGTCCATAAAAGCTGCTGAGATTAAATTTAATAATTCTTTAATGGTAGCATTCTGTTTTATATGCGTAAATATTACTAAATTTAATTTCCCAATACAAGGAATTTATTCATACGAGTTATTGTAGAACTCTGTACTCAAAACATGATTAAATTAATATATATTGGCGTCACGTGACTGCTTACGGCGGTAAAATTTAAGGACGTTAAAATCACCTGAACAAGAGCATACAAAAAATTTGAAACGTCTTCGCATATATTAATTCCTCCGTTATACACACTTTACAACTGGATCCCACGTTGTTTTTTAAAGAAAACATATAAATCAGCAGACGTTCATTACTTTCCTTAAAATCTGGCCAAATTTGAGCATTGATTGAAGAATTTTGTGAATGCTGCCCGTCACATTACTACCGACGAAGGAACCTTTTCTATCTTAAAAATACACAAAATCGTCTTAATTGGATACGAATGCCGACTACTGAACATAAAATGAGTAATTAACTGACCCTTGATGAAGTTATTCGTGATTATTCAGGAAGTAAGCTAGGAAACATGTTTTGTTTGTTATTTATAACTTATTTTGTTTATTGTTTTAAGTATATATACTTAAATAATGTGTAAAAATAGTAGGTGATAGTTTTAGTTTATACGTTCATTGTCGTTAGGTTATTAAAATGTAATTTTTTGAATTTCAGTAAAACATGTTTCTATAAATTTGTCTGTATTATTATTTCAAATTACTGTAGTTAACATGGTTCCTTAAATAATACAGGGTGTAAAAAAACTCTGCGACAAAATTTAAGAAACGGATTCATAATATTGAGGGAAGAAAACATGGGTTCGCAAAATGTATAATCACAGAGTAATCTGAAATTTTAAGAATTTTATTTCATGATGACATGCCTTGTTATCTGGAGTAAAATGCGAGACTGATGACAATTTTTATATAGGAAAACATGTTCTGAATAGAATTGATTCTGACTTAAATATTCCTCAGCACCCGTAAACGAACAACTGTCACGCCTATGTTACCGTATCCCGTCGACTTTTTTGAAGTTGAACTGACTTGTTGGAGCGCTCTGTTTACATATCAGATGAACTGTTTAAATTGACCTCCTTTTGACTGAATACAGGGAACTGCTCTTCTTCGCGTTGAGTTTCGAACTCGATAAAAATGCCTGGTGTAGTGTGTACTGTCAGACAGGCTGACACTATGTGTGTAAGAAGTATTAATAAATGTTTGGTAATATGTTTGGATATTAATAAGTATTCAGATCAACATCAGGTTTACTCGTAATATGTTTTCACGTGCAAAAAGTGGAACGAGTATCAAACATTCGCAAAAGTTTGGAATAACTTTGGACTTCCGGACTCCTATTTTCTTACGTACTGTATATGAATATATTTGATTGCGTGTGTTTTAAATATTATGATTGCAAATAATCGTGTCAAAAATTTGAATAAAGAGAGATGACCGAATACCATGGTTCCTCTTGCTTCTACGCGACGCTATTGCTGAAAGAAATTTCCCACAGGGGCAATTTAATGGGAAAACTTTGACACTCTTAAAATTAGTTACGCTGTCAGAGGAACGGTTCATAATGAGAAACGAATGGTCTTGTAGAAGACAGTACTCATGAATCAAACTTTTTCAACGAATTAAGTGATGAAACTAGCATTGGATAAGTTGAAACTGTTTGTCGAATAAAATATTTTAGATTCTGGTCTGATAAAATGAAAGGATTATTTTGGGGGTATTTATAGTCATAGTACAATATTTATATTTTATTTGGTAAGATAAAATAACAACAGGACAGCCGTTGTAGACACGTGTTTCAAGTGAGGCACAGAAACCATCCGTAAAACACATATTTTTATTTCACCTCAAGATATATTAAGGGTTTGAAGTTTGCATCATGTGGACATGAACTGAATGCAAAATATAGTGAACATGATTCGGATAAATGGTCTTTCCCTTGTTTAACATGCTATACTTGGTGACGTCTCCTCTTTAATATCACAGGATATAAGAGGGGTTAGAGAAATATATACAAGGATTAACTAGGGACTTTAAGGATACTACCCCGGATTCTCCCAAGTATGATGCAGGGAAAAGTCGAAACGAAGCAAGCATCCGTTAAGGTTGCGATCTTGGTTACTTGTCTCACGTCCTCCGGATGACTCAAGTGAGACTTGCTGTGGGGTGTAAGTAGAATTAATATTTATGTTACCCCGTTCCCAATGTTTTGAAGCACAGAAAATATGTATAAGACACAAGTGTTTTGACCAATGGGTAAGTGGAAGACAATGGGGCATGTAGTTCTCGGAGAGACATGTAAATAATACTATTTTTCTGAACATATGGGTAGTGTAAACATATCTGTATGTTATTCCGTTGTGCGTTCGTTCGTTGTTCTTCTCCTCCTCAACGGCAGGACCAAGTTTTTGGAGTAACCTGAACTGTTCTTAGCTTAAATGGATCCCGTCGGCGGCATTGTTGTCGACATCCTAAAAATTTTTTAAACTTCCGATCAAATATTTTTCTATATTTTTTGGATTTCTCACAAATAAATATATATATATATTCCCCAAAATTTCAATCTGACCGTTTGAATAATCTGTGGTATTTGACGAACGCAACAATATATGCGGAGGTTCATTGCGTCGTAGCTTGGCATTGTTCTTCAATTTCGATGTCGGATTGATGAGTTCTTATATATTCCGTGTATTGTAATTGTCTAAATTATTCACCGATTAATTCCACATTGAACAAAAGAAGTGTGCAAATGTGAAAGGTACATTGTTTGAAAGACGGTTTATACGCGTGCTCATAAATAAAACATTATTTTCGGCTTTTATTTGTTTGATTTTGATGATAGGGGCGTGAAAAAATAAATTTTCAGGAATGTGACGATCTATCTGATGGTTTAATATTGTGCTGGCAAAGGAATTACTGTGGAATTAAATAATTAACAGGGCTAATGTAAATGATTTACCGGGCAACGCCGGGCACCCAGATCGTAATAGTAGGTAATTAAACATAAAATATATATTTTCGGTTGCAGCGTTTTGGATACAGTCCAAGACAAAAATTTTCTGTATGGACCTTCGTGCTTTATCAAGATTAATTGGTCGACTACATTCAAAACCCGCACTAATTTAATTTCTCCTGATATAATTTTAATATGTGGATGAAATTTCATAATTTAATGACGTTTCTGTCTTGTTTGTACATATGGTCGTTTAATTTATCTTTACATAAAAAATTCTTAGTAAAAACATTGCTATGGGAAACTTTCCGTATGAGTAACTAGTTGAAATAAAATTTTGTGCGAATGTGAAATTAGTATTTTTTGAGTTACGATTTATACACTTGTTCATTCTGTGACATTCCCTCTAACCTCAATAAAACCTAAATAAGCATATTATCAATATTATTATAAGAAACAACTTTTATAGGTTCAAATTAATCATCAGCTTGTTAAATTGGATAAGATTCTTAAAAAGCAACTTATATCATTTTTAGTTTTATTGGCTAATTTGCATTTCGTAACATATAACACTTTACGAATTGCATATTGGAAAATTGTGACATGTTTGAGGTAATTGATTTAATAATTGTAATACGAAAAAAGTATTTGTTATTACGGAATTATACTGTATTTGATAACCAGTTGTCTGTTTTGGCAATAATTTTCTCTTTCCCTCGAAACAATTTTCTTTTTATTAGTAAGTACAATTTGATACCATATCTACAGAAACTATCCGTATCGTTGGCGTTCATTTATGACTTGACAGTCATATTTAATTTTAATAAATGTTTCGCTCCTGCTTCTACGCGGGACAGAGATGAAAACGTTTTTACTTTGACATTCGCACGCTTAGTAAACTCATATGAAAATTGGCGTGTTCCTTTAAAATAGTTTTCTAGAGCAGACGGCGTTCTAAATACATCTTGTCACATGCACACCGAGATCAATATATGTCAAAGACTCTATTAAAAATAAACGATATAAAGAGAATTAGAAAGAACGAGTGGAAAAGACGGTAACATACGACGAATGTAATGGAACAAAATTCTTTATCGAGTAAAAAAAGGGCTGAGTAAAGATTCATTATAGAATAATTAATGATTTTCAGGACACGCTATAAATCTGACAGGTAAAACGGATCTAGTATACAGTTAGTGAAAATTCTCCTGGTTTCGACTTGAGACAAAGAGATCATTTCAATTCCACAGTAGTAATTATCTTTGAGATAATGTGTTTAAATATTTCTGAGGTATCCCTTTACTATAAAAGATACTGTCAACGTTGCTTCAGATTTTCGTAAGTTCCTCCGGGTAAAAAAGATTAATTAATTTCAGAGAGGACGATGAAGAGGAAATAAGATATATGATGTAATCAAATGGCTATAAATAATGGCTCATGTAATAATAAGACGGTAATGACTGTACATTAGAGTGCCAGAAGAATTAGCCTTGAACTTTGCTGACAACGATTGTACAGAAAGAGAACGAAAAAATTGAAAAAAAAACAACAGATAATTCTGAACATCTAGTTCCTATTAAATTTAATGGATGAGTTACGTATGAAAATATAACTGAGAAGAGAAGTAAATTTCAAATAATTGAGGAAGTGCTCCAGGGGTATTTTCTTTATCAAAAACGTTCGAAACATTTCTATAAAAAACAATGTTTTTCAAAATTTTTACCTCTTGCACAGCTTCATGGAGAAATAATTACAAAAATTAGAGAGTTATCTGAAGATTTGACTGTCATCATCTTACGGCGAAGTGAATAACCAGGTTTATAGACTCCGATTTATACTTCGTTGTCATCCGGTGGCGAGGCATGACTCAACATCTCACTCCTTACGTGCGTTTACTTGTTTTAGCAGTAATTCATGCCAAGACAAAATTTTGTTCTATTTCATTTCAGCGGCTTCTAAAAATATGTATGAGTTTGATTTAAGATCTTGCTCTCATTAAATTCTATTTTAATACGGATAATAAAAGAACTTCAATATTAATGGTTATTTGTTATTGTCTAAATATATTGAAGTTGACTATCGAACCAAAATCGGAATAAATGAACGATTTTCGAGTCTTTTTGAATTAACTATTTTTAAATTTAAATCTGGCCAATTTACAATATACTCTTTGTATGTACGGAATAATAAGAAAATGTTTTATCATGATTGCTGCGTGTCAAGACAAGTTTGAAGATAAAAATATTTCGCACAATTTTTAAATAAGTAATTCATAAGAAAAGTTAAATTAATTATTATATGAAGTTTATACGTACTTGTTTATAAACCGTAGAATATTATTGTTCATTCCGTTCCCTAGAATTTTGAAAGAATGTATAAAGGTCCTAAAAGGATTTCTATTGGAAAAGTAATTTTTATGCAACTAATAAACAATGGCCTGTTAGCGATCAATTTTGAAATATGAGGTGAAAGCCATGTCACCTTCTGATTAAATCCATTAAAATTGTCAGCTTGTGTTGCTTCCAAAACTCAATAACTAGTCTTTCATCCAGTTGGCCGTAACTTAATAACGACCATACCAACTTTAAATGCCCTCTGAGACAACAATTAGGAGCGCTGTTTACAGAAAGAAAGTAAACTTGTTACGGTAATGGGAATAAAAAAACTGCCATATCTGCAGGTTAATACCGGATGGCTCAAAGTTATGCAAGGACGTTATACTAACAAAGCTTGTATGTTTATGTAGGTTCTTTTCAGTCAAGGCCGAACATAAAATAAAGATGATGAAAGGGAATACCATTCCGTCGTTATTAATCACCAAGGTATTCTCCAGGATCAAGAGTCTCAAAGAGATAAATAAATGTCATTACTTCACAATGTGACAAAATTTTAGAACTATCCAGCGGGAATAATACAAATAATAACAGTTTAGCTCCTGAATGATTTTAAATTCTACAATATTATCATGCACTCCTTTATTTAATAAAATGAATGCCAATATTTAATAGACCCCGCTTACCCTGCAATAAACAAATCAATATTCAATTGATAGTAATTTCACATTCTATTTGCAGCAAAAATAATTATAATTAACGAAGTTGTATACAGTCATAAGATCTTCCAAAATTCTGGACCGGACCGGGTATTAACTGCTTTTTCTACAAAATGGGTCGAAACGTTGTAGATGTATTAAGTATGCATAGAATTGACTGCATTGCTTATTTATTAATATTCGAATATTTCTGTGCTTTGGGTAATAAACACCCTTCAACGTGTGAGTACTGAGTATCAGCAATCCGAATGTAAGACTGTTTTTTAAGAAAAAATCATTTTTGACGGTTACTCGGCGTTTAGAAATTATAATAAAACGACTAAACGTGTCACTTAAGAAATGAAGAGATGAAACGTGCTACTGAGAGTTCACTCGTGCAGCCAAGAGGACTCCAGAATTAATTACATTATAATTTTTAAATTATAATAATTAAAAGTTATACATGACTTCTGCAATCCAATTTAGAAATTATGTATAATAATTGAAATGATACTTAATCAGTGAGTTTTTGTCACGTTTCTAAAGGATCGGGAGAATCTGTAACACACACTGCTCAAGGTTATAGATATTTATTCACCACGAATTGCTGAGAAAGACTGTCTCCGCTTGGAGGTCCAGTACGATTCAAACATTCGTAGAATATTCCAGAAACTGATCATTCTTGAAACAGAAAATATTAGAAACGAAAGGTTAATAAAATAAACAAAAACTGGATGCGTTGTGTTGGACTCGAACCCGAGTCCACGTTTCTACAATCCAGATCTCAACCCCAGAGATATTGCTGCAGGATCTCAAATGTGGAAATATCTTAAATGTCAATTGTAATAATATATGAATATATTAAAATCCCTTCCGCGTTTGTAGTGAACTGAACTCAAATCCAGTACCTCATTGGTAGGCTAAAACAATAGTAAGCGGCGCCATTTTGCTTTCCGTTTCTCCTGCAATTGTGTAATTACTGTTTCTTAATTTAACGAATGGTCGTGATTAACAGAGCATATTATGCGAATACTGTTTATCTAAATTAATTACCAAGTTCTGAACTTGAATATTTAAATTAGATAAATTAACGAACACCTTCGTGTGTCTAAGCAGTGAACTACAAATAAGGCACCAAGTAGAAATTAAGTGATCTAGAAAATGATCAAGATAAGTAAATAATTCGACTAGTTGTTCTGAGAAAGAGAAAGGAGAATATTACCGAAAGGGAAACAATCGAACAAACAGAATATGTTAAATCAACAAAGTAGAAGAGAATATCAGAGCAGCGTCTCAAAAGCCTAACACATACCGAACGGATAAATTTCTGTAAACGTTATCCTGCTTTATATGGATGTGTTGAATTTTAAGTACACTTTCTGAAAAATCTTTGTTTCGTTAAGTAGCAAGACACTAGCGAATCCGCTATATTAACATTCCGGTCATCAATAAGAAAATAGTGCAATAAAATTTAATTTAATTTAATAAAAATCTTAAAATCTGTAGTGTTTTATTTCTTATACTTATTTAGCGTACGCCGTATCAATTATTACTTCTGCAAAGAGTTTTTTTGCAACTACACAGGCCTTTTCCCCGTCTTTCCGTTAATTTTCATTCTTAAAGCATTCTTTTTGGATACAGCATCCTGCAACTCATTCTTATAAGGTGAGTCTGCTAGGTTTTCCTTTTCTTCTGAGGAATAAATAACATTTTTCCTTATACAATACCGTTCCGTCCCGTACGCTAATCTCACTTTCAGGTTTTTCACCTAGCCTTAATACAAATAGACTTAAACCTTATACGTAACTTATATCCATCTAAAGCAACTAGTTTTACTAATATATACCATTAAAAAGTTAAAATCTAGGAGTTTTGTAGGTTACCTTCTGTCGAAATGCTGCTAAAATTGTTGTTGTGGTTTTCAGTCCTAAGACTGATCTGATGCAATTCTCCATGCGAACCTATCTTGCGTAAGCCTTTTAATTTCCTAATAACTAGCACAGCCCACATCTTCATTAGTCTCCTTAGTGTATTCTATTCTTGGTCATCCTTTTCACACACACTTCCCTCTAATGCTAATTTTACAAGACCCTCGTACCTTAAAACGTACCCTATTAATCTATCCCCTCTCTTAGACAACGTCCTCCATATTTTTCGCTTTTCCACTATTCTGTTTAGAATTTCCTCGTTTGTGATTCTATCGACCGATCTGATTTTCTGCATTTGCCTATAACACAACTTTTCAAAGGCTTCTATTCTTTTTCTTTAACTAACTCCTATCGTCCACGTCTCGCACCCATGTAAACGCCACGCTCCATACGAACATTTTTAGCAAAGATATCCTAATATTCACACTTATATACCCGCAAGTAAAAGCCTGCCATGCCTGTGCTATCCTACTCTTTTTGTCTACTATATTTCTATTATTACGCTTCTCAAGTAACAAAATTCCGTAACTTCCGTCAAAATATCCCTTCCCAATCTAACACCCTTTGTTATTCCACTGTTTCCTAAACTACACTCCATTACCTCGGTTTTCCCTCTATTAATCCTCATATTGAACTCTTTCTCCAGGACTCCGTTCATGCCATTTATTATGGTTTCCAAGTATTCTTCTGACTCCCCTAATACTACAATAGCGTAGGGTTTTTATTTATTGTCCTTGCAGTATGATTCATTTTCCATATTCCGTTTTAACTTTCTTCATCGCTTGTTTTATAAATAAGTTGAATAGCATGGGTGACAGACTGCATCCTTGTCTTACTCCTTCCTTGATTACTGTTTTATTTTCTTGATATTCTACTCTAATTACTGCTGCGTGTCTTCTGTACAGGTTATGTATAAGCCTCCTTTCTCGATATTTTATTCCAGAGCTCTTCAAAAATAAAGTCACAAATGTAAGACGTCAAAAAAAGAGGCTGCTGCCAGGATTTTTCCTTGCCACTTACAATATTTCACGCCTATTTACTAACCTTCAACTATATCCTATAAAAGAAAGAGAATCACGTGCTACTCCCTATCCCGACTTCCCCTCATAATACTGCGCTCCTGTAACTTTTCTGTTCTGAACATTTCAGACATTCTGATGGATATTAGGTTTTTGACAACGAAATTAAGTGTTTAGTTAGTATATGTATGGAATATACAATCGAAGGAAAATGGTAATTAGGAAATAAGTGTACGGTTAAAGTCTATGATAAATGGTTTATTTTGAAGAATTTCTTCCTTCACTCGGTGCTTTTTCGCTTATGATAGTGTTAAGAAATATTTTTGTTTCGTGACGAATTTCATTTGTTTACTAACCTGACGTAAATATGACGAAACCTTATACGACCCGAAAGGAAACTGCGTTTTGCGTTAGTCACAATGTATGAATCACTTATGATCAAGGTAGTGTCCTATTTCAAAACAACTGCTGATTTAGTAATTACGGCCAGAAACGTATTGCAATGTTGTTCTATTTGGCAGAAAGAGTGACAAAACGATTTAGAGTAAAAAGGTTACAACTAATTCTATTTAGAATGCTACTAATTTTTACTAATGAAACACTTGTGCACCTGGCTGTTACGAATGCTTTTCTTTTGTTACAGAAACACTCTAATCTTTGGCACATATTGTGGCTTCAGAAATAAAATATATATCGGATAATGTTAACACTATGAACCCTCCATTGAAAGCTGCCAACACTAAAATTATGTAAAATTTTCTTCTGGAATAAGAAATTGTTTAAAAGGCCACCATAAACAGTTTTCTGTAGGGAAGTACGCGACTAACGTCAACACTTTCAAATTTACGAAACTTTTCAACTGTAATGGATCATTATAACCACTGCACCTGATCCATCTTATGCTTAAGAGTATTTAATAAATGGCAGAAAACAGCCCTCAGAATATTTTTGTCGTAAAAATTTAGGAATAAATCTGACTGTGTTTATGTAATTCATTTATTTTCAATGGATAAAATTATTTGGACTTTAAACCTATCACAAATTGAATTTTAAACCGTCCATATTTATTTTCAAGGCAGTTTATTACAAGATAAATACTAAGTTACTTATGCAGAGAAGAGAAATTGTTGTATTACTCTAATTATATAGATAGAGTCATGGACTACATAACTAAAAGCAGGAGGGTCGCCAAAAAACAATTCAAGTTTTCCTAATAAGCATGGAATTCCAGTGTATTAAGATTCATTCTGACTTAATTATGCATGAAACAAAATTATATTTATTAGGTTTACATATAACCACATTCAGGTTAATATAATAAGAAAATGTAAAATTTTCCGGTGAATTTTAATACTGCATTAAATAATGTAAATAAATGAGTAACATAACCAATTTAGCTAGAATTAAATTTTAATAATAAAAATAGATTTTAATTAAAACGACTCAACGAACACTCCGAGTGAATGCGTGTACATTAAACAAATATGAAAATGGTTACATTAATGAGTTTAATTATTTAAATAAACAAGAAGAGGTTCCACAGAAATGAAATATTTTGTGGACTATTTTAATTATGTTTATAAAAAGATTATTTTAATTCAAAATTTAATTCTCACTAAATTGGCTGTGTCGCTCAGTTTGTATCACTACCGTAAGGTAAAAGTCACTATTAAATAACGCAAATGAAAAGAAATTTTGCGCTGTGTAGGATTTAATAAGTTTAATTGCATATTTTAATGTAAAACTAAAAGAATTTCAAATTTTATGAAGAAAGTTATTATTGCTTCAGCCGATAGCTCTTTGAATTACTTAATTTTTTAATAAATTATTGTGGAAAACTTAGCAGTAAAAGGTTCAAATTTTTGATTAATGAACGGGGAATTAAATATTTATATATGAAAATCCGGTGTGCGTTTGCAATTCTTATCCTCTAAACAGCTTGAGTAATTTCTTTTATTGTATTTATGGGGCCAGCTGGATGGTTTTTAGCTGAAGTTGGACTCGGTGGTGGCGCTGTTTTCGAGATAGAGATTTTTTATTCATTTTCCAACTAAATTTTTTATACATTATTTTGTTTCCTGACAAAAAAATATGATCACAAATTTTCTGCCCAACCGTATGAATATTCTGTGTCATTCGACTTAAGCATCAATACACGCGGAAGTTCATTGCGTCGTAGCTTAGCATTGTTTTGACACTTCGATTTCGGACTGCTGAGTTGTTCTATATTCTGTACATGGTAATTGCGTGCCTCCTGAGCGTATTATTTATCAATTAATTTGACATTGAACAAATGAAGTGTGAATTGCTTGAATTACGGTTTATATACATGTTCATGCGGCGGCATTCCGTCTGAACTAAGTAAAAAAGTTTATTTTCTGAGTTCATTTATATTATTTACAGATAGGGGGCGTGAAAATGTAAATTTTCAGAAATGAGACGATCAATTTCGTGTTGACAAAGAGATTACTGTTGAATTAAATACCGCGCTACGCCGGGCATATAGATAATAATTATAGGAAATTAATTGTAAAATGTATATTTTCATGTATATAATTCAAGAAGTAACATTTTCTATATGAACATCTTATTAATGGTTGCTACATTCAAAATCCGCAGCAATTATTTTGTTTATAATGTAGTTTGACATTTGAGGACGAAAGGTCGTAATTTATTTACATTTCCGTCTTTTCTGTATATATGGTCGTTTAATTTATCTTCACACAAAAAGTACTTAATAAAAACAATGATATGGGATACTTAACGTATAAATAACACGTTGAATATAGACCCAAGTTCTATTATATGAATTGAAATCACCATCGGTAAAACTTTGAGCCGGTTAAAAACCATGCGTAAAGGACGAGCAAGTATGTAGTTCAGTTTAAGTGAAGAATAGTAAATACCTGTATGTTGTTAAAACAACCGTTGACCTCCATCATTCAAAACATGCCTCGTGGTTGATGTGGTATATTTCCTATATCGCATTAAAAACCTAAAAGTGTGCATGATAAAAGAAAATAGGGAATACAAGGTTTTAGATCGACAATGAACATTTTAGTGTGCAACTGAAGTAGTATAGCTTTGGAAAGCACACGTAAAGCAGATATTCCAGTGAACAGTTACATTCAGCTTTGGAATATGTCTTGGTACAAGAATCGTGAGAGAGGAACGTGGCATCTCGCAATACAGTAAATCGCCCCTCGATAGCCAAGTGCTATGTTAGGCCATAAATGTCCAACACCAAGCTTCGCTATCACGTCAATTCAAGTTAATATTCAAGATTATCGGACTACTTTACATTTGTTTATGGTCCGTTTGAAATAGTAGAGAGACAGGGCGAGTGCCTTCCTTCCATTAAATGTCACGTTGGAACACTCTATTAAGTCAGGAGTGCTTCTAGTAGCTGTAACATGATCTGAATTAGTAGGCCTGTTTGGAAGAGAAGTTGAGAGTCGATGGTTTGTCATTCGTCAAAGTGAAGTTGAAACAATTAAATGTCATTTTGTTGGCTTGTGATAACTAAATAATGGAAACTTTTTATATATTTTTGCTACAGGCCAAGGTTTACCTTTCAATATTCTTGAAATAATAATGGTTCCTATGAAATATTAATATTCGTTTTCATCATATTAACCAATCCGTCCCATTGTAAAGTGAGACACTTTGCATCGAGAAAACTAAATTTATTGAAACATATTACTTGAATCTGTCACTATAATCTTCATCTATCCTTTACACTGTAACACTTATTTTGGACTCGGTTTAATGTAACAATAAAACAAATTTTATTTTAACAGAGTATTTATTTGTTCATATTTTCAATTAGCTAAGTGATATATTTCTCTCGGGATTTCTGTTTTCCTGATTGAAGATCTATGTTTCTGCACACAGTAAATTCAAAATCCAATGTGAAAAATATAACTCAAAATATATGTCTGAAAAAGTATGAATCGTTCACGCAAGTATGCACTGAGTGGCCAATGATTATGACCTCACCCTCAATACAATGTTGGGCTACCTTTTGCTCTTAAAACTGCTTTAATTCTTCTATCCTTGGATTCTATGAGATGTTGGTGGGTGGTAGGAGGACTTTGAGATAATGCCTTATGAACTGCACTTTAAAATTCGTTAAGATTTGATGGTACTGGATCCAGCTGCCTGATGGTTCGTTCGATCTCATCCCACAAATTCTCAATTGGATTGAGCACTGGTGAGTGGCGAAGATGAAGTCTCCGTCATTCTCTTCGAACCATCTGAGGATAATGCCAGTTTTTTGACAAGGAGCATTGTCCTACTGGAAGAATCCATCCCTGGCAGAGTACACAATTAACATAACAGGACGTACATGACCTGCGATGATTCTTAAATACCCTAAAGCATTCAGACGTTGTTTTACAGAAATCAAAGGACTCATACCTTGACAAGAAAACATCCCCCATAATATTGCCGCCACCAACTTGAAGTGGTGTGGTTCATGCTTTTGTGTTGTTTTATCTATATTCGAACCCTGTCATCTGCATGACACTTTTGAAATCGCAATTCACATGACCATTTCCAGCCACTTATTGTCCTATCATTGTGCTCCTAAAGACGTTTTCTCTCGTTCAAGGAACACAGCAGAGGCTTTCGAATAGGCCGTCGACTTCAAGCCAGACAGTGTAATGTGCAGCTAACAGTTCGTTCAGAGACGTTCATACTGTTGCACTGGACAACACTGGTAAGTCTCCTTTCATCCCGATCTGTGACGATCACAAACCTGACGTTGAGACTCGGTATTTAGTTTGGTGGTCCACTTTCTGAAAACATTTATAACTGTTACTCCTGGACACTTTACAACTGCAACTGTTTTTCTGATACTTCAACACTTCAAACTCTTCGAGCACCGACGATCATCTTGCGTTCAAACTCAGTTAAATCTCGTCTTCGCAAAAAAATACAGTGTAACTTTTGATAAACTTCTCATCCATTCCCATTTTATAACTATCTGTCCCTCTAGCGGCAACATTGTGACGCTGTCACGTGGTTATAATAATTTGGCCACTCAGTTTATATTGGCTCCGTGGACTACACCGTTATCTAGTGCCCTGATTAGCCGTTGAGGTGTGGAAAAAACATTCTTAGTATGTTCAGGGCGAAGGTAGTAGCGTTATACGTCTTCTTGTGCGACATGTATAATTAATTCAAAACGCCGATCCTCCGCTTCAGGTGGCTTATCTCGCGTCTGTCAACAAAACAGTACTGTTCGGGGTTCCTCCAAGATTACAAAAACTCTCTACTCAGTCAGGAGCAATTCGTCCTGGAAACTGCAATTATAGTTTTGTTTCCGACTTCTGTAAGTGATAACGTGGGCGCGGACGTAAATAGGAATGAAGATTTTATTCCATTATCCTCAAATTGATGACTTTTGGGCTGTGAACAATTACAACTTGCTTTCACGCGAACAATTTCTTCAAGTACGGAAAAAACCATTACGTATTATTTTTGGAATAACACATTTAATTTTTCTTGGCCATCATGTAGACAAATAAAGGTTATCATTAAGATACCATTTCTTCGTGTTATGGTGGTTTTTGGCAGGCATGGAGCACACTCGCTAACCCTGTGGATATAGATAGATATTCCTTTCTTTAAATTTACAACTCCTTCGAGGAAACCATTTTTACATCTCTCAACGCTTGAGAGTAGAGTTATGAGTAGTGTTTTTATTTTCTTTTAATAAGAATTAGTAAATATGATTTGAAATTTCGAGAAAAATAAATTGTAAGAGGACAGGTATAATGGAAATTGAATTTTATAATAAAAAATAATATTGGATTGAGGTTTACTTGCTTTTCCGTGTATAAGGATCATACAGGACAACTCGATATAAATAAAATATAATGCTTCGAATGGTATATTAGCGTAAATTGGGAAGGTAGATTCAAATATTAAAATCTGTTTCCACTGCTATAAAATATTGTGTTGGACATGAATTTACGTTGCTATAAAATATTGTGTTGGATATGAATTTACGTTGCTCAAAAATTAAGGAAGGGCGTGCAGAGAGAGAAATGTGCGACGGAAGGGAAGCTTTAGAGCAATTTTCTCATCTTGAAACGACATAGGATGACATAAAGAATAAAAAATATATGTTTCTCCAAAACATTCGTCCGATGTTAAAAGAGGTCGCGTGCAAAAAAATGCGAATCGAGTTTCTTTCTGACAACCATTGTGTGTTTGTTTTCTTTAGCAAGGGGAAAAAATAAGCTATTGGCGCAATCCATCGGACAGTTTTCTCGCAGCGTTCATATTTAAAGAAGAAAGACAACGGAGGCAGCACGGGAACCAAAAAATGATAGCTTCCAGGGTTGAAATATTCAGGTGGGCGTTGCTCTGACCTGTTACTTGAATCGATGGTCCTCCACTTAGTCCGTGTCGCAACAGCCTCGAATGCCTCCGCTTTTACGACACTACACCGACATCGATTACATAGGCACTTAAACCACGAATTCCTGTAAGCCATCGCTGTGTGATCCGTTTACTGTTTAGATTCCGGCTGTTTAATAAAGTATTAAAAAAATTACTATTCAAGAATTTATAATACGATAAATAATTTTTACTTACTTTGCATTCTTTATATGGTCTGATACAAATATTCAGTCAGCTACGGTTCAAAATGGATTATTATCACAAACTGCAACAAAATAAATTTCGTTCAAGTCAAGTTTCTTTTTCATTCTCAAGAAAAAATTCCCGGGATTAAAACCTTGAAATGTTGTAGTTGAGTAAAACATCTGTGTTGGCTGTAAAATGGTCATTTAATATATCTTTATATAGTTTTTACCAATAACAGTAAAAACATTTTTATGTGGTAGTTAAACAAGTGGTTGACAATCTCACTTAACAAATTTCAAATGACAGCTACAGCGATTATTTTTCAAATGAAAAAACCCAGCCAATTTAATCAGAAACAAATAATACACAATTCATGACATAAACTGTAGAAAAATTTCCCGTTTATTTTCATACATGTATCCTGGAAAAGTTTGTTACATTTTGATTGAGTCATTAATTTCTGGCTATTTTATAAACTACTTTACGTTCATATAGTGCATTGGGTTGTTTGACCGTTTACGTGTTGATGATAAATAGATAATAATAAAAAAGCCTTTGACGGTCACGTTTTTGAGAAGTTATTTTATTTAAAAACGGTATCTTTCAACAGCCTATATTCATCCTATTATACTTAAAAACAATTCAATTTTAACAGTATTAGCCGTATTGTTATATTTAAAACGCTTAAAACGTCCTCTGGTCAAAACTATATATTTTTACAGCAGCTAATAAAAATTTGACAGTATATTTTTTTTTTCAGACTTGTGAGCACTGAAATATTAACAAGATCTAAACGGTATAGTTGAATGTGACAAAATAATTGTTTCTTTTTACGATAATTATAATGTCTTTCACATTTATATAGAACATAGTTTTCATACGCTCTGATTGATTCCGTATTAGTTCCGGAAACGAAAGAATCGGCGCTGATCGTCCTCTCCACTTCAACCCAACAACATCCCACTCCAATAGTTACGCCAACCACAACGGCTGGCGATTACTTTTTACTATCAATAGTCGAGACTGTTTGTGTTTTACTATTCTTTAGGTTGAATGAGAACTACAGTGGTTGAGTGGTAAGACTGAGTAGGTCGTTCCAACCACAAAACTGGCCGGATTTAAAGGTTCTCTTAAAAATGAAAGGAACACACTAATACCCGTATTTAGTTTTCTTCCGGAAGTTAGTAATCCAATTCATATAAATGAAACCGTTGAGACTTGCATGTCCACAACTGTTCAAGGTAGTAATTCCTCCAATCAATTTCGTCCTGAATGTAAAGAGACGCGTATTGTTCAGAATGTTCTTCATCTTAAATGTTTAAAGCGGCACATCCTACGTATAATAATGTATAATAAAATTCTTATGAAGTTTTATTTAAAAGTCGATCATTAGCCAAAAAAAATCAATAACGTTTGAAAGTGATTAGGAAATTCAGTTACATCTATCTTAATACAACTATCCACTTAAATAACAATATTTTTAAATTTGTGAATAACAGTCCTATTTTTCTATAAATTATAATATTTCGTTTTGTACTTGGATGCCTCTAATATTTCACATATTTATTTTCTCTTAGTGCATTCCTTTAATGCTGTTCGTATTTTGTGCAACCTATACGTTATATTCAATTTTGGACTTCGGAAATTAGTTCAAAACAACAAAAGAGTGTGAGAAAAGTAAGAAATGTAAGTCGTAATTTTAAATGAGGGGGAGGGAGTTACTGTATACGAATTCTCATGAAATTCTAATGCATCGGCCATCTTTCATGTATAGAAGAATGCTGAAAATCAGATGGGTAAGGTAACTAACCAGGAAGTTCTAATCAGAATAGAGGAAGAGAGAACAGTTTGGAGGACTTTGACCAAGTGAGGATAGGCAAAGTTTTGAGAGTATTGTAAAATTAGCATTAGAGGGAAGTGTGTGGGGAGGCCTATATGAAATACGCTAAGCAGATTAGTAGGATGAGTGTTGTTGTACTGATGTCGAAATGAAAACGCTTCCGCAGGATCAGACCAGTCTTAGGACTGATTACCACAACAGTAACAATTTCATGTCAAAGTAACCAGTTTAACATAAAAGGTGCGACGCAACACGTGTATATTTGGAAGACATTTCTTCTGGAGTTTATAACTTTTTACGTTCGTTGTGAATTTCAATTACGTTTTGTGATGGATATTCTTTATGGCAGGTAGATTATATATATATATATATATACATATATCACTGTCAAATAGTTGTATCTGTCACATATTAATAATGATGTGAAAAATGGTGTAGAGGAAATTTTTAAAGGTAACAGTTTTTTGATTAATGTAAAAAAAGTTGTAAGACCCTGTTGTTTGGATATATAGACATGATAGTTTAAATCATTATCGTATGGATTGTTCGCCTTATCGTGCCTCAAAAATTTAAAATATGCATTGTTAATACAATAAATTACTATTAACATTTCTGAGAAATGCGAATGATGTAATTGATTTAAATGATGTAAAATGTAGTAGTTCATTTGCAAATAACTTCGTTCTTTATTAAAATTCAGATGGATGATCTGAAATATCCATCAATACGGATTTTTTATCATTTATATACCACCATCTTTTAATTTTTATGTCCGCCAGAGTTGATTCGCCATTTTTATTTTCAAATTAAGTGACTAGTTCAAAATAATGGAATCAAAAACCCCTATATATCTAATTGTTTATGAAATATGTAATTTTTTCAATATTTTTATTGTCCACCATGTTGGATCCACCATTTTGATTTTTGATAAAGCCAAATTTAAAATCAGTAGTTTCTAAAACATAAGCAGTGTTAGTTTCAATAGTTTCGATTAATGTTTTAAATTTTGTCACATGTTTGTGTAGTCTTGGACCACACTGTGCGTTTCACTAATTGAAGATTGGAATTGGGAGGGGGGAAGCTTTTTTTCTAATAGATGAAGGTGAGTTAGTTTAATGTGGCCAGACCTAATTCTTGAGATGACGATCTTCTCTCCGCGATTCGGTTTCAAGTTTGTAATTATTGCGTAAAAAGATTGTAATGCTTTGATGTAAGCAACCAATTTTTAACTTCTTTTACAGCTTTTATTCCAGAACTTTTTCTTCAATTAGATGTCCAGATGTTATTCATGAAACTTGGTGGTAAAGTATGGGGGAGGATTGAGTTGTGTGTTGGTTAATTTAATAGGTGCTTTTTGTGCATAGTTGAGAAGAGAGTATCTTTGCTACTACAATTTTCATTCTTTTATGATAAATGCTACCAGTAAAATTTCAATATGTTCGTAGGTTCTCTCCTTTGTACGTTTACGAATATTGCTGATGATGTTTGTAAGTAAAGCGTACTAGGCAGCGACAGAGATGCAAGTTGCACACACGTGCCATAAAAAGCCGACCGAATGTGCAGCTGGCGAATTTTAAGCAGTTCCTGTGACACGACGATGCAAATTCTGTCCCCATCTAGAACGAAACAATGAAAGAGACGCAATGAGGTCACAGTTGGGAACGGTTTAAATGCAAAAAATACTGCGTTCAGACATGGCATTATCAAAAAGTTTGATGTTGTAATAAAATTGATTATGTATTGGATAGGTGCAGATGTTCTTGCCGTATTATTAGTATAAAATACACTACGAAATTACAATACAATACAGATAAACAAATCATAAATCACTTATACATTCACTACACGAAAACACGGCAGAGACGAGCATATGGTGATAGCGGATTTTTATTCGTGTCGCTTAAAACATGTGGTACCCAACTAACCAATTTTTTTTTCACTTTCCGCATTGAAACCGAATAGTACGTATTTCATAATTTGGACCCATTATCAGGAATCCTTAGCGAGTATTACTGTGAACCAATTAAATAATACGGTTTTTAATCAAAAAGTTCTTCACAGCGTGGTTCATTGTCAAATCGAAATTTCCTGCTTGGAAACGGGAAAATCATTTCCTTCATCTTAACAAATACCTCCCGTACACACCACAATTATTTCTCGTGGTTTCTGCAACACTAGATCTTATTTTAAACTCGAAGAATAATTTTTCTATTCCATTCCCATGTTATTAAAGGAGAGTTGTTATTAAAGGAGAGATGCGTTAAAAATAGCCAAAGTAATTCCCCTGTTTAAGAAAGGATCGCCATCTGATATATCCAATTACAGGCCCATTTCTCTCCTTCCTATTTTCTCTAAAATATTTGAAAAAATAATTCATATTAGATTACTTAATTTCCTGAATAAATATAAGATTTTATCAACAGCTCAGCATGGCTTCCTTAAAGGAAAGTCCACAGATAGCGCAATGTACGACTTCATTCAAAATATCCAGAATTCATTGGATGAAGGACTGAAGGTAGCTGGCATTTTTGCTGACCTCTCTAAGGCTTTCAACACCGTAGATCACCAAATATTAATAAAAAAGATGGAATATTATGGAATTTGGGGAAACACGTCACTTTTACTAAGATCGTATCTTACAAACCGCAAACAACAAGTAGTAATTGAAACCAAAGACGGCCAACTTCACTTATCCGATTGGGAATTTATTACATGTGGAGTTCCTCAAGGATCAATTCTTGGGCCTTTACTTTTTATTCTGTACATAAACTATCTTCCAGGATACGTAAATCCTATAAAATCGATTCTCTACGCGGATGATACAAATATAATTATTGCAGATAATAACTTAGATAATCTGATTAAGAAAGTAGACAACACTCTGAATGGTCTAAATATTTGGTCTAACGTGAATAAATTATCCCTCAACCTAGATAAGACTAAGTTAGTTCAGTTTAGTGCTGATGCTAGTAATAGACCAGTAGACAAGTTCTCAGCTAATGCACGTTTCCTCGGCCTTCGGATTGACGATAAATTAAAGTGGATCTGCTTTCCGGAAAACTAAGTTCAGCTTGTTATTCTCTGAGAACACTAATGCAACACGTTGACAAAAAGTACGTCAAAATGGTTTATTTCGCGTATTTTCATTCAAGTATGAGCTATGGCATCTCTAATTGGGGAAACTGCTCCAGGAGTAATGAAATATTTAAGTTGCAAAAGCGTGCAATTAGAATACTTTCTAGCACGAATTCTAGATCGAGTTGCAAACCTTTCTTCAAAAGTTTGCAAATACTTACTTTACCGAGCGTATATATTCATGAAATATTAAAGTTTGTAAAGCGAAACACTAATTTGTTTCAAACAAATGGCGAGTTTCATGAATACGCGACTAGAAATCGTTCAGCTCTAAGGTCGGACAAGCATCGCCTTGCTCTACACCAGAAAAGTATTCACAATACCGGGATAATTTTATACAACAGCCTTCCGCCAGAGGTTAAAAATAGTGCCTACAAAAGCTTCGTGAAGCAGAGTAAAATTATTCTTTTAAATGGCGCGTTTTACTCGGTACAGGATTTTCTTAATCGTCCTTCTAGTATTTAAATCAAGGTTCCTGCAAAAAGTGTTGAATGAGCTGCCTTATAAAATAGCACATATCTTAAAATTTCTATTCAGGTTTTTCTGCTCTTTTGTTTGTTTGTTTCATGTATATAGCTGCTGGAGCAAGGACAGTTTCCTGGTCGCAGAGCTCCAAGTAGTTGAAACTCCATTGCGTGTTCCTCAGTGTGTGCTTGTTTGTGTTTCCCAGTGTGTGTCCGTGTTGTGTGTATATTGACTTTTGTCTATATTCACTTTCTTTTACTAATTTATTTTAAGTTTATTTGTCTTTAATTATTTACTTTATTTTGTTCATTTTTAATTTTTAATGTATGACGTATCCTATTTCCTCAATCGAGGATTAATGGAAACCACAATAAATCTAAATCTGTTTCACGATCACCTCTCCCTCCCCCCCTCCCCAAAAGGAATTGTACTGAGTGATGATGGGGTTACCTAAGGAGTTGCCTCTTGCTCTCTCTGGTTGTCCTCACAATCCGAAGCACCTTGATCTCATTTGAGATGTTCGGTGGGCTCAGACGTTGAACATATGGTAAGAGTTGTCGGCTGGTCCTATTGGATCAGTAGGTGCAGAAACCGAGAACGGAGTGCTGAGACTCGTGAAGGAAGAGAAGTGTACCGATTAGACCGACCTAATGCAGGTTTTCTAAGGTTTATCCTGCATATCATTTTGGTGAATCACTGGGTAGGATCTTTAAACTATAGCCTGGGACGCCTAGTTTTTTTATAATTTATTTAATTTCTTGTACTTGGAATATATATTTTTGCTTATAAAGCGTATAGTAAACAAAAGGATTTAATTAACATAAAATGTTGGGGACTCCTAGTCAACCATAGGTTACTTTGCCCTAGCTTCCATATGCCCACATTTCAGGATTTGCCTGTTTCTGAATCACCTTCATGAAGCCTGTATCCCCCCCCCTCATAAAAACTGTAATGAAGAAAAATATGCCTGTGGGAGCTTTCTACCCAGAGTGACTTTGGGGTTCACCTTGGTGGATGCCTCGTTTTCTCTCTAGTTTTTCAGGTTTTTCATATACTGAAGCAACTCGATTTGGGTGTATGTTCCATGGACGCAGGCCTTGGGCATAGGGTAAGAGTTGTTCACTGTTCATATTGGATCATTCGAACAGCGGAGAAGTGTTATTGAATGAAAATAAATTTCACAATACTAAATTTCAAGCTGTAGACAACTTAAACGTAAGTTAAATACGTCATTACGATGACTTTCGTCAGTTTTGGAATATATTCGAATATTTACGTAGTAAATTACATATGAATACAAATTTTATCTAATTTTAAATTAAAATGGAGGTCATTTTAGTTCAGTTTTATTACATTCCATTTATTAAGAAAGAAATAAAAATTTTCATAGAACAATTTAGGATTTTCTAATAGAATATTTTTTAAAAAAATACAGAGGTGATTATCATATAATTTAAAGCTGTAAAACAATTCAACGAAATTAATGATTGAATTTTAATGAAATTATGGAGAATGATTGAAGACACAAAAGTATCAGACTTAAAAATCAGTCATATAAATTTATATTCTATTTTGTTGGTCACATACCCAATGTGTCAAATTGCGCGTTATCTAATTGGCCATTAAGAAATTTTATAGTTGAATTAGTCTATGGAAAATTTGATTATGTTCTCACGCAATAATGGCAATAAATTCGATCAGTAAAATATATTTAAGAGATTGAAAATAATAATACAATGTTTGAAATAAAAAGTTTGAAACGTTGATTTTTTTGCTTAAAAAGTTATGTGACTGGTAATACGTGAAGTACCAATGCAAGTAAGAATGAAAAATTCTCGGGTTGCCAACCCGGTTAAATATTTATTAATACACTTTGTCATCGTTTTCAACAGGGATTATTACTTGTGTTAACCATTTTCGATTACAAATATGAAAATACTCTCTCCTATAAATAAGGAAGGACAGGCAGCAATCACCTATGTAGATGCTAAGGAAGTTTCAAGAAAAATATTTCCGTTTTAC
Source organism: Eucriotettix oculatus (assembly GCA_034510155.1). NCBI lineage: Eukaryota > Metazoa > Arthropoda > Insecta > Orthoptera > Tetrigidae > Eucriotettix > Eucriotettix oculatus. The sequence goes on from CM067376.1 coordinate 57,801,329, forward strand.
GGGAATAAATACGGAGATTTTATCTGCGGTTAACACAACAGGGAAGTGATATGAAACGAATGGATATAAAATTCTGGAAGCAGAAGTGTTCCAAAATACAATCAAAAATATCCTGGAAATGCGAAAACATCGAAACCTCATAAATTTGTATTTTGTGAGCAAGCATTTTTTAGAAATAAATTTTAATTTTAAATAGTACAATGCGTCATTCCTTTCTTTGAAACTTCTTCTGGAACTAAACGAAATCTAAATCTAAAAAATAATTAAACAGGTTTTACAATCATGACATTAATAATACACTTGTATCAAATGTATCTCGTATTATATTAGTATCACGTATGTAAACCCCGTTTCCTTTGAATTTTTAGATGATTAAGAAATGGGTTCTAAAGAATGAATACAGTTTTTATATTAGTTTGTTACAAATTTATTTGTGACCAAAATGGCTGAGCGACTCATGTGAAATATATTCGCTCTGCCCAAGTCATTTGATATTTGTCCGAAGACATCGTCCATCGCTTTATTGACAGTCACGTCATAAAAAAATTGTGTGCTTAAAAGTGTTTAATATGTGATTCAATTGTTATTAATCGATTTAAAGAAAATATAATGTATGTGTATGGTGGGTAATATACTTGTTGAAGAAGGGAACTCCCCTTAAATAGCATAGGAAGGAGAATGAAAAGAGGGGACGTGTAAGGTAGAGATAAGTAGTCAAGGGTTGACTAGGGCCTCCGGACTGTAGGGTAAGAATCGTAATCGGTGTTTCACCTTAGGTTAATGCAGGGAAAACCCTAGAAGACCTACATCACCTAGGTCGGCCATTTGGTACTTCTCCCACGCCCTTCTGATGACGGAAGACTGGATTGTTGAAGAAAAGATTACAGTCGTATTAAATACTGTATCGGGCTAATGTAAATTAATCCCGGGGCATCGCCGGGCACCTAGATAGTCCTATAAAACGAAGTGTTTCCTTTCACTCTTTATTGTGATTTCAATGGGGCGCCTTTATTAATCAACCACTTCAACTGAATACATAACTTAATTATTCGCTTTTATTGGGTTTAACACAAATATAGACGTAGATCAATAAAGGTAAAGTGCTTAAATTGCTATTTGCCATATGTTGTTTGTATTTGTGATTTAAGATTTCGTGTATTTTAATATGATTAATAACTTACATTATAATATATGAAAAGACGGCCAATAAGTCAGCACATAAAAATTATCATTATTTATTAAAAAACGACGTTTCGTCTCCTTTTTGAGACTTCCTCGGGCATGTTTCAAGCACAATATTACAAGAGATTAAATATGTGTTTTATTTTACAATTTTTTAATTTATACATAAAAAACATGGTTCAACACTTACAAATTTAGCAATTCATCATATTTACTCCTTGACTCCCTCAGCCGTAACCATTATTGAATGTACATGACAAGATTTACTTGAATTCCAAGTGAAGAATTTAGTATCGCGAGCCATCTCCAGTGACGCTTACAGCCGAAATGATGTAACAATGAGTGCTTTCGACAGTTAAATTTTAACAAAAGAGTATCGTAAATTTTTTTCAAATTATTCGTGTCATTTTTAACATTGGTTGATCTGACATACACTGCCTTATTGGCCTGTTTTTATTAATTGAAAATTTTGAAGTCAAAAAACTATGTTGTAATTTACGTTTTAGTTATATAATAATTCAATTACAGAACCAGTAATGCAAGCAACTCCAACACCTTTTTGGATTAAAATTATTTGAGTTGTTTATTTTAAATTGTTTAGTTTAAAATATCTACTTCTTTCCCTCTGTTATGTGAAAGTTTAACTTCAAAAGCAGAATAAAATTCATCTGTAAGTTCTTTGTGACATCTGGCAGTTCAGAGTTCCAGTTACGACCGGAAGGATGAGCAAAAATTATCCGTGTCTTGCGAAACAGGCTAACCGCATAGTAGGAGAATTAGGCGTCACGTGAGAATCGCCAAGTTGTGAAAAGAAAAGAACTAATTATCATTATACCAAGTATTGTTTATGTTGATTTTTGTTTTCAGTACTCTTTCATGTGGCGCTCTATCTACAATTTGATTGAAAACGGTCATGTTCTTTCGGAGACAAAATTTTTATTTATTGAAAATATAAAACGTGTGTTAAATATATTTTAATTGGATAAACACGTAGCCATGTTTCAAGTTTATTTTTATTTTTTATTTATTAATGTATACTTCATATTATTTCGATCAACTGTAATGTGCAATAAAGTTACGAATATATTTTGTTTAAAGTTACGGATAAGTGAAAAATTAAATACCTCACAAAGTTCATGCGGCAACAAGGATTGCAATTAGTTGGTTCGTTAATTGGTTACTTCTTTACGCAATTAGTGGAAACATTTTCCATGTCTAAAAATATACACACAGTAAAATTAAATGTGAATTATGCACCCTGAATATTAAGTCATTCAAATTTTTGATTGCTAATTTAGATAGTCTTAAATTTCTTTAACACTAGCGAAAATCCGCTCTGTCATTTTCTTGTAAAGCTATGTAAATAAATTACAACTAGGTAAGAATTTGTAAATATATATTATAAGTAATAGCCCATACTTCCCGAAAAATGAGTTATACTAATATGTAAATAGAATAAACAACGTTTCACCCCGACCATTTGGGACCTCATCATTTATACATTAAAATAAAGATGAACTAAAAATATTGGAAAACTGAAAAAAATCCTGTAACATCTGAGAACTCTATTTGTTTAATTGGTATTAAAAGTTTCAATGTAAATGAAACTAGTTAAATATTAGCTGTAATATTGGCTGTATTCAATAACATTTTTCTGACTATAAATACGAAAAAAAATAGTGTTCAAGGAGTTAAAAATCAGACATTGGAATGGTCCCGACTTAGCCTTGAGTTGTATGTCAATTTGATATCGCAGAATATTTGTAACGGCACGGGGATGAAGTGACACGCATACAAAAATTGGGAATCATCCAGTTTGGATCGTGTAATGAATGAATCATTAACGTACATTGAAATTCATCACATCTGAGACAACTTTTATCATACATACATCGAAAAGATCTGAAAACTGGTCATGGAATGTCTCAACTATGGGATGAATCGCATTCTGTACCAAATGCAACGTGCATTGCTAAACAAAATTGTGGCATAAATATCCTTATGTCTACCAATTAAAGAATTTAACATTTCTTGAGCTAAATAGAGTATCTTGATGAACAAAAATCCACGAAAATATTTTTAAATATAACAGATTAACATACAATGGACATTATGGAAAGGTAGGACTGATGAAATTGGTGGCAAAAAGGAGGAGGAATAAGACACTGGGAATAAGTACATCAACTATTACCGAATTGTATAGGTTTTGGATTAAATGCGCCATACAATTGAGGCCTTTCAGGAGATTCTCCTGGCTTTGATCAGAAGTGACTGTCGATTCATCTCTGGGGATGAAGTACAAGGCCAATAACTGATGCATATGTCCTTATGTGTTACAACACATGAAGTAATTTAGAAATAATTATTTGTTTCTTAATTTTAAGAACTTACAATAATGGTATTTTAAGAGTGTGAATTTCTTCTTTGATTTCGGAGACTTTAAACTGTCTGCCTTCAGCGCCCTCCCTCCATGTGAAGCACAACATCTGTGCTATATTCAACCTAAAACAGGATTTCTGTCTGGAATGACAAATGCGCATGCCTATTGTAACCGCTTCTGATTTTCCCGTAAACCTCCAAATCTAATCCTTCATTACCAACATTATCTCATAGTCGTGCCGTATGAGGCGTCACCTTAGTCAGGCGACATACGCACCGAAAGAAAAATAAAATCTATCAATTTCGTAGTTATAAATCTAATTTTAAAATAGTTTTTAAAAAAATAGTATTTGTACACATTGCGTAGTATTTAAACTAATTCAAAGAAGAAACATTTATCATCATATTACGAAAACTACCACAATGTCCAACATAAAATATTATCATCATGTGTAGCCCGTTCCTAAAATTAAATTTATTTAAAATATGTTGCAAGAAAAAATGTATTCGTGTCTCAAATCTGCGTCAACTTGGTTTTAAATTTTTCTGCTTTTGAAAAAGAGCCATTACACCGTCTACATCTAATAATGCCTCATTTACATCGTCTACATCTAATTGTTTACATAAATTGCATATAAACTAAATTTAATTAAGAAATTTTAGAAATTCAATTATTTGAACATATTTGACTCAAATTACTTGGTCCTGGGTACTGTCCTATACAGTTTAAAAATATGGAAATGTAGGGAATTTATAAATTGAAAGTGGCAACGACTTAGCACGGGGTATTATTTACACGGGACTTATCAGGGTTAATTACTGTGTGGGGGAAGGAGCAATAAATGGGTGACAGAGATTTTTTTATATGCTGCAGGAACGATCCCGGTCGTTTAGCCCAGCTTCCTGGACTCTCGTCGTTTCAGTTAAGGGTGAGGACCTTTCCCGGAACTGGAGATGAACTATGGGATCTGATTCGCCTATATCTGAATATTTTCGTTGTCTTTTTTCTATATTGAGTCCTAAACGACGAATTAAATTGGTGAGGGTTCTTCTGCGCAAACAAAATGATTAGAAACTTAGCATATCACGAGCCGGGGGATATTGGTAACACTGTCGCAGTTGTAATATTATTGAAAACTTACCTAATTATCTTCGTAAAAATTATTGCGATGGTTGAATGATGTATAACATAAATTAAAAAACTCACAAGTTACCACTGTTCCATTATAAATGACCGATGTCAAGAGATAATTTCTATTGTTTTACGTAGAAACTCGAAGGAGATATTCGATGGAAATAATTGAATGACGAGTGAGTAGGATTTTTGTGAGTAAGCCAGGTGTTTAGGATCAAGATGAAGAAATCTTCAGCCGCGGACAGCCATGCATTACGATATGTAAGCATATTTGGAGGACAATTGCGCGGCTTGTAAGAAGGAAACTGTGCATTGTGTGTAAGATGCGTAAGACTTGAGGATTGTCTTGTTGATGCTCCACCCTTGTGAGGCAATGCCTGGAAGAATTACGACCACGGCGAGTGTGAGTGCAGGCTCAGGCTCGGGCTCGGGCGGCCACAGAACGTATTACAACGGCGCGACGGAGTAAAGCAACGCCTCTGGAATGTTCCACGGACGTACACGATCGACGGAAACACAATTATACATAATCCGCCACACAGACCATTGTCCATTGATAACCTATTTCCTTGCCAGGGAAAAACGAAAGCATACACAAAGAACGTACGTTTGAAGTGTCGTATTGGTTATGTGCAGTTTGTATTCTGCTAATTTCAAGGACATTTAATTTGTTGCCGACATTATTCCCTTGAAGTAAAAATCGGGGAAACTTTTGTAGTGTTACGTCAGTCAAATTCAGGGAACACCTGACGTCAACTCATCACACACTGAAGAGAGCCAGATTTCCTGAACCCCCGAAAAAAGTGAAATGGATCGAGTCAGTAAATTTTTTGATCGTTCTTTCATTAATAATAAGAATAGTAAAATGTTGACTAAAAACTGGATTTGGATTTATTTTTTTATTTTTTCGAATTAATGTTATAATTTTTCTCTTCTCGTAAATCCTTTCACCTATGTAACTACAGTCAAACTCGGCTATAACAAGAATCCATTTTCAACGAGAAAATATTTTTAATTATTTCAACTAAATAAATAAAAAATACAACATATTCGCAAGCAAAAAATTTAAATAACAATTGGTTAAGATAACTATGGCGTTTCGTCCATATTTGTGGATTGTGACCGTCGCTGAGTATATAGACAAAGATATAGACTTGTGAAAAGTTTTTATAAGAGAGAGTAGAGTCTCTGGTTGAGCAGAAGAGAGCTTTCGCTGGCTATTGTGTTACGGCGAAAATTTTGCATATGATAATTGTGAAAAAGGATGACGCATTTTAAATGGTATGTTAAATAAATATTATGCATTAAACGTAAATTAATTGAATGTTGAGTCTCCTTAGATTGATGAAATGAGAGGTAAAAAGATAGCAACCTTGAGTACAGCATGGTTATAATTAGGACGAAATAACGTTCACGTGACCTTATTTTAATGTTCAAATATTTGAGTACATTTATTTTCGTCAATTATGGAATATCATACATGAAAGATTGATTTAGCAAATTTTGAGAATCGTAAGGTTTCGGATAATAATTTGCTGTATTAAAATTATCATATTTGCTACGTTATCCTGATTAAACAAGGAACGAGGCTAGCGTTTAACAAAGTATTCTTGCTGTTTGTAGCATAAATATTAAAATTCAAGTAACCCAAAGTATATGTAGTTAAGAAATATTTGACAATAAGACAAATTTCATAAGTAGTTTTATAGGTGATACGACTCAGTATTAGTAACAATCATGTATGACGTCACCACTGACGTATATAGCGGTAAACAAACTCATCCTTTAAACGAAAAATTTTTACACGGGCCAATGCAAATAACGTTAACATAACGGTAGTAATCCAGACCTTATATAAGTTATATACTGTCGCGTGAGGATTAATTAATTAAATACAAATTATAGCACCCGTTAATACAAATTTAATTAAAGGGAGACGGTTACAGATCTTCATCAGGTAAATATTTTAATGGGGAAGACATTTATATATGTTTTCAATTGAGAAATTTATACTGTACATTATTTTCCAATTCAACGAATATTATTAATTATGAGTTCCGTTAGTCCTCTGATGAGGAAATAGGACTATTCAAAATGATACAGTTACTAATATAATAAAAATATTAATATAGTAAATACTTAGACAATACATAACTACTAATTCTATCAGATAACAAAAAATAAATAATACAAATATAAGAAAGATTAGGCATTATATGTAATGTAAGAATAAGAACTATTATATGTCATATACACATCACTTCACAAGTATCTATTTGGCAGTTCAGACAATTGTACAGTATAAGTTGGAAAACATAGACGATAAATTGGCCCTCCGTTAGGCTCAGATCGATTTAAAAATTCATTAACAGAGTAATACGCGCCGTTAGTAAGTATAGTTTTGCATTTTTTAATAAATACGTTGTAGCTATTTGTACTATTGATATAGGAAGGTAATTGAATAGCTTTATACCTGAGTAGTATAACTTTTATCAAAAAGCGAAAGATGATGTTTATTCGTCTGTAGACTCGTGCGGTTTCTGGTATTAAAATCATGGAATTCCCCGTTGGTAAATAGATACAGCATATCTACTTTCAGAAAATTATTCGTAATAACATTTATATTCCAATGTCATTTACATAATAATAAAGCGTAATTTGTTTCGTTTTTGCAATCTCGGCAAATAAAAGCAGAACCACATATAACTAATCTCGGTTATTACAAACAAAGTCGGACAGTTCCGTCATTCTATTTATAACAGATTTTGAGTTTATTTTTAATTTTTTTATCATTTTCAAAATTTGTAGTCAAGTATTGTGTATGTGTTTGTTATATGCATACATATGTTTTTTTACTGGTGGTTTGTCAAGCCTATTTCGTCCATAGGGTATTTTTATCTTATGTACGTCATAGTTGTGTCTCTTTATATACTATTTCTGTGACTTCACAGTACAGGGCTAGGACTCAATAAATAAGTCGAAATCATGCGTTCTAAATGCGTCGTTATTGTTCCGGAAATTCCTGTTCAAGAGAGCCGAGTCTTCCTTCTTTTCTTCCTCTTCGAATCTATTCGACGAATTCAGAAAACTTCAGACCCATGTCGAAATAATATTTTATCACATCAATAAATATGAACTTAGTCACAAACAGAAATCGATTAAAATCTCAGAATTTCCAATATAACATTACGTTTTAAATATATGTTCTATGACTTATTGCTAGAAAATTGTGATATATATATATAACATAAATAATAATTATGTAATCTTGCTTAGCTATTGCTACGATTCTTTGGCCTCCTGTGGCAAGTGTGTCGTATACGAATATCTGAAACTCGTTCTTCAGGTTCAAAGCTGGCTTAGATCTAGACGCCGAGACCTTCCTTTGCGTCATTTAGAAACTTATTGCTTTACACTTCAGATTAATGTCAACATTGAGCGTTTAAAGTTTTACCTGGCTAATTCTTATCGGGCTTGTTGAAGGCAATTAATTTTACGATATGGTTTTCTTCTTTTGGTTCGTACATAGCTCAATTTAGAAGATCTGGTTACACTGCTCTTAAAAGATTTATGACCCCATCGCATTATTAGAAATATTCAAGCCATCTCATTAATAGCTTCACTTAGAAAATTAATAATTACCTCTTTTGGGCCAATTATTTAGTCTCGTTAGTCAGCTACCCTAGACTCCAATCAATATTGAATCCCCCGCCCCCCCTGAAACAGGATTTAATAATATAACGTTGGACTAATGGAATAACCGTTATTAAATTAATAATTTTCAACTCTTCCTGATTTATTTTATTGCTATTTGCAGAGAATAGAAACGGATTTATTTTTGACCTCCCTCGTATGCTATATTTATTTCCAGTTATATTTGTCTCCCACGTATCACTACACAAATAATAGTAATTTAATTAACAAGGCTGACATTATGCATTCAAATAAAACAAAATAACTGTCTCATATATTTTCTTTTAAAAATTGAAATCTTCTACAGATTATACTATCACAATAACTTGAAACCTTATGCTAAAACAAATGCGACTCTTCCAAGCAAAATAAAAGTAAAAATAAATTGGTTTTGACTGTGTTAAAAATTACATATTTTAAATAACAAATTTACAAAACATTTTGGTGGCGAACATATTTTGAAATTATTTAATTTTCAGAAAGTAATAGACAAGAAAATTAATTGTTGAATAAGATTCAAAACAAATATTCTTAATTTAAATGAATTCAAAACCATGTTACGATTATCACTTATATCGATCGTTTTTTATAGCTACGACGTTAATCTATACGAAATAAGGTTACATGTCTGTCAGCACAATATTCACATGAATTAAAACGCGAGGAAAAATTACAACTAAACATCGAAAATATATTCTAAAATAAATAAAAATTTTTAAACCCTAAGGAAATCATAATGAGGGGTGAAAACCCACTTAAAACATGTGGAAGGAGATTATTTTATTTTTCTGGCTAGTATAAATAAATTGCTGGGGAAAACCGGACACACAGCTAAATGCAAATATAGTTTCACTAGGCGATTTTTCGCCGTCAGAGATTTTTATTATTATGTTGTACTTATAATTTGGGTTACGGTATTATCGATGATTGTACATTTCAAATAAAATTATTAAACAATATTTATGTATACATTCAATAGAAGAATGAATCATTCTTGGAATTAAAATGACAGGTCCAATGATCTTACAAATTAAATTAAAGTAGGCTATCAAATTGAAATTAATACAAAGGCTAACGATAAGAATAATTATTTATAAAGATTAAAAGTTACACATAGTTCTTAAGCTCACCTTCTTGTACTAATTTTTATTTTTTTAAAACGTTATTAGAAAGTTTACTGATAATGGCTCATTAAGCCAAAACCACAATCTCTTAAGAATAAATATGAACAGGTAATTGCTTAATTTTCATATTTTATCATGCAGATAATTTGCAATTTTACGCGAATGTTATTTATTATTTCGAAACGGACATTTAATATTCCATTAGGTTATATTACTTACATATAGGGGTTTTCAATAATGGCGTGTAGTTTTTGAAATGGAATAAAACAAGATGTATGTGAGGTATTAACGAAATTATTTTTTATTTGAAAGGCCCGTGTATTCCATTTCAAATAAAAAAGGAGTTTCGTTAATACCTCAAACACAGCTTGATTTATTCCATTTCAACATCTACCCGCCTTTATTGAAAAACCCCTTTATTAAATTTCATGAGAATGGTTTTGATTTTTCTTTAAATATAGATATATATATATATATATAGTTAACTTATTGATATCTGGACTTTTCATTCTCTGACCGATTGAACTAAAAAGGAAATTATAGGGAAAATACATACTTCCAAGCGATTTACCCAACTGTTTCACTGTACTGTGCATCACAGTATTATATACTTACGTCATGTGTGTCCTTGCAGGTTTGCATATAAAATCGCTTTATCTAATACTGAAATCTTCATGCTCACGTAACGTTAGTTCTTCGACAATCCAAGGGGAGAAATTCGTCTACTTTTGATTTGAAGGCCAGCTTGTGAGGGATAAAAACAATATCTAACTCATGGAATCGGATAAAACCTATGAACAGGTTTTGTTGAAATCTTGGCGCGTGATAACCGTTCCGTTTCGATCGCGATGAAGGAGCGGAGCAGAGTTCCATTGAGCAGGGCGTACCCAGACCGTAAATAAGACTCCCACAGCAATTCTCAAGGGTACGGTGCCGCAATTAATGCAACTGTTTCCCATTCACAAGAAACGGAGAGTAGGCGCTCCGCGACTCGCGTAGTCCAATTTGCGAAGATTTAGTACCACGGAACTGTAGGAGGGCAGCGACGCCGTCAATTCACGATTGTAAATGGCATGTTTCCAGATCTATTATTTACCACCTCATACTTCTGTCAAGACGTCACGGTTTAAATTGAAACATTTCTAAGAGTAATCTTGGATTGACTCACACCTGGAAATTTCAGTCCCTTTGTTTCCATAGACTGCATTAAAATAGTTTCTCATGCAATATTAGTAAATCAAAGCAACATTACATAGATGACGGTTTATCTTTAGAACAGAACGAAGATCTCTGAACGCAGCTTAAGATATATTCAGTAATATTTTTCGAATAATTATAAATTGTTCAAATTTGTATTCTCCGTGTGTCGGAATTAAGAGAAATTTTCGGTTACTTGCTTTTAGAAACCACCCACCATCTTAAAAATTGATAAAAATGCTAAATATTTTTCAAGTCATAAAGAAAAACATTTGTAGTGTAATAATTAAAATATAATTTATCTCATATTAACGAGGAGTTTATAAAATAATTTTGGCTGTCTGATATTTGCGTCAGAAAGGGATGCAGGGTAAAATGGCAGTTGTTGAGTTCTGGGCCTTTGTTTGCCCACGCGAAGTCAGGCAAAAATTAAGACTGGTCGCAGGGTTCTAGAGGTTAAAGAATGGAGGAAAGGCGTGAGAAAATCCTGCGAAAGATTTTAGGGCGACTGGTCAGAATTGGAGCTGGAGCGAGAGAGTTTCAGATCTCGGTCTGGTTTGACGCTGGAGCAGTTGATTTCCTAGAGGAATCAATCAGCAGTCTGGACCCGTTGTCGCAATCTATCTACTCAGTTAAAGTAGCTGTGAGTCCTTGCCAACCATGCTACAGACACCACTGAAAACGATAAACTTATTTCGCGATATTGACAACATATACGTCTTATAATGACGCAGTAAGGCGGTGGAAGCAACTTCCAAATCACTCTACCCACTAAATCCATTAATTATTATTGGGATTGTTTGAGTAGAGCAAAACAACCCTCCAAAATTTAGGTAACATTGAGAACGAATTAAATTCAGAAAAATTGAACGAGAATATTCGGATACAGATGGAGAATATGCGGAAATCCCTGGATTCAAGAGGCGCCAGCCTGTCGGGAAGATCCGTGCCTGCGAGCCAGGTCGGAGGATTAAGGATATTTGACCATGGACGATGTCTCAAGGCCAACGTTTTCCCCCAAAAAAGTGGATCCCTCATTCGTCGAAAATTATTTACGATTTTGTGAAGAAACGTCACGTGGGTTGTCACTTTTTCATACAGAAAGGGACAAGAGAGTTTGGCTGGGGGTTACAAGGACCTGAAAAAGTCAGTGTGTAATAAACATTGAATGGAAGAAGAAGACAGTACGTTTGAAGTTGAAAGGAGGAGGAAGTAGGTAGAGGAGAAATGCAGTCAGTGTAGGTTTGAAGTGAAAGAAGGAGGAAGTAGGCAAACGAGAAATGCAGTCGGTGTGCGTTTGAAGTTGGAAGGAAGTAGAAGTAGGGAGAGGGAAGGTGAGAAGAAGAAGTGTAGGTTGAAAACTGAAAGAAAGAAGGATTTAAGAAAAGGAAGAAAGATTATTTCAATAATTTATCGAAGAAAACACAAATCTCTCTGCTGGTTTATGAACATCTTCACCTATATTGTAGACTGGTTTTCCTCGTCGTTTGAATGTGCAAAAATTTACTGTTTTCCGTCTGCCGAAATCACACCCTTTTGCGAGGAAGGAATCGCCACAACTTGCTGTTTGCCATCCTATAAATCCAGGAAAAATTCCCAAAAGTCATTTCTGGTACTTGGACGAGAAGGTTCCGAGACGAAAGAAGAACGAAGATTAAATGATCGTGTTTCTTCCAGTTGGTGAAGAGACATACTGCCCTCAGAAGGATATCGTTTGACTTCTTTCCTTTATCAGAGCCGATTTGACCTTGAAGCTCCTCCTTGAGACCGTCAAATCAAATTCATGTGACGTTGATACATATTATTGTCCATGCAGCTGCGCCGCAGTAAGGCTTTGTTTTCAAACAACTAATAATTTGTGGAAGCACTTGCTTACTTCTCTGCTCTCATTGGATGAAAGCCAGAACGGTTTCCGTTTGGAAACCATTATTAAGTTAAGTACTGTGAAATTCTTTTTTTAAGTTTCACCGCAAGAATTCTTTCATATGTTACTAGGCGTTACTAAGAATGGACTAAGGAAATCGCGACAAGGAAATTAATACATACCGGCGTTTATGGCGGTGAATAGAGACTAGAGAGAAATAAATGACATGAGAATATTTATGAACAAATAGTACGAAGATATGCGTATAGAGTTTGGCGGAAAACAACTAGAAGCTTTTGGTCTGAAGCTGCAGCCAGGCGACGCAGACCTCAGACCACAGAACAATGGCAGACGAGAGTCAGCGTCGTGCTCCATGTAACTTTAAAATAAAAGATTAAACAAAAATTATAATTATATGCCATGTCGCTATACGTAAACAATGCTCATTATAAAAAACCAAAATTTTACGATTTATAAAATATATTGTGAAATACGTTAATATTACATAATAATTTTATAATGTTTTAATGCTATAAATGGTGCCGCTTATTGAGTTGTTCAGTTATCAGAATGAACCATGCACGGTCTTCTTTTTAAGAACTGGAAAGAGAAAACTTTCTTTGTGTGGAGGTGGTATTTCGTCGAATAACCAGATATACAGTGCGACGAGGACCTCGTCAATATAGCAGACACCCTCAGACATTCGTACCAACTTTGAAAGATGCGTGGGATTGAAGGCTCTGACTTCTTCCTTCTTGCCTTACTTGGAAATGCTAATGAAAGGCCTCAAGGCGCCAGAGTAAACTATAAAGTTTTCGCGTGGCAATCAACGGGTTGTTATAAAATGTTCAAGAAACTCGTAAATACTACACAAACGTTCACATAAATTTGAGATTTTCGTACTTTTATTTTTCCACAGGTATCACGTAACTGTGATATTATTAATAAGGTAAAAAGGGTGTGTGTAATTATCGCCCACTTAGTTGTAATAAGTGCCAATGCATTAAAATGGTTCGATTGGAAGTTGGATTTCGTCAGCATTCGTAATGCATATAAATACTTTAAGCTGTCCCGTGGAATGCTGCGTTGATATTTTTAATTACCCAAATCCATATTCTTTCTAGATCTTTGAAGACGTCAGCTGTTTGGTTTTGAGCCTACTTGAACTCAACTTATGGGATAGCGTAAGTGCGTAAGTAACGTCTCCGTTCTTCATGCTTATCCCTATTATGGCAAATTACGTTTCCAATCTAATATTAACCATTGAAAATAAATACTGGATTATTTATTTGCGATTATTAATATGTATTCATTCTCTGAATTTTTTGAAATTAGAATTTATAAAACTATCAAAAATATTTACTTCGACTTCCTTTGGCAAAGCAGAGGACTTAGTAACAACAGCAATAATGAAATTTTATTTCCACTTTCTCTTATATAGACTCTGCATCTCATTAGCATAGTTATATCTGTGACATAATAAAAGACAACTCTTACAACTTTTATAATATATCTTATAATTCAGATGTCTTGTACTTTTCATCATTATGGGAAATATTTTTATCATAATTCTAAGAGTATTTGTAGGGCACAGTTTTAATTCATTTGGAAGTTTATTATGTGACTGCAGTCCTATAACAAATTAGTACCAATAACTAAATTTCTTTCACAGTATTTGCTAACGCAGTCAGATTATGTAAATTTTCATTGGTCATTAATGTTTTTCCGTTATACCCTACTAATTGTTGGACCTAACGCATATGTTTTAATGGTAAAACAAAACGAAATACGGAATTTGGCGGTAAAAATCAAAGGCAGTCGGCTTGAGAGAAACGGAAGATGGTTGGAGACTGGGTAATGAAACCTAGACAGTTTGGCTCCAGTCTGGGTTTTCCAAAATTGTAGCGCTTCTGTGACACCTGACTGATATTTTCCCCAAACATTGGTGAGGTGGGGTGAATGGCTCCTCCCAAAGTCTAAAGGAAACTACTTTTAATTGGAGAAGATGGTGTTCCCGCCGCCGAAGGAAATTATGATAAAGGCAACTGGCAATTGGCTTTATGAGTATGTGATTGATTCAGACAGATAGAGATATATAAATAGAGAGAAAGACCAAAAGCAGGATTGAGAGACTATTTCAATCTTTTGATGATTTAGGTCGGAATGCTCTTGATCGTGGCAGAGGATAGGAATCTTAAATGAGCAAGATGCTCACTATCCAACAAGGAAGTCAAAGACTGTAATTACTCTGTTTGTAACCTTTATTCCGATTTCCTCGTACTGCCAATTCTGCGTAGGGGTTTTATCTTTAACACCGCTGCTATGAGAAGGCCCTCAAATACGACTCAATAATAGATCCCATGAGTCTAAATCTTAGTTTGTAAGGCATTTGTAAATAGCGTATAAAGTATATATTGTTATTCAAAAAAGGCAGACTTAGTAACCTGAATTTTATTAAATTATTGTATATTGCCAATTAGTAACTGTAAAGTTATCATTCCGTACTCTGTATATAATAATTTTTATTTGAAAACAATATATCCCCACATATTCACTTCAACTCAATATCGTCCTATAGTCTGTAACTTAAATTTTAAACGACCTATACTTGCATAAATTATTGGTGATTTTTCTCCCATTTTAGTTAAAAACACTGTTTTACATATTAAAAATTATCCATTCAAGTTTTACTTTTATAGTTACCAATTAACAATAAAATGTTCGGGACCATACTATATTATGATGGTATTGTATTATTAGAATATATATATATATATATTAGATAGTAATATTTATTTATCACTGGTTCTTACAGCGTGTCTGACAAATTCCAGCATCATCTTGGATCACTATGTTCATTTATTCCAAATTTCTTTTCGGTAGCTCGCCCCGCAATTTCAGTGCTAGGTAATGGAGAAGAAGAGGAATGTTTTACAATCTTTGATATTACACAACGGCCTCATAACTTCAATTTTGAGGCTGTGAGACAAACAATTGCTCCTTGATACTGTTTCCCTTACGGACGGAAAAGCGCAGGACACAAAACTGACCTGCGACGATTTGGCCAAAAAGATTAAAATGCCACTTTTCATTCACGATACTTCTCATCTCAGTTTATAATATCTTAAACAATGACCGGAGTGATAAACCTTTATGAAATATTTACAAATTGCACAAAAAATTTGAAGTACAGTTTTAACGCTTTACAGTACTTCCGTAATGTTACCTTTTATTAGTACGATTAAAGTCTTTAAAGAGAAAAGTTATAGTAGAATTGATGAACCGTGATGTGTAAATGATTTTTACATATATATCAGGTAAAAGAATTAATGATTAAAGAGAGCGAAGGTTTTCCAGGTAAATTTTCCATAAATACAATTCTCCGTTTTTCAACCCGGGTCAAAGTTTTCTTACACAACGTTGACTGTCTGCCTGACGACGATGGCAGAGATTTTTGTCAAAACGCTGTGTAAGCTAACTTTGACCTGTTTGAAACCCGACAGTTGTATTTAAGAAATAATTGTAGTGTGTTTTTAGAGAAATTATGACGTTTCCGATTCTATGTATGTTTTCAACAGATGATTATGAATCTTGCTATTCTACAATTTGAGTATAAACTCTTGGTTTTATATTATTATCATAAATACACTGACCAGTATACTCACAACTTTATGTCACGTAGCTTCGCCGTTGAATTGCGACTATTTCGTCATCTTACTACTGCATCCTTTATCCTCGAGATTCTCGGCTATTTAAAACGCATTCAAACTGTCGATATATATTATTAATTAAAAATGAATATTCTTAAGTAGGCTGCCTTGGATCCTCTGTTTCAGATGTTGATTACTTGCTAAATGGGAACAAATGAAAATACTCATAACGTTCAGATCCATGAAAAAACGTAAGTGTACGGTGAGCGGTCTAGTTTCGTAACTGGTCGAAAGTAAGGCTTTCTAATTCTTTATTAGTAGTTCCAGAAAGGTACGTTAAATTTACGCGAAAAGTCTTCCTCTTCCTAACAAGGAAAGTTATTGCTTTGTTCCTCACGGTGTGCCAGCTTTTGTGCAGAAACGTAAATTTTTTTAAAACTCATTGTCTGTTCCACTTCGCTTACTAAAAATGTGTTCGACGTTAATCTCGGCTATAATTTCTTCCTGTCTCTAAAAACTGCTCCATTGGCGATCGTAAGACACTAACAGTGAAAGTTGGATAGTATATTGTGAGTTCAGTGGTGGCAGAATCACCGTTTTACTTGTTTACCAGTATGAGGCACGATGCGTGGATTCTCAGGCATAGTTTTAAGTTTCCCCGCGGTTGTGCTGGCGTAAGGAACCCGGGAATGAAGTCTCACCCGCATTCCTGGACTCCGCCGACTGCTGTATGGGATCTGGTAGCGGCTTAATTGGCTCTGCAGCTTACAAGTACGGCTTACTGTCGATACTCCAAGAAAACCTGCATTCCGCCTAAGTGGAACTTACCTAGCCGTTCACAGCAGCTTCAAAATAAACGCACGCTCTGTAAATAACAGGATTTCCTGATGTACTATTCAGATAATTGGCAAGAAATCGCTAAATATTGTTTCTCAGTACAATCATTTCTAAATGATTTATGCAGTAAATTTAACATCGACTTATGACAAAATAATAAGAAAATTACTTGAGTCACATTTAAAATTAAACTCATTTGTTCCACCACACAGATGGCAGATTATATGGAGTTATTCAGAGCATCCTCAGAACCATTGGAAATGACAAGTTCCAGTTCTTCAAAGTCATCGAATCTGTTAGAAAAAGAGCTGTATTCTTTTCTGTACTGTATTCCCTTATTTTACAGAATGCCCTGTATCAGTTAAATTAAGAGTCGGTCGTGTATTAAAATTATTTCACTCATAGGGAGGAAAAATTGTCAGAGTAAAATTTGAGTTTCAAACCATTTCTTCCGATTGAAACTAGTAACGTGAAATTTCCTATTTTATTTTAAAATATCCAATGCGAACATGTTCTCTAGTTCGCTAGCGAACTGGAGAAACTCTACAGTGAAGTGCTTAAACAAGAAAAAACCCGATCCAGACTTTAAAAAAAATTTTATTCAGACGAACGGAGAATACAACCCTGTTAAATTTACTGAAGGTGACATTTATGTTTGATTTTTTATTTATTCTGTAGTATTCTGTACTTTCTTTATGCTCATGTACAGTATTACAAGTAGGAATAACAAAATTTACTATTCATTACTTAAAATGCTATTTCTTTCTTGAAAGTTTTGCAAAAATTATTTTATGAGTAGAAATTTAGTATGGAGAATACATAAATAAATTTATATAATTTTCTGAAATCAAATAAATTTGAATTTACTAAGCATGATATTTTCAGTAATTTCTTAGTTACTAAGCACCGTTTTGCCTTGATTTCTAAAACAACTTTTTCAATATGTAAAAATATTTTTTTACTTAAAAATTTAAATACAATTTAGTTGCTGGTTTTTAGTATTTTTTCCGGTTGAATATGACAATCTGTGTTCGAATTTCTTGAAGGTCAAATACGTAATTGCCAATAAAGTGCTTCTCTAAGGACTGAATATAATGTTTCTATCAACTCTCCTCGTTTATCATAGTATTATATTAAGCATAATATTTTTCAATTAGTCACAAGATCAAAAATATTAATTTCTTAAAACCACCTTTGCATTTTCTCTGGAAAGTAAAACGAAAAATAATGAGGATGGTAAGGTATTACACAATCTCAAACGGATAGATATTAATATAATATTTTTTCACAAACATGAATATAGCTGTATGAATTTGTTAAAAGAAAAATGTTATTCTATCAAACTGCACTAGGACCAAATTTGAATTGATAATCTTACGCATGTTGATAAAAATAAATTTCTTTATAAGATGGTAATAAAGTATTTTTAAATTTCGATGGCTTTCAAAACGCAGTGATAATTATGACACACACAAAACGATTATTTGTATAGATATAAGCGAGAGACAGACTGACTAAAGCATAAATATTCCATACTAAATAACATAATTTTAGTAAAACTGCAGGAATTAGTGGTAATGAAAACGTTTTTCAAAATATCAAATGTTTAATATTGTTTATAGTAATAAATACTGTAAGAGTAAATTATAATCACGTTTAATGTACGTAGGGAACTTCGGTCGGATAGACACCCTTTTTTATCTGGATAGTACTGAAGTTTATTAAATCGAGATGAAGAATGGTCATTGGTCAAGAAATAAACCCTGGAAGACGACTGGACCAAGTTCTGACTCCACCTCGTGAATGAACTCTTCTTTCGGGGTCTATAATCTGTGAATATATAATTTTAGCAGCATTTAGAAAAGCAGATGAAATAACAAACAGCTTGTTTTTTATCCCTTTAATGGTATGTATTCGCTAATTATATGTATTTAACTACAACATAAGTTACGTATAAGGTTTAAAACTGTTTGTATCAAGGCTCTGTGAAAAAACTTTAACTGTGACTAACGTGCGGTTTGGAACGAGATACTACTGTAAAAGGCAAAATGTGAACTGTTCTTCAAGAAAAAAAGGAAAAACTGGCAGATTCAACTTATAAAAATGAATGACTGGATTCTGTGCCAAACAAGAATAAAGAAAGAAAGAATAGGCAAAGGCTGGGCACTTGCAATAGAAAAGAAAAATTGATAAAGCGATCAACAGTATTCAAAATAAATATAAGAAAGAAAACAAAAGGTGGTAAGATTTTTCTGAATTTAAATTTAATTTTATTGCATAAATTGTTATTACAAATCATCACGTACCGTTGTGCCCCACCCCCCGAGGCAGAACGGGAAATATGTTTCTTTTCAATAATTCGCCAAAAATCTAAATTCGTTGTTTTAAGTTATATTGATTAAGCAAATAATAGATTAAACTAATTTTTTATACTTTTATGAAGCCAGTTTTCTCTTTAGAAATTTTATACAAATTATTGTTAAACAAATGTCTCGTTCTACCCCGACTTTTCCTTGTATTACAACGGTTACGTTAAATCAATTTATTTTTAAATAATTAAAATTAGTAACATGCTTACATGGTAATTTAAATTAAATTTGTATTATAGTCATTTTATACATTTTTTTTGAAAGATGTAACTGATTTTAAAGCTTTATCAATAATTAAACGAACAGTTGCGAGACTCATAAAATCTATGTCTATATAACAAAACAAAATTTTGTTATTATTAATTAATATTCATGAACAAAGGGATAATTTTTATGATTTCTTTAGTATTTCCAACCTTACATTTTCAATTTAATCCAATGTTAAGGCATGAAATTGGTTGATATTAATCATAATACAGCTTCATGAAAAAGATGAGTCCCGAGTAATGGGGATTGTATGAACCAGATTGAATTTTCGTGACTATTTTAATCGCAATAGATAAAAGCTTAAAATATAAACATCTTTGGTGTGAATAAAAATAACTGTTAAATAATAAAAAACGCCGCTTTTGTGGTCTAGTGGGTAACGTCACAACCTCACACCAGAGAGGCCTGGGGTTCGAATCCTGTCCCCGACTGAGTATAACCCGACGAAGGAAAAGAATAATTTACCTATTGTCAGGTCGACCTCGATTTTTGAGCGACAATAAAAAATAAATAAAAAGTGAATTATCAAAGAAAAAAATTGTTTACTATGCCCTTCCTTCAAATAAATATAAAAGTATTTTTTATAGAAACGCATTCATTAATTAGTCTAACACAGACTAACAACAAAAAGAACGCTATTATATCAGTGTTTTCTACCCTCGACCTGACTTATATCCGATAAAAAAAATAGTAAATAATTACCTGATTATAAAATACAATTTATTGCAACTGAAAGGCACGAGCTTATCGCGTTCCCTCACTGGATTATATGCGGTCGCAAACTGAAAACAACTCTTTCAATTCGATTCCTTTGCCATATCAGTACGAGCGAATGTCAGACAAATTGCGGTGATATTCGAAATAACGAAACCAAAATTACTCTTCAATCGAATTATTGGGTAATTCACGCATCTATTAAAAAAGCGCAGAGCTTGGTTAAAACACTGAGCGAATTCACGTAACACACACACACACAAAAAGGATTGTGCCCCAAGTTAGTACTTTTAGAAGTTGATGGGAAATATTGAAAACTTAATTATTTACGGCATATGAGTTTATTTTAAAAAGGCAGGACTTCGCAATTTAGAGCCCGATGAAATTGCTTCGTCCATGTTCATTACCTTAAACACGAAATTTATCGCTGAAAGTAACAATGGAATCATTTCTCGGGTATATTTGTCCTAATAATTAGATTTTTATTATAATTACGAATCATGCCTCGGGATTATCAAATATTGAAGAGAAAATGAGCGAGTTACTGCTTTGAGTGGAGAAATGCCCTTACTTATTAATAAGCGAACTTCGATTATTGAGTGACACAAAAGGCGTCAACCTTGTACGCAATTTCCGTTTATCCGTCGAAGGTAAAGTTCATCCCCCACGGTCAATCACAGATTTGTTTCAGCACACAGCCGATGGTCTCAACAACAAAAATGCTGAAATGATAATTTCTAACTGAAAACTGCGGGGTCTCTATGACCGCAAATCTTAAAACATTATCATTTCATAACTAGGAATGAAAAGTTTTGAATGATATTTCCTCAACTTTAATACAACTAAAAATCCACTTTGCCAACCTGTGAGCAGTTGAATTGTTGCTAGGCAATTTTTTACGAGTTCTAGGCTCATTATGATAAATCATCCGTGATTTACGAAAAGTATTCTCTCTGAGCTAAAGACCGGTAGATCAGTACTTTCTATCGGGAAATAAACGTTCATAACCATTTATAACGATTATGTCCCCCACATTTCACTCGGTTAAGTGCGGACATCTATAATAAAGGCATTTTGAGTCTCACTCTTTACGACCTCTTCGTCTTTCAACGGAGATTCCAGTTGTGCGCTTCACCGTTTTTCTCATATTTCATTATTGTATATTTACATCTATGACACCTACGGAACAATCAAAATTCACAATAACATAGATTGCTATATAAAGAAAAATGTAATATATTAAAATTACGCGAGAGAGTCAGAAATGATGAGAAGTATTTTTTGTATGTGCGTAGTATCTTTTGCGACAGTCAACGCTAGACTCTTCTTTGGACATTTGGAACATTTTCTTTCACAGAATAATAAAAAGGCTCTTTTCACGGTCACTGGCATATCTGTGGCGAATTAGAAAAAAAAATTCTACTGTCAAGTTGGAAGATACGCGTAGCTAGTTGGAAACAGCATCTGCGTAACGAACGTAAAACGTGTGTGATGTCATTTTTTCACATCCGGCGGCTCAAATTTTCCTATGGGCTGTAATTTTGTAAAGTACAACAAATAGATGTTATTTAAAATTACAGCTGATAGGGAATGATAGCTGAAAGGAGGAGAATCCGGAGCCATATGAGGCAAAATGCAAAGATGTATTATTAAATTGTGGGCCGCTAGCGAGAGCAAAGTGGAGATCTTCAGATCTGAGTCGAGATTGAGGGGATGTGAAAATTTCGCTAGATATCTCTACCATTTCGGTCCAAGGCGTGAACCATGCAGCCGGTTCATCCCAACGCAAAGTCAATCAGAAGCAGACCGTCTCAACTGGCGCCTTTCCGATGATTTTCAGCCAGAAGCAAACCGTCACAGTCGGTACCAAAGAAACCAGCTGCAGTCATCTGTCTGTGTCATTAGCTTAACATTTAAAACGTTCACATTGCCAGTCCTATTTGTCAAAGAAACTTTGCTTCATTTTGGTTAATCCCACAAGTGACCTAATAAAAAAGACTTTTGATGTGAATTTACAAACTCTACCGTTTGTCATTTTTAATTAATTTTATTGAGTTCTCTTGTTGTTTGCATATTAAATCTTAAGTTTGTTGTGATTAAATTCAAAATATTTAATTAAATCTTTTTCTTGTCCCTAAATTTATCCTTTTAGATAAATAAAAGTAAAATAATTAAAGAAAAATAAATTTAACAAATGGCTGACAACTCTTAAGAATAATTAATCATAATAAATTAAACATATTTACTACAAAACATTATTGTTATAAATTTGCAATAACATAAAAAAGGTCAGAATATATCATTGTGCTTACTATATATATATTGTAGCTACCAAATTAATCGGTCAAAAAATTTAATAATTGTTTTAAAATACCTTTTTATACTGAGAACGAATAAAGTTTTATTGTACATATGTGGCACTGAAGTGTCGTTACTTTAAACAAAGCCGTATTGGGATTATCAAATAAAATTAAGATGTTACGTAAAGTTTAAAAAGTCAAATAAGGGAGAGATTAGGAAGAGTAGAATATTAAGGGTAGTCTGAAGGCCCGATGTGTCCAATGTTAAAAAATGATTTTAAGTAACTTTCTCTAGGAAACGTTTATGGATACAGCTTTTAAAGTTCAACAGATAGCTTTTAACCTTATGGTATGTTTGTGGAAGCAGAATAAATATTTGAATTATTTTTATCGATAATTTTCCGTATAAACTGTTATTTATAAATACATTGTTAATAACAATTTAAAGCATAAATGGAAATTTATTCTGCTTCCACAACACATACCATAAGATTATAAATAAGCTTTAATATTTTCAGTGCTATATCTACAACTATTTCCGAGAGAAAGACACCTAAAAATAATTATTTTAACATTGGCAATATAAGGCATTAAAAATAAGAAGCTATGAAATCTGTCTACTTGCGTCTTCGCAAAGACAAACATCACTACAGTTACTGCATAGAGCCTCAACCAATGAAACGACAACACTTGACCATCATCGCCGCGATCCGGTTTCCTAAGAAATAACTATTTGTTGTTTGTTTCCTATTACAAGTTGCCACTCAGCGCTACACATGTTTAAAGTAACGTATATGAATTAATAACAAAGAATACCTACTTTATATATCTCACTGAGAGATTGAATAGTACATCAATTTTAATGATACGAATTACGATTATTTCATTAATCATTTCTTTGTGTTATAGTTTATCCTTAAATTATTATCTTCAATAAAGTCTTAAAATGTAAAATAAATACACCTATAAATTATTGTATATTGTATAAGTTATTGTATTATATATATGTGAAAAATTTGCGCATTTGGACACACTTTGGTGTCGTATTGGTCAGTAATTTAGATGATAAAAGAAATCACTACAATAATGATATTAGATTGATAAAATACAGATAGTAATTTAAGTTGGATGTTTTTAGGGAAAATTAATAAGGCCAGCGACGAAAGCTGCTGTTGATGGAAATGCAAACAAAGTATTGTGAACAAGAAAACAGGTTTCCTTGAGTTTGTTGATAAACTTTTTGTAATGTTTGTAAATACAAATATTGTTCATAACTGATAATAATGATAATTATGTACATAAATAAATACGTCTCTCTTCTCCTATGCCTTCTATTTTACATCAAACTGGACTCTTTAACAGAATGTTTCCGGATAATTCAAATATTATTCGTGCAGTTTTATCTGTTCGCCGGATTGAGACTCAACGATTGGATCTGCTTTATTGTCTAAACCTTTACATTTAATTCGTGGTTGCTGTCATGACACAGACATGATAGGGACCATGATTATTATTTTGGGTTAACAGGCTACTTGAGGGTGATCCTGTGAAAGGAACATTATAAATTATAAATCATAGTAACAGGGAGAACGCATATATTATTCGAAGAGGAAAACAGGTTTCTGTAAAGGAAACTTATGAGAACATAATAGAAGAACGTGGAGACTAGACCAAAGCTACATCTGTCTTCACCATTTTGTGCAGTTTTATGTCGGGAACATGCTACTGCAACGCTGTACTTGTGAAACGTTATAAAGAACGAGTTGCACATTACTCAGAAGTCTCAGTTTTGTTAATGGTGTCGTTTCAAAGCTGAACGCCTAAGGAGATTCTTACATGGGCTACTTTCATGACGAAGATGCGAACGTTTACTTTCTCTGTATTACATAACACTAACGTATTCCTGTTTCTACGATACAATTTATTGTCCACGTGATACAGAACAGCGCGGAAAGCTCTACAGCGTCAGTTTGGCTCTTAATAAGGATTATTTCCTGGAACGAGTAATATAAGCCTTGAGTAGAACCATACATTATACTGTCACAATTGTCCGCACCATCACGCGTTTCCTTATTTTAGAGAGAAAAAAAATTATTCTCCCGATTATTTAAATTACGCCAATAAAAGAAATGTAGTAAAACCTTTGTAAAACATTAAATTAACAATCATATACAGACAATTGTTGAATCGACGATTCGTCAACGTATTTAGGACTTCCTCAGGTAATGTAAATTTTTAAATTAAAAAAATTATCATTACCTGAGGAAGTTCCAAATGTGGTGTCGATTCAGCTTAATAAGAATATTTTGTCTCTGGTCGTTAATGTATTACAATTAATTATTGAAAAAAACAGACGTTAATTCATTTTTAATTTTAAATAACATTTTACTTAGGGGTTTTTGTGTTTATAAAAATAATTGTAACAAGATTAGTTTGACCTTTAATTTTTTTAAAAAAATAGAAGTGTTATTCAATTACTATTACGTTTCGTTCTCATTTTGAGACTTTGTTAGGTACTACATATTTTCTTCAGGGTTTTTGAAATTTAGAAGAATGTATAATAATCATTAACGTCTGTGAGTGACAAAATCAAGTGAAGAATTAACGACCCCTATGACAGTTATTTTGTATAAAATTTCGAAGAAAAGTAGAAGTTTCGACATATCCATTGCGGACCATGTCAATAAACGAAATCAACCGAAGATATAAACACCAAGAGTAGTCAAAAGATAAAATTAAAAAAGACAATTTCGTAAACGATCATATAATTTGTTAAGTCGCAATGCGTTATAACATTTATAGTTACAACCGAATAATTATATATTTGGACGATTATTATTTTGTCAAGATTAATCTTTTATTAAAGATTTCAAATTTTCATAAACTCTTAAATTGGTCGTTTTAATTTATCTCCCTATGAAACAATTGCAGTCCAGGATTTAACGTTTCATGATTTAAAAACAAATTTATGTAATATGTTGCAAAGAACTACAATTCATAACTGAATACAATTACTTGACGTCGGATTTTTTCTTTAGCTGCTCGGAGGATTACTTTAATCAGAAATATTTATTATAGTTATATTTTCTCAGCTGTGCCGTTTAATTACTTTTCGAAACTCATTACCAATTATCATTGTCGAAATTGTTATGTAAACGGACCACACAGAATGTTATCTTAACTTTCTCAGATAAGCCAGTTAAGCGACAACGTCTTTTCATTAGTTCTCACATTTTGGGAACACTGAAAAAATTAGTATGTAAATGCAGGTAGGTTCATTTCAGGGGTAAATTATCTTGCCCTAATACATAAATTTTCGGGACGGCAAAACCGGAGGATGCCAAGGGAAATAAGTTATTTATGCGAGGCATCTTTGATTTGCAGTATGATGTAAAGCACGGGTAAAAGGCTTAGCTAATTTTTTATTTAAAATTTGATGCCGGTGGAGGTTGTAGTGATGATCAAATGTTTCAGTGTCAGGTTTTAAGCTAAAAAATATAAATCAATAAAAAGTAAACACATCAGTGTCCTCAAATTTATTTTCTTTTCTTTTCTAGGCATTAATACATATGTTCTCTTAATTTCAGAGAGCATATAGCAGCTGATTAAATAAATAAATATATATAAACAATTAAAAACGACAGGAAAGAGAGACAGAAAGCCGTCGACGGCTGACCATTACTGGAAATGTCTTCTTAACCTTGTGATGAAGAGGGCGGTGCCTCCGAAAATTCAAGAATTTAAAACCCTACGTGATGTCTGCCATCTGCGAACTTCAGGTAAGCCACCAAATTTCTGTCTCTTTCCTGTCCTTATTAATTGTTTTAGTTAACCTGACAATGTCATTTTCTGATGCATATATATGTGTATTTATATATATTTAGAGATAGAGAGAGGTAATGAGCGAATGTGTGCTACTTTAATCGGTCTAAATATTAAAATGTTCTGCAAATATCCATTTTCTTGGGCCATGTTGCATTTACGGCCATATAATTTCCTTTTTCTCTATTGCGGGTTACTGAAATGTAATGAAAATCTATTATGTGTAGCTGTGGCAAAAATTTATAAATTAACGTGGATGTGAACCTCTTTTGTTGCTGTACATAATTATATTCCTGAAATGTGTTGTTGGTATGCAAAATTATTATTATTACAGAGTCTATGAATCGCTCATGGCTGTTTTCGGATTTATACAGAAATAGTCATGTGATGTGAGAGGGATATTACAAAGGATACAAAAATATATTAGTTATTTCTCTCACCATGTTTGAATTCTTGAGGAGATTCTTAGTTGTCTTCGCACACACACCACGGCGCAGCGCTGGCGTCGCCGACCAAACTAGTTTCTTCGTTTCCCTTTTGTTCTGTGTACAGCGCCGCTGTTCACTATTTTATGGGTTTTTCTTGTAAATTGTTTTTCTACGGCAGCCGAGGCCAGCTAGACAAAGGGCGGGCGGAGGGGCGAGACTGCAAAATGGCGGCGGAATGTGAAACCGGCCTAGCTGAAAACTAGTTTACGGCGACATTTCGCCATCCTTAATTCATGTGTGTAGGCCGGCGACCGTCTCTCTGGAGAAGCGGAAGTGCATGGTCCACGGATCTCCGGGGATGCACTTTCCCAACACCCTCGAAACAGCCGCCAGCTCTATTCTTTAAGTGCCATTGCGAACCTTACGAAACCAAAACCCGTATGGGAATTGTTCACAAAACTATTGTTTTTTTAAAACGAGTCTGAGGAGGGAGTTTGGCTGCAGGCTCCAAATTGAAATTGCTTTTCCAGAAATCAGTTTGTTTGCTACGGAAATTAAGTAGGAGAAAATAAATAAAATCATGATTGTATGCATATGGTAACATACTTTATATTGCGAAACATAATATACACGCAAAGCGCATGTTATGTATGAAAAGGTCGGCAAATGATATAAAGATCAATGAGATCCTGGCTGATAAAAAATGGATCCAAAGTTAGTATTTTAAAACAATTTTGTGGTTTTCTCCCCAAAACAGTAACAACATTCACACGATCGAAGCATGGAGAACGATACAATTTGATCACACGCCAATTCAGAGTGCTAATTTAACATCAACTCATTCTACCGCGTTTACAGTTAAAAAGACGTAAAAATAAAAGTTAACTTTACGGGTAGCCATTTCCGTATCAGAAACGTATATTACGAGAAAAAAAAGACATTTATATGGTAGTTTGCAAAAGTTAACACTTGCAGATTCACTTAACTCGAACATACTATTTTAAACATAATACTTGTGTATTAATACTTAAGTATTAATATTTCGGTTAAATCTTATCTGAATAGATATTGTTCTATGATTTGTTTCTTTAGTTTTATTTTGCGGGATCTGCTGCTAATGGTCATCTGCAATTTGGGGAACAGCGTGGAAGCATCCATGCCCCAGGATTCTATCCCGGAACCTCTGGGTGCGAGGCAACGACGCTAACCACTACACCACAAGAGACCGACTATGTAATTTTATTCTAAGCAGGCTGGGCACCCGAAGAAGCCCGGGAATTATTTTACAGTATCCCGCTTTAGTATTTAATTCGACAGCAATCTCTTATAGTCAGCGTGATTTATTCATCACCAAGACCTTCGCATTTGTGACAATTTACCTTTCCACGCTCCCTACTTTATGGGGCATGAATTTTATCATAACCACCGCCATGACTCAGTATCTTAAATAAATTTAGAACACCAAGAGAGAGAGAGAGGCCATCAATGTCACTAAACGCGAAAAATATTTATTGTGATGCATATATCCTCTGTTTCCGTACCCTCCACCCTCTCTCCTAAGGGTTACGGGTGGTAGTCGTCTTGTACCCATATATATTATGGATGAAAGTCTATAGGCACCCCGAATTATCTTTTTTGGAGACCTCGATGCGCGAATTGCCCATGAAACCTCTCCGTTGTAATATTTCTTTACCTTTATATTCCAGTAACTAAATGAAACATGCAAAAATCTTAAAGTTAAAACTCCTGTTTTAAACCCACAAATTTACATTGAAATCTGTGGACTTGTAACGGAGCTATTCGAGGCAAACTTCCAGACAGACACTTCAATTTTATTTATTGCTATAGATAATTTCGCATTTAACGGCACAGCTTCGAATAATTTGAAGCAATTCACAAGGATTTATAATGTTTAAACAACGTTGTACGAGCATACTGTTACATTTCTGAAATTTGTGTACATGGATTTCAATAATTTATAATGTATTAAAATACATTATTTGTTGAATTAATTTAGAATAATATATCTACATGTAACTAACCATCCTCGACTGGTTAAACATCTAGTTTTATGTGATTGTTAAGCTCTCAACCGTCTTGGATTTAATTTCAGATATTCGGATTAACCCTTAATGTGACTGTTTGCGTTTCGTTCAGACGTTTCCAGGAATGATTTTGTAACTATTGCCCGCTTACAGGAAAGCAGTACAAATACATTATGCAACTTTTTACAAATTACGCGTTTATTTCAGAAATGCGGGCTGTCAACACAGTAAATGAGTTTCATTGTTAAAAGAACAAAATTCAGACATTTCAGTTACTCATTGACCAATGCCTCATCATCAATAACTAAAAACAACACACAATTTGCAACTTTGTAAAACTACATAATTCAATTCTAATTATGACGAGTAAATTAATTTCCATTTGTGTAGCTACGAATGTTTAAAGAAGACATACATATGTAGAGATTTATACAGTAGCTTTTTAGTAGATTATAACATTATTACAGATAATTATCTGAAGTTTTACTGTATGTACGTGCTAAGAAGTCGTAATTAAATCACTCATATAATTACCTACTTGAGCTGAAAAGAAAATAAGAAAATCTTTATATATATATATATATTAAAGAAAAAATAAGTTGGTTTTTAAATAAATAAATAAATGTTTTGCGTGTATTTATTTGTTCAAAAACCTAATTTTTTCTTTCTTTATTTATTTTCAGCTTCAGTAAATAATTGAATGAGTGATTTACGATTTATTAGTACCAATATACAGAAATTACCTGGTTCTGGGAGTATTTGATTCTGTGTTTAGAACTACTGAAGCTGTTATATTATCAAGATCTGACAGTATGCCAATTATTTAAATTGTCTTTCGTAAACAGCTTGAGACAGACTACAATGTACTTGTTTCCTTGTATATTTGTTCAGTAACGTTTATAATTTTTAACGCACAGTCGACAATAAATAATTATATAAAGATTAATGATAATTTTTTTGTGAAATCTTTATATATAAAGTTCCGGTGTGCTTGTATTCGTAAGTTCTTCTCTTTCATAACGGTTTGACAGTTTTTGGTACCGATAGGTGGCGCTGTTGTTGAGATCCTTATTTTTTGTAAATTTTCGGCAAAATTTCTTTGTACTTATATTTTTGGGATTGCTCACATAATAAAATTTTCAGCTTGACGAATTGAATAATATGTGACATTAATACATGCGCAAGTTCATTGCGTCGCAGTTTGGCATTGTTTCGACATTTCTTATTTGGGGTTGCTCAATTCCGATGTATCCTGCGTATTTGAATTTCGTGCATCCTGAGGAAGTAACGTGTCGATTAATTCGAGATTGAACAAATGAAGTGCGCTTGTGTAAAATTGAAAGGTGCATTGTTTTGAATTGCAATTTAAACACATGTTCATTCGGCGGCATTCCATCCATCTTCCCAAATATGACATTTCAATTTCAGCTTTTATCTGTGTGATTTCGATGATAGAGGGCGTGAGTAGGTAAATGTTAAAAATTGTGATGAACTATCTGACACCTTAATCACGTGTTCACAAACAGAGTAGAATATGACATTATTACGGATAATTAACTGAAGATTTACTGTATGTTGGTCGTAACTCACTCATATAAATTACTTACTCCAGCTGGAAAGAAAATCTTTGTTTATATATTTGTATATGTATATATAAATCACTCTAATTATAGTGGGCGTGGGTAGCTAAATTTTCAAAAATTTGACGGACTATTGATGGTTTAATCGCGTGTTGACAAAGAAATTACTGTCGAGTCACATACTGCAGCCGACTAATATGAGAGAATTACCGGGCAACGCCGGACACCTAGCTAGTATTATATATCTATTAAAGTGGAATTTGTTAGTAATGAATATATATCAGAAATGGTTTTATGGAAAGGAAACAAAAATGAGGTCATTAAAATTCTATTTATAATCTTTCTAAAATTTCATTTCAATTATAATTAGTAGCCTATTAAAAAGTAAATTTAGTGGCTGATAGTAACGCGTTTTGTATGATAACTAGCTTCTCAGAAACAATTTTGAATTATAAGTCGTAACTCACTCATATAAATTACTTACTCGAGCTGAAAAGAAAATCTTTGTATATATATGTGTGTGTGTGTGTGTGTGTGTGTGTGTATCACTCTAAGGATACAGGACGTGGATAGGTAAATATTAAAAAATTAAAAAGTAAATTTAGTGGCTTATAGTAACGCGTTTTGTATGATAACTAGCTTCTCAGAAAAAAAAAATCGTTCAAACATTACCATCGTGTTAATATATAATTGAGGTTCATGACCTTTCTGGGTTCGTATCTTCTAGAAATCAGCCCTCTGTACTCCTTTAGATACATATAAAGGAAACCGCCTTTACTTATCAAAGTGTTTGTCTAGACTGGCGACGTATCAGACGCGTATTCCGGGTATTAGACTTCCAAAATCTTACGACAGTCATTTCCATGGTAAAGGGAACCGAACACGACGCTTTCTCAGTTACAAAGTTGACTCAAGCTCTAGTCCACTGCACGAATAAATTCCCCGGGACATTAAAGTTTATTGCAGAAGATAGAATCCGCGAGTACAGAAACCTGAGCGGGAACATATGATTCATTCTTTTTGACAGACAGAAAAGGTTAATTGATTATTTAAGAACGGTGCTGTGTGCTGACCTTTTGAGGCTGCTTGCTAGGATCTGTGAACCATCTGGTGATTTCGTCCCACGACCAGCGGCTCTCCGATTGCACCTGCGCTGCCATTGGTCGGCGCCGTGCACAAAAACACCCACTCTGGGAACAGAACCGGGGGCTCCGGCGAACAAAGCCGCGGGACGGAAGACGGCAGGCCCGTTCGTCAACGTGTCATTCCACCGCGATTTAAATTCTAAATAACAATTCAAGGATGGGGAAAAATGTCCGAAACAAGTTTTCGCCAACGAGGATCTGATTTGTGTCCGTGTAGCGACGCTCTCGCCTTGTTTACGGCGGTGTTTTCCTAGAAAGGCTCGCTATCAATTCAAGGAGATGCGCGATTCTAAGATTCCTAGCTCACCGGCAGCGCAACCTCAAAAGAAACTATAATACAGAAAAGTACTAAAACGTTTAACTCAATGAAAACATTATCACAACAGTTCACAATACAGAAAAAATGAATTCCAACAACACATCTCAATGAATTTGAAAATTACGAAGATAATTAATAAAGTAAACTTACCAATAACTGGTATGTATACTCAACGGAATTATTATTAGTACACAAAACAAATCCCAGCGTTGCGCCTCGTAATGACAGTAACGGGCATAAGAAATTTATATATGTAGCTAGGAAATATCTGATGCGTGTATTCATTACCTTTAGAAAAGCTATCTATGACTGTAGGTGATTATCCATTAGATTTAGATTTATTGTTGTTTCCATTAGTCCTCGATTGAGGAAATAGGATACGTCATACATTAAAAATTAAAAATGAACAAAATAAAGTACATAATTAAAGACAAATAATCTTAAAATAAATTAATAAAAGAAAATGTATACAGACAAAAGTTGATATAAACACAACACGGACACACGATGTCACACACACACACACTGTTGACATGATTGGAATAAAACGTTCACTGGAAATTGATTGATGTTTCTTATTATTAATATGAAAACAATTAAAGTTGGTGTCTTGGTGGAGACAGCAAAATGGCGGGAATAGATAATGTTTGATACTTCGACAGTGACAAAGAATCACGGAAATCATATAAAGAGCGGTTTGAATCATTTACTCAATTTTATGTAGCGCGAAATTCTTGACATAAAGTTAGCGAAGATTGGGAACTCGGCATGCCGAGACCTTATGCTGTAACGAATCCCCAGGGATGGCAATTCGGCACGTAGGGATATGACCTGTGAAAATTCCGTAATCACCCTCGTGTGGGAATCGAGAATCAGGAAAACACCGACGTATTTGAATACGTGATTGACTCCAGCAATGGCGTATCATGGTTTACAAAGATCGATTTAAAACGACGATTTTTAATGCTTCTTTATACTGCGGTGAGGTTGTGTGAATAAATATAGTTCTCTTTGAACTTAAAGGGGACAGAAGGGAACCAACGTTTGGTCCTGGACGTTGAAAAAGGTCAACCTGCAACGCCGAGGAGAGCGCCCTTCTCAGAAGCAACGCAACGTTCCAAAAAGGTACGGTGTCAAGTTTCCCAATCCTTGGCGCCTCGGGAGGGTTTTGTCCACGGTATAAAATGAGTATTAAGGAATCTGATTGCTTCGCAGTACCTCGGAAATTTGTAAATATTTTTCTTAGATAAATTGTTTTAATAAAGTCTACATTTATTTAACTAATTACCCTTTAATATTTTTCTAACACACATCTTCCTACAGAAATAATATTCTTGATAAGACGAAAGTTAGAACTTTGTTAACAGTTATGAGTCTATAAACGTATAATCTGATTCATGAACACTAGAGCGGCCAAATACTTATGAATAATTAGTAAAAATGATTCAAAAGCTTTATTTTTTTCAGAAAAAATATTAATATTTATATATATCAGAAATTCCATAGTTACATGAATGTATTACAGATACACGTTAGTAGAGAAATTCAACTATGTTGTACAGATGGAAAGGATTTGAAAGCAGGAAAAATGCAAAAAGACATGAACGACTTTTACTTTTTAAAGGCGAGCGTAAACTGAAACTCTTTACAAGAATTAAATTCTACTAACAACACACCATATTTCTCATACTAACATTATGTAGTAAAGTAACAAATTATTACATTGACTTTTATAATTAAATAAGTGAAAATAAAAAACTGCGACTGAAAACAGTATATGAATATCAAGTAAGTGTAGTATTATAATTTATGTAAATGTTAAGTACATAAATAAGTTATAATTTAAATATGTATCTAGGCCATATGTAATATGAATTTATAAAGGGAAAGGGTTAATGGAACTCCAATTAAAATAAAATAAAAAAATTTATTTCTCTGAAAAAATGTAAACATTGAATAAAAATAATGTATGAAAAAGGTTTAAAAACTAACAGATTTCAAATTCGGTCTCGTATAATATTAATTGTTATGCAAAAACTGTATTAGTTATTGGGATACTATTGTGACGGTAAGCCATAAATCACTAAATCGGAATAAATCATATATGTGGCACATAAGCAGCGTTAAGTAAGTATAATTATATGTATCGTAAATGGTAAAGTTCAATATCAAGTTAGTCAGTGTTTGTGAACCGTACATATTAAACAAAATTTTATCATACCTTAGTGTATTCGAGTATATGATCCAATTCTTTTAAACACCCGTTGATTTATAAAATTAATTCGCTTTTATGCTTGCCTGAGCGGAAATCCTGATAAGAATCTAAGTAATCTGACCCTACTGGTGCGTCATAGAACCAATCAGAAGCTGCCACCTCAACTGGGATTACAGTTGTAAACGTGTAGATTTAAACATACATTTATTATTAATCTCTGATGAAGAATAAAATGTCGCGCAAAGTCAATTAATGTTGGGCGAAAATATGGTTTACATTTCAGTTACATTTCTAACTTAATTATTGTAGTGCCAATGATACAACAAAATGAATCGCAGCGCCAGGACATGATTTTGTTTCATCCTTTTTTTATTTTAAGACAGTGTTCGGTTTCCGGGGCGGAAACAAAGAAATGGCAACAGTCTGGTTCCAAAGGTCATCCGTTGGATCTGGTTGACGTTGCTACTGCTGAGGATTTGTTGGAGCGTCTCTCACGATGTTACCATAAGATGTCGTAGTTGTTGGCAGCCTTGCAGTCGTCTCGGCCATTGGACGCCGCCGCCGAGCGGCACGATCGCGCTTTGTCAGAACTATCATTGACTATAAAGTGAGTATGTTGTCATCGTCTCTGTCGTATTCAATTGGTTTATTAAAGGAACTAAAGTGAGTCACGGAGAAAACACGCAATTCTTTCAATTATGTGTGAAACGCATTCTTTATAGTCAAAATGAGTCCCCGAAATCGAAACCTTCCTTCACCGCTTCCTTTCCTCTAGAAGAAACCGGAACATGAAATGAGCTCATACAGTCTGATGCAGAGAGATGAGTCAGTAGTGTCTCATGGTCTCATAGAATTAAGTTAGTCTATGACTGTTCCGTTGCCAATTGTCTGAAGCACGGTAAAACTTTGTTGAATTATCAACCACTCGTCCTCTCAATAGGTATTTTTGGCCTGACACCTCATTTTGTTTCATATACGTAAGATCACTAAACAATTAGACTAACTCACAACACTAACACCTCAGTGTCAGAGTAAAACATCATCATCAGTCCGTATGAATGTCAAATTCTGAAACAGTTTCCACGAATCTCGTGGAACGGTTGCTATAAGTTTATATCGTTCATAAATAGAGCGTTGCCGATGTTAATTTACGGAATCGGTACCAAAGCTTCAGAGAACTGTGAATGAGGGTGATTAATCGCAATGTCCTGATTTACGCTCATCGCCACGTGATCTATCGTGCGATTGCTTCTACGAATGGCCGTGTCGCGTGCATTTTGAGTAACGGATCTCGTTATTAAAGTGGAAGACAGCTTCTCTGAGAAATCGTGGCGCTGTTGCGAAACGGACTTCGTTAACGGAAGGCCTGTGTTCGACTACCGGTTGGCCGGCGTGAGCGGAGGTCTAATCGTGTGGGAGAAATTAATTATTTTCGTTTCCGCTTTCACCCGAATTCAGTAATTTGCAGAATCTGTTACAGTCCAATTCTATTCGAATATGAATACTCACTAAACACCTCACGAATAGTAGTTAAAATATCTTCATTTAGGACAACCAGCGTCTTCCAGTGTCAAAAGAAAGAAACTATTTCGTTTTAATGAACCGTTAATAGCAGGGAATCTATTGCATATATTATATAGATTTGCTTGTTAGACACGTAGCCTAAGACGTAAATACTCTTAATGCACAGATAGTTTACTGGAAGTTGTAATGGTACTTTATTTTTTTAGTGTAAGACATAAATCGACGCTAGAGTTTTTTGTTGAATTTATCGCTCCATAAATTATACTTCGCTTCTTTATGACGATCCGTATTACAATGTGCATTATACTCCGACGTGTAATTTCTAGTTTAAATTAAATCTCAATTTTTTTCATTGTTTAAAAAAGAATTTTGATTCTCATAATTTTTTTTGGTTAACAGGATACATGAGGGTGATCCTGAAACAGGCAATTCCCCTTTAATAGCATAGGAAGGTAATTGAAAAGGTGGGATGCGGAAGGTAGAGCAAGGTAGCCAAATGTTGACTAGGGCCCCCGGGCTATATTTTAAGGATCCTAGCCGGTGTTTCGCCTAAAGAGATGCAGGAAAAACCCTAAAAACCTGCATTAGGTGGGTGGGGCATTGGGTACTATTCTCACGCCCTTCCGAATGACGGGAGACGAATTTTCTGTGGGGTCGCAGCATTCCCTTCTCCGTGTCTCCACATGTTTTAGGACGCAGTTGGCCGACTGATCCAATGGAGTCAGCGGGCAACTCTTGCCATATTCCCAAGATCTTCGACCCCAGTACATATACCTCCTAAAATAGGTGAAGATGTCTCGGCATGTGAGAACTTCGAAAAAAACAGAGAGAGTGCGAGGAATTCCGGACATAGTCAGATGAGTCCCGCAGTCACTCTGGGGTGAAATGACTGCGAGAGAAAACTCCCACAGGCATAATGCTCCGATTCTCATAGTTGCGTTACTTCTGTTCAAGTATACAGTACAAATATTTACAGCTCCTAGTTGTAGAAATCCCTGTACAATTATAATATTTATTCAATTTGTATAATGTTGTACGCATTTCACGTTTACAAATTCAATCGCAAGTGACGTGACCGCTTCTGATTGGTTCTATGTCATTGACGTAAAAGTGGGCTGTGACTGCGTATATGGTTCACCCATTTCACAAGAGAATATAAGACTTGCATGAGTGTTTTTATTCAAACAAAAAATTCAGCAGAGGCGTATGGCGCTTATTAGAAGTTATAACACTACGTAATGCTAGAGAATTTCTATTAACTGTATTGGCATAGCTGCTAATTTAGAATTATATATTGTACTGAAAAATAATTTGTTCTCTTCCAACAGTTTTGTATCAGGCTATTGAACGTATTGATTAAGACTGTTGGAGGATCGATACGCTGACCACGTGTCAGTCCAAATTCGGAATGTGTCAAGCAAGATGACAGTCCGCAGTCGACTCGGTAGGCCCAGGCCCTCAATGGGCTGTAGAGCCAAGGAGGGAAGGAAAACTGTATTGAACGTGTTATGTTCCTAGTGTTGTGCATGGCCTAACGAATTTTTATGAGTAATGAAGTCATACACACACATTTTGTGTATGCACGTGTTTGTATTCCTATCTGTACCACAGATATGATTTCTACCTCCAATATGATGTAACAATTTCAAAAGCACTTTTGGTCTCGTGAATCCTCAGGTTGAATATGTTATCAGCGGCCTTATCTTTCATAAGTTTCCGTACGTTTTCCTTGCTATACAATTCGTTTTATCGTCATATACATAGTTGTGAAATGATCTGCTTTATCTTCTGGAGCATAAAACAATTTTTCTGCAAATTACAGCATAAAACCGGATTCTGTCGCGTCCTGGTCCCACCGCAGCCATTTAATCCAGAGAAATTATAGGCTTGGCTGTAAAATTTGCGACTTCGGAGGACGCTCATTGTTGGAAACACTGAAAATCGCAGGGGGCAATGCCTGGAGATTGAAAAATGACCAGCACCGTTCCGAAAATTTTATTACGAAGAAACTTGTGCGTTAGGAGCGTTCATTGCCTTGATGAAACAGCACACTTGTCGGTTGTTGTTTTTTTCCCCTTACAATGCTGGATACAGCTTTGTCTTCAAAACGTCCGTAGGATGCAGCCTTCAACGAAGCGTTCTTTGGAACACAATGAGAGAGGATTACGCCTTCGCTGCTCTAAACTGCCGGTCCGGGTGTTTCGATGACGAGACTCGCTCGGCTCTTTGTCACGCAACGCTCAGTCTCCTATGAACTTTGGGCCACCCACGACATAATTTTCACTGATCTACGTGTCTAACTTCACACCACCCGTTACATACAATTAATGCGTCAAAGAAGTGAAAACCCCCCGTTAATTAGACTCTAAACTTGAGCACTATGCCACTGAAATCTTCAAACCATTACCTACCCTGGCAAATTACCTTGCCATATGTCTTTTATTTACGAAGCTCTTTACTTACACCGCTCCTCGTGTGTTACTGCTATATAAAAAACGCGTATTGAATTAAATTTAATAGAATGTTTAATATTCATCCGGGTCCAGAACCGAACCACAGACAACATGCGGTCTGACAGATAAAGAGAGTACTAACCTCTTATTAAGAGTCGTAAAGTATACCTACCGAAAAATGGCTGATGGTTTGTAAGTGCTCTGTCCAGATGGTGTCTAAGTGATCTAAAAATCTTATAAAAGTAGGAAAATAAAAATGCAGAGGCCTGAACTGTGGGCAGATATTTTTCAGGCTGTACCCGTGAATGTAATTTGTAGCTCATTTCGCAGACATTTTTCCACAGCCCACACAATGGGACGACTTTTAGACGGCAAGCTCCGCCATCAGGTAGACTGTCTACCTGACGACTCTGGCGGGGGTTGCCTTGCCGTCTAATCATTGTGCTAACAAACTATGGCACGGGGTGAAACCCGAGAATTGTATTTAGGGAAGGATGATTGGCTGAAGGAACAGACTAAAAGCCAACAAATGTGGCGTGGCGTGAGGTGACATTAGGATTCGTATAAGATGGACGACGGGTCGTTTACGAGCGTGTGTTGAGAAATTCCTATGGCTTTCAACATTAATCAGACAAATTTATGTTGAATGTTTAGTTTGTATTTTCCTCGACGCTTATAGTAACACTACCGTAATTAAAGTTTG
The DNA here is from genome assembly GCA_034510155.1 of Eucriotettix oculatus. Lineage (NCBI taxonomy): Eukaryota > Metazoa > Arthropoda > Insecta > Orthoptera > Tetrigidae > Eucriotettix > Eucriotettix oculatus. Next base: position 57,840,274 of record CM067376.1, read on the forward strand.
TTTGAATTCTACAATGGTGCAATCGAAGAGCTGTAAATAAATTGACTTAATTTTCTAAACAGATTCTAAGTATTTTTAATTACATAACAAACAACGGATCTTTTTTAAGGAAGCACCAGTATTTATTTAAAATTAACAGAAGATTGGTTCTCTCGTTTCCAACCGAGTGGGATTTAACATAAACGACGTTTCGACGTCAGTTACCGTCGAAATCTTCAAGTGAAGATGTTGACGGTGATTGTTGACGAAACGTCGTGTATATGAAACGTCACGCGGTTGGAAACCCGAGATTTTTTCCTATAGATAATTCGCCGGGGAAGCTAGCGAAAGTTTTCAGAAAAGTAGTTCCCAGATATTTTATTATCAATCATTAACTGACACTAATTCTCTATATACTCAAAGCAACCTTTTGTTTAAACGTTTCGAAATGTACAAAACATATGAACGTCCCGCCGATGTGATCAGTGATTTTTTTCTTGAATTTTAGAGCGGCAGAAATTCATCGGAAATTGTGCCAGGTGTATGGAATGAATGGATCGGAAAGTAGTGGAAATGTGCACGATGAGCCGACATGCGGCCGGCCGTCTATCATCACAGGTGTCGTCTTTCTTTGCCTAGGCTATACAAAACCTGGTTTCCGGTTAAGTTAAGTACCCGAATAAAGGCGGTGACTGTGGAAAGTGTCATTAATAAAATATATGGACATAATATTGTTAATTTTAAAAAAAATATAGGTATATACTTACTTTAAAAACTTAGTTCCATTTAATACTATTCTCACTCAAGCAGAACTTTCCCAATCACATTCTATCTAGAGTAGACCTGAAAACCGGAAACTGATACCAGTAAGTGGAACTTCATTTAGAGAATTAAGCAACAGTTTAATAAACTTACCAAATTCGTGTTTATATGATAATAACTCGATATATTTTATTGTAAGACTTATAAATTTAGTTAAATTAAGATTTAGACCTACGTAGAATTGTATATATAAATATGTAAATATTTGTGATTAAATTAGCATGAAATACAGTGGAAATATATTTTAAATCAATAATGTTTAATATTATAAATATGCAATTATAATTCATTTAAATCCCATTTAATTTCGATCCAATTAACAGTCTTCAGAATTTAGGCATGGCTTTTAATATAATATTTCAAAATTTTGTGCAGCCTTTCTTGACGACAAGTTTGAGTAATTAAAATAATATGAAAAATACTGTCAAATTTGTAGACTTATTAAATATATTACTGGCAATAATTTATTTTACTTCTTAATACTGGTCATTTCCTCCCAAAAAGGACCCGTATTGAAATGCTGCATTAATCCATTCGGTATTAATGCTCACGTTGTGTTTCTGCAGCACATAGTTGTCGTGTACATTGGGAAATTAAGCTGAAGCACGTAGCTATTCCAAGAACTATAGTGCCTTGAATGAAAAGTATAGCCAGGTCTTCGGTTAGCAGTAAATTTACTATTCACCAAGCGTTTCCTGGCGAATATTTAATGACCTCCAACTTTATTATTCGAAAGTTAGTCTTCCCAAGATTGGCGAATTTATCTGTTATAAATCTCAGAATAAAGTACTTCTCCTGTGAAAGACTTATGTCAGTAACTGTGACCTCATTGACCTCCGATGTCACCCGTGGAAACCACTCTAATGGATCGCATTTTATTTCTTCAATTTGTTTTTCTTCGAACAAAATTTTTAATTTGGTTTCAGTAGCTGTTTGGACAAACTAATTGAGTGGCCATCTTCCTCTAAATATCTCTAAACAATTTTTAATGAAAGAAAAACACCAATCAACGATATTGGAATTCTTTGAATTTTACAATTAGTAATTATTTTCAAGTCCATTGCAGTAAATTTAAATATAAATATAAGTGAGGTTTAATAATGTGACTGAGCTTGATCAGCGTTTCGCGTGACTATTGATCTTCTAGAATGAATTATCTTGAACAAAAATCTATCTGTACAAGGCTTAGAATTGAGTGTTCTAGGTTCACAGTACTAATTTTTTTTATATAAGTTTGTTCCACGGAGGTTTTTACGGTGTCAATATGCCATCCGCTTTCTGTAAAAAGAATGGAAAAGCATTTATTTAATTTTTACAATTGATAAGCAATGATTAGGTTCGCTTTTACTGAACGTTTTCATCTGAAACTGTAAATATTTTGACCACTGGGAAGTGTTAAACCTATTTTTTTTATAGTAAATTTTACTGGTAATAAACATTTTTGTTGTAAAGAATATGGAAGAAAATAATTTTAGCGAGCGGTAGAGCCAAAAATAGATAAATAGTATAAAAACGTAAAATATAACGGATCAGTGAATTTTAATAAATGCAGCAAATACAAACATTGTGGAGAAATTTTTCTCCAATGTAAACGGAACACAATGATTAAATCCCCGTTTGGAGGGCGGGTCACCAGTTAATTTAAAAACAATGGGAAATACATACAAAGAAATAAACTCGAATAAAACATTTTATTACAATTCTCTAACATTATTCTTGGTCTTCATTTGTGAGCCTAGCTCAATCACAGAATAAAGAAATTATTATTCATGATTTCACATTATCTTCTCGTACCGTTGCATGTTTCTGTTTAAGAAATTTGAAATGAACAAATATCTCAGGGATGTTAATTCGCGAATGATGGATTTATTTTATAAAAGTTATAAATCATTTTCCATGACGAACCGTTTTCACGCCTTACCTCATTCTCAAGCTTGGATGTTAAATAATGAGATAATAAAATTATTATTACAATCACACCCGGCACTTCCATAAAAAAGTTGATTAAAATGCAACCGGAAACGAGTACGAGCAGGGTGATTGCCAAACGGCCACGATGGATCACAGTTTTATTTTATCTGATCAATGAATAAAACTAATCCTTTCCTCAGTAAATCGCGAAGATAATGAACGTCACATTTTCTGAAAATTTCTTTCTCCGTCCGTCATGTCTTTTGGTGATTTTCTCTCATCAACCAATATATTCTTCTTTCTCCCTTCAAGTCTTTAGCAGTTGCACTCTTCTCCTTCCACGTTAACCTGGGACTCCGTCAATGAGGCCCTCAACAGCAAAGTATCTTTTCGATTTTTTTTGACATCCTTCACTAATGTCAAAAGAAAAGTGTTACTGCGATGACCTCTATGGATCCTTATCTGTATCAGTTACAAAAGGAAACGTGTCCTCAGTGATTCGTGAATAAAGCGCCAACTACTCGAGTGTCAGTGTCGATAGCTGACTGCAACAATCTGAAGGTAAAGAACTTGTAAGAACCAACCAAATCACCAGCTGATTCATCGTTCCAATATTTTTAAGATTCATGGGTTGAAAACTGTATTTTGGTTTATCATGTTATAAATAATTGAACACGTAAAGTACACGCAGCATAAAAAAGAGTTATACCAACTGACAACATTTGAATAGGTGCGATTCGGTTTTAAGTCGTGAGAGCTACGAAGTCATTAAATTAGTAATTCCTATGATTTTAGTTGCTGGCGATTTCATTACTCTAGATGATAGAAGCAGTCATTCGGTTAGTTCTAGGAACATCTGGTATGTCATTGTTATTAGTGACTCAGCAACAATTTTCAAATATTTCAATTCATAGCAAGGACGCAGTTACCGTCCAACCGAACACTAGGAGCAGGAAGCAATTTAAGCGTCCAACTTTCGTAATAATAGAAGGCATATATCTTTGAAAGCGAGCAAAGTCCTGTACGGCCACCACACCTTGGAATACCTGCAGAACAATGACCCGCTATCCACTGAGTACCGCATCCTCTTTACGACATGTTTTGCCAGGAATAGCAGCAGCAACAAACAGCTCCATGTCATACACCTCATCAGCCATCACTCATATTCCATGCAAGCTCACGGAAAGTCTGGCTTTCGGAGACGACAATCAACGGCAGCAACATAAATGGTCATTTTTTATATACTCTTTCTAAATGTGTGGGTGACTCACTATTACTATTTACACTATTTAGAACACCTGTTCTCAAATTTAATGGTTTGTGACTCTGAAACAACTTTGATTGGAATTCGGTTTAAAGATTGCTGTGACTGGTTTTTGGGAGATTCTCTATGCAATACCAACAGCAATGGAAATCTCAACCGAATAAACTAGCTTCTGCCATGAAACATGATCCCCTCTACAGAAAACTCCAAAATAAGAAATTATATTGACTCCACAATACGGCATAACATCATTTTATGGACTCTCCCTCAGGCTACATTGGCATACAATAAATTTGTATTGAAATGAAAATGCTGGGAATATACTATTTTAAAATTAAGAATTATTATATAAATGTAAAAAATTCCTAATTCAACATTTATCAATTTAAAATATACAATCATTAAATAAATTTTAATTTAGATAGCCCGCGTTTTTAAATTTTAACAATATTTACACAAATGAGATAATTTATGGCCGGGATTAAGACTGTTGGAGGATCGAAACGCTGACCACGTGTCACTCGAAATTCGGAATGTGTCGTGCAAGAAGACAGTCCGCAGTCGACTCGGTAGGCCCAGGCCCTTAATGGGCTGTAGAGCCAAGGAGGAAAGGAATTAAACATTACACTTCATATTTTAACAAACTTTTATGTATTCGAAATTAATTTTGATTTTATAACTTTTTTGTCGTCTACTTACATGAAGAAGTTTACAAAGCTTGATAAAATGTTGTATTTGTATCAATTAAATTATTTTCTGACTTATTGGCTGTCATTTCATTTATTTATTTTAAACTTCAAGTCAAAAAATGATGTTTAAATTTGCTGTTTCATTTATAACTGCGTTTAGCCTGGACTCCGAACTTCTTGTTGCCATAATGAGCACCTTGCCCACTTACTTTTCTTTCTTGGTGCCACGGACACTGCTTTCTGCTTAATATATGGAGCTCCAAAATATTAGTCTATTAATGCTCAATCACAATTCTCAATGTCCCGAATCCTTAGTCACCTAATTCTCAATCTCCACTTTCAATATTGTGAACCGTTAGTCACCTACTGCTCAGTCTTAATGTTAACTCTTTATGTCCACCCTTACCGCTCCCTCTTAATGTCACCAAATCCATTATATTTTTAAATACTTGTCCTTACTCCATTAATTAATTTCCGTCGGTGGCGAGGCCCGATCCTGTCCAATCAAAATTATTTACCTATCATCTCTGGGAGTAGCCGTTCACACCTCTCCACCAATCTTTTGGGGGAAATGCTATCTTCCCTCACAACCCAATCTCACCAAATTTCAAAGACTTTTGAAAAATCCAAGCCGCGCCGACTTGGAAATTTCATTACCTCTGTCTGTAACCTACAACTTCCCTTTCGCCACTTCCCGAAAATATTACAACATTGGACACATTCAGCTCAGTAAAAGGTTTCACAGGATGTTTAAGAACACCTCGACTTATATTCGCGATCCGTTGTGGTGGAGAAAAAAAATATTTTTTACAGTATACTACTGTTAAGTTTATTAATATTGTAATTGTAATTATAAATATGGAACAGCGTCGTCACTGAGTGGGTGGAACTTCACTTATCATACGTCGGGTCCTCCCCATAACAAGGTGTGAAGATCTACACATAACATGTGTTGAGAATATAAACTTGTCTTCCATATATAGTAGTATTATTAAACTTAACTAATGGCATTACCATCAGGCTTCTAATGAGTTCAATAAACCAATGTCCTCACTTGGAGCATCATGGAAAATTTGTGATTGATTAAGTTGGGAACCAAAACCTTTTGGGAACCGCTGTACTAGAAAATAATAAAACTGTAAATAACCGTCCTTTTTCCTTGAGAAATATTACAGCTTTGACTTCCTGTCACCATCCACCGGTTCAATGAGCGATCATTCATGAGACGTAGCGGTGATGGGTTTCTTGATCATGCTGAAAGTAAGAGAGACAAATAAAGTATTTGCACCACAGTCGACATTACAAAGATTTTAGATTTTAACACCAGGCCCCATTATATAATTATATCCCACAATCATTCACGTTAAATCAAACGCCCACAATTAATTTAGAAATTTATTCAACGAAAGTCAGCAACGACTATTGCTAAGCTCACTTCTTCGCTTTTGCATTAACATCTTTGCTTTAGTTTACGTTGTTTGAATTGTGCTGTGTGATTTTCAAAACTCGTACTAATTACCGCTCTATACCTGATAAAAGCAACAAAGTTTACATAAACGTAGTGTGGTATTTGTTTTACTCACCCTGCCATGCCTGTTTTCGGTTATGATATTATTTTTAATTCGACTACTATAACTGACAATTCTGAATAATTTATTATCAACAACATTCCGTATATTGGTATACTGTATTCTCATCAGGTTGTTTATGGTAACATAAATAACGAAAACAGAGGAAAATAAGATAAGAATACGTTGTCGATAATACTTTATGCATTTTATAATGGCTGTTTAATTTACATTATTAGTGAAAATATAATCAAAGCAAAAAATATTTTTAATTTAAAAAAACGTTTTAACATTCAAAATAAGAGTTTTAAGTAACACGTTCCACTGTTCTATAGTCACTTTTTGTAAGACGGAGGTTCCGTTACTAAGTCATATTCATCTAATGATCAATTTATGTTTCTATTGCAGAATTGAGTTTATCTTTAATTATTTTGTGCATGATTTGATATTCAATTATAATTTTATGACTTTAAGTTCGAAATAAATAAAAAAAGGCAGCCAAAAAAATCAGGAATTAATTTTTATTATTTAATTAATTTTCAAACGTAACCTTCGCGGGAGATTGTCCGCTACCCCAAATTCCTCTAATGCAAGTAATTCATCCATTTAATAATTTACTTGATGAAGTCCACATAGTTGGATGAAACGTAGAATTTATATTGGTTGTCTATTTATTTATTTATAATTTGATATTGATATTATAGACGTTCATTGCAGAAAAAATGTTTAGGTATATAATTATGCAACTTGACCGATAAATTTATTATCCATAAGTAAAGCTCCTTCCTTTCTGAACTGAAGTACTCAAAACTTTATAAATTATAATTAGTAGTAACCATTATTATATAAATCGGTTTCCCACGAATTTTATATTAATTAGTTTTTATAATGTTATTATGTATTGTAACCTAAATTATATGGTCCTCAGAGTACGAAATGGTTCTTCATGAAAGTATATATTATAATTTTCAACTTTTGATTTTATGCTTTCATCTATCGTTTCTATATCAATTGGGAACCTGTACTAATAATGTGTAGGCGCTCATTAAATTTTAGTGATATATTTATCAAATCATCAAATATAAAATTTATAAATGACAGGAAATATGTGAAGCATTTGTCATTTCCTTGAGCTTACGAAGATGAGAAAATGTTTTAATTTATCAGTAAACAATTACTTTAAACTGAACCAAAATTTTGCGTGCGAAATGTTGGTTCTGCATAGTAAATATTGGAACAAAGCCATTTGAAACGAGTGATGAACTTATACACGATGAGAAAGAGTTTGATGGGGAACTATTTTATGATCCGATTTCAAGCCTCCGAAATGGCCCGCAGTAATCCTTGTCTGGCGCATGCGCAATAACCACCCGGGGGTTTTAGCACAATTAGAGTTTTCATTTTATTTTCCTCCATAATGCTGATGGTGGTGAATTTATGGATGCAATATGTATTGGACGGATGAATTTACGGTTATTACGTTGCGTTTTTGCAGGTGGCCTGCACCGGCGTCTGTATTCCGATCACGTCAGCGGCCTTTCTGGAAACTGCGTAGCTACAGAGACTCTTCCCATTCACCTTGCTGCTTGGGGCAACTGACATTAATTGCCTTCTAAAAATTCTCCTCGTCGACACTTCAATGGCAGTGTTTTCGGTGTCCGCGGGAAAGTCTCAAATGCCGATACAATACCATGTTACCGTGATTATTCTTGATTCCGGAATTAATTCTACCTATACTTTCCTGCAACTTTACGTCTTTAATTTAAGTATTACAATAAAACTAGATGTATTTGATAAATGCCAGTTATTAAGGATTTGACCTATAGTGTCTTCAACTTGCACAGAAAGTACAACAAACTTTTCTGACTTAAAAATTACTAAGTTCACAGTTGTGTCCAAACACATACATATTAATAATCACAATTTCGATTGAGAAAATGTGGAAATTTTAGACGAAAATATAATTACTTCTCGAGAATTATTAGTGATATGTTGTATATCAGGTGCAACCCTCATGCAATCAATGTTAAAAATGACACGAATTATTTGAACAAAATTTACGATACTCTTTTGCTGTAGTAGTTTCACGCTTAAATATTCTTCTCCATTGTTAAAATTTAACTGCCGAAAGAACACATTGTTACTACATGATTTCGACCGTAACCGTCGCTGGAGATGGTCCAGCACATGTAAATTCAATAATCTTTTCGGCTGAGGGAGTCAAGGACGTATTGCTAAATTAGTAATTTTTTAACCATATTTTTATATATTCATTAAAAATTGTTAATAGCACTTATATTTAATTTATTGTAATTTTATGTTTGTAGTAAGCCTGAAGAAGTCTCAAAATGGAGATGAAACGTCGCTTTTGTAAATAAATAGTGATATATTTAATGCTGACTTTTTGGCCGTCTTTTTATTTCTTGCACAGAAAGTGTTCCTTGATGTATCCAACAACAAAAACCTTTACTTTCCTATCAATTAATAATCTGAAATAATGAAAAATCAAGAGAACGTGGGCTTTCCCGGTGTATATTATTCATGAACAATTCTCGGATTTTCAACCGGGTAAGTATAAAGTTTGAACACAACGTTTCCATGGCTTGCTCTGCCATCTTCTTCAGGTGAACTGAAGAAGATGGCAGAGCAAGCCATGGAAACGTTGTGTTCAAACTTTATACTTACCCGGTTGAAAACCCGAGAATTGTTCATAAAAATCAAGAGAATTTTTCCGGAAACAATATTGATATTTATTTGACTTCTACATAGTTTCATCCACATTGGTGAACTTCATGAGGTAACTAGGTGACAAAGCACTTCTAACTAAAAAATCATAATTTCGATTGGAAGAATATTAAATTTCGGGTTTAAAAATTAATTGTACAAATTATTAAATATATGAAGGTCTAATTACCCGTATAACAGTATTTGACTCAAAATTTTTAATTTTTTTAATATAAGACGTTTTGACGATCCATTATTGAAATTAATTATTATTTCAGAATCCTGATCAACAAAATACCAAATGTAGCTCTAATTCATCCATGTAAAAATGACACAAATAATTTACGTAAAATTTATGATACGCTTTTACTTCAATAATTAATTTATGCATTATTTCAATTGTCATTTTTGAAATTTAGCGGCGTACATTACCAATACATTGTCAAATAGTATTATTATCTGCATGTGAATGAAGATTTATTAATTTAAATGTTGTATTTATTTGATTTAAACCTATTTTAACTAAATGTTCTGTATTCAAAATTAGGATAGTTCATTAAATTTTTCTGTAGTTACATGATGAAGTCCACAGATATGGGCGAAACGTTGTTTGCTGACAAATTGGGTGGTATTTTTAATTTATAACCTCAACGTTTATTTGAATTTAAGTTGAGTCAAAGAAAAGCCCCAGTAAACGAATGAATAAAATCTGCACTTCAAAGACCTTCCGTGGAAAATGTTCCCCAAAAACCACCCCATAGAAATCACAAATTTATTTTAAGAATTATGGATAAAAGCCCAAGAAAAGCTAACACAGGCATGGAATACAATAATGGAAGTCATTTAAAGTCAGCAAGATCCATTATGAGACAAACGACTTCTACACACTAAAACGCAACAAAGAAGTCAAGAGAAGAGACCAAATAAACTTAACGAAAGTATATTATTATACTTATAATATAAGTATATTTTGAAGAACTGCCCGAAATATGATAATACTTTAAAAGAAAATGATTTCAACCAATTTGTAAAACGGAAAATTGCACAGGAAAATTTGATAAAGTTCTTAAAAAATCTGAATTGTACCATAAATTGTAAATTTTATATTATATATCATTATGTATATTTAAGTTTTGCATTGAAAATATAAATGTCGTGTTAAAATGTATAAAATTGTTAACTTAAGGATCAAAATATAATGGTTATTGTAATTTCGCTAATGACTACTTTGTTGATGCGTCTATAAATAATTTTTTTTTAAATCTGCGAATATATCGTCAGACCACAAATGATAATTGAATTCAATTTGTGATATTTTGAAGATATTACGATTCGTCCTGTATGTAGAAATTCGTGAAACACATGTTGAAGACAAATTAAATAATTAATTTAAGGATTTGATTTGCCTTAATAACAACAATGAAATTTTAATAAAGAATCTATCATATGCCTCAGCTGTGTTTTTATATCTTTGACGGGTTGGAACATGACAATTCAATATTTGAAAACAAATTATTCAATAGTACTAGTCTGTAATCGAGTCCCCGGGCTATAGTTTAAGGATCCTACCCGGTCTTTCACCTAAAGAGATGCAGGAAAAACCTTAGAAAACCTGCATCAGGTAGGTCGGGCAATGAGTCACGCCCTTATGAATGACGATTTGATCTGTTTTTAGTATTTACAGTTACAATAACGGCTGATGGTCATTAGCGACTCTCAACGATTTGGGTACAGCTTTCTCGGTATGGAAACTCAAACACACACAACATACAAGCCCTTGCTAGGATTCAAACCCAGGACCCCTGTTGTGCGATACAGTGACGCTAACTACTACACCACAGAGGCCGGCATAAATATCTAGTATCTCTCTAATTTTTTTTATTCTTTTCGACCGAGCCATGCCACAGTCGTTAATGACGGGTGGCCTTTATGTTACATTTTTCAGGGTCCCTTCCTTCTTGTAACGTCTCTGATGCAGGAGGAGCTTAATTGGGGGCACTGGGTTCTTGTCTGGCTCGTTTGCGTGTAATCCGAAGCTCATGCTCTGGTAAACTCCGTGACGCATTGACAACATGGCGCCCGCGTGGAGCTGCACGCTTCGGTGGAGGTTCCCTGCTTCAGACCGGTTATTTTGGGACCCTAAGTGACTGTCCACACTCGTTAACAATCATCTCCACACTACCTCGTTGTAATACAAACTACGGGTTTGTTATATTGACGCGAAACGTTGTAGCGTACATGTAACTTTAACTATATATAGCTATGTATAGCTCGCAATGAGATTCTCATTAATCCTGATTAGAATAAAATCATAAGATTACATACAATTATAAAATAAATATATAAAATCTGTCAAAAAATTAATCATCTACTACCCTTATATATTTCTAACAACGACGAAGTAAATATTAGAAAAAACGAAAAGCAGAATTTTACTAAATCTCATAGAGTTGACAAAAGAAATTTTTATTTGGACGGGTCGCTTTCAATTTGTGATAGATAAAATATTCAGTATAAATTAATTCACTCCTGAGATTTTAATCCAATTTCGTTACATTTTAAAATAACACTAATTTGGTATATAAAATTTATTTTTCTTACCATTATTTATTAATTTAAGTTTTGGCCTACGTTGGTGGAAGAAAATTGTAATATAAAAGTTTTTTGTACAGATATTGGGGAATGAGTGATTTGAAGGAAAATAAAAATAATATTGACAGAAATAAATTTTTAAAAAAGTAGATATTTATTTTGACAAGGATAAAATTTTATAATGAAACTCCCGAAAACCAAATTAATTTACATGAAAACGGTGAAACATTAATAATTTACATATAAAATCATTAAAATGAGGTCATATGTTGGGTGAACCAAACGAAGAAAAGTTCCTTTGGTAAATAGTACTGGCAAGGTGAACTTTTGAAATTGTATATAAACGATACCGACAGAAGCCTGCAGCTGTTTTCTCTGGTGGCGGCTGTGACGGTCTGCTTCAGATTGAAGATCATCGGAGTCACCGGGTTCTCGTTGACTCTGTGACGTTATGAACTGACTGCATGTAACACGCTTTGGGTCGAAAAGTACTCGTAACTTCTACCCAAAATTTTGCACTTCCTCTGGATTCCAAGGCTCAACTCTGCTCTCGCTAGTGACCCGCTATTTAATGCCTCTCTGCACCAAGCTTCTCTCTATTTCGCCTCGTACAGCTCCAAATTCTGCTCTTCCATTTTATAGTAGCCAATCAACTGCAAATTTAAAAAGCATCTATTCGTTGGCATTTACAAAATTAAAGCCAATATGAAAATTTTAGCATATGTTTTGCGTTAGTAACGCAGTAGTTATTTCTAATTATCTACGCGTAACTTACAACTTGAAAGAAGAAGATATTTAAATGTCTTCAGTAAGCAGTTAATTTTCGTATAGAGGTCGCAGTGTATTTATAGTTTAATTACTACTGAATATATCGCGCGTCTGTTTTTTTCCGTGTTGGTAATGTTTTGATAAGAAACAATAAAAATATTTCAGGGAATGAGGCAGATGATTCTCTGGTAAAATAAGCTGCAACTGACCCCCTCACACTTCCCCCATGATGACATAAGCCCAAGAAGACTCATGGACATTCGTAATAAAAACGATTAATCGTCTATCGGAAAGCGCAAGAAAAAAACCGAACACACAGACTACTTACAAATACAGCAGAAACCAATTTCCAACCCAACATCTCTATAAACGAGCAAACACAACTATTCAACCATTCAGATTTATCCCACACATTCCTTTTATCAAAGTCGTCTCTCACCCCATCCCCATTGGGAATGCACTAAAGCACAAATATCAATCCCTTAATGAACACAATACCAAGTAGTGGACTGCCAACGACGCACCATCCTCGGAAACAATTACCTGCAACAAAAGGTATTACAGTTCTTTAAGTACTTTAAGCTGTTTGAACATTCAGTGAAAGCATCAAGTTATTTGTCATAAGTTAAGTCACGTGTATCTATTAAGTGGAGTGTAGATATTACTGACGCTAATTTCACTGGAGAGCTAAAATAATAAAGATTAATAATAATAAAAGAAATAATGTAGAATTCTGTAAAAAAATTCAGGAAGAAGGTAGAAGAAAACTTCAAATTAAATTGAATAATAGTTTCATAATAATGTGAAGTTACTGAACATTAAAATTAAAATAAAATCGTGTAAATTAACAATTACAATTTTTATTATATATAATCTTCTTCTTCCTTGGCTCTACATCCTATTGTGAGCCTTTATCTATGGGGTCTACTGCAGACTGTCATCGTAAATGGCACATTCCAAATTTGGAGTTTTACGTGGTCGCCGTATTGATTATTCAGCAGTCTTAATCCCAGTTTCCGCGTCCATGACTTCACAAAAATCAAAGCCTGTGCCAGGATTCGAATCCTGTACCTGTGTGTTGTTAGGCAGCGACGCTAATTGTAAACAATAGGAGATAATATTATTACCAAACTCAATATTACTGAGAAATATACCAACTCAGAGCACGAATGTGTTACTGTAATAAAGTGGAAAATAAATAGAACGTATCATTCACGTTATCGTGAATCAAGTCATGGGCGAAACGATTCCTGTAACGTTGGCGGAACTCGGCGTACATCTATTTAACTATTTCTAAATAAATGTGCTTATTTTTAGAACACCTTCCATATTTTAACAAACCAGCTTTCTGGCAATAACCACTGGATCTGCTCCTGTGTTAATTATGATAACTAACATAAAATTATAAACGGAAAAAAACTAAATGAGGAGCTAAATATTTCGCTAATTGAATTTCATGATATCTCAAAAGTACAACGGAAGAAACCATACGCTTCGAACGGAAGGTAAGATGACGTAATACAGAAAGATAAGACGTTATAGATGGAGAAGAACAATATATCATTTCACATCATACTGAGAGGTTTCGTACGACCGAATAATGGTAAATAAATAATTTTTTGGTCCTACCAGTTGTGTATGTTCATGAACTTTATGTGAGTTACAGCTCATAAAAGATATTGACTCTATGCAAATGAGATACGCTCTTTCTAAAACAAACATGGTCGGCTGTAGTTTGTCATATAACATGGAAAACAGGTATTTTAATGTCGAGCCAAAATACGGTGGATTATATTTTTGTTGGTCCTTGAGGTTCACGGGTGGCTTGTTGTTATACAAGGCCGAAATTTAGTTTGGGCTGCTGTACTTGTAGCGTTTTCACAACTGTTATTGTGACAAACATATTTGCCTTCCACGGAATTCGTACCCGTATTTATAACCTGGATGGTGAGTCCCACGGGATAATGATATATAAAACCTCACACAACGTACGGCGGATCATAATTATATCTCATTATTCAAACCTCGTACCCAAAATGGCAAGGAGCAGAACAGACGTTTGGAGAATGAGATTGCAAAGCAGCCAAAGACGCTTGGCTACAAGTGAAATGCAAAGCGGTTGAAGATTTCATGGTGAAAGGGAAAATAGACGCAGCATATATGAAAATCAAAAAATTATTCGTAGAGAGATAAATATTAGAAAGTACATCAGGAGAGCGGGAAGCCAATTATGGATAAAGAAGAGCTGTGTCACGGTGGAAATATAGATCAGTCAGTAATAGATGGTAAACAGGTGGTAAATGATGAAGACGTGGGAGACAAAATTTTAAAGTCGTAGTTTGATTCGCGCTCACTAACCTGAGCAATTGTAAAGCGCCAGGAATTGATAACATTCCAGCAGAGTTGGTAAGATCATCGGGCGAAGAACCAATATCTTGGCTGATCAAGATACATTGCGAAATCTACGAAACAGGAAGAATACCAGACGATTTTAATAGAAACATAATTATACCCATATCGAAGAAGACTGGGGCTGATAGATGCGAACAGCACAGGACAATTAGTTCAGTATCTCAGGCGTGAAAAATATTAACAATAATAGTATATAGAAGCATGGAACGTCAAATAGAATGCGAGTCAGGAGAATATCAGTTTGGTTTTGCGACAAATGTAATATTGACTTTGAGTCTAATTTTAGAGGACAGGATAAGAAAATATCGGCCACCATTGATTGCATTTATAGATTTATAAAAAGCGTCTGATAATGTGAACTGTAACACATTATTAAGGATTTTGAAGAATACAGGAATGAAATTCCAACAAAGGAAGCTTAAACATAACCTCTACGGAAGGCAGTCAGCAGTAATTGAAATAGAAAATCAAGAAAGTAAAGCAGAAATCAATAAAGGAGTAAGACATGAATGTAGTCTGTAGCCCATGCTGTTTAACTTATATATAGAACAGGCGATGAAGAAAGTTAAAACGAAATATGGAAAAGGAATCATCCTGCTAGGAGAAGAAATAAAAACACTACCCAGAGTTTACCCCTTAAGGTTCGTACAGCTGTGCTGTTTTGAATAAATACTATAAGAAGAAATAAGAACGTTTAATATTCTGGAATGAAGAATTTTAAAATTATTTATTCCAGCTTATCTCATATAACACATCCGTTTAGATTGTTTGCATGTTCGTGTCATTATGTTATGTTTTTTAACATCTCATTCCAGTTTCACTATAAATTATCGTAAAATTCCAAATACGTTCGTATATCGTTGCCACAATCCCTTTATATATCTATTAGACATAGAAAAAATTCAACTAATGAAGGATTTTTATGCTAAAATTGAGCAATTGAGGATTGGAAACGTGCTAGCGGCTAGCAGACGAAGTATACAACACTTAATTAAAGATGAACTAATTATGATAGGTGATGATAGAAAAATAATAGGGCTGGTATTTATAAAAATTTTTGAAGTGGAAAATAAAGTCATATTTAAAAATAGAGTATGGACTTTGATACTTCAATCTAATACATAAGTCAAGGCAAACAGAAAATGTGCATGGACCAGTAGGACTCGATTAATAATTATTAATTTTTATATAGACAGTTGCATGGGTGTAATGGAGAAGTATTTTTTTATATTTTCTCTTCTCATGGTTATGTATTATTTTTCTTGTTGCTTATAACTTATGTCAGTTAATTTTATGTAATTTTAATATTTCCATCGCCTATTTAAACCAGTTAGTGTGAGGTGTAAGGTAATGATTAAAATACGTAATATTTCGGATGGCTAAATTCGTTATTAGGTGAAAAGTATATTTACTTATAAATGATATGATATGAATTTTTAACTATTTAATTAATCACGATTAAAACATAATCTAATCATCTCTGCACTAAGAGGTAACAAAGTTATTCGCGTTTCCCTTATGATTGTACGTAACTATTCATTATATATAAAGTAATGGCTAGGAAATGAACTCTAATAAAACCCGAGAGAAATATCACTTCAAATTAAAGGTAAATTTGATTAAACGTGAACGTGTTTATTCAGACAAAATGAACGTCAAATGTAAAAGGGAACCAATATTTCAGAATAAATATCAAGTAACGAAAGATACTCTATACAGACGAAAGACAAAGTTACTGTCGAAAATTAAAGCGAAGTCTTCCGTTAGCGATTCCTACCAACGTTCACTCTAACAAATTCATATCCCGAATTCACTTTCCTCTTGCCTGTGACTCTTGTTATTTCAATTTCCGCTAAAACAGAGGCAGAGAAATTATATATTATCCGATTTGCCAAGTGGATCGTATATTATCAGATCAAATATTTTTCCTTGTTTCTCATATTTAAGTTAGATTAGTAAATATTTAGATGAACAAATAACTGTCTCTTTATGGTATGATGGCAATCTGTCTGAAACAAAATTAAATTATAATTTTCATAAATATACGTTTAAGTGTCGAAACGAAAAAACTATCATAGTGGGAAAATGCATTGTTAGATGAAAAATGAAGTCATACTTTCTTTACATATATTTTCGGAAAGAAAATTAAAGGTGACTGCAGTCGTAAGATTGACCTTTACTAAACGTGTGATAAATAAATCAATTCGTCATGTAAATAATTAATGCTATACAAAGAAAAAAGGTAAGTGAGAAGAGGACTTGCAATCCATAATAAATGGCATAAACGTAGTCCTGGAGAAAGAGTTCAATATGAGTAATAATAGAGGGAAAGCCAAGGTAATGGATTGTAGTATGGGAAACAGTGGAATAATACATTTGTAAGGGGTATTTTGAAGGAAGTTAAGGAATTCTGCTACTTGGGCAGCATAATAACTAAGAATGGTAGAAGTATAGTAGACAAAAAGAGGAATTTACTTACGGGTAATATAAGTGTGAATATTATGAAATCGTCGCTAAAAATCTGGCATGGAGTTTGGCGTTATATGGGTGCGAAACGAAGACGGTAGGTGTTGCAGGAAGGCAAAGAACAGAAACTTTTGAAATGTGGTGCTATAAGAGAATACTGAAAATCAGATGGATGGATAGAATAAGTAAACATATAGTTTTAAGCAGAATAAAAGAAGAGAGAACAATGTGGAGGACTTTTGACCAAGAGACGGGATAGATTAATAGGCCATATTTAAGTCAATAGGGTCTTGTAAAATTAATATTATAGGAAAGTGTGTGGGGTAAAATCAGAATAGGGAGGTCAAGGATGGAATATTTATTTATTTTTAGGTACTACTCAGACGTTTGTACAATTACGCAGATACCATGCATGAGTTACAATAGAAGAATTTAGAAGTATGAAACATTCGTATACAATAACTACAGTGAACATTATATTACATTATAACTTTTTCTCTCATTAAGGAGGCATTTCAAATTGAGGTTAGTTACAAATGTAAAAATAAAATTACAAATATATTTATGAATATAGAAAAAATAAAATAAAATGTGATTATTGAGAAAATATGGACAATATGTGTTAGTAGAAGTGAATTTTCTACGGTTTTAGCGGAGAAGCACTGAGAACGTTATTATTGTAGATTAGTATAAACTTCACTTCACAAATAACACTAAATTTCGTGAGTCCACTGCACTGCACTGTGAGCGATACAAGATGATATTCGAAATCCAAATTTTGGTCCCGGTAGGAATTCCCTGGCAGCTCTTCTCAGCGACTGGAAATCTCACATTAAATAAACAATTGTGAAGTATCAGTTGGACATATAAGGAGAAGAGATATTTAAGTACTATTGGTTGAAATATTTTATAGGATAATAAGTAATATGGAATTGGAATGAAACAAATCTAACTCAGGTTGGAATTAATTGCTTTGCAGATTAGAGAAGATGTGGGATGTGGTAGTTATGTGGAAATGAGAAGGCTTCAGACAACAACAAATACAAAATACAAATAAATTATCAGTACGTTTCTTTCAGAATTTGGGACCATTCAAAATTTTAAATATGATATAAGAACAAAAAATTAATAATTGTAGTGGAATTCCATAAAGTCCCAAGGTCTTCCATTAAAATCATCAAAAAATGTAATAGTATAACTAAATTTCGAATAAATTTGAAAATCATGGTCCGGCTTCCCTGTCTGCTGCGTCCGATGATAGTTTCTGACTTATGACCAATTTATTAATTTATTGTAATATAACATATGTCAGATAATTATAAACAATAAATGCACGATGGAAATATTATTCAAGTGTTCTGTAAGTAAATTTGATTAATCTTTCATTTGTCATGTTTTTAAATTTTGAAATACATTTTATAATTATCCCAATTTTATAAATAATTTTTAATCAATACTTGTAATACATTGTAATATCTAATTATTTCTGATGCTCTCTTGTGATTCTTGCGCGAAATATCACATTTTATTTAAACATTGTTGGTAGCAGAAGTTTTCCGCCAATCAAGATCGAGGCAGTATAATCAATTTTTGGATTTGGTGTTGAAGTGTTCTGAGCGTGAGTTCTGAGGAGTTTCGTAGTTGGAACAGTACAGGGTGCTGATTCAGTGCACCAGTTGGAGCAGGTTGCAATAACCATATGTGGCGTGATCTGCGGGAAAGATATTCAGTTACATAGCCCAGAAGAATCGAGGACGGACTCGAATTATAGATTCAGACTAGAGCCAGGTCGCTGTTGCTAGCAAACAGCTAGCAGAAAATTTCACACATCGTTGGACCAGCCGCCATAATTGCATCGCAGCTGAAAATTAAGGACGCAGCACTGACTGACCGTATGTATTAACACAGACCAAAAACATGCCTTTGCTACCTGGCAGTTAAAAGACACTTGTAAAAAGTATACATTAAGATATTAGAATTTTTTTAGTTAGGTTTGAGACAGTTATGTGTTCAATATATTTTAACTGTAATATTTAATGCTAAATAAATTCAAAAATTTTAATTCAGATATAATCAACCGGATTCATGCTAAAATTCCGTCTATAAGGAAACTTGACAAAATTCTTATACAATAATAAATTTAGAATTAGGTGAATTATTACAGCCTCTTTGTGATTTTGTTATTTTATTTATAAGATGAAAAATACTACGTTTCGTCTCTCATTTTAGACTTCTTCAGGTATATATAAAGTGAAAATTACAATGTATTTCATTGGGTAATATGTTACCAGTATATAGTTTAAACTTACAAAAATTAACTGTTTATGGACCTCACACAATGACTCCTTCGGCCGAAATGCACTAAAGTATTGTAAATATTGTTTAGGAGGGCCAGAGTGAAGTTCCGTTACAAATTTAAACAAAACATGGACTACAAAAGTAAAGAATCATATATAAGTTGTTGATATCGGTTTTTATGTTAATAGAGTGAAGGTTCATTCTAATTAGGAGGATCTCGCTCATCATTGTTGAGAAATAATTTTGTCCTTCATCTAGGACTTCTACATGGTTCAAATCCATGCTGTGGTTTTTATTTAATATGTGTTTTGGCCAAACGCAATGATTTTGTGAACTTCTTTTTATGATTTTCATGTGATCCGAAATGAGAATATTTAAAGATCTTTTTGTCTGACCCACATACGTTGCTTGGCAATCAAAACAATTGATTTTATAAACAAGATTATGCTTATCTGAATGTTTAATTTTATCTTTATGGTTTAAAACAAATTCAAAATATTTATCTTTTAAAAATAATCTTAATTTAAATTTAAAACTGTACCCATTCCAATCTCATCAGATACAAAATGTACACGCTTCCTTCCTGTTTGTTCGTGCCAACTGTGAGAAATGTAAGCACCGCGGAATGTTTTGGAGAAAGGCGCTTCAGAAGCAGTGGAAGATGAACTTGATATCGAAATGCGGACTAAAGAAAAACTGTCTGCCGGGCCGAACAAAGGGTACGAGAGACTTTCTTTCCCAGGGCAAGCGTGAAAGCTGCCAAACAGCCGAAACCATCCTCGGTGTGTGACCGACGGGTCCGGAAAGATTTGCGATAGTGCAAAGAGCGAACGAAAATTGTCCAGACCGCTTCCACCCAGCGCATATGAATTAGCTCAATTAACGGACGCCACTCGCGCACCGGAAACAATCAAATTTCACGTCTGCGACTCTTCCGCTCCTTTGCGGCGCGGCGGTAGCTCGTGAAAACGACCTCACACAACGTTATATAACAAACTACCGTCGTCACATGCTCCTCATGACGCAAAAATAACATTGTTCCTAGATTACGTTCAATTTAACAAGTGCCTTCCTTCCTCGGTTTCGGCCAAAATTTTTATGATAATAACTAACCAATAATATTACAAATATAATATATAAATTAGACCACGATGCAATATTATCCATTTAAAATTTTCTTAAGTCCAGAAAAATGGAAGAAACGTCGCATATATTAAATGAATTTTAATTTTTTTCTGACAAATTGGCAATTTTTATTTTTATTGCTTTACTTGTCAGATTATTGAATTATTTAATAATAAATTATTTATTTAAAATTTATAAAAAAAATATTCACTCAAATGTTAGTATTTAAATGAATTATTCTTCAGCTTCCTAATTTATCATTATGTTTGCTTTCCTTCGCCAAGTGGTCAACTTCTAGATACATTGTATCCAACACGCTATTTGTGAAAAAAATCTAACTGAATCTTAGTTGAGTATGGGTTTATATCGTTCTTATAGCTTACATACTTATTTAAATATGATGCTAACACTTTCTATATTTATTTATACATCAGCATGGAACTTAAAAATAAATCTCAAAAACACAATTTTTTCATTTCTCGTAGAATATTTATTCCTCTATAACTTTTATTTTTACTAAAGATAATTTGTAACGCTCTATTTTGCAACTTAATAATCCCATCGATACGCGTATTGGTAAAATCATACAATACAGAACAACAATAAATAAACAGTGCCAGAACAATACTATTGTATATCATAGTTTTAGATGCTTGTTGCATGATTTCTTATATTTAATGAATTCTTAAAATAATGTTAGGGAGAACTGTAAACTGGAATTGGCGTCAGTATGTCGAGACCTTATGCCGTCTCTAATCTCCAGGGATGTCATTTGGGCACACAGAGATATGGAATTTCAGGTATCAAGAAACAGGAAAACAACGAAATATTTGGTCTTTTTTTTTATTCTTCTTCACACGGCTCTGATGCGGTGGGAATGGTTATTCTGCTCTCTGAAGTTGAAGTGGGTCGAAGGGAACCGTCGTTTGGTCCCGGACGTTGAAGATCAACCAGTCGACGCTAAGGAAAGTGTCTTACAAACAATTGGCAGAGAGACGTCGGTACGTTCCAACAAGGTAAGCTGTCAAGATTCTGAATCTTTGACGTCTATGGAGGGGTTCAGTGTTTAAACCTGTGGTTATTAAATTAAATTACTTCGCCGTACCTCAAAAATTTGTAAACATTTTTCCTAGTTAATTGTAAATAAATTCCCCATTTCAGTAACTATCCTGTAATTTTGCCTACTCTACATAGAGAAGGATACCATTTTATCTATTTCTTAACCAATATCCATTTAATAAAATTACGGCGTTTCGTCCACCTTTATGAACTCCATTAGATAAGTAGACAAAAAAATTTAATCCATAATATTTCGTTAAATTTAAAGTATAACTTTCAATTAAATTAAATAAATAAGTCTTACATTAAAAAATAAATACAGACTACTTCGTAACATTTCTAATAACACTACCCTGTTCACCGTCTCAAATTCACGCTTCAAAACAATAAAAAAACTATTTCCCTTTATATATTTTATTTTTACATGCAGATATTACTACTATTAAATAGATCCTGCTTATTACTGTACTAATTAAACTGTTTCCCTTCAAACCTTTCTACCAACCTACCGTTAACAGTCACCATAATCTACCGACCTATAATCTCCAACAGATCTCTGAATTTTCCCTATTTCAGCTAGTAGCATTTATGGTCACAAATAAAATGTTTCCTCTTTCAATACATCAGACTATAAAATAGTAAATAAAGATTTATGTCTGTTTATAATATTAATTATAACGTTATTAGTTTCATTACCGATACTAAATGTCCAAGAATAGCTCGTTTTCAGTTTTATCTAGCTTCATCTTGGAATTATAAACTGTTAAAGACCTCATGGGCACATTTTTATGCGGCAAAAATACCAATTAATATATGTAGTCTATTTTTTTAACAAAACTACTCATATTTAATAAATAGCTTTCAGAATCGTATTTCGATCTATCTACTAGTAATGTTCAGTTTGAATATTAAATAAAAAACGACTGGTTAGAAATCCAGACTGATAGAAAATACCCAACACTAAAATATTTTGGTGTATCCTCATTTCGCTGCATTGAAGTACAGCAATTTCATTCGTCTAATTCTGTACTTTCAATTTTCTCCACATAACCACAGGAATTAAGTTACTAAACAGAACCGCCATCTTGAAACTATTTGAAAACTCTCTCCCCCCATTTGCTTTGTATCTGAATGTAATCTAACTATACTGATGAGTACCACTTTTCCGAATATATTCTCCGGGACATTAATTTCCGAAGATTAAAATTGTTACTTGACGTCAGTTTTTATTTCTGGTTTACTTTTTAGTGCTTCACTTTTCCTGAAAGGTTAATACTGTGCCTCTGGACAAATAAATATAATAAATATTACATCACAAGTAATTATTTTATTTAAAGAATTTTACATTCCACCGTGTCGAGTGGTGTGGGTCCATGAGAAAAAGCAGAGATGAAACATGAGAATATAAGGACGTGCATACAATGAAATTATTATATTTTCGATACTCAATTACGAAATGGATGATTTATACAATATTTAATAATTAACATAAAATATAATAAAAAAGAAATAATAAAAAAGAATAATACAATTTGAAAGAAATTAATTTAATTACTTTATTTAGAATAAATAATTTTAATTAATATCTTTGCGTTCTATTTCGTCATCTGTTTTAATGGTGTCTTTCTTGGAGCTGTTACGGTCTTTTATCAGCAGTCAAAAACAAAACTGATTTGTGAGGCGTTGTTTTGCATTCATTTTTCACTTAATGTTCTCCGTTTATTGACTACTTCTCAACTACTTGTTAATTTTAAAAGCTATACAAATTTGGGATAACAGAACGACGTGGGAGCGAAAATGGTTTATCTCAAAATTGAGATTAATAGAAAAAAATGTAAGCAATACTTTAAAAGATATATTATATCTGAAATCACACACTACTCTTGAAATCTAGGTACCATACTTTTCTAAAAATTGAAAACTGAAATATTTTTATGCATCAGCAGTCATAAAACTGATCTATGAATTGTCATTACATTCTTTACTCTATAAATTATCATAATTAAATAAGTATTTAATACATTAAGTATTTTTTATAACTAATATTTAGTTCCTTTATCAATTTGCTATCAAAATGAAGTATAATACATTTCGACTCGAAAGTTACTTGATCATGACCACTTTTTTTGTAAATAATCAAATTTATTAACCCTGGAATATCACAAAGCAATGCATGAAATCTTGAGAAGCTAACAACTGATCCCGAATTTACACGTATAGGATTGGAAAATGTGCACATCTTACCGAAAGAACGGATACAAGAAGTATTTAAAGTCCTGGCATTTCTATTTTTATTCCAATCTTTCCGCACAGGAACTCTGCATTTTTGAGGCAATGAGTCTGCTTTTAGCAAGGCTTCAAATAACTGCACATTCTTTAAGCTTATGGACTAATATATATCTTTTTTCTGAGTCATGAAAATAATTGTTATCAAAGGAAATTCAAATTACCATAAGTTGTTACGGCATACTGACTTACGTTCAGCAAAACTTTATTTGCAAATGACGATCTTGATCATGATGGCGTCTACATATATTCCAGTTTTTATGAAAAAAAATTATATTAAAATAAAAGTCGTCAATTTTCCCTTGTTAGGCAGTTGGTGAGTAAACATTTCACTCATATTTTATTGTTATTATTTTAGTTTTTCTATGTTATGTTTTCTTGGAATTAATATTACGGCTCTTAATAAACTTCCAAGATATTCCAAGTCCTGATAAATCATGATTTTTTTTCCGTCATGAACTTTCTTTTGTAATTTTTTCATCAACGCCATCCGCTTCTGGTTTTGTTAAAGTATCTCAAGCACTATATAAGATAAAGAAACTAATTTACCAAGTTTCTTATGAGAGAATTACATAAAAAATTTAAATTACTGAAAACGAATTTTTTAAAGTTGTAAATGAAAACGTTTATAGTCCAATTATTTTATTATTATTATTGAAGTCAGGGCAGCCACGTTCATTTATGCCTAGGAAAATTTAATTGTTTTATATGTATTTTAAGAAATTTTACAGGCAGTTCTTAATTAGATTGAACGACGTTTCGTCAACAAATTTGGTACATTTTCGGCTGTTAAAAGTTTGCAATTTTGATGAAAGTATGCTAAACCTGTAAAAATTTTGGTTGGAGCCGTCCTTTGAGGTGGTCAAGTTGAATGTTTATAGATTTGGCATATTTTTATCAAAATTTTGAAATTTAACATCAGAAAAAGTCCCACGTGTGAGAAGAGGCCGTTGAAAACGGTGCCCAATTCAATAATAAGTAAGTAATATAAAAGTACTTAAAGTAAAAAATTAATTCACAACCATTTTTACAGACAGTTTTTAACTATATTGAACGACGATTTTTCACCACATTTGCGACTTAAAATTTTTTTAATTTACTCCATTAAAATTTTTCATACTATATCCAGTAGTTTTCAACTGGTATACTGATCACCCTCACTTTTTTGAATATATTCTCCATGTTAAAAAATTGTTACTTGCCGTTAGTTTTTATTTGAGTTTTTCTATTATTTTCGTTTTTTCTGCGTGGGTAATATCGCATCTCAGTGTAAATAAATATAATAAGTATTACTTAACAAATTTAAATAATTTTTCATTCCACCGTGAACAATGGTATTGATTTACAATCGTGAGTGTTTGAGAGAGACAAATTATTCTCCAAATACAATCGTAAACTAACAATTCCAATGATGTGGATAGGTAGGATATTAATATATATAGAAACGACTTATAACAGTTACAATTGGGTTTAGAAAATCATTAAAAGTGTATAAGAATGCCTTTCACTGAGCCATAATTACGCGATGAAACTTTTTACTGACTATTTGCCATGTCATTGTATCTATAGTAAACAAAACATCCGATTAAATTGCGCTAAGCAGTTGAAATTTTGGAATAGAGAATTGTACAGTCCAATTTATAACGCATAAAATTACAATATAATTATTGAAATGACAAAGATGTGCCACATTAAACTAATACGTAATTGTGTATCTGTTGCATGTCAGAAATGTAATATGTTGAGGACGTTGATACATTATTTGGCCTGTATATTATGCTAATACTAATAAATAAATATTGTAGAAAATTATAAATAGGTACATAGTAATCTAACGTTATTAGCAATAACCAAAAGATGAGGTGACATTATTTGAATATACGGCATGGTTTATAAATATTTTTGTGTGCTGTAAAAAGAAGATATTCAACTTGCAGAAATGGTTCGGTTAGACGTTACACATACCTCAGTTGATGTAGTGACTGTTTTAACGATCTATACATTAATAAATACGTTCTGTAATAAATTTAATAAAGAAAAAATAAATTTGTAAAATTTTAAAGTAAAATAAAAATCAAGCATAGGGCCCCAACTTTCGTAAAATATTTATTTTAATGGAAGTAAAATGAATTATGTCCATACACAATGGTTCGTATAGTTGTAATTAAATATTTTTTATAATAATTTTTCACTTAGGTCATCATAACTTCAAAAAGTTTAATAATCCATATGATTACAGATAAATAACAGGTTTATAAAGGTTTTCCACGTGTCAACTGAATAAATAAATATGTAAACAACTTCCACTAATTAGATTATGAATTTCGTATGATTAAGAAAAGATTTTTGCTCGTCATTTCCGAGTAACTACCACATCCTCCCTAAGCTGCTTAACGAATGCCATCCTCGGCCTCCGTCTTCTGTTCTTACCACGCGCACTTCTTTTATTTGCTAATTTAACAAAATCCTCATGTCTTAAAACGTGGCTTATTAATCTATCCCTTCTCTTGGTCAACGTCCTCCATGTTTTTCGCTCTTGTCCTATTCTGCTTAGAACTTCCTCTGATTTTCAGACTTTCCTTTCTCCATTTCCTACCGTCCATGCTTCGCACCCATATAACGCCTCACTCCATATGATCATTATAGAAATAATTTCCTAATATTCACACTTATATTACTCTGTTTTACGAAAGTCTTTCTTGCCAATGCAATCCTAATATTTATGTATATTGTACTTCTACCATTTTGCTGGTCAAGTAGCAGAATTCCTTAACCTGCTTCAAAATATCCCTTACCAATCGAACACCATTTGTCATTCTCCTCTTTCCCATACTACACTCCATTACCTTGATTTTCCCTCTATTAATCCTCATGTTGTACTCTTCCTCCAGGACCACTTCATGCCATTCATTATGGTTTGCAAGCCTTGTTCAAACTCCCCTAAAACTGCAAAACCATCTGTCAAGCGTACATATTCCTGAAATTAACATAATGTCCAATGACGATTTCCTAGAAGTTCAATGGTATATATATTGTAAGATGAAAAGTTACGATGAACAATGCAGGCCAGCTTGCGAGTTGCAATTGTTGAGGAACTGACGCAACCCGGGCCAACAATGTGGTCTGGGAAGTCGACATGGGGTGATTGGAGAAGCAGGTTGTGTCGGCGGGACGACGAGAGACTGACCACGCCCTGCAGATATAATTTTTTTCCTGCTCTGATTGAAAATAAAACTATTAAAATCAATTTTTGGTGTTTTTATGAAAAATACCTGGCGCCCTAAAGGAATTAAGAAATCCTCGAATACGGAGGAACGACGGATCCGCTACAATATATATATATATATATATATATATATATATATATACTAGTTTATGTCTTGCTGATTTAAATCTGTAGGCCACGATCTTCTAAGTCTTTTCTGTGTTTCAGGCGTGTGGATTGTTTCGGCTATTAGCCTATTTTGGTGTCTTTCCATTCGCTCAAGGTAGTGTGTTGTTAGTCTTTTGATTTCCTCAGTGATGAATGGGATCTTGAGATCGTTGTGTAATGTGGAACTGGAAACAAACCACGGTGCGTTGGTGATTGTGCGGAATATTTTTGACTGTATCCTTTGAGTTATTTTTTGATTTGATGGTTTGGTTCATCCCCACAATTCTATGCCGTAAGTCCATATGGGCTTAATGATACATTTGTATAATAAATTTTTTTTGCCTAAGATAATTTTGATTTTCTTCCCATGAACCAAGACATTTCCCTTAATTTTAGATTTATTTGCTGTCGATTTTTATGGACATATTCTTTCCAGGTCATGTTTTGTCGTTTTCACCAGTTTGTTCGTGAGTATCGCTTAGTGGAATGCCAGATAAAGAAATATTGATAGATCATTCACTTCCATGTTCACTCAAACTGGAGTCACGTCAAAAACACTATGGCCTGAGGCTTCATTTTTCCTACTTTCAAGTGGAAATGACAACAGAGACCCCATGCTTTTATACAACTAGCAAGATATTAAAATGAATATGAACGTTATGGACAATGCTATATAAATAATTGTACCTATACTGCATTGTGTATTTGAATCTTAAAACACGGAACATGGAGTAAATCCAGAAAGAAATGGTAATCGTAGTATGAATGCTAAATATGATTGGTATATAGATCACGTCACGAAACAGTAAAATTAATCTATGGGAATTATGAAGCAGAAGCATATTTTCAAAACCGGCGAAGTAACGGTGTTAGTCTATAGTAAAATTGGCAATAATCCGAAACGTTCGTCAAACAAGGAGAGAGATTCCTAAGTCCATCATGACCGTGCCGTCATATCAGTAATGATTATGATGCATGTGACGTCACAGCTACAAATGCTGCTTCAAAGAAGCCTGCTGTGTATTGAATGACGCTTTATTGCAGTATGAAGTTGTAACGCAGCCACATTGAAGGTCGGTAATTAATTATTTTGACGCAGCTACTAACACTGGCCGAGGTTATTTGCGTCTCGAAATTTCTCGCAGAGCAGGTTCCGAAATAACCCTAAGTGGACGCGAGCCCGAGATTGGATTATTATATGCAACTTCTTCTTGCGTTTACGTCTTGGTCTGGATTTCGGGAATAGGCAGGTTGAGCTACGATAAGAATCCGTTTTGCGAAACATATAAATGGGAAACTTACTCAAATATCAAGTGATAACCAATCTTGATTCATTCTCATACACTTTTTGAAATTTATACGCAAACGAAACTTAGCACTCTGAAGTGTTTGCATTTTTATTCAACAAATCCAGTTCTTCCAGTTTCCAGTCAATTGGTAGTTACTGTAGTAGCAAAACCGAACTCGCTTCCTTTAACATTCTCCTAGTGATTACTTTAAATCAACGCGTACAACGCCATCTTCAGTCTCAAAATAATAACGTGAAAGTCAATTCTAAAACACTTTCACGTTTCCCTGTCTGTTTATTTGTCTCTGTAAATGAAAATTTAATATATGGCTCCTTCCAACAGAAATCGCTAAACCGGAAATCCGGCTTACTGAACCCCTGTGGGTTTAAACTTCACTCTAGTCTATATTCCCAATTCGTGACGTTGCCATCTGCTACAGGCAACGTTGGCTGAAGAACAATGTACTTTATAATACGCTTTCAATCATCAAAATTTTATCAGAATAATATTATTTTAGGAACCGGGCCTTTACATCATAAAATTATTAATCACAACATGTACACAATTAACACTGGTTATCTATCTCCTTTTTTTGCTTGGAAAACTTATTACAAGACTTCAATAAACTTATTCAGTTATTCGTATTTAAATATATTTAAAAGTCAGCTTTAAGCATTAAATAATGCATTTATAAGTATGCATTATTAATAAAATGTTTCTAACTAATATACATCATTTATTTTATTACTGATTTTAGTTTAAGCGTTGAATATGCGCCCTATCCATAATAGAGAACCAAAGAAACCAGTTAATCACATCAAATGAAGTAAAATATTTCATAAGTAAGCAACACAAATAATGTAAAATATTTTAGTCTCATAAGAAAAAAAAAGCCCCTCGTTCACGGCATTTGTAGATTAAGAAAAATCCGTTGTTAATGTAAACTGGAACATACTATTAAGGGTTTTGAAAATAACAGTAATACAATATCGAGAAAGAAGGTTTATTTATAACCTCTACAGACGGTAGTCAGCAGAAATTAGAATTGAGTATCAATAAAAGCAGACGATGAAGCAAGTTAAAACGGAGTATGGAAAATGAATGATATTGCAAGGAAAAGAAATAAAAGTCCTACTCTTTGCCATTGATATTGTAGTATTAGGGGAGCCAGAAGAAGACTTGAAAACCATAATAAATGCCATGAACGTGGTCCTAGAAGGAAAGTACAACATGAGGATTAATAGACGCAAAACCAAAGTAATGGAATGTAGAATGGAAATCAGTGGAATAAGACAGGGTATAAGATTGAGAAGGGATATTTTGAAGGAGGTTAAGGAATAATGCTACCTGGTAAGCGTAATAAATAGGATGGTAGAAGTATAAAAGACATAAAGAGTAGGATAGCACAGGCAAGGAAAGCTTTCGTGAAAAAGAGGTATTTACTTACGGGTAATATTTGTGTGAATATCAGGAAGTCATTGCTAAAAATATTCGTATCGAGTGTGGCGTTATGTGGGTGCGAAACGTGGACAGAAAGGAAAAGAATAGAATCCTTTGAAATGTAGTGCTTTAGAAGAATGCTGAAAATAAGATGGGTGGATAGAATTAACTAGCGAAGAAGTTCTAAACATAGTAGAGCGTGATGTTGACCAAGAAAAGGGATAGTTTAATAGGCTACGTTTTAAGACTTGAGCGTCTTGTAAAATTAGCAAATAAAGGGAAATGTGTGTGGTATGATCAGAAGAGGGTTGCCTAAGAAGGAATACGCTAAGCATATTAGGGTGGATTTGGTATGCGCTAGTTATGCAGAAATGTAAAGGCTTGCACTAAATTGGTTAGCATAAGACCAGTCAAGTTAAATACTACCACAAAAACATTTTAGTCTCCACTCGTTTTCAGGATGAAAAAATCAAGTCCGGATCGACCGCTTTCCAAACCGGTGTGATTGAGATATTTCCATCCTTGATTCCTTCAATTTTATTTCGTAGCTTCTTTGGATGAGCTTTGTTGACAGCATTTCTTCTATTCTAGAATTATAATAAATAAACGTTTCATCAGTTTAGACGTAATGGCCTAAATTCAGGCCACGTAAGAATGCGATTCAGTGAGTCTGTATTCAGGAGTGTATCACAGATGAACCATTCTCGCACCTGACGGGGAGTTGACTCGCATAGCTCAATGCTTATGTTGTTAAAGAGAACCCCTTACCAAGGGGAGGTCCCGGGTTCGATTCCAATTGCGGTGATATTTCTCAATTATGTTCCTTAATAAAAAATGATACCGAATATCTGATTTAAAAGCTTTCTCCGTTCTGGGTTACAGTTTCCGTCCTTGAACTGTATTGTTAAAAGCTGACTCGATTGATCAGCTCATTAGTCAATTGAATATAATCGACGTCATACAGTAGGCCGGACGATGCCGGACAGGAAAAGGACGCTGAAACATCAGGATATTCGTGACACTTTAATAACACGCGCTTATGGTATTAATCGTGTGGTTTATTCCTAACAAAAATTGTAGGTTCTGAAAGGGCCCCTTTCTCTCATTAGTGGAAGATGCATTCGTGACATGTAACGTGAAACGTTTATTTTGTACACATCCTGTTGTTCATCTGTAATAAAAATCTCTCTTCGTTTTATCAGCAATGAACGTATTGCCCAAATATGTAGATCTTCCTAAATAAGTAACTTATTGTCCGAACTTTCACTTACTACAGGCATGGAAGTCACACCATACTTTTTATTATTCTGATTCATTGAAATTTATTTTATTTAATCTCATATAATATTTGGAACATAATCATTGTTTCATATACGGCCTAGGAATGTTCAGAATTATCATCGTTCATCTCGGAGAAGTGACTTGAGCATCTGTTTTGTGTGCGTCGTGCTTTGTGTTACTCTGTATATTTTCTGCGTGTAGGTGTGTGTACATCCACAAATATTATGTTATGTGATTCTCTTGTTGCTTTGAATTCTGAGCATAGTATGTAAAACTTAAGTCCGTTTTCTGTTTTCTTTTTAATGCAACTTAAGGGTATTAAGTGATTTGTAATTGTTATAGCGTATTCTTATATTTATTGCACAGCAAAAGAAATTGGTTAGTATGCCCTATCTTCGACGTATAACATATTTGCTATTTCATAAATTAAAGAAGACCAATAAGTCAGCAAATCATTTAATTAACGCAAATACAACGTTTCATCCAAATTTGTGGACTGTCTAAAAATATATAAAATGAAAATTAATATCGAATACATAAAAACATTAAATTAGATATTCAAAAGTATATTGGCAAAATGTGGAAATTTTATATGAAGAAAATAATTACTTCTCAAGAATGATGTTATTATGATGAGGGGGTGGGGTTGTTTTTATTAATGAAAATATTTAAATTTATAATTCCTTTTGATTTTTATGTGCTTTACTTGGAAAGAAACAAATTAAATGCTATTAACAAATACTAATATTAAGAAATTACACATTTACAGTTTCCATAATATAGGAAAATAAGTGTTCTAAGCTCTATACTAGCAAAATCTCAGGTACCCGTGAGTTAATTTAATTTAAAAAATGTCTGTCGATTTTTACATCAGGCCTAGGTAGGAAGGAGTGCTAATTAATGTTATGGTTTCTGTGTGAGGCTGGTTGTAGCGACGAATCCTGGACCCATTGGCGTTCATTGCGGCGAGTAGGAGTTCGTCAGCCGTGATATGACATCTGCTGATGCCGAACTAGTAAGGACGTCGTCAATAGGACGCACGAGTTATGTAGCTTACGATGCTTCTCAGCTCATATCTAGACTCGTAGTGCTTTTCTTAGATTTCTGTGGCTAGCCTCCAGCCCCTAGCAGTACCGTAATTCGGCATTATCCTAGGGTTATAACTCTACCCTTGTCAGGAACGCTCAGGAGCTCAGTGTGGAAATCGCAATCCTTCGTACTCAAACGACTTATTATTTTACACAAAATAACGCGGTCACCTTGATTTTGCTAATGTTATCTTAAATTGATTTCAACATATAATGCACTTGTAATTTTGCTTATTACATAAGAGATCATTACATTATATATCACTCAATTATATATGTACTCAATGTAAAAAACGATACGAGTAATCTGCAAAGATATACGATTCTCTTTTGTTATAATAGTTTAGCCTATGTTAAATTCCATTGTTAAAATTTATTATGTTTTCGAAATTAATTTTTATTTAATAATTTTTTGTCGTCTAGTTACCGGAGAAATCCACAAAGCTGGATGAAATGTTGTATTTGTATAGAGTAAATTATTTGCTGACTTATTGGCCGTCATTTCATTAATTTATTTTAAGCTTCAAGTCAGAAAATGATGTTTGAATTTGTTATTTCATTTATAACTATTTCTATTTCCTCAGCCGAGGTCAAGTGAAATTAATAAAACTTACCTTTTATTATTGAAAATCTTAGAAGTGTTTGCTATAAAAATAATCAAAATATTCAACATAATTTAACCAATTTATCTTATAATATTAATCAGTAAGGGCTGATAAAGCCCCAAAATAGAGATGAAATGTAGTCATACATTCTTCTAATACCCGTTCGTTAAAGATCTTAGGTTACCCAACCGCTTCTAAGCTGTCCGAACTGAGGCAACGCTACGTGCGTTGTCTGGGCGATTGTGGGTTCTGCAGTGTTTGAGCTTTAATTTCTTCAGATTTGAAGTAGGTCTGGAGGCTGCTGTGTACTTGTACCCGTTGTCTCACTTAGCGCGATTACTTTGGCCCGCTAGTTCACACCTTCGTGGAGGTCAATACTCCTTCCTGGGAAGCGACCAAACTTCGTCCTTTGACAAAGACATCACAGTTCCAGAGGTAAACCAACGCTTTATTTTGGTAGTGTTCAGTTATATTAAAGCGCCGAGTTTGGAGATCATCATGGGAAGAGGTTAAGCGGGGTATTGAGAGAAGACTCGCCTCTTCAAATATACAGGTAAATTTTGAACCAACACGAAAGTATTAAACGATTTACAAGCATAAAAACGTCCAGATGCGTACATAAAAATTGGCTTGATCAAATTTTTTACTTGGATGTTTTTTATATCCAAAAAGTATAAATAAATATTTTTTTCAAAATAAATGCAACATGTATTAATTGCTTGCTCCATTATCTTTTTCATACTTAAAAAATCACAACTTTTCATCCCTTATTCGAGTGATATAGATTGTAAATGTTAATTTTAAGAATTAATTTATTTTCTGGTGTGAATGTTGAATTTTAACTATTGTTAATTATTTATAATTTTATAAGTAAATTTAAAATTCATAAGAGCCAATCTTGCAATGAGATTCGGTGAAATTTTAAAATTATAAAACAAATTTTTGGGAAGCAGGACTGTAGGAGACAAAATAACAACTAATTTAGTAAATTAACAAAAAGTTACGCTGTTAAATTTTTTAAAAAGCATAATCATAATTATCCTAGGATCAGTAGTGACTAGCAACTAAGGAACTACTGTCGATCATGATTGGATTTATTGCATCTGACCTTTTACTTATAAATATTTAATACTAGCTTGGATCCCGACATTGCCCGGGTATTTAATTCTATTAGTCCAGTACTTCAATTACACTGTAATCTCTTAGACGGCTTCGATAACGCCTTATTTTCACGCCTTCTACCCTGTCAAAGATTTCAGAATGACGAAATAAATACGGTAGCTTATGTGAAGTCTAAAAACCGGTACAATTACCATACACCGTTTCGTTAAACAGAGCGAAAAATATTTCCAGTGATTGCCTCCTCCACCACTCACACTTTCGCTTGAATACAACTTAAGTCGCATTATGAGTGCAATATTTGAACTCAGCGATTCCGTAGCCCCGGAATAAACACCAATCTCGACTGTTTTATCTTTAAAACACCATCCACTCACATCCCACTTGGTGTTGACATTAAAAGCAAACAGCGTCGTGAGAAACACTATCAAATTAATTCTCCCCGAAAAATATTTATTCTACCTAAATATTAGTCGTTTTTGCCACTGAGGACGACAAAATTCGGCCGAAATTGCTCCACGTGATAATATTTGTATGCAGAACATTCATTTAAACTTTCACTGATCTGCGTCAAATAATTGGTAATTTAATGCCAGTTTTTCTTGAGTAATCTAAATTATAAGTTAATAAATACTGAAAAACGTTTCATAACCCACATGGTTATAGGAGAACTGAGGTCACTTAGAATCAATTTTATTTTTTAGAAATATTAATTATACTCCCTAATGCAAGAAATTTTGCTGAGTGAAAGTCTATAATTTTTTTCAGTGCAACATATTAACTATGTTCAATGCCCATTTAATTTATTTACTTGTAAAAATCGAAATAAAATATCAGATGTAATGTAATAATAAATATACTTGTAGTTTGATAAGAGATATATAATTATCTTTTCAAGATGGACGACAGGGTAGGGGAGGATGGTTTCATTCATAGTAGAGTATTTTCAGGGGAAGTGTCTGTTGTATACATAAAGCCATCTGGCGCTCACAACATGCCAAGATGCGAAAGCAAATAAAGTACCTCGTTAAGCAACGCTTGGGAAGTGCTCCTGCGTTTTAAACACCTCTCAGTGTTTTTGTCCATTGTAGTGTAAGACCCTACTTCGTCTGAAACACTCGGCATGTGGTTATTACGCGAAAATAAATTACATTCGTTGCCCTGCTTTAAAGCCCTATCCTCAAAAATTCGACTCCCAACTGTAGAGCTAAATTACTGGCCGGTTTGTGTTACTGTGAACTTAACTGTTACGCTTTATATGCATAAATTTAAATTCAGTACGTCTTTCTGTTGTAAAACAGAATAATACTTTGAGAAGAAACGAAACAATTTATGTGCATGTAATTAGCTGCGAATGGGATGGATCCCGATGGCAATCTGTGAAAAAATACATGTAAAGTTTGTCACCAATAACATAATACAGTTTTGAAATACAAAGTCTAAGAAATATTGCCAAACACTTCACCAAAAGAAAATATACTAAAATAATAATTACTAATTATGACGTAAAAATAATAAACATTCCGCCTTACACAAACAATATCTGGTTGACGTTTATAAAGCTGAAAAACAAATATGAAGATCAACATGAAGTGACCTCATCATAGAGTTATTAAAGGGTCAATAACAAATAAACGTTCAAGAAATGAATTTTTTTGGGTAACACTACATGAGGGTGATCCTGAAACAGGCAAATCCCCTTCACTGCCATATTAAGGGAATTGAAAAGGGGGGATGTGGAAGGTAGAGCAAGGTAACCAAGTTTTGACTAGAACGCCCGGACTATAGGTAAAGTATCCTACCCGGTGTTTCACCTAAAAGAGATGCAGGGAAAACCCTAAAAATCCTGAATCAAGTAGGTCGGGCTTTTTTAAGTTATTTGTAAACGTTATCTGTAAAATGCAGTTTTGATGATATGCATTGATAACGTCGCCTGAC
Organism: Eucriotettix oculatus; assembly: GCA_034510155.1. Classification (NCBI taxonomy): domain Eukaryota; kingdom Metazoa; phylum Arthropoda; class Insecta; order Orthoptera; family Tetrigidae; genus Eucriotettix; species Eucriotettix oculatus. The sequence goes on from CM067376.1 coordinate 57,876,370, forward strand.
ACACGAGATGGGAAGAACTGCTCATTAGCAGACCCCGGCATATGATTTTGTTTACAGAGATAGTGGGACAGTAAGTATTTTAATGGAAAACAAATTACACAATTTTTGTTGAATATGATTATTATTGTTGAATACACATTAGTGATTATTTGCATGTTGGGGCTTCACTCCGTCAGAAAGTCTGTTGGACATTTGCGTTTGAGTCGTCTTAGAGGTTTTGGTCGTGGAAGGTTCTTTGCAGCGTCTCTTCTTAATTGGTTGCTGTGGCACGTCATGGAATTGGGAAGCATGTGATAACAAATTAATGTATTTTAGAACAGTAGGAATATCGGGGCCTTGATGTGCAATAATCCCAAGAATTTTATTCTGGACTGTCTGTATTCTTTTAATTTGTGATGCAGCCGCTGAACCCCAATTGCCAGAGCCAAAGAACCATATTGGCCGAATTATTGCCATTTAAACAAGTCTCTTTAATTTTATCGGAAGCGTTCAGTTGCCTGATATCATAAATTTCAGTTGTTTCAGCATTTGTCTAACTTTTTGAATTACTGTTGAGATATGTGAAGCCCATGTTAATTTTGCGTCGGATACCGAGCCCAAGTATTGTACTTCTATAGATTGGTGTATATTTTCACGAAATAGGGTAATTGGAGATGTTCCCTTTGTATGTAAACTTTTACATAAATATGGCTTTACACTTTTGAAGTGATCGCTTCGCACGCCAGTCTTCGACGAGGTGCGGGTATTCCTGCATTTTTGACGCAGCATTATCCTTGCAACTTCGTCTGCAAACGTCAGTTGGCATCAGGAAGTCTGAAGAGTATAATAAATATAAGTAACGACCTATAATGCTTCCTTGTGGAACACCAGAAAGAATATGTGAAGTCGTGGATGTGCAATTGTCGCTTTTAACAGTCAATATCCTTTTGTGAAGGGTGCGATTGAACTATTCTGTAATAAGTGTCCAGTAGTTGGTCCTTTATTTTGGCTAGTAGGTCTTCGTACCACACTCGATCAAATGTATCAAGTAATATGGCTAAAAAGGTTGTACCTTCTTCGTACGTGTCCAGAATTTCACTCTACCAATGTGCAGTTGCGCAGGGGTGAGCTTTACGGAAACCGAATCAAGATATGTTTGGAGGTGAGGCATCGGCAGTTCCTGAAATATTTTGGAAAAAATTGAAATTTAGACTAATCGGCCTGTAATTGTTGGGATCATCCTTCGGTTAGTTTGGTTTATGAATCATAATAATCGTGGCGTGCTTCCAGATTTTTGAAAAATATGTTGTTCGGAGAATACTACTAAAAATTTGTGTTAGTAGCACAATCGCATTGCGGGGAAGCGCTTTGAGCAAAGACTATGTAATTTGGTCATATCCTGGGACCTTTCTTATTGGTGATCTTTTGATGGCGTTTATTTATTTGAGCTGGAGTAAACTGAGTAGCGAAAGGTATCAACTGAAGAGTTTCCATAAGTTTGTTAGTAATATTCTGTTCTAAGATAGGGCTGGCTGACGAATTTGGGGTGAATTGTTTTTGCATAACGACATTGAATTACTCCTCCGTTTAATTGGAGGGATTTTGTCTCAGGTATGATATTTAGTTTTTCTTCAGAGTGAACCGTCACTAGGATCCAAAGCATCTACTTTATAGCTGATCTTCTTTCATCACTCAGATCATTTGATAAGTCACGGGATGGTTTGTTATACGCTGATTTATGATCTGGGTATCGAGTTCTAAACCAAAGTTTACGGCTTTGGGTTTTGATTTCATAAAGTTTTTCAATCAGAGCAGAGTTTTTAAGTTTTTAAATCTTGATAATTTGTTGTTTTCAATTTTTCACGCCCTTCTGAATGACGAGAGATCAGTTTTCTTTGGGGTCGCAGCATTCCGTTCTCAATGTCTTCACAAATTTCCGGAGGCAGCTGGTAAACTCTTTAGATTATTTTAAAACTTCTTGCAAGAGGAAGGCTTTAATATCGAAATAAATAGTTAAATAGGATCCTCATGTAACATGTAGCATGCAGGTGCTTCATTCCAGAGTGACTGCGGGACTCACCCGATTATCTAGGGAATGCCTTGTACTCTCTCTGGGATTTTTAAAGTTCTCACATGCCGAGACACCTTCACCTATTTTAGGAGGTATTTGTACTGGGTCGAAGACCTTGGGCATCAGACAGTTGTCCGCTGATCCCATTGGATCAGTCGGCTAAATGCCTACTGAAACTTGTGGAGACATGGAGAAGGGAGTGCGGCGATCCCACAGTAAACTAGTCTCCCGTCATTTGGAAGGGCGTGAGAATAGTACCCAATGCCCGATCTACCAGATGCAGGTTTTCTAGGGTTTTAGGTGAAACACCGGGTAGAGGGATCCTTAAACCATAGCCCGGGGGCCCTAGTTAACCCTTAGCTACCTTTCTCTACCTTCCGCATCCCCCCTTTTCATTTCCCGTCCTATGCTATTAACGGGGAGTTGCCTGTTTCAGGATCATCCTCATGTAGCCTGTTAACTCCCCCGCCCCCCAAAAAAAACCCTGACATTTATGCTAGTTATACAAGAAATTTGCCAATTTTTAAAGGATAACTTAAGATACGACTTCATTTACAGGAATTGGCTTAGAGAACATAATAATGAAAACGTTAAGATTTTATTTGGTGACTCCACATGCTATTATTCTATAATGAGAAATGATTAATATTAAGAATATGGTCACTGAAATGAACGTACAAAATGATACTATGAAAGTCAACAATTACTATGATTCCATATTGTTAGGTCCACTCCTTTCATTTTTTGAGTATAAGTTCGTTTTAACATGTTTGGGCTGATCAGACCTGGTTGTTCTTGCAGCTCTTGCGTCATTTTTAATCACACGACGAAAGCAACATGGGCTGCAGAAACCTTGTGTATTTTTTTTATCACCTAACGATGGATATACTTTTGATACATCTTTGTCTAATTGTTATACAGTTAACACCGACGTGTTATATTAAATATGTAAATAATGATGGAAGGATTCCCTGATGTAGTGAATCTTATGGTAAAGCGAATATACAATTTAATTAATTAGGATAAACTCTTGACCAAGTCATGAACGCATAATGAAACTGTGGGGTATACTATTATTATATCTTACTTTAGAATTACTACAATTCAATTATATTATTTAACTTTAAAATCTATAATTTTATGAATTTATTGATGAGATTATGTATTGTATAGAAAAAATCAAAATAAAATTTCGAATTTGTCATGACAATTTAACGTCATTTTAATCGTGAGTGTTCTAGGATGGTTGTGTTTCATATCCCGAGGTACAGGCTAACAACGTGACGAACGAAATTTATATATATATATATATTTCCGAGTATATTTTAAAATGCTGTTGATAGTGTTGCCTGTTCTTCACTAACGAGTCAAGAGAAATGTTGGAATGTTCCTTTGATCCGAAGTTTTACTTTTCCCAGACGTGTTTACTTGGCAACGGAAGTTTGCACACGTCTTTTCTTTGCAGACTCTTCCTCCACACGTGACTGCTTCTGTTTCTGTGTTTTTATTAGCTAAATAAAGGTTTGCCCTGTCATGGCCCACGCAATTAAGAATGTTTGGTTTGTTAGCGAAGGATTGCGGAAGCCTTCTTTGTTTAACGAACGACAAATATAACTTGAAAGCAGTGAATTAAATAAATTATGAAAATCAAATGAATAGCAACACACAATAAATAATCTTTTAAAATGATACAGTATTTTCACAAATTTTATCTTGGATATCTGCATCACTGATGAAGTTTAAAGCTATCAATTTCCTGAACTGAAAATGTCTGTCAAAGAAATTTTTTTTCGGGTTTAAATTTATAAAAGTAGAAGTCAACTCCAAACAAATATTAAAATTTGTAAGACCATAAATTAATAAAAATGTATTATTGAGTGTATGGTTGACCCACATTATTAATCGCATGGATTAATGCAATAATATTTTTACTCACAATTCCACATTACACAACGATCTCAACATCCCATTCATCACTGAGAAATCAAAAGACTAACGACACACTACTTTGAAGGAACGGAAGGACACCAAAATAGACTAATAACCGAAATAAACTTCACAGAGAAGACTTAGAAGAAAGTGGCCTGCAGATGTGTTCAGGAGAAGCGAGAAAGAATCTGGTAAATTAAAACACACCATTGAACTTCTAGGGAATAATTATTGGACGATTACCCTACTAATGTTTTAAGGCATACTCCTATAAAATTTACTAATTACATTGTATTGTGACTCTTTCAGATTGTAAATTAACAATAAAAAAGTAAAAATAAAATATTATTTATAATGTAAGAAAGGACAATGCGATTGCAAGACCCAAAGATGTAAGAGTGGTGAAAGATTAACACGTAGGGGAAGGCGGGGCGGAACGGGACACTTATGGTTTAATTTTTTTGTAAAGTTATGGAAAAATTAAAATAACTTCATAAAACTATAAAATATTAGTTTATTCTATTACCTACCTGAACTAATATCAATGTAACTTAAAACAAATTAAAATTTTTACTACAAAATCCGTTCTACCCCCCTCCCCCACCCCGGGACAGATTGGGAAAGGTGTTTTTAATTACAATGAATGCAATAAAATATTATGTAAGAAAAATATCAACACCTTTTGTGTTTATTTAGCGTATGGTTGATCAGTTTATTAATTTTTCCTTTCACAAAACGATACTTTTGCAACTACAAAGTCTTTGCTAGCACATTTCCCTTTTTTCCTTTCCTTTTCTTTCTTAATCTATTATTTGTGTGTATAGAATCTTGTAACTCATTTATATAAGTTGAGTCTGACATTTTGTTTTTGTTTTTATTGAGTAACACACAATATTTTGACTCAAAATGTATTATAACGTTTCGCTCCGCACGCTAGTCTGAGTTTAAGGGTTTTCGGTAATTCAAGTAGATTCAAACATCATACGTAACTTATATGCAGCTAAAGGCACCCAGTTTACGAATATGTACTGTTAAAGATAATCGGGGAGTCTGAAGAAGACTTGGACATAATAATAATAAATGGCATGAACGTGGTCCTGGAGAAAGAGTTCAATATGAGGATTAATAGAGGGAAACCCAAGGTAATTGAGTGTAGTATGGGAAACAGTGGAATAACAAAGGTTGTTAGATTGGGAAGGGATATTTTGACGGAAGTTAAGGAATTCCGCTACTTGGGAAGCGTAATAACTAGGGATGGTAGAAGTATAGTAGACATAAAGCGTAGGATAGCACAGGCAAGAAAGGCTTTCGCGAAAAAGAGGGATTTACCTACGGGTAATATAAGTGAGAATATTAGGAATCGTTGCTAAAAATGTTCGTAATGGAGCGTGGGGTTATATGGGTTCGAAACGTGGGGATAGTATCTGGCGAAAGGAAAAGAATAGAATCCTTTGAAATGTGGTGCTATAGGCGTATGCTGAAAATCAGATTGGTGGATAGTGACGAGGAAGTTCTAAACTGAAAAGGGGGAAAGCGAACAATAAAGAGGACGTTTACTAAGAGAAGGGATAGATTAATAGGCACGATGGTCTTTTAAAATTAGCATTAGAGGGAAGTGTGTGGGGTAAGAACAGAAGAGGGAGGTCAAGGATAGAATACGCAAATTAGATTGCGGAGAATGTGGGTTGTGCTAGTTATGAGGAAATGAAAAGGCTTGCGCAGGATATGGTAGTATGTAGGGATGTATCAGACCAGTCTTAGGACTGAATATTACAACAACATGCATGAGGTAGGTCGGGCTGTTGGGTACTCCCACGCCCTTACGATGATGGGACAGGAACGAAGCATTCCCTTCTCCTTGCCTCGACAAGTTGGTTGACTGTGCCAATATTAATAGTTGACACCTAATATCGTCACCAGGCGTAAAGAAACCTGCTACTTTCTCCTTATAAGAAGGTTAAATCCGAAGTAAATGTTATATGTTCTGGATTGTCATCAGAGGATTTTAACTGCCATTTACAATCATTCTCAACAAAACTCATACGATATGGCGTAACATTTTAACCATCTCCAAAAATATATATTAAAAAGTATGAGGTATTAAAATAAGAAGCTGACGGTAGTAAATAGGTTTGAGAAAATTCAGCGCATTCACTATATTTTGGTCCAAACGACCATTACGAAATTATTTCTGATATCTTTTAGGTCGAGTGCATTGTACCGTTACAAATTATTTCCTTACAAACATCTACTACTACGCGGAAGCATGGAATTTTCTTCGTAAACAAGATTGACCTTTCAGAAATCTTCAGTTCCGAATTCACCAGAGCCTCGGAATGCAATTCTGTGTAAAGACGTTATTTCCATTCCGTTGGGACTTCGGGAGTACAGACGCAGACCAAGTCGATATTCAGACAATTTCATATTGCCTATTTGTTTCTAGATTTGATGTCTGCAGTGCAGAGTGTTGCGGTTGCTTTTATGTGGTGCACGTTTATACTGGATTGCCAAGAAAAATTTTACCTTTTTATGTTATACAAAATCACGTATGAATAACAATATTGCTCATTAAATTTTACTTTACCAGAAATTACTGACTAATTAAAATATATCAAGTGCATATGAAACGAAAAAAAAATTTTCATTTCATTTTTGTATTAAAAACTAATCTAGTATACAAGTAGAACTTCTTATTTATTGTTTAAATACTGGTGTTAAATTTCACAAATTTAGAGACTATTTATTAAATAAATCAATTTATTTTTTATTTTTTTATATGAAAAAATAATTTTAGAGCTTTTTTAAATAAACACACTAAATCCTGTATTATTTATCATAAGAAAATTATTAAATTTGTTACAGATTTAATAAATAGAAAATACAGCCAATTTATTTAAAAAATTAAATAAATGCGTCACTCATTATTCGGAATGTGTCATGCAAGACGCCAGTCCGTAGTCGCCCCGGTAGGCCCAGGCCCTAAATGGGCTGTAGAGCCAAAGAAGAAGAATTAAATAAATGTGGATTAAATTTTTTGTTGACAAATTAGCTGTATTTTTTATTTATTATACTTAAGGCAGTTGATTTTTTTGTTACACATTTATTATTTGCCTAAAAGTAATCTTGTTATATTTCTCTGAAGATCATATAAATGAAATATTATTGATATTCACTTACTTATTTTCATAAGGAAAATATGTTAAGTTATAAAAAATATTTACTTCCATAACAGATTAATTTCGGGAGATCCCGGTCCGGTTGAGATTTCCCAATTCTAAAAATATTTCTAAGAATTCTAAAAATTTTCTAAAAATATTTACTTAAATATGGCTGTGATAACGTAAACAATAAAATAATTCGAACACTGCACGAATTTAAATATTTAAACACCATCATATTTTAGTATTCATAAGCAGTTTTGTGTTCATTAAATTTAATTTCATTATGAAAAGTTACACCTAAGTTTTTTATTAATTTAACAATACATATATATGTATCGTTTTACGTCGTACAAACTACTTTAGAAACACTACAAATGTTTTATGTATATTTATAACGGTTTAAAATAAAATCATGTTTCTTACAGCAAAGAAATAATATATTGAAAATGTAATTCCGATAAAAATCTATTCATTTTACGAGTTTTTTGAGTTTCATGATGCCATTCATTTATTTAAACCTTTTGAAGAATGGCGGTTAACTTTTTTATTAATTGCCCCTCTTTACTCATTTACTTTTATAAATCAAATCTACTGATTTTTTATTTCTATAAATACCAGCGGACTGGCCGGCGATACTCAAGAATTCATGCAGTATTTCATTCCATAATAATTTCTTGATGAATAGTGATAAACCCGCAGTGTGTTTGGGCAATTCTGGTTAAATAATTCAAAAACCGTCTGCCCTAACTATATTTTGATTGGAGGTGCCTGTGGGAGTTTTCTCGTCGGCATTTCTTGTAATGTATTTTTATTACCAAATTATTAACTTATTCATTATTCTTCCTATTTTAAAGATGTTTCACGCCAAAAACTCTTCAATATTTGCATTGCATTGTCATAAAATTGTATATGAAGACAATTTATTTTTGTTGGTAATTATAAGGCTACATTTTCACAAAAAAATAGATTTAATGAACACTAATGTATGCATGGACTTACTTTTATGAAAAGCATGTATGTTTCCTGTTAATACATAGTTAATGCATAGGATAATTAAATTTATAACAATAAATTGAAGTAAATTATAAATAATATTAATTTTCCAATAATTCACTATAAACTGTTCATCATGTCGTTATAAATTAATGATTATAAATATAATAAAGATATCACGTAAATGTAATTTCAATTTTTCAACCACCTTAAGGGGTCTGATGTAATTTTGCTTGTATCATGCTTTGAGAGCGACAAGTTTTCCTCGCTGAAATTTTCATTCTACGGAACTCCTTACAATATTTCATAGGGCTTTAATAAATGATTATAACAAGCTGATCTTCAACCGACTCCTTGATCGCTGCTCAAACGCTCTTAGAGAACTTTGTAAAGTGTTTCAAGGTACCTGTAATGACGACTGGCCGGTGTTGCTGAATAATTTGAAGTCCGTGACCCACGTATGGAAGAAGACAGAACTTTCTTTGAGATATATGAACCGTGAAAGATTCATGTCCCGAATTGGGCCCTTTACATTTCTACCGATACAGGTCCGTCCGAAGATACGAACTACTTCTGAAAATGCTATTCACATGAATGATAAATCTAACGGGGTGATGGATATTTAACGCCTACTACAAAGATAGCGTGCATGTACCACGATTTAGGTCTTACGTAAGAGGACGTGGTCCTTTCAAGCACTACGCAGTCGTGAATTACTTAGGTGTAAGACGACCTTACTTAATATTTCAGCGTTCTCGTGCCCTGGAAAGACGCTTCCCTGTTCTTTGTACAGCTGTTATTACGCTATTTAGATATGCTAAGAGTGTCTTCGTGGGCCTCATTCTCTGTTGTAATTACACTATAATAAATGCGATACCCCCTACTGTTAATTTGAAAATCGTTTTAGCATCATAAACAGGAGATGTTAGTCCTATTCCTTCTAGAAAAATAATGGGCCACTTTTATTGTAAAATAATACCACCTATCCAATGAATTTAAAATTTATTTTGGGTCAGAAAAAAACTCTATGAAAGAAGGTCACCAAGAACAATACAAATCTAATGTTATAAAAATGACTGGTGTAGGAAGGGGATTTATCATAGCTTCTTATTTATTTTATTATCGTATGTTTATGTTGTCTCGACTCGTTATTGTGCCTCTCAGACTGATAAAAGCGTGATAAAACATCGTTCTAATTTTTATTTTCCGTCGTATATTTGCAAACTACGACGGCTCCTTTTTAAGGCCCGATCGGTCACCAAATTGAAACCATCGCGAAAGTCATAAATATTTTGTTTGAAACATTTAGGTACACCTTCTTGCTACTTCTCTACATAACTCGCCGCTTTGACTTGGACTCTTTCGTAGCCTGGTAGCAACTTTCCATAATAGTCAGGCTCCAGCCCTTTCACACAATTCTCTACGTTGTCTTGTAGCTCGATGTTTGTGCCAAAATACTGTCCTCATAACTAGTGGTTCATGTGAGCGAAGATGTGAAAATAAAAGCAGCCAAGTCCGAGAAGTATAGTGGGTGATTAATCACTTCCCTTAAGGACAACGCTCGGTCGCATACTTGTAACTGCAACAAAAATGGTCCTGCAAAGGGAAGGTTTTGATTGCGCACAATACAGTCTGGAATTGTGTACTGTCTGATGTTCATTTCTTGCTCGCTCAAAACGCTGGCTAGGCGGGCAGCATTTTGGCAAAGACGCAATCTGCAAACCAGCGCAGGGAATGAGCCTTATATTGTAAAGTTGGTATTAGGCTAGACAAATATCTGTGTCTGAGTGGCGACTGTGTAGGGAAGTATCTGGAAGGTTGCCGTGTGTGACTTTTACTTTATTTGTTCTTTAATTAGCAATCTTTAATCGATTATCCACATTATTTAAAGGGGTAGGCGATTAATTTAATAAGCTGTTACTAAAGACTTCATCAACTGTTGTAGAAACCTTCCCTTGAAATCATCTCACCAGGATCATGCATTGGTGAGAGACGTGTTCAAGTAACATTAGGTTTTAAAGTTGAGCATTTTCACATTATTTTTTCATGTCTAATTTTTCACTTTACGAGTCTTAAATTGCTTCCGATTGATTATTTCCACGAAAATAACCTGAGATGAATGTTCAATTACAATTTTCTTCTTATTATATAATTATAATATTGTAAAGTATTTTTTTCAATAATATACCATTTTTAAAACTTCCAGGAGACTTTTTAACCTTAATTTATAAATGTATATTAATCAATGAAAGCTAAAAGTGCTTATGTAATTATATGATTGTTATGGATTCCAATAAGTTGCTCCTCTGTTTCAAATCTGACAAATTTATGAATTTTATTTTTTAATTGCATGTAGCAGAATAGCTAATTATCGTACAATTGAAATGTGGAAGTAAACTACCATTGTCGTTCTTACATTTACTGAAGGTCAGAGCACTATCACAACCTGGGGATGTCTACTAATCTTTCCCATCTTATTTTCCTCCCATTACATGAAAAATGTTGAGCCATCACTCTGCTGTTACAAGAAATTAGAAAATAATAATGTATTTGGTGCATCCGCAATTGATTATGACGTAGTTGAGATATTTTTCATTTTATACACTTAGGATTATCAGTTGGTCATAATCGCGATCCTGACGTCATGCAGAGAACAGCGCAATTAGGGCAAACCCAAAATCTTGACACGTCACCGCGAGCGCTCATGATGTTCCTTGTTTTCCCAAGAGCTGCGCAGAACCTGTGACCTTTAAGAGATTCGTATTCGTCCTCTGAGTTCCGTATTCCTGTAAGGACGCAAGGAGCCTAGGAGATGACGAGTGTGACGCAAGGATTGTGATCGACACGTTCATCACAGATGCTAATCCTGACCTACACCATTGTTAATGTAGTCACGGCCAGACGACAAACAATCTTAAATAACGTCACGGGACAGCTTTACCTACCTCAACATGGATCTTATAAACATGTCGTGGCTACAATTAAAGCTATTCGAAGGTCGCCGTTCACCTTACTTCTGCTGGTCTGAATTCTCAATAAGCTTCGGAAACACGTGGCACGAGGAAATTCAAGGAGACTCTACGTCAAACCAATGATAATTTCTTCCAATTTCCAAGTATAAAATTGTTTCCCAACGATTTCTCCATTCGTGTAATTGCGTTTCCTCAAGGTAACGTTAAATGGAATTAAACGACTCGAACCTTTTTTGAAATGCTGCTGTAAAGTAAATAAATCCAAAAGTTAATTCAATAACATTGAATAAAAACCTTTAGAATAGACCCTTGCAAATGGTTACAAAGCTCTAAGAACTATTTCCATGAATATAAAGCTCACTGGAAGTACCACCAGCCATATGGACTGAGTGTCCTTAACTTTGTCAATTCTTTGACCCTTTAAATTTATCATCCTCAGAAATAGGAAAATGTCTCACCAAGTTAGGTATAAGGGAAGAGGAGTTTAAAGCAGTATTGACCAACCTTGTGCAGACCAAGAGCCAATTTTTTGAGAGACGAGTTCAGATGCGCCATTTTACTGGAGAAAATTGTATAGCTTTCTATTCATGGTTAGTGGTTGGTAAATATATGTGAGGATAAAAGCTGATACGCTTAGGGGACGAAAAGGAATAACTATTAGTTAACTAATTTACGCCAGTTCAATGATTCACCAATTTACAAAACTAATGAATGATTCTGACAGATTCTCGTTTGATGGCACTCAGAGTGACATCAGCTTGGGATTTGGAATTGTCTGTTCTCTGTTTTCCAGAAGAACTGTTATTAAATTCTTTTATTTCTGACTCTTGCCCACTCAATGCTTCTTAACAATATAAAGGGACTTCTCGTCCGAAATAGAAACAGGATCAAAGATAGAATGCGTCACTTTTAGTCTACCAAAGCGCCACGTTTGGCCACCTCTGGTTTAAAGTCTTACACAGTGAACACTTTGCGACACGATTTAGAGCAATCTGTCGCATTTTCATTTCTTCTGGAGAAATCCGCTATGAAAAGCTAGTCCGATAATATTTTAGATTTAATTGGTTGATTGATTACGATTTTCCAGAATATCATTGTGAACAGCAGAGACATTAGCCAACAGCCCTATTGAGCTGAGCTCATCAACTGGTGTTCTACCGTATTGTAAACGTTCAATATTTGATGTTGTGCTGAAGCTGTTTTCTTATTTTTGTGCGATGAATTATCTAGATATATTGATTTCTTAAATCAGAATCGTCTGTTTCGCAAGTCACACCAATATTCATAAAGAATAAACGCGAACTCCTATCAATTAATTTTCATTGGTATCGCAATAGAATTATCGCCTTTACCTTTACAATTCAGTCCATTGTTGCCTTTTACAAACAGTTGTTTCTGCTTATGGGTTCAGAAAATTGATACTTCTGGATGAACGCATATAACCGCTTTTCAAGATACAATTCACTCCAGCAATACACCAATCCTCTTTTCACCATAGATTGTGAAAAATTCTAGTTTATACTAACCCGATTCTAATGTCGAGGTGAGGAGTTTTTGATTGCTAATCCAGGCAGACGGAGTTGAAGCGGCCTTGATCGGTAAAATATACTTCGCACATCTGCTAGAATAGCAAATCTGCAGTTAGATTATGTCGGTCAGAGATGACTACGCCCAATCTCTCCCACTCACAGCTAGCCTTCAGGGCCGCCTTCACCAACACGTGGCAAACCTAGCTATATTTGCGTCAGTGGTTGCTACAGATCATCGAGGTTCTCGGCCGGCCAGAAAGGCCAGGTGCGATGACTCAACTTCATACAATTTGAAAAAAACTATATCAAAGAAACGGAGATCAATCTCAAGGAAACTTCTTCTACATGAAGTGATGAGCTCATGAGAAAAGTTGGAATCAGAATCTCCTTCATACCCTATCATCAACTACGTAATTCAAATTAATGGCTAGGAACCAGTACAAATATATATTTTGGAATGTTCTCTCTCAAACATCACAGTGACCATGAAAAGGTAGAAATATTTCTGGTATTTTTCAAAAGGAAGCTAAGATTAATTTTCGCAGATACTCTGCAGAACATATTACCCATCAAAAAGAAACTAAAATAAAAATGTAATCAATAATGGCAAAGCACTAACTAAATTGCAAAGACATAGGCATTAAAAGTATAAGAATACATTTTTCATACTTTGTAAATAAACTGAAACCTTGAAACAATGAATTTTAGGAGCAAATCTTACATTAATATGTTATATCTTACATTTAATATTTAAGAAATTAAAATCTTTTTCTTAAAATTTGTTTTATATTATATAAAGAAACATTAAATAACCATTAATATTCGTATCTTAAAAAGATTTATTTAACCATGTTTCTGCATATCTTTGTACTTTCATACGTACTTATGATATTGTTGTTATTTTCATGCATGTATTGTTTTTCTTGTGGTATTCAGTCCTTAGGCTGGTCTGATGCAACCCTCCATGTTATTTTGCGCAAGTCTTTTCATTTCCTCATAACTATCACAACACGCATCCTCCCTAATCTACTTAGCTTATTCCATCGTTTGACTCCCTCTTCCGTTCTTACCCCCCACACTTCCCTCTAACGCTAATTTTACAAGACCCTCGTGTCTTAAACCGTGGCCAATTAATCTATCCCTTCTCTTAGTCAACGTCCTCCATATTGTTCGCTTTTTCCATACTTCCTCGTTAGTTACTCTATCCACGCATCTGATTTTCAGCATTCGCCTATAGCACCACATTTCAAATGTTTCTATTCTTTTCCTTTCCGCAACTCCTATCATCCGCGCATCCATATATATATATATATATATATATATATATATATATATATATATATTGATATGATTTTGCAATTTTTAAAAGCTTTAGCCCTCCGTATTATATGTTTTTAACTGGTTAATTATTGTAAATAGTCATGTTATTTACAATGAATGAAAGATATAATAAGTATAAACCTCATAGAAAGAGGTTTTGTTTATTGGTTGTATTCTGTTACCAAAGAAACATAACATTACATCCTAATGAAAATTATACTTATATTAAATAAACTATAGAAAATAGTCATGTTTATAGAGACACGGATTAATCAGTGGGAGCATTCTACCACTTTTGAACCGTTCAATCCACTGGTAAACACTTTGTACTGGAGAAACATTTTTCTAGTATTCTTTTGAAAGTCTTCTGTGAAATCCGGATGCACCTTCAGACTACGAAAATCGGATTACAAATCGCTTTTCGTCTTCGGCGCAAGCAGAAGGTAGCAAGCAATCTTTACTTCGCAAGAACGCAAAATGGAATGATATGATAACGCTGCAACCTACCAAAGGCAAATATAAATGCTCCATATAGCAATTGGTGAGCCCTCAAAGCCGTAGGGACATTTAGAGAAATATTGCAAATATTTACTGACTTATGCCCGTACTTCACAAACAAAACAATGAAGTTCATGACCTGAAAATATACAAATGACCAAAAGCAATATATGCCCTCTCTTAGTACACAAACAAGTAAGAACAATGTAATGTATATGAAAAGATATCAAACACACGAAAAATAAAATACAAATTAATAAATAGGCAAATGAAAAATAAAAGTAAATATTATTTAGTAAGGTCACACACACTAACAGAGGGGAATAGTGACCCTTTCGTTATTTAGTCTCAACCGTCTTTAAGCACTGATAGCGGTCGCTCTTACTCGCAGTCTCCGTTATACAACACTGCACTTTGTCATTTTCGTCCTCTCATACTTTTCCACCCCAATAGAAAACCACTTAATTATAAGTTACATATATTATCTACAATATATAATTTGAAATTAAGAAAAAGTTAAAATAGATTAATACATAAATTAAAATGATTTTTAAATAAACGAGAACGAAAAATCGTTACATTTAAAAACATTTTACTATTCTAATTATACATAGAGGCACCACCATGATCCTCTGCTGCTTTGGGTGACTGGAAACCTCGCTCTTTGCAGAGTATTGATTAGTTCACGTCAGGTGGTGTGTTTAATAGAGAAATAATAATAGTGTATAGCAGTTACTACATCTTGGTAATGCCTGTACGTTTTGGTGAAGGGTATTCCAAAATGACTGTATACAGACCAAATTATATATTATATTATATATTAACTGAATAGTACGCACCTGACAATAGGATATTTTCTACATTTATTATTAAATACTCCAAAATTATTTTCTATTTTTATATTGATCCCTAGACTGTTAAATACTTTAGAATATTGAATGCTGGAATGGTCGAGTTTAAACTCATGCTTGTCAGTTATAAGACTAAAACCATTTAGAGAATGTATTATCTTATTTTATTTAGTCGCATTAATAAGCCTTAAGTTGTGACCAAACAGAAAGGTTATGGTTTCCGAGCTGCAGACAGATCCTACCTGGCGCAAGGAAGCCGTGCAGAAGGCCTAATTACGGAGTATCAGGGTTTACGAGCGACTGTAGTAATTGGCGTTTATGCGGCGAGGCCTTCATTGAATTGTGCTCCTGCCAGTGCCGTGGTCGTTTTGCTTTAGCACCTGATCTCATTTCGATACTGAGCGACTCCGATTCCCGCCCCCGCACTGCGGGAACATTCGCTTAAGTGCCGCAAACTTTTAAGCCACGGCGTGCAGAGTTAATTGCTTTGTCATTACATATCTTTTAATATATTTCTGTTTAATAGAAATTAAAGTGCTTCTGTTAGAATTTCTCTGGTTAGGATGACGTCTGAAATTACAAATAATGTGATCTACTCAATGTAGGCAATAGAAACGTCATTTAATGAATCAATTAACTTCAGCTTAAAAAGTCTGTAAACTACAATAAAAACATACAAAACAAGAAGTGAAACAAAATGTAACGGTTAAACACATCGCATCGTAATTTGACGTTGCGGAATCTAGGCGAATCTAGGGAACGTGATGGCTGCAGACAGGGGTAATAAAAGTCAGACACAACGGCGGTATTGGGGTTTTTCCTATGTCCCGTAAAATTTGGTGGCAGCCGATTTTAAGGAGCTTGGCGTTTTCTCCCAAATTCGTCAGTGAGAAGAGTGGGCAAACGGCTCCTCCCAGAGAGGACAGACAATAATTTTGATTGGACAATATCGAACCACGCCACGGACGGAATATAAAATAAGGCAGTTGGAAAAAATTATT
The DNA here is from genome assembly GCA_034510155.1 of Eucriotettix oculatus. Taxonomy (NCBI): domain Eukaryota; kingdom Metazoa; phylum Arthropoda; class Insecta; order Orthoptera; family Tetrigidae; genus Eucriotettix; species Eucriotettix oculatus. The sequence continues at coordinate 57,892,674 of CM067376.1, forward strand.
AAAAAATCCAGCAGAGACGAATTTTGGACATTAAGAAGACGAAGAGTTGTAGATTAAGGAGATAGGTTGGAAAATAAGGGCATGGAGGTGTTTATATTTTTAATATTAATGAGATGATGGTTTTCTGATTAAAGACGTGAAGGTTATGATCGGAGGTTAAGATTGGGCAGTTAAAGATTGGAAATAACAACGGCAGTAAGGCATGATCCAGTCCAGAACAACGAAGAAGCGGCAGCAGGAAGGTCCAGGCAATCTGAGACGACACGGTAAATACTTCTGTTTGTAAGCTTTTGATGACTTCCTGGTACTCCAGTTCCAAATAAGATTGGATCTCGCCACAAATTGTCTTTTTTTATTTTTTATTTTAAAAAATTAGGAATTAATTGTATGCTAAAATGAACATAAATATTGTTTTCTCATCAAGTGTATTGTAATACACAGGCGGGGGTTTATTTAATTTATTATAATATTCCCCACATTGACAGAAGCCAATTGTAAAATAAGTGTGAATTTGTGGTTGAGTTTAATTACTTATTATTAATTATAATATTTAATATTAATTATTGTGCTCCACAGTTGGGCGAAAAATAAAAAATATTTAATTTATTAGACATAAGGGATCAATTAGCGAAAGATTTTAAATAGAAAAGAAAAGATTAGAGTTTATTGCTGGATATAATGACAAAAACTTAACAAAAGAGTTGAATTAAAAAATAATCAAATAAAAAACGCTAGCAATAAAAAAATTTAAACTTTGGGTGGGCCTTAAGCAGCATTGCAGTTTTACGGAAATAGGTCTGGCAATGTGAACTCTATTTTATCAAAGTTAACTATACCCGCGAAGTTCTGTTGCTGCATTTTTCAGGTCAAGTTATGGTTGTGGTCTGCTTAGTGATGATGGCTATCTACCCTCGTTGGCTGCATTGGGCTGATCTCGCTCTATCGTGGTCACCTTGGGTAAATTTTAGCGGAGACTCCTATCAATAAGTCGTGAATCTCTTTGTATCGCGGACGCCTTGGCCAAAAATAGCGAAGAGTCCATTTTTTCCGTTCGGTAACTGGCAATTTTTTGTCTTAGCTTCAGTCTTGCTGGTCTCTCAATGCTTTGTTCTTCTTCTCCGCCTCAAAATCAACTCACACGTTTCCTCAGTAGTCGCTCCAATGCCCTCCTACCTAATTCCAGCCGAAAATCGGCTGCAATTCCAAATATGACCTATTGGCGTCCAGTTACAGGGTGTAAACTTCACATATGTTTCATATTAGTTCCGTTGCTTGTAGCAATTCCAAATCATTAATGTAACTTCTGACTAAACGGAGGTTAATCATTCTGAATCAGGGACGGATGACCCTTTTGTGAGTGAAAGCGTCCTTTATTCTCTTGTCACCGAAAAAAGGAGGGTCTTCCTCTTTGTTCGAAAGAATTTAGGGAAAGCGAGGCCACACACACCCAAAACTGCGTCGCAGAACTTAAGTCTTACTTCACGTATTTTTAATACATTACAGTATATTTATCTCGGTATTAATTACTGCATGAGTTTGAATCAGTCACTGATCTAAGACACATAGGGCACATTTTTAATCTGAAATATGCCTCGTTGCATTTCGAATAAACCAGAATTTAGTCCAACTGCGCTCATTCTTTATTCTCTCTGAGCTCCTTAAGCAGTGTGCTTGCGTTAATTTAAAATTTACACATTTAAGTACGTGTAAAAAAGGGGACACGAGTTTGTACATTTAAAAAACGAATAATTCTATATGTAATATTATTTCAAATAAAAATTTAATCTGAATGTTTAATAATAAAGTCCACCACCACGCGCATTTATAATCGTACTGGTTTCCAAATTAAATTAATCTTTTATAAATTCTGCTTCGTCTAAGGGTCTAAGAATTTTTCCAAATTAATTTTTTTTCCTTAAATTTTGTCGTGTTATATATGTCACTGGCCTCACCAGATGTATTTTTTTCTCAAAAGTTACCTTACACCCATATTTATTTAAAACGAATGTCGGTACACTATTTAGTACCACGAGATAGAGAACAGCGCATTGATGTCGTTTTGTTTGTTGCTGGCCCCTGCTTTTTAGCTCTATCGTGGCTTGAAACGGATTTCGAGGCTAATGAGTTTAGAACAGAACGAACTCGTGGCGACTGCCGAGAGCTCTGCATACAATCAATTCTACCTACTTTGTCACTTAATTGACAAATTAGTTATTTTCAGTGTGTGGTAGCTTTATTTGCAGATTGTTACTGACTTTAGAAACGTCCATTCTATTTTTTTGTACCCCAAAATTAGTTACATTGAAACGAACTAAGTGGAACTATTAGAGAGCGCGACTCTGCTACCAACCAACTACATTCGCTCAGCCGAAAATTAAACTACGTTAGGAATAGTGAGCTAAAAAAATAGTCCAACCTACTTTTTCTATGCTATTAAATAGGATTTACCAATTATGGGTCACCCTCATGTAGCCTGTTAAGTCAAAAAAATATATTAGCCTGACCTACCCGACGCATGTCATAGTCAACCCTTGATTGCCTGCCTACCCCTTCCGCTTCCTTGCATTCAATTTCCCTTCCTATGCTATTTTAAGGGATTTGCAATGATAATAATTTTTTCCCTTATTTTTATCAGACACTTCAGTAAACTATAACTATATTTCAATTTTTATTTTTAAACTTTATTCGGAAGAAGCTTTCGGTAGTTGCCATATTCATCTACAAAATAAATTACAAATTTTTTAAAGCATCACAATTTTTTTATATAAGTATAAAACATTTGTTTTTTTCAATGATATAATGTTTAAAAATATTATACATAACTTCATGCATTTAGTAAATAAGACATATTGGTCAATTTTGAGAGTATGTTCCGGGGTCACAGACTATATGCATCCAGTAAGAGCTGTTTTTCCATTCCTATTGGAACGGTTGGCTAGCTGCCAAGGCTTGGAGAAGGGATTGCTGCGTCCCCACAACCCTTTCCAATCATCGTAAGGGTTTGGGATTACTACCAATATCCCAACCTAACTAATGCTGGTTTCCCAGGGTTTGCCATACAACTATTTTAACCAAATCCTGGGTAGAACCCTTAAACTATAGCCCGGCGGTCCTTCGTAACCCTTATCAGACTGATGGAGACCAGTTTCCGTGAAAGTTTGACCCTGAATCAATCGATTACAACGCTTGAAATAAATGGCGATCCAAACAGCTTTTTATTGCTGAATAATCACGGTGTTATTCCGTATGAACAGAATCTCCTTCCACGCGTACATAGTAGAAGACTATTCAGAGCCCCCTCGCTTCGCTTGCAAATACCATCCTGTGACATTAAAGGAGAGTAGCTTCCACGTGTCTCACGCGTATGTAGCCTGACGCCGTAAAGAAAGGACTCGCCGGAGAATTGGTCGCCCTGGTACTGGCTCTCACATTAGAACCTTACAGGAGACTGGAAGGAGGTTACCTAACGTGAATTAAGTTTCCTGTCAGTTGAAACACGTAAACCGTTTTCGGGAAGTACACCGAGCCTGGTCGATGCATAGAGACTAATTGTTCGTCAACCCCTATCATCGATGTGCGTGGGACAAGTATCTAAGCTCCTACTTACCCGTTTCAGGTTTCTAATGGTTGTCCCTGCTTTAGATGTGGGTGAGTGCCGGGTAGGATATTTTAGTACATATATGGTCTTATTTAGCCCTTGGCTACCTTTCAACATGTCCTTTTCCTATGTTGTTGAAGAGGCACTCAGATGTAACGTTCCTAAAACTAAACCTTGATTTAATAATCTAACTTCACTGCTTAGTTTTTCATAAGCACTCTTTTAAGAGTGTAACTGTAATGTAGTAAAATAACGGGACTAGAAGTTTTAAGTTCCGTGAAGCATTTTTTGTGAGTGTAGGTTAGCGCATACATCCTTTCATCGAAATACCCTTTCACGAACAAGAGAGTCATCCGTCCCTAATTTGAGACAGACTTGGTACCGAAGTCGGAAGTTCGCCGTGAATAATTTGGAATTGTCATTGGGTACGGAACAAATAGGAAACATGTGCGATGGCACATCCTAAAATAAAAATTTTCCCATTGACTGCAATAGTTGGAATGAAAGCCTATGGATACTGTTGGAAATTACAGCCGATTGGCTGGAATTAAGTTGGAGGGCTTTGGGATTCCTACCGAGGTGGCGTGTGAACAGATTTTGAGGCGGAGAATCAGAGAATAGTGAGCCGCCGCTGTTTTGGCCCAAGGAGTCCACGGTACAGTGAAATAAAACCCGATGCAACCTGAGGGTCGACTTCAGGCGTCTCCAAGTCAGTGGAACGGACAAAAACACCGCCAGAATGCAGTTGCAGTATTCGCGAGTATCGTTAACTTTGGTTTTATAGAGTTCACATTTCCAGACCTACTGCCATAGATTACGTTGATTCTTTTAGTTCACTCCACGAATGAGTCTCAATATACATTTATTATTGCTAACGTTTTTCATTTGTATATAATTTAATTGAATTTTGTTATTGAAAATTTCTTGTTATTAAATTAATAATTTCAAATCAAAAAATTTTCTTTTTCGAACGATTCAGAATTTTATCCCTTTATGACTTATAAATTAAATTGTCACCCAACTGTGGAGCTTCATATTAATACAATAACAATAATTAATCGTAATTAGTCTATTTCATCTCCTACACCTAAACTGTTATTTTTTACAGTATCGCAACATTTTCCCTTTAATTAAGATTACTGCACAGTTGCGTTGTTTTTATATTTGTAAATAGAAAATTTGTGTCACAGAAGAAGAGAAGAAATAATGTGGCTTTACCATCCGGTTAGCCACGATTTTCCCGCAGACTGCAATAAATTGCAATCAGAGAATTAATCGGAGCCGTATCGATACTCAAAGCTAAAGGTTTAATTTTTCATTGAATGGCTATATCATAAAGATGAGCATTAGTATCATAGACCATTTTTAAGACTTATCATGCCATCAGGTAGGCGTAGAGGTGAAAATCAAAACTGCGATGCGCAAGCCGGTATTAATTATCGTGCACTTTTATTTTATTCGAGTGTCTAATGTTGTTCAATGTGCTTTTATTCATGACTACGGAGAAACAATAGTGACTGCTGCAGAGCCTCAATGATCTGATTGATGCTTTCAAAGTCGTAAATCACTTCATATACGGACGAAAAGATTGGACGTGGGCAGAATAGAGTAAGCAAGCTTCCAGTTCAACGTTCGGCTCGTCGGCTAAAGACGTACTTCATTTAGCTAAGGCAGTATGAACGATATTTAGCTTCTTAACGTAGTCGAACCGTAATTTTAAAGACAACCCTCCCGAGTTTATCATTCATTTTTACGTAGTATAAAGAAAAATATGCTTTTGTGTTGTCATAAGCAGGCATGATGAATAAAATCAAACAAAAATGAATGTACGTCCTAAGAGAAACACTAATATGGAGGCATAGAAAAATATATTTGCTAAGAATAAAATGAAGAATTATTTATGCTGCTATGTAACATTGGTTGATATTCAATCTTAAGTTACTGTTTTCGATAGTCAATAAAATTATATAGTACAATTATCTCTGAAATGCTGCACATAAAACGTAAGTTTAATTCTATGATCATCAAACAGGATAAAATTAGCCTTAACAATATCTATGACCTATATATATGACCTATCTCAGCTTTGTTTTCATATCTTTGCCGTGCAACCTCAGTTTTTTACCATCTGTATTTGACAAATATCTAACGTAGGTCCATACGTAACAACTTCTATTGTTAACAAAAAACTATATTTTTCTTATAATCAAGGTAAAAATAACATAAAAATAAAAAAGTGAGCCAATAAACTAAAAGAATATATTGTGTAATTTAATTAATTCTTTTGTAATAAGAATATTGTAATAGTTTTTAATAATTTCTTAATTTAGTTTCATCAATAAATTTTACTTTTACCAATTTATTTAAAAAAATCTTTAACGACTGAATAATTTTTGACGTGTGATTATTATTAATATATTAGTGTACAATAATATAAAAAGAGAAATCAGCGGCACGAAAGTATTACTGAAACTTAATACAAAGTATTTATGATAAATGCAGCCAAAGTAAATAATCTAGTGTAATCTAATGTAGAACGAAAATGACTGACCTTTTTGGACGATAGATATACATACAGGTTAATAATAACTAATCCATTATTTTTTAATAAATTGATCAAATTTAAATTTATTGTTGAAAGGAATGAAATTATCAAACAATTATTACAATAACCTAACAATAAATGATTGATTAAATTATACAAAAATAATTACTCTCTTCATCCCATTGTGGGCAAAACTAATTGTGCTAATAATAATTTATGAAAACCTTTGAAAGTTCTGTTGAGTTCTTATTGTATTCCTAAATATGTTGTCATCCTTCCAAAAATTTGGACAATCTGTTAGACGTATAATAAAGTCAAAGTATTTTGTACATAGATGTGCGGCTATCTCTTGCATTTGTTTTTGTAGACATATCCATTTGACTAAGTAAAGTTAAATGAAATTAGTTTTGCATAGCTATATTTATTATTATAGATATCCTTTGGCGGTTTTATTTAAGAACTAGTTTCCTAGAATTTTCAGAAACAATCTCTCAACCTCCAGTTCCTACTTAATCATAATCATAATAGACAGGCCTTTTTTCCGAATGAGTCAATTGATAGATCTGAAAGAGATGTATATTTTTTATTTGAAGTCTTCAATGTTATATTCGCTAAATAAAACTCACTATATTAATGATCTAAGGAAATATGGGAACCATATATTATTATTATTATACTCTCTGACGATCGTTTCATTGTTTCATATGTCGCCCGCGTGAGGGGTAAATGTAGTTTTTCTTTCCCTCAACACTAATATTAATCGTTATTTACAATAAATTAAAAGACGGCCAAAAAGTCAGAATTAAATATATCACTTTATTCACAAAAGCGCATTTCATCTCCATTTTGAGACTTCCTCAGGTTTACTACAAAAATAATATTACAATAAATTAAATATAAGTTCTATGTTACAATTTTTTAATTTATATATAAAAAACATGGCTAAAAACTTATAAATTTAACAATACATCCTGTTTACTCCTTGACTCCCTCAGCCGGAAAGATTATTGAATTTCAATGAGAAGAATTTGGTGCCATCTCCAGCGACGGTTACGACCGTAATGATGTAGCAACAATGAGTGCTTTCGGCAGTTAAATTTTAACAATGGAGAAGAATATCAAAGCGTGAAACTACAACGACAAAAGAGTATCGTAAATTTTGTTATTATTCGTGTCATTTTTAACATTGATTGCTTGAGGATTGCACCTGATATATGACATTTCACTCATAATTCTCGATAAGTAATTGCTTTCTTCGTCTAAAATTTCCACATTTTGCCAATCGAAATTGTGATTATTAACGTGTATGTGTTTTGACACAACTGTGAACTTTTGAATGTCTTAATTTGAAGGTGTTTTTCGAGTTTGTAAAGCTCATTTAGTTTGTCATATATACAATGCGTTACAACCTAAACGATTAATTTTCTAGATAGCGTTGTGTCTTTCCAGAAAGTTAATTTTGTCTTTAATAGTTTGAACGAAATTTAAATTATTTATTGATTTTAAAACAACATATACACAAGTCTATTAGTTTATATTGTATGTTAGTTATATAAGGTGGAATTATGAAATTCATTTTCCTGTCAATCTTTTCAGCAGATAAATTACTGTCGGAATACCTGATTTTATTCAATCTAATTTTGACATGTTTGTTAATGAAATTGATTGGGTATGAAGTTAGTAACAGAATACTGATAACTTTATTTAGATTTTCCTTATTGTATTAATCGTTATTAGCTGATTTTTGTATTTCATATTTTATTAACTATCTTGAAAGATACGAATGGGTTTAAACGATAGTAGATTAATGAAACCGGTTGTGGCTTTGCGTCAACTTTTAAAATAAAAGCTGTATGAAGAATTGCCGGTAAATTCAGGACTAGGGGGGTTTTCCTGGATGAGAACGTAACGTAAAATTTTCCATGTTTGGAGGCTAGCAACTTATATTTCGGGGCATTCCTGGGCGATTTAATTTTTTTCCGTATTTCAGTTCCAGGTACTGTGACGTCCGCACGATTTCGGGAGTCAGCGCCGCGCAGATCCCACGCCGAATTTAAACAGCGCCGCGTGACGTCAGCGAGTCACGTTCCAAAGTCAAGGTCATGAGACCAGGAAGAGCGCCACGTGGCGTCAAAGGCTGCGTTGTTCGGACTAACCCAGTCACAAGGCCAGATAAGGCCAGCCGAGCCTGGCCTACCCGAAACGCAGTGATGGCGTCCACCAGGCTCATCGACGTACGCTGTTCCAGGCAAAGGGAACCTCAGGCAAACACCATCCTACACTCAAGTCACCGCAGCAGCAGACGATTTACCCCTAGCATCTATTAAACAGAAATCGGAAATAATTTATGAATAGTGTACAATAGAAATAAGCTATTTCCAGCTATTCAAAAGTATTAGTATACCAGTGGCTGGTCGAAATTCGTCCGTAATTCATTCACTTTTTAAGTTTCAACGTTAGTGAAAAACCTGAAATTTAAATCAATCAATCCACAATCAAAATATTAAAAATTCCTGCAATGACATTCAATGCGCATTAAAGGTATCTCTCTAAATAAAAAAATCATTTTGCATTCCAATAACACAACATAAATTATTATTTGGCCTATTATGTATATGTACGACAGTACATATCCCCTCCTCCTTACTATCTCACTGGGACCCATCAAAGTCGATGCATAATGGAAGTGCGAATATCTGAATACACTCTCTTTTTTTTTGAAACCACAAATAATAATATTACCTGCATTTCACTAATATATAAACCATAAATATATTATGTATTCACGTTTTATTTCATTCAGTTTAATATAGTCGTAATACTTCAGGAAGTCTATTCTCAGTACAACTCTTCGACCAGAGATATTTGTGTTTGATATTCAGTATGAACATAAACTAGGGATGCTTTTTATTTAATTTAATGTTTATATAACACGTATCATGCATAAATTTTAGATTTCTGCACTGCTCCATTTGAACTTTAACTATGCCAGATCTCACACTTCTCTGTACGTGCAATATGCTTTAAAAGTGGTCCAAAGTTATTTCCTCACGTATTAATATACTATATGAATTATAAATTGAATGAATATGTAACAGACAAATTTATATTTTAAAGAAATGCCTTTCATATCCCGTCAAAAAACAAATTTATAACAAAAAATTTCTTACGTCAAAATCTAAAAGTATATAAGAACAATATGTATTGGTAAGTTATTTAATATATATATATATATATATAATTAAACTATCATAAATTTCAGCATAGTATGGTGAATGATTAAATATATATATACCTAAATTGTCTCCTAAAATTTATGATAATTTAATGATTTTAGTTCTGTCTCCTTAATTGTGTTCGCAATGAGGTGTGCATTGCACCCACATATATACGAAAAACTATTGTCCCCATTATATCAGATTATTGCGATTTTTTGTATATGTGTATATATTTCGTACTAAATTTAAGAAGCGGGCTAGACTGCTTACTAAGCCAACTGCGGAGCAATAATGAACGTGAATGGTTAATTTTAACACCCATTTGAGTTGATACACATAGCTAGATGAAAGATGGGAATTCAGTACCATTATTCCCATTGGCTAAAATATTTTGGCAAGTACGATTGACGGAACAGTTCTTGGAGACCAAAAAATGTGACAATGGCTTGAGTTTGACACTTGAAAACAGTACGTGCGGACTCCACGAATATAAAGAAAAGGTATCCGTGGCAACAATAAGCAATTAGGGACAGGACGTGGAAAGGGACCGGGTGAAATCGCCGGAGGAAATTAACATAATAGCCACCCTTTCAACGCCCGCAAATCCCGAGACACATTCACGCAGGAAAATTCTGAGTCTTGTTAGCTGTTGGTGTTCAGTTTGAAATAATGAACGTCTTAGTGGAGAAGTACCACGATTATACGTATTTCGTATTTATCGTGAGTAAAAAGGTTAAATACCATTAATATTGAGATTACCAAAAACAGTATTATGGACGACAATTAGCTATTAACTTTTCGTATGTTTTGTAGTTTCAGACCTGTAGAGAGAGAAAATATGTAAATGGCTGTAGTTAATTCAGACCTGGGTAAAAATTTAAGGTCACACCAGTACATAATATCTTTGATTACGTAATACGGCACTAAATCGCCGCCTGTTGGCAGTTGCTAAGCGTCTGAGACATCATGAGAACTAGTATCAGTGAGATAGAGTAATAGATAGAGTATTAGAATAAAGTTTACTGATATCGTATTTTGCGTTAAAGCTCATTAATTATTTATGAAATTATAAATGGATACTAAAATTTTTCTTTTATGTACAGCCTCAATATTTTTAAACTAAAAAATTTCGATTTTTCGATATTCCAAAATCACTGTATCAGTTTAAGTGATTGTGAGAATAAGTTTTCGTAATTTTACAAATTGGCCTAACAAAAATTTATGTTTACATGCTTTAGTCGAGGTATTTTATCTTTGTTTAACTGTTATAATATTAGGTAGCATTGGACGCAAATTTATTTAATTTGTTCCGAATTAAATACTATATGAGTGGCTGTTGAAATTTAAATGAAAATGTTCAAAATAGCAGACATGTAATAACCCTTTATCTTGGTATTTTAATTGAAATAGAATAGTAGAAAACAAAAATATAATGAAATGAATAGGGGGATGTTTTTTATTTTATCATAATGAAAAATCGTTAGCAACGTAAATTATACTGAATTTTAAAATTTATTTATTATTAATGTACACTGTTTGAATATAGTTTTAATTTCCATAGCCGGTCTGATTTTTTGATAAACACATTACATAAATTTACAAGAAATGAGACAAAGAAATTTCTTATGACTAAATAATAGTTCTCTACGCCCAGGGTCGTGTGATATGGGCCTTCTCATAGAGCGGAAATATGTAACATAGAATCTACTCAGACCTGGTAGTATAGGAAATCAACAAAACGTTACAGAGGTATTTACCATGTCAGCTTAATTTGGACCTAGCGGCGCCTTCTCCCGTTTGCACTTTTTCGTATGACTTCGGACTGGTTTCGATAATGCCTCATCTGCCGCTGCTATTGTCCCTGGTTCAGGACAACTTCCAGGCTTCGCCTCGCTTGCTCAGATTATCTGTCCGATAATGTGATCATCTGCACTGAAATCTCACAATCTGCCCACCAATATCATCTGATCAACAGCTTTCGTCCCCTCAACCTTTCTTATCACCTGATTATTTAAGGGTTTTAATACTTCTTCGCCACTTCTTTAATTCATATCCCGAAAGTGGCAGGGACCAATATTAACCAATCAGGTTCATTGTTACACTTCTCTGGGAAGAATAGTTTACCCCCTCCCCCAAGGTTTTTGGGGAAATCCACGCTTCTTCCCAGCCACGGTCCCCACAACACAGAGGCCGTGGACCTAATCCCACTGGCGCCCAAATGTCTATTTCTATTGCCACTGTTTATCAAATAATGCCTCTTTTCTTTTGACACCTAAACCGCCGAAGTCCGAGCAGATGTGTTTGACCGTTACAATAGAATAAAACAAATTAGAATTATACAATTGTTAAACGAAATAAAAAAGAGATTTCTCTCGTGGATCAATTATAATGAGGAGATATAAAGGTATAATTCATAGATCCATATTAAAATTTAAATAAAACACTTTTCTAATTTTGCAGTCTTTATTCATTCTTAAAATCAATCTTCCGTCAGTCAGTTTTAGAAACATTCGGCTTTTTCAGTCACATTCACCTTTATTTTACAACAATATCTATCATATTTTATTTTTATATTTTCAACCGTACCACAATTTATGCGTATCGTCTAGAATGTAAGCGTATAAATCAGATAATATATGTAAGGTATGAATGAATTAATTTTTAGAAATATTTGCAGAGTTTTATAGCAGAAAGTTGATATAATTTTGTCTCAACTTTGTCCTTTTGCTTACCAACGTCTTCTCAAAATCATTAACATGGCACTTTCTTCTAATCTCGTGGCTTTAAGATGCCCCGCAGCAAACTTTTAAATTTTATCTTAAAATTGCTTCTGCTCATTGAGAACCTCCTCCCGTTCAAATTTTACACGTAGCTGTTTTAAAATTAATTTTCCAAGCTTGGTAGCTTAAAGCCATTGGTTCTGAATAATTGTTGTCAACAAATCAAGACATGCCCGCCCCTGAGCGAACCGTCGCTGCTTTCAAGAGCTCGCTAATACATGACAAAACATTCACTGTTGTGAAGACTCGTATTTATATTATATATTATAATTTTATTATAAATGAATTTTGGGTACTCAAAAGTCACAGATGGGACACAATATTTACTGATGTAATCAATTTGCTGATATTATTTGTCACTCTTGAGTGTCTGGGTATAAGGCTGTAAATTGAAGAAAAAATTACGAATACCATAGAGGTGTGTTGTTTTACTGAAAGTCGATAAAAGATAGACGGAAGATTGCTGAGGCTGCATGCCCTTTACTACGATTACGTCAATAGACAACTTTCTTGGAAGGAGTATAAACTATAATAAACACCTAATTTACTGGGGAAAGTAGAAACGTACTGGGACGATTCGTTACTGTAAATACAGTTTACCCTATAATTCGGATACTGTTAGACAAGGAACTCAACGATTCTTACTTTAATATGATAGAAGCAATAAAAATAATTATATACCTTCACAGATCTAGTACTGTGATAGTTACAAAATCTTCGGTAGATAATTTATTATGACTTACTTGTCTAAGGAGTTAAGTTGAACGACCCGCACTCTTTCTAAGTGTAAAATCTTCCGTTATAGTCTTGGCAACTTAAAGCTGCAATTCAGAACGGAATTCTGATGCTTTAAGAATAGTTTCTCAGTTATACACAACTACTAATAGATGCATTTTTCTAGCCATAAATACTGGAGAAAAATTGCTGGATAAGACAAATACTCTCTATTCCTTCCAATTGGCAACATTTAAACTCTTGACACTTTTGCTCTTTTAATATTCTGTATTTTAGTGTAATGAGTATTCTTGGGAAACGTAAAGGTAAAACTTTTATCAACGGACGTAATATTCACACTTAGAAGTTTTTCGTTTGGATCCATATCATTCCTTAATTATAATTTCACAATTTAGTTTATTTGTTACATATATTTATGACTTCATTATTATTTCACGATTTATGTCCTCTGTTCAAATAATAATCAGGTAAATTTTGTTATTAGGCAGGATGTCTTACCTTCACGTGTCAGGTTCTGCGTTTCGGAGCGACTTAGCTCGATGTTACGCGTTGACCAGATCGGCGCCTGAAGCCGATGGACGAAGTACTACAGCAATCTTCGTATTTTCAATAACAAACTTTCCTGTCAAGTCAGAATTGCTCGCGGCGCCCCCCAATATTACAACTGCCAGCTTAGAATACAAATTTGTAAAATGCTGCTTCCATTGACTCTACTAAGGAGCATCAGAAACAACAACGCCTCTAAGTGCAGCAGACAAACGCAACTTCTTTCCCTATTTGTGGTTGGAGTTCTAGACCCTTTTGCCGTTAATAATTTGCTGTACATGCTACGCAATTTACCTTTGAAAAATGAGTCTTACTAACGGACAGTTCTTCAAAAGTAAGTCATTAAACCGCAAATTTTGGAATTTAAACCCATAATGAGGTTTGCATAATTAATTTTAACGTTGTACTTTTTCCGATCTTCCTAATCAGATTTAATTTTAGGGTTAAAATGTTATTTCTGTTCATGCTTCATGAATCCATCTAATCCAGGAAAGGACGAAGCGAAGTTTTAAACTAAGTAGAAATTATTTTATGGGAAAGTTCCCCTGACGGTTTAAACTTACGGTTTCCAAGACAGATTTTTCAACTTATTTTGTCTGTGTTTTTTTTATTGGAACGCTACTTATGAATTCAGTCTACAGTTAAACTATTACCGGCCCGCTGAATGTGATCTTCACTCTCAGAACTTCAGTCACCAACATTTCTCTGATGTTTACGAGGCATGTCCAGAAAATAATAGAACTGTGGCTATTACGGGCAGTGGCTTTTTGTTTCTTGTCGGTTGGCAGTACTGAGCGAGCATCGTAAGAACACGGTAGTGCGTAAACTCACATTGAAGTGCCCAGTAGCATGAAATATATCGGTAAGAAACACAACCAAGTGAGAATCACGTGTTGTCATCAGTTTTCTACTCGCAGGAGAAATAACAACTACTGAAATATTTTCGCAAATCAAAACGGTTTACGCAAAAGGCATTATGAACAGAACGAGTGTGTTTAAGCGGTGCAATAAGTTTAGTGGATGCAGAACAAATGTTCATTATGAGCAAAAATCACGGGCTCACTGTTTTAGGACAGAAAATCAACTCCAATAAAATCAAAAGGAGCATTCATGTAAAAATAGGGGAACTATGACGAGGGAAGTGAACATATTGCACGACAACGCTCGTCCTCAGACAGCCTTAGTCAACTCCTTTGCTTGGGATGTTTTGAAACATCACCCCGTGTTTCCCTGACTTCAGACTACCATATTTTCACGTCGCTCACGGCACAGATAGGAGGAATTAAATTTTCAACCGAATAGGAGATGCAGAAAGAGGTTATGAAGTGGGGGAAGGAGATGGCAGAAGAGTTCATCGAGGAGGACATAAAGAAGCTTGTGCCACTGCTCTCCATATGTATTGAACGAGATTGAAATTATGTGGAAAAATAATCAACAAATGTATCAACAATATTCTGTATTTTGAAACGCATTTTTTTCTAAAAAAAATATATAAAAATCTAGTACACATACTGAAAATGCGTTGTATATTGCGTAACACATTAGGTAAAATTCGTGCAATATATCTAATGGTATTGTAATTTGGATTCTTAAGTCTTGAGTATGTAACGGAATTCGTATCACTCAATCATTTGACATAATTTTCCATAATAAATTATTGGCAGATTTCATCTAGTCTATGAAGAAAAATATGTACACGGGATTTAAATTCAAGTATACATCGACAGGAAAACTAGCTTCCAATTACTGCAGGCGGAAAATTCACCAATTGCTTTTTCCTTGACCACTTCTGATAGAGTTTCGTAACTGACAAGAGATTTCCTAACAGCCAATATTAGACAATTAATTGCAACATTCCTTCTCCAAATTATGTTTTATCAGAATAACTTATAAATGGATCTGTTGAACTCTGCAATTCTTTGTGTTATTTATCTGCTTTCACCGTTTTAATTCGTTAAAAGTTTTTATTAACCAGTAAAAACAGTGCGCATTTGTAGAGCATAAATTATAATTTTTCGTACGTTGGCTACGATCTACTGGGGTCAGATGAAGTCGCCCGATTACGCTCAAGCTTTTTGCGTTTGTCTCTTCATAACCTTTATTATGTGCTTATGATTAATTACTGAACCCTAGAAATACAAATGAATGCCGCACAGAAAATTAATTACAAAATATTAAACAAATTAAATTTAAACTAAACAATAAAATAATACTAATTTTATCCAAATCACGGATAGGCAATGTTAATTCTCGGAATTAGTGATCACAGATCCAGGAAATTCTTGAGCCTCCATCACAACGTTTCATACGCCTATAACTATTGATTTCACTGCGTTTAAAACATTTTCTTAGAACAAATATGCTGTTTCTTTTAAGCAGCATTGAAGAGTGCATAATTTTTACGCATTAGTCCGGGTTTACCCGACTTCTAGCCCGTATTGCATTTCATTTATTTTAACGAGAAATATAATATTAAATAAAAAGACGACCAAAACGTCAGCATTAAATATATCACTATTTATTTACAAAAGCGACGTTTCATCTCTTGGGGCTTATAATTTAGCAATAAATCCTATTTTACTCCTTGACTCACTCAGCCAAAAATATTATTGAATTTGCATGAGAAGAATATAATACTTGTTATTACTGACTATGAATTTAATAGTGAGTTCATAAGATTCCCTTAGGTTTTAAATAAGTCGGCAATGTTGTAGTATTAGGGGAGTCAGAAGAAGACGTGGACATAATAATAAATGTCATGAACGTAATTCTGGAGAAATAGTTCAATATGAGGATTAATAGAGGGAAATAAAGGTAATGGAGTGTAGTATGTGAAACAGTGGAATAACAAAGGGTGTTGGATTAAGAAGCGATATTTTGACGGAAGTTGAGGAATTCTGCTGCTCCGGAAACGTATTAACTAGGGATTGTAGAAGTATAGTAGACATAAAGAGTAGGATAGCACAGGCATGGAAGGCTTTCGAATAAAATAGGGATTTACTTACGGGTAATATAAGTGTGAATATTAGGAAATCGTTCCTAAAAATGTTCGTATGAAGCGTGGCGTTATATGGGTGCGAAACGTGGACGATAGGAGTTAGGTAAAGGAAAAGAATAGAAGCATGCTATAGGTGAATGTTGAAAATCAGCTGGGTGGATACAATCTCAAAGGAGGAAGTTCTAAACAGAATAGAGGAAAAGCGAACAATACGGAGGACGTTGACTAAGAGGAGGGATAGATTAATAGGCCACAGTTTAAGACACGAGGGTCTTGTAAATTTAGAATTAGAGGGACGTGTGTGGGGTAAGAAAAGAAGAGGGAGAGTTAGGATGGAATACGCTAAGCATATTAGGGTGTATGTGGGTTGTTATAGTTATAAGGAAATGAAAAGGCTTGCACAAGATATGTTAGCATGAAGGATTTCATCATACCAGTCTTAGGACAACAACAACTAGTCTCTAATTTCGCAAATTGATTAATAAATGATATTTGTTAAATTTGTTAATATTTCAAACAGCTGTTTTTGCCAAAAACTTTGCTGTGTTAATCTACAAAAGAAAATTTTTTAACATATTTATACCAAACAAAATCCCATATTCTTTTGTCAAGCAATGTTGATCTTTAAATATTGATTATTAAATGATTAAATCAAAAAGACCTTTCATATGTTATAAAAATTTTCAATGTTGTGTCAACCAAATTATCTAATAGGGTTCTTACGTAGAGCTTTTATTCACCCTCAGTGCTCCAGTTCGTACAACATCGTGTCTACTTATGAAGATTCACTACTTTTAAATTGACCACGTCCCTATTTTATGGATACACTTCAGCAAATCTTATCTAACGTTCGTATTTCGTATATTTTTCATCAAATTTAGATTGTCGTGGTAGTTCTCCCAATTCTATTGAGACATTACAGGTCTAAAAAACTTTTATCGAAACAAGTTCGATTAGAAGTGTACGTCACTTGTGTAAAATTTCAATTTATTGACTCTTTATACTTATAGAAATTTAAAATTGATGTCTGTAATGTTACTTAACCTCAATGATCCAACATTTGACCATAAGGTCAGAGCATTTCTCTAATTTCCTTTCTGGTGTTCATATCGATTTTATTTCTGAAAATATATATTGATAGAATTGTTTACTTCATTTAGATATTTTGTTGTTGGTGCAAAATTTTTGCAGTGCCAGAATCTATTCAATCCTTACTTAGTTTCCAAATGGTGTTATGAGACTGCCTCCATATTTATTTTTGCGTTATTTGCGAAAATGTGTATCCCATTACTGCGGATATCATGTATAGTTTTTTTTTTCACAATTTACCATCCCTTTTACAGGTTACATCTGTTTGTCCTGTTATTTAGATTTTTTCTTTAGGGGAATAAATTTTCATCAGATTTATGTAATAATTAAATAAAATTTAATGACTAATTGCAGACTTTAGTTTTTAATACAATTAAACATAAGAACGATTCGGAACGTACTTGTGCCTTCTTCAGTTTTATATTACGACGGTGCAATATATTACATTCGTAAAAAAAGAAGCCTCAGAGAAATTGAAAAAAAAGTAAATTTTGTATCTTTTCTAAATATATTGTATCTGATAGAGTAAACGAGTGGCGATAATTAGAATAAAAAACTGAAGAAGATAAAGTTACAAACCAAAACGTTGTAATTGTATTAAATAAAGTATGATACAGACCCTCATGTTTTACTCAATGTTACCTTTAAGGTTTGTTACATAGTTTTTGATCTTATTATCTTATTATCTTGCGTTTTTTGAATCATTTAAATCCTTTCTGTACAAAGACGTATATGGCACATTTTTCCGAAAGTTCATTATCAAAAAATTATCGATATTAATAAATAATATTTTTCAACAAAACGTGTAAAATCAGTCTGACTTAAAAACAAATGGGGATCCTATTTAATTGGTACGTTCCAATTTTCAACTGCTCTCATTATTTGCGCAATACAGACATCCGCGTTGGCTGTTATCTAAACATTATTTGCAGAGTATTATCAGACTTAGTCTGCACGAATCTACTCAAGTTTTCTCCATTTGTTACTATTACAGTCATGTTAATGGGAATATTTATTTCCACACGGAAAATAGTATGCAAGCCATTAAATATTAAAAAACATTCAAAAACACAACGCGTTGAAAATTTTAATGAGGCACGTTTGATTGCTGAAAGAAGTTTTTCAAATTCTAGCTACTTTTTTCTGGATAAGTATAGCCGGTATTAATTAATTCTTCCTCTTATGTGGAAAATAATTAGCCAAATACACGAGATAATGGTCCATATCTGGTTCAAAGTATCTATATTAATTATAATTACAATTAGGTTTATAATTACAATTTATAATTAGGATACACTCGTTCATTAGACTAATAAATATACGTAAACTATGCTAAATATAGATTCCCATTATGTACCCGAACAGCTGTAATATTTGTTCGATCAGAACAACGTATCCCAAAGAACAGAATCAATTAAGGACAGAAGAAATTCCTTTAACGGGGTCGGTCAATATAATTTAGGAGGGCACAACACTGGTCTTGGTATTGGAACCAATAGTTTTTGTTCGTAGTAGCATTTGGTAATACAGTTTTATGTAAATTTGAAGCTCAATATATGTATATGTTGCTGTAGAAAACAGGGACTGTATTCTTAAATAACTTTTCTTCAGCCAACAGTTCAGAAAAAGGTCGATATTTTATCAATATAAGACTGATTTTTAAGTCAACTAAGTACATGATAAGAAACGCCGCGTAACTTTTAAAGACCTTTAAAGAGGGTAGAATCCTTTATTGTTGTTGTTGTAATCGGTTCTAAGGCTGGTCTGATACAACCCTCCACACCAATCTATCCTGTGCAAGCCTTCTACTTAGTTACCACATCTTCCCTAATCAGCTTAGCGTATTCCGTCCTTGGCCTCCATCTTCTGTTCTTACTCACACACTTCCCTCTAATGCTAATTTCACAAGACCCTCATATCTCAAGACGTGACCTATCAATCTCTTGGTCTAAGTCTTCCAAATTTTTATATTTTCCCCTATTCTGCTAATAAATTCCTGGTTAGTTACCGTATCCACCCATCTGACTTTCAGCATTCTCCTGTAGCACCACATTTCGGAATTATCACTTCTTTTCCTGTCTGCAACCGCTATCGTCCACGTTTCGCATAACGCCACAGTCTGTACTAACATTTTAAACAATGATTTTCTAATACTAATACCTACATAAACCGAAAGTAAATTCCTATTTCCTATTCCATTGTTTTTTGTCTGGCCTGTGCTATCCTACTCTTTATGTCTACTATACTTCTACCAGCCCTAGTTATTACGCTTCTCAAGTTGCAGAATTCCTTATCTACCTTCAAAATATCCTTTCCCAACCAAACACCCTTTGTTATTTTACTGTTTCCCGTGATACACTCCATTACCTTGTTTTCCCTCTATTAATCCTCATATTGTAGTCTTTCTCCAGGACCACGTTCATACTATATATTATGTTTTCCAAGTCTTCTTCCGACTATCCTAATAGCACAATATCAACAGCAAACCTTAGGGTTTTTATTTATTTTCTTTGAATTTTGATTCCCGTCCCATATTCATTTTTAACCGTCTTCATCGCCTGTTCTATATATAAGTTAAACAGAACGGGCAACAGACTGCATTCATGTCTTACTCCTTTCTTGATTTCTGCTTTATTAATAATTAGGACATTTATGAATTAATATGGCCAAATGTAAGCCTAAAAGCTTTAAGTAGTTATTTAACAGTGTATTATAACATCTTTATTGCATATTTCCAGCAACGATTAAAACAACCTGATGCTCATGATTATAGTTAAAATTTTGTTTTGAAATTTTAAAAAAATAGTCCTATTATCAATAATTTGTGGTCCCATGTTATTGCATTGAGTAAATCGTTTATTCTCAGAGTTCTGCTTCATATTTCACTCTCGGTCGCTTTCAGAAGACCTTTTTGGAGCATCAATGCCAGATTTTTTATATCTAGCATAATTTTACCTTCCATACTGTTATCGTCCAGTAAAATGTCCAGATTGTAGAGCAGAACATCATCTACAGTGTTTTGATTTGCATCCCTTTAATCATTTCCATTTCCTGACAGGAATCTACAACTCATCCATGCGGCCATGTTTTATCGCAACTTATGCCACAGATGAGTTTTTCAAGTGATGTGTGGACTATCAACCGGATTTGATTCGGCGGAACAGGGGAATTTGTTTTGCCGGGCACGCTCTGTTTTTGGGGGATTAAGTGAGTCTTAGATTGGCCACGCACCGCTTGTCAGCGGGAACAACGCAGGAACGTGCTCGGCAAAGGAAACATAGATTAGTGATTTTGGCATGACACGTAGACCTGCCTCCCAGCAGCCTTGATATTCCTCCAATGCTTCAAGACGAGAACATCCTTCTTATGCTACTTTTGATTTCATCATTGAATTGTACTTTAGTCCAACATGAACACTAAATTAATCATTTGATTTGCGAAAACGAATCAATTAAAATTGAATACAACCCTACAGTACAAATCTGATTGTTTCAAAAATTAATTAATTTTTAAAAAATAATTCAAAATAATGTTTATAAGATCATAATATATTTTAGTATTATATTACACAAGATTTATTTTATCATTGTCAAATCACATAGTATCCCAGAAATGTTCCATTCTCTATTTTGTAGTGACTATGATAATATTACCATATTGCGAAGTTTATTGTTATACCACGTAATTGTAATAAATTATTTACATGGGTACTAGAGAATGTAGACTTTCCCGGTGGATGGACTGAATAAAACGTTCTCGGGTTTTCTCCCGTGTTATATCATTTGGAAAATACAACGTTTAGATAGTTAACTCCCCCATTGTTTTCAGGTACCTATCAAAACGTTGTATTTTACAAATGATATAACCAGGGTGAAAATCCGAGATTTTAAAATCAAAACATTTAATAAATATTAAAGGAAGCTAAAAGGAAACTAGTATATGTCTTGAGAACTAGAAAGACATACAAGACACACAGTCGAAGGGAGAAGATGCACCGTAGTATTGTCGTCATGGACCGTCTTTGGAGAGAAGCTGAGTAACACTACTGCCATTTTTAAAACCATTTATTACTTTCTTATGAACGTGATATACAACGAGCGCTAAATGTTATTTACACACAGCTTGTACGTATCAATCCTTAAAATTAAGGGGGTATGCACACCATTAAGTGAAAAAAGAATTAACTTTCTATTTTACGAATTTAAAGCTTACAACTTTAGCTACATTGTGGTGAAAGTTTCACTTCGATAGGAGCACTACTTTTGAAGATATGCGTAATTGAAAAGAATGCTGTACAAAAACAATATGCAAAGCAGCATTAGACGTAAAACTTTATGGTTAAAATTTCCCTGCCACTAAATTAGAACATAAAAGAGGTAATTGGTACCAGGATAAGAAACTAAATAAAATAAGAAACTTCCGCATGAAAAATTAATATCGGTTAAAAATATACAAGCTGATTCTGTGATTACCAAAGTAAGCCAGTATTATAGAAGTGGGTGATAAAAAAACTGTTAGTGCCAAGTTGTTTGACAAAGAACATGAAAAGTCAATGCACGATTCTTGTCAAAGAGAAACAAATTCACAAGCAGAGGAATTTAACTGATAGGGAAATTACAAATGTCAGATAAAAATTCCCTATTTCAATAATGGAAGTGATTGCATTTTCAGGATTTATTTGATACAGAGCTCTTGTGTAATATAAATTAATGTAATGTCACTATGACAATAAACAATTTCGTGCGGAGTACCTTGGAGCGTGTCTTCTGAATACCCTTTTTGATGCGCTCACGAATATCACGAAGGTATCAGACTGGGGTGGCGTAAACGTTATCTTTGACGTAGCCTCAGAGAAAGAAATCGAGTGGTGTTAAATCGGGAGATTTCTGGTGCAAAGCCATCGATCCTCCCCTATCAATCCAACGGCCAGGGAAAATGTTGTCCAAAATCGTATGAACTTCACTGAGGCAGTGTGAATGAGAGTCATATCGTCGAAAAAGGATATCAGCCTTCACTTCAATTTATGGAAAACAACAGCTTGTCAAGACATGTGGTAATAGACAGTTTTCCTGTGAATGAAAACGGTTTAATGGCTTTCTTCTTTCACAAACTGCACCAACATTCAATTTGGGACTGTCATGAACGTGATCTTATGTGTAGTGAGATTCTGCGATCCCCAGATCCGTACATTATGCCGGTTTACTTTCCCTGAATCACGGAAAATGGCTTCCTTGGAGAATAAAATCCTGCACACGAAATCAGGATCAGTGCCGAGACGGTCTGGCGACTTCCACTTTTTTGGACCTGTCATTCAGCTCAAGAATTTGCGGTAACTGGACTTGGTATGCGTACAGTCTGATATCTTTGTGGACAATTCGATGCAATGTTGATTACGGGTCATCAAGTTCCATAAAAGCTCTTCCTGATGACTTCCGCGGGATTTTCGCTCATATGCTCAAACATTTTCAACCATTTTGCCGGATATTTTGCGACCACCCACCATGCTTCTTTAAAAAAGTTCTCAGTAGATAAGAGTGTATCGTGTTTTTAGCAGTTGGAGCCGAAACACCCTTTGAAATTTAATATTTTATCTAAACTACACATACCGCAAAAAAGTTAGAGCTTTCAACTGCGGTGTCGCCATTTTGATAAATGAATCACAAAGCAGTGTCTTTGCTTCATCTCTGGCAGGATTCTATACTTGTTGAGTTTTCTTTTCATATAAACGTTGTTTTTGTAAGTTTCTATCCTCAACTGTTTACCTGTCCAATACAATTGTAATTTGGGTCATCAGAGCGGAACATCTTGTTTTGATAAATGGGCGTACTCTTCTCTATTAGCAGATAAATGGTTCATTCATTAAAGCATACTTATTAATACTTACCAGATCGGTCATTGTAATTTGACCTCTCAAACGTTGGTTTTCCATCCAAAAAGCTCGAACGTTCCTGTTGATCATGGTTTCGGAGCCAAAGATGTAAGGCTGGTACCTACTGTTGTAAAAGACCGATCCAAGAGTTGGATATTCTATTGAATTGTAGAACTGGACATGGTGGAATATCACTGCGCATGCATTACGAAGGGAAGTAAAAAAATTGATTCAACAGGAGCCAAGTTCTCTTCCGGCTGACTGGGCCTGAGTCAGCGGTCGTGACAAGACAGCCTGTACGCTATTGTTTCTCATAGCAAGGATTTGGTCTGGTGCCAGAGTCCGCACTGCTTGCATTCCTCCACCGCTCTACCGCATTGTCATTGTCCCTTCGTGTCTGAGCACCCTAGCAAAACTTCAACCAGAGTTGTAGCACAGGGATCACGAAGACAAGCCGTGCTGTACAACAAATATATATATATATATATATGCTATATATATATATATATATATATATATATATATATAGCATGACAATATATTTAATGTAGAACAACAAGAAATTTTATTATCCATTTACCTGTAGAAATCTCACAATTGCGGTCAGGACGACGTATCTAATGTGTTGATGTTTTTAAAATAAGGAATATTTAAAAACTTAAACAAAACAAAATCTATCTTAGCCTGATTTAAAATAAAAAGTATACGTACAGGCCAATAAAATGTTGGAGCGTATGCTTTTTACTCACAATACAACCGAGATGACTTCTACTGACACATTGAGTGTACTTTTTGGTATTAATGCCAGTGTATTGTACATATACCTAATAAATTAACTGAGTAATTGTTTCTTTGCCATTTTAATTTCAATAATTTATGCAACAATAATTATGAGTGCCGGGAACTCTGGAATTATTGTTCACCTGAGGCCATGGCAAACAAATTCCTATTGATTGGATTAACATTGACGACGAAGAAGAAGTCCGAAGCGTTATAAATTTCATCAAAGGACAAATGTGTTCAAACCAATATTGGCACGTACCAGTATATTCCCCAAGAGTATTCTAGAACGCGAGGTTTCACGTTTCCGGAAGAAGAGATACTGTCCCGCATTAAAACATGCGTGAAAAGAAAATGTCTTGTCATTGGCCAAAGACGTACAGAATTAATTTCACCAGAAGATATCGACGGTTTTAGATGTTTACGAAACAGCTTGTAAACGTGTAAACTGTTAACGTCCTCTACATCCTTATTGTCACCTTTTTATTCCTCTTTCTCGGATTTCTTTATTTATGCCAATAATCCAGCTCTTTCTGGGTCTGCCTTGTTTCCTTCTTCCTTTCGGCTTCCATTGTAGAATTTGTTTCGGTAGTCTTGTTTCTGGCATTCTTTGTACGTGTCCAAACCAGATCAGTTGTTTATCTTTTATGTCATCAATTATGTTGTGTTTCAAATCCATAATTTCTCTAATTTTTGTGTTTGGTTTGTCCCAAAAATGCTATTTAGCATGGCTATCGCTTTCCTACCCTGCACATTTCTTTCTTGAATCGCCTCATTCAGTGCCCTTTTGTGATATTTTTATTCCCAAATATTTATATTCATTGCATCGTTTTATTTGTTGTCCATTTTCAGTTCCTAGGTCCTGTTGTTCTCCTCCAATACACATGTATTCAGTCTTGTTCATATTTACTTCTAATCCCCATTTCAAATATTCTTCTATTAATTTGCGAGTCATGTAATTCGTATCGTCATAGTCTTCGGCTATCAATATTTAGTCGTCCGCTAAACATAACGTGAATAAGGGTAGCCTCATGTTTCTTCCATTCCTTTAGTATGTGTTTGAGATAGATTTTGAACAATGTGGGGGATAGACAGCAGCCTTGTTTTAATCGTTTGGTTGTTGTGAATCTTTCTGTGACCATGTTGCCTATCTTAATTTTTGTCATTGATTGTTTTTACAAGGTCTTTACTGTTTCTATTAGTTCGATGTTAATGTTAGTTTCTTCAAGGGCTTCCCATAGTTTTTTTCCTTCCAGATATAAAAGTTCTCGACGTGTTGGAACTGTACTCGGGCTTACAACCAAGCGCCAAACAATGTATTTTGAGCCCACTATTTCCCAAGAAAAGATGATAATTGCTTTGCTATATTATAACTCTTAAAGTAATTACATTTTCTGTATGAGACCAATAAAATAAGAGCTTTTGATGTTGTTGTTGTCATAAATTATAAACGTTTTAACAGGCTTATCATTTTATTCTTACCTGACCTATTTTATTAACTACACAAAAATTTTCCCCAAGTTAAAAGCATTACAACAGTTAATATTACCTATGAGAAAATTTGTAGGCATATGTTAAATTAATTATGAAAATTAATTTACAATAATATTGTATCTTAATTTTTATGAAAATATTCGTAAAGATTTTTTTATATTTATGTAAATTATTCCTGACTTGCTTTATTAATTCATAGAGAACTGATGACGCCTCACGTATATTTTTAAGCGTCATGCGTCTGGGATTAACGTTTTTTTTATAATTTAATGTGATACAAAATGGAAAAGGCCTGTATTAAAAGTATTAGATGTTACAAACAAACCTAAGTGAGGAAATTTAATACCAAACAATATCTCTGCAATCAATGTTGCTTTCGCCAGGAGATTGAAAACGCAGGACGAAATCAATATTATATACATTTAAAAAAAAAATTATGTTTAGAGTCACACTAACAGGTGACTTATTTCCCTTTGTCACTTTTACTCAGTACTGGAACTCAATGCAAGGAATCGAACTTGGGACCTCTGTGATGCGAGACACTAGAGCACAGAGACATTTATGTAATATCGTCCTTGCGCATTACCAGACGAAATCAACAAGGACTGCATAACCGTTGTGTTGTATTTAGTTTGTAATGTGGCTACTAGTCTAACAAAGCAACAACACAATGAGATATTAAGAGGATAGTTACCAACAAAATATATTTTCTTAAAAAAGATTGAATGGTGGAAGAGCTAACTTACAAAAGCATTTAAGGGACACGGGGACTGAAATTGCAAATCAATATGCCTTTAAGCCTTACAGATCATATAGGAAAACGTTTAATTCTATTTCGTCATTTTTAAAGGCTCAGGAGTAGTTCAAAAAGGTTTGATTCTAAATTAATAAATAATTACTTTCTTCAGAAAAATGCGTTTTTCTTAGCTTCATGATTTCTGCTACCAAAAACCTTCTTTGCGCAACAAATATTAATATATTGTCTTCATTATTTTTGTACATAATCTACATGCTAATACCTTAAATAGTAGTATTAGTTTTTTAATTGTTTAAGCAGTTTAGGTGAAACAAATTTTCAAAGTGATTAAAAGTGCCAATTTTTGAGTAACCGTATGAAGCTCTTAGTAAAAAATTTTCTCCCCCCACTTTTATTCAATTTCAAAAATAATACTTGACAAGTGATAAAAATGACGAGTTCTACATATTAATGTTAAAAAAGATAAAATATATTTAAGTATCTAACTCAAGGAACATTTTCAAAACAGTCAAATTTTAAAAATAATTTTCAAAATGTCTCAATAAAAAAAGTTTACAGAAACGAAATTTTGAGCATTTCTACACATGAGTTTTGTTAACAGTTAAAATTTCAGCTCAGTAGTATTTCATTTACAGGAATTTCAAATTTCAGTCCCCGTATCCCTTAATTATTATATTCCTTTTCATATTATAATGGCTCAATGTGCTCAAAATAAATTTTTTAATATCACCCTAAGTATACGTAACTGTTCCTTGGTCATTTACTTTTGCATGAATTATCTCAGTCTTCTTAATTTAATTATTGTCATTATAATTTTCCTTAACGTAAAAGAAGTGGAGGAAGTTGCAAAACAAAATGACTTCCTGATGATGTATGCGGCACCCAAGTGTATGATTCAAATATCTAATTTTTCGTCTCACCAGCAAATTTCCGCTGAAAATATTTGATTTTTGTTATCCGCACCATATTCCAGTGACGTAATTTCAAAACGATCCAATCTCAACTTATGCCTTATCCTATCTTTCCTAGTGTCTTATCAGTGCCGACTGAGGGAAAGACACAAAACTTATCACTTTATACGTGCGCTGTTTACAACTCTAAATGAGGATATGCAAACAACTACCATTGTAAGTAACGATATATTTTGTATAAAAACTCACTTTATTCATAATAAATTTTCCTGCTAATACCGAAATGCGTAGTAAACACGACTAGGGCTGGGCATAAAGTCAGAATAGATTTAAAAGAGATAAAAATATTTTTTATAAAACTTTGCATAATATTATCGCATGACTTAATAGTTCTAACTCAGCATGTAACCAGCCTAATTGCGCTATCAGTGAGCTTCTGTAATCAACAAGGCGTATTTCTCGCACTTGTTCTCTGCAAAACTCGTTACCTCGTCCTACATATTAAAATATATTATTTCCCTTTTATCACAAACTTTTGAAACAAAGTACGACTCTGTAGTAACACGTAAATATATAATCACCACAAATATAATAATACATAGTCTCGTTCTTGGGTACTATGGTTATGGTCGAGGCGTGAGGGTTACATATACATCCAAAATTTACAAGTTTACATTTTTGTGTTCTTTTTCCGACCCGTCATTTTTATAGCCTATTAAAATTGTCAGATTTTGTCACGTACGTATTTCATATTTGTAATGCATGTCCCTACTCAACGATATTTACCGTGCAATGTAAATGTAAAATGTGATAAGTTTATATATAGAAAACGACCACAGGTTTCAAGTAGTAAAATTACCACGGCAAATGTCATGAAAACATTCTATGTCATTTCTAGTACAATTTAAAATTCAAAATTGAGAGCTAATAATGTATGAATTTAAAGTCAAAGATGTAATACGGATTGTCCTTGGAACTGTGAATGATTTTTTGTCTCACACTTTGTAATTAATGAAGGTGGTAAATGCCATTTTATTTCCATCGGTGACAAAACTCGACACAATATAATTATAAAAATTCCCATTGGTGACAACAAGGCGGGAATAACAACTAAGTCCGAGGAAATAACAAGCAAGAATACAGCAAGCCGGTGTGTGAAATCCACAGATTTGGGGATTTACAGACGATACCTGAGCCCAGGCCATTCAAACCGGGAATTTCAAAGGCCGCATCTCCCTCCGTGGAGGATGTAGAAAACCGCGGGCAAGGCATGGACATTTGGTTGGGTCTGGGTGTCACGTTATCCTCCATCCACCCCTATGATGGGGGCATGAGTGATTTGACCTGGATAGGAGAAGATGCAGAAATTAGGCAGTTGGGAATGAAGAAGGTGGAGAGGAGAAGAAACAGAGAGTAGAGTTGGAAAAGAATCTTGGAAAGAAACTAAAGTCAGTTGAAAAGAAAAAAGTGTAGTAGTTGGATTACGGCGGCTAGGAATTATATTTTGGCCATAGTAATATAGAAATCAGGCGCAGATTTAAATGCATTCACCTGATTCCCTGGAATCGAGAAAAAACAGACAGCAGGGTACAGAAAGTTGGTCCCACCCATCTACGAAATCCCGGCACCATAATTCTCGGAAAGGACCCCAGGTACGGAGGGGAACTCCGGGAGCAGCCTAATTAACAGTGCTGATGGAGAAAGAAGGAAGCAGCCGTCTCACAAACGACTCTGGTATGTCAGCTCCAATATCAAAAAATGTG
The DNA here is from genome assembly GCA_034510155.1 of Eucriotettix oculatus. NCBI lineage: Eukaryota > Metazoa > Arthropoda > Insecta > Orthoptera > Tetrigidae > Eucriotettix > Eucriotettix oculatus. The sequence goes on from CM067376.1 coordinate 57,921,757, forward strand.
TAATGACTATTTTAATGCTGCACGAAAAACCAACAAAAATGACCCTTAAATAGCTTGAGTTCACTTTGAGCTAGCTCTGATAATTTTAATGGACCCTAAATTTAGTATTTACATCAATTTGTCTTAATAATTATTTTTTGTAATAACATAAAAAAATTTGAGGTTATTTAAAAGTAAAAGTTAAATCCCCCTGTCAATTATAACTTATTGACGTTCCCTGAGGAAATAAATACTATATATTTTAATTTGTCTTAAAAAGCGCTTATCATTTACATTTAATGTAATTTATTCTTTGTCATTACCTACGTAAAACTCGACGGGTTTTGCTGTAGAAAAATCGGAGCCTAATTTTCGGAGTCGTCAAGCAAATTAAAGCATTACTTGATTAATTTTACGTTATACATACAGGACAGTAAAATGGAAGCTCATTCAAATCCTTTAAAAATTAAAACTGATAAAAATATTATGTACCGGTTAGACATTAAATATGTTTATCATTTTATTATGATTCTACGAATTTGATACATAAGTGGTTTCAATTTAATTATAAGTTAAAAGATTAAATCGTTCTGTGAGGTTTGTGTTTGTGGAACTTCATAATCTGTACTAATTCTTTGATATTTACAAATTAAATTATTCCATTTCTGACTTTTGGCCATTCTTTGAATTTTATTTATTAGATTTAATTGAATTAAGTTTTTCTTTGACAATTTTTATATTATTTAAAAAAAGTGCAAATAAATTTTATACATGACGCCTTCAAGCACACCACACGTAGAAATAATATTTATAATAATTAAGTGTTGTTTACACAACTGCTAGTAGTTATGCAGTCCACCTTCAATCTAACAGTGCAAGGAAGTTCGTTATGTTGAGTTTAATACCACAGATTACGTCACACTTTTTAGAAACCTGAGACGCCTCAACCAATTTACATCACGAACAGAAACCGCGATACTTAGGTTAATTATTATTATTTAAATATATTTCAAGTATTATTAACTCTATCTTCTCATTATGATAAATTTTTATTAACTCAATATCTGAGCGCCATCAAATTGAGAACATTTATTCAGGTCAGTTGTCAAACCTGGAAATGTGCTGAAAGAGCAAGGATCTCTTTAATATCGGTAGTGTGAAACGTTTCATAATTACATTCCGACAATGCTAATATTATTTATATTATTCGATCATTACTCATCCAATTCTCTAAATTCAAAAGATTATTGATATTTATACGATTTCAGTTAATTGATAAACGAAACTCCAACTTGTGTTTAAATAATAATTCATAATTTAATTCATATCTATCTAAATTAGTAATAGGATTCACATTTCGTTATAAAACAAATTTATTTCATCATTTATGAATATTTAAATATCAAACAAATTGATTTCATCATTTATAAATATTTAAATCCGGTAATAGAATGTTTAGTTTCCCTGGCAACCTAATTCCTAACATCTCTAGCTATTCTCCCACACACTATTCTCTCTCAGACTTACAAAGTTATCCGCTACTTATTCTTATTCTTTGTTCCCAATAGAACAAATATAAACATTTCAAACGAATCCTAAAGCGGTCGTTATATGTTACGTAACGAGTTCAGCAAAGTGAACAATTCTATATTTAAGTTAAATCCACTTTCAATTTTTCCTGTTTAGATAAAAATTTGTAAGTTTTTTATCAATTTTAACATGCCGGCCTCACAACGCAGAGCTCCCGAGTTCAAATCCTGGTATGGGCTTGGATGTTTGTGCCGTCATGGTTACGGAGACTCGATACGCTGATCACGTTTCACTCCAAACTCGGCCCGGTAGGCGAAGGCCCTCAATGCCAAGGAAAAATTTCATTATGTTATAATCCAACAGTAAATATAAGTCGCTTAATGTCTACTACGTTTCGAACTAGAATTTAACAGAGACCAATTTCTTGTTCCCGGAAAAAAACATTTCGTGGAACCAATGTCATACCATAATTTGCTATAATAAGTGCTATAGGATGTTTAAACTCAAATATCAGGAATCAAGTAGTTGAACAGTAACAGCGTTGTAAAATGTGTAATACCTTTAATACAGGCCCTACCTTGTTTCAATTCCCCCGTTCACTTAAAATACTAAATTTCCACAGAAATTACGTACGACGTAAGTAGTCTCATTGCCTAAGCATGTTAAATAAGTTCCTAAAACTCTAAACGGAGAGTATTCCAGAGTTTTAATAAACTTTTAATAGCGAAAATGCATGGGACGCCTTGTATCGATTAAAGTTCGGTTGCTTTGTTTTAATGAATCACGAAATATTCCGAGAAACAAATCTGGCAACCGTTAAATTGGAGCAATTTTAAAAAGTGTATTACAGGATGTTTTAAGCACAACTGGACGACAGCAATTTGTGATGAATTCGTAAAAAAGTATCACAAATTTGCCATGCAATTTAGATGACAAAGTTTTGGGGGAGGACGGGGAAAAAACAACTTTCGGAATAGATTTTTTCCCGTTTAGAATTGTGTTGGTATGAATTTATGATGCGGCCCGTCGATGTTACAACATTAAGGTTCCTTAAACTGTTTTAAAGATTAATGGCTGTCTTTGTTGTACCACGGCGCAGTGTAACAACTTCCGGAACGCGATGCTGAAAGACCCAAATATCCTTGTCGCGGAAAAGTGGTCCTCAAGGTACTGCTGAATAACTTGCATATTGCAGCCTCATAACCAAACATTTTGACTGGAAACCTTCCGTAACGATCTTAATCTCGAGTTTATCTTAACATTATAAGCTTAATCATTCTTCATGCATTATTTATTAATATTAATGGGAAAGTGTTAACACAGAAACACTAGAAGTCTGCACATTTACAACAATTTGTTTCCAAAATCATTATTTTAAAAATTAATTTATGAAACTTTGGTAATAATTCAGGTCAGTTGGCTGCCAATAACAGCATATTTGTTGACTTTTAAGTATAAATATCGTAGCAATACTGTTATAAATTTATTTTTAATAAGTACGTTTTCCCTTGTATAGTAATTGATTCTTTCCCCATATTTTTTTTCGACAGTTGCGATATATTTTAATTAAAATATATTTATTAAATGAATACAGAAAACTATAAACCCTCTAAATTACAATAAAAAGTTCTTTATTCTTGCACGTCAAATAAATTACACATAAAACGAAAAATTGGGATAAAGTAAGATGTATAAATCAGAGATATAACCAACTTAAATCCTCTTCGTCAAAGACTACTACAAGTCATAAACTTCTCATGGTTGTTTATGAACTTTTGCCCTGTAACGATCGACCAATCAAAAGCAATTTGTGTTAAGAAAAGAAACAAATTCTAATTTTCTTCATTCATAATCACCACTAATACATTAATAATAAATAAAAATACACATTTATTTGAAATTAACAATCTTATGAAAATTAAATTAATTAAATGTCACATAATATTTTGTCTATAATGTCGATTATCGGAGTTATTTATATAAGCATAGCCATTTTCATACATTTTTCGTTTTGTTCAATTTATAAAAATATAATCCACTCACTCATTTGATTCATCTCTCTAAATTATTATAAATAAAATTTTCTTAATTTAAAACTCTTTTAAAATTATGTTTTCTGTGTGTAGTATTGTTATGTCGTTCCAATTCACAGTACGCTTATTTGTTTCAGATGTTCAGAAATGGCAGTAATCGTTTCATTTTCACCATTTTTGTTTGGTAATACAAAGGATTTACTTACATTCATTTTAGTTTGACAAATATAAGTTAATTTACAATAATTACATTACCATTTATGAATTATATTTTTAAAATATTCTATTTGGATAGGATCCTTGAGATAATTTAAAAGCTAAAAATAACTACTAAATTTCAATTACTTTATTCTGTTAGTCCTTTAACATACATAATACTTTTGTAGTAATAATTACTTTTGACATTTGCATCATTCTTATTATTACCAATTTCTAATATTACATCATTTTCTTTGTTAACATTATTTTTTAAATGTAGGCAATCCAACAATAAGATAGATAATATACTGTTATGGTGTACAATTTCATAGGAACGAAAAAGTGGAACAGCTAGGTTGGGAGATATTGTCACAAAGGAGGGAGAAGGCTAGGCTGTATATGTTATTCAAACCTTATACGGGGAAAAACCCATGGATTGGAATTAGCTCCAAAATGCAAAAGCCGAGTTATATAGGTAGATGGGATCAGAAATTAAAAGTAAAATGTAGAAAGCAAAAAACAGATGTTGGCAAAATCTCATTTCTAAAAAGGACTATCAATGACTGGAATAATTTACCTGTGGGAGTGTTGTAGGTAATTTTCTTCAGGAAAATAAATTTTGGACAAATCTCAGAGAACGTGTGAAGTGAAGTGGTTATTTTGAATAATATAAATGAAAATTAGAATTTAAATGTTAAAGCTAAAGTGAAGTGAAGTGTTAAGTTAATATAATTATTGTAGTGCTTCTCTATTCTTTTTTCAGGGGTATAGACATTTTAAAGGACAATGATTGACTTTTATATTACGAAGACCAACTATAAATTAAATACATTCGAATTTTATTTCCGGTTTCTCCCGGGCATTTATTTGTTCCAGTTTTATATTAGACAGCAAAAGGGAGGCTCCTACACCTATTTTACGAGGTCTATGTACTGGGGTCGAAGACCTTGGGCATACGCTACGAGTTGTCCGCTGATCCCATTAACAGTCGACCAACTGCCTCCTAAAACTGGTGGATGTACGGAGAATGGATGTTCCGAGAAACAGCAAACTCCTCTACCGTCATTCGGAAGGGCGTGAGAGTAATACCCAATAACACAAGCTACCTGACCCCAAATGTATTGTCACAACACCCAAGCTGATTGGGGGATGTTTTCTTGGCTAGGTATGGGTCCTTTGATCGAACAAGGATATTTAAGTATTTACGAAGTTCAAGTACATCCTGTTAAGCTCATGGTGTACAATGCCAGAGATGGATGCTTCCAGCAGAATAATGCTCATTGTCCTTAGATGGTTCGAAGAGCAAGACGGATACTTGATGCGTTGTCCTGCACAGTCGCCAAATCTTGATCCAATTGAGAATTTGTTGGATGAGATCGGACGGAGCCATCAGGCAGATGGATTCAGTTCCAACAAACCTTAAGGAATTGGAAAGTGCAGTTCATCAGATATGGTCTCAAATTTCTCCTACGAACATATCATAATATCCATGCCCTCATGAATTCGAACAGTACTAAGAGCAAAAGGTGATCCATTATTGTATTGAGGTGTGATCATCATAATTACGCAACTCAAATTATAATTCATGTCAGCGACTCCAGAAATATCTCCTGCATTGTATTTACTTAAATTGTAACACAATTTACTTGATCGCCAAGTAGTATGTCCTTTGTAGCAAAACGGTCCATTATCGGTCTGAAAGCCAACGGATTCCATTCAAACATTATAATTATTATTTTCGCTTAGCCTTATTTAAGTGATGAAACGCTCTATTATTTAGGTAATTAACTAGAGTAATTTTTACATGTAGTTATCGAAAATGGTTCAGTATTATTAAGCTTTTATCAGCTGTTATTCATCGTATGATGTCGGAAACAAGGTTGTTAGTTAAAATGCTGGTAGAACGAAATTTAATGCCTTGCTATTCATCCAAGGTCTTTGGTCCAGTCTCGACTCATTTGCTGTGTTTTATTTCTTCTCAGTAAAGCGGACGTTCATAATTTGAGGAAAATTTTCGGCTTGTAGTTTCGTCAATTACTAAGAAGGAAAACTGGTTAAACTTTACCAAAAACTTAAAGGACGTTAGTCGGTTTCCTGGAATCAATTTCGTGTGAACAAGCAGAACAGTCAGATCGCTTGAAACACGTGTTGAAAAAATAAACTTAAGAACAACGCACTGAAATGGATTCTTATATATCGGTATACTTCAACAGGAAATAAATATTCTGAAATCCACTCTTCACCCGTCACTGATTAACAATGGTTAAAGACGAACCCATTCTGAAAATTATCAGGAAAGTCAGTGTTCAAATAACTGCCCGTCTGTTTTAAAACAAAATTCGTGCATATGTCTGAATTTGATTCATTCTGCCACATTTTAAAGTCATTAACAATCACATACTGCCGATCTCCTGTAGTATAATGGCGAGCTTCGATGCCTGAAAACCCGGAGGTCGATTCCGCATGGGTATGGGCTTGGATGTTTGTGTCGTCATGTTCACGAAGACCGGGATTAAGACTGCTGGGAAACCAATACACTGACGAGGTATTACTCCAAATTCCAAATGTGTTTGTAAGATGACAGTCTGCAGTTTACCCGGTAGACTAAAGCCCTGAATGGGCTGTAGAGCCAAAGATAAGAACATGCTAAGAACTAGGAAAATGTTTAATCAATTTACAGACATTAACGATATCAATTAAAAATTTATTTTTATTAAATAATTTAGTAATTTAAATTTTTAATATATTATCACATTAAACAAAAAAATCGTATAATTACAGTAACCACAATTCGTTCGTTCCATTCAGCCATTTTAGTTCGTTTATGCTGTGGGACCGGAAACAAACTTAAATTGACATAATTTAAATCCCAGATACAAATTAATGTCCCGTACATGAACCACAATAGTGCTTGTGGATTTATGAATAAAGTAACGAAACATAATTATATTATTGAATTTTCCTTAATGTATGATGAGCACATTCGGTCTCTTTGAAAACGTAAACAACTTCTAGTAACTTACGAATTCATGACCAACAAAGACTTGAGAGACCAGTAGGTCATAAATTTAGAATGTTATGAATTAATGAAGGTTGTGAATCTTCGTGGCGGATTTGACGAATGCATGTTTCAATATGCGTGTCGATGCGATACCCACGCTGATGAAGACACGAAGACGCCTACGTATTGAGTTCTCCACAAAACACCCGCGTAATAACTACGCATCAGTTCGCTTTTTAGACTTTTCAGTGAATGTGAATAATTTAAGATTGATTTAAAAAGATTGTTTTCATAGTTGTAGTTAATTAACATTTCCCTTCTTTGACGTTTACCAAGATTTGATAGTTTGTTTCATAAGTTATCTGTTTCAGGATCACCCTCATGTATCCTGTTACCTAAATCACGGAGACATTTCACGCAGCAGAACAAGGTAATACTGCCCTTGGGAGCTTTCTCTCGCAAGTATCTTTCCCCAGAGTGATTATGAAGCGTACCTTCAGAGAACCCTCGTTGTCGAAATGAGGTGCCTGTGGGAGTTTCTCTCGCAGGCATTTCCCCCCAGAGTGACTGCGGGACTCACCTGATTATGTCGGGAATGCCTCGTACTCTCTCTGTTTTTTTTATCCAAGTTCTCACATGCAGAGACACCTTCACCTATTTTGGGAGGTATATGTATCAGGATCGAAGACCTTGGGCATATGGCAAGAGTTGTCCGCTCATCTCATTGGATCACTCGGCCAACTGCCTCCTAAAACTGGCGGAGACACGGAGAAGGTAATGCTGCGACCCCACAGCAAACTCGTCTCCCGTCATTAAGAAGGCCGTGAGAATAGTACCCAATGATGTGAGAATAATACCCAATAGCCCGACCTACCTCATTCAGGCTTTCTAGGGGTTTCCCTGCACCTCTTTTAGGGGAATGACCGGTTAGGATCTTTAATCTATACCCCAGGGTCCGTGGTCAACCCTTGGCTTACCTGCTCTGTCGCCTTCCCCCCTTTTCAATTCCATTCCTATGCTAATAAACGGAAGTTGCCTGTTTCAGGATCACCCTCATGTAGAAGACTTTAAGTCCCCTCCCCACCTCAAGAAAATAGTAATTTCTTTCTGCGACCAGTACCTTCCCGTTGTACTACGATAAAACAGAAGATCTTAAGAATTTAAAGTAATGGTGGTAAAAGAAGTAAATTTCTTGTTTGAATTTTGAATTTAATACAAAAAAAAGATGCAAAATGTAACGAAATAAAATAAAATAAAAATTTAAATAACACATTGGTTGAAGTAAATTGCTTAAAGTTTATCTACAGGATAAAATCGAAGTTAAGTAATCGATTGAATGAGTATTCAGAAATTGAGTTAACTACAGAGGAACAATAAAACTGTTTTGAATATGAAGCATGTAATCAGTCCTTGTAAAAAGAAAAGTGTAAATCTTGCTGCACTGAAATGGGTAAACTCAAGGTTTGTTGTGCTCCTCTTCGAACGCACTCATTTCCGGTAGGCGATTGGTGTTCACGATATCCTGCGAAGAGGACTCATTAAGAGATACGGGGACTGAAATTTGAAATTCTTGTAAATGAAAAACTACTGAGCCCAAATTTTAACTGTGTTAACAACACTCATGTGTAGAATTTTACAAACTTTTCTTTCTGTAAACTTGTTTTCTGGTGAGATCTTTTGAAAATTTTGAAGGACTGGCCATAGTTATCAATTGTCAGTATTATTTTTATAATTGAATGAAATGGAGGGGATAAAATAATTTTCTTTATTAAGAGCTTCATACAGTTTTTCATCACTTTGAAAATTTGTTTCACCTAAACTACTCGAACAATTTGAAACCTAATACTTGTATTTAAAAGGTATTATCATGTAGATATGTACAAAAATAATGATGACAATATATTAATATTTGTTGCGCAAAGAAGGTTTTTGGTAGCAGAAATAATGAACCTCAGAAAAACACATTTTTCTGAAAAAAGTAATAATTTATTAATTTAGATTCAAATCCTTTTAAATTTCTCCTGAGCCTTTAAATATGACGAAATAGATTTAAAATTTTGCTGTATGATCTGTAAGGCTTGTAGAAATATTAATAAAACAAATTAGAAAATCTATTTTTTCCAGTTTTTGGCTGAAATTTCAGTCCCCGTGTCCCTTAAGAGTCCTAAGTCGATGACTCAAGTTGAAGGTCTGCGTAGATATCTGCCACCTCATAATGTACTGCTAATAAATCTGCTCTGTTGTGATCTGTTGGCCGTCTTCCAGTATCCCCTGCACACTCATTGAAAATGAAATTAACTCGAAAAAATGGAATTCAGAAATTATTTAGCTTTAGGAACACATTTTATGCACGTCTGCCTTTCCCCAAGTCTGTAAGAGTTTTGTTCCTCCGTCATCTAGACATAAAAATTATTCGGGGAGACACATTTTTGTATGTAAAAAAGCAATAAAATAATTCTTTTACTAGCGGAACTTAAATAAGCCAAGAAAATAGTTGCACAACAACGCAATCAGTTTATCAAACACTGAAATATGTCCATAAAACAAGTTATTTATGTAAAGAAAATTAACGACCAATTTTAAAACCACTTTTTTTAATTTTTGCATTTATTCCGCCACATTGGGACTTCTTTACGTTTTAAAATTTGATAAAAAGATGTCAAATGTGTAAAAATCCGAACATGACTACGTCCTAGGGAAGCTTGAACCAAACAGAGTCCCTAATCCGGTGGCGAAACATTATAAATCTGACAACCTTTGTCACTGTGGCAGTATGTATGCCCCAGATATAGGTGTCCAACCCACTTGTCCGAATTTGACCAAATTTAGCACACGTTTTCTTCAGGACCCGAAGCTACCCATGATCTCTACGTTTGTAAATATACTAACGTTATATACGTTAAAACAGTGTAAAAATACGTAAACGATTTCGTATCCCTTACGCGCATCGAAATCTCCTAAAATGAACGCAAGTCGCCTATATTCTTGACCTATAATACTACATATTTTTAAATCATGAACATTTTGCGTCGTAATTAAGCTATAATTAGATTCTTTGGATCGTCGATACAATGTATACGTAAATTAGTTTATTAGTAATTGCTCATTTATAACAAAAATCAATTATTATACATTTCATAGTGGCATTCATCACAGGTAAAGGTATTAAATTACATGAACTTTAACAACAACAATAATGTATATATGTGAAAAAAAGAGAAAATGTCAACTACCCTTCAACGTTTTAAAGGTGTTTTTTTCGGTATTTTTCCACCTCTAGCAAAGTCCGTACTCAACTTGAAGAAACGAGTAAAGGGATTAATTATTCTCTTTGTCTCGCCCAGAACTATCAGTAGATAGCTTTATTCCGACGTGGACTAACCCCCGGGCAACAACACAATAACTTTAGGGTACTGTAATTCTAGAACTGAGGATTTTAGAAATATTCTGAGGACACAAAGTCGATTGGAAATTCGATTATCTACAATTTTGGTCATATGATCGTTTCTCTGTAAAAACAAACCCTACCATTTACACACCCTAGGATTGAAAATAGGTTTGAATTAACAACAGAAATCGATTTTTTGCTCAAGTACTATAATAAACTTATCTTTAGTTACATTCCTGCTTCATTTTTTACGCGAACCCGAGCAACGCCAATTAATTCAGCTAATCTTTGTTTAAAAACGTATATGTAAAAGTGGATGTTAATTTCACTTAATTATTTGAATATTAGGCATTAATTGATTTGCTAAAATAATTGTTTGTAAAATTTGGGGAAGATTTGTGCTCATTACACTTAATTTGTTTCATTGCTTTATGTTATATGTTCAAATCTCCCAGACCCACTTTTTAATATTTTAATTTGCCGGAATAATGTTTTTATTAATTAAATGGATGAATATTTATAATTAATAAGGAAAACAGAATCTAATAATTTAATAACTATAATTAATGGTAAATTTGTATTGAGAGTGAATATGTTTAGATATTGAAAGATTGTTAGTTTTCTTAATTGTTTAGAATATATAGACACATTGCGAATCTATTCTCTCTTCTTACCCAACCAAAATCTGAAACTACGTTTCGCTTTACATTGCAAATCCTAGTAGCAGTTGTGGCTTTCATAAACGGTTGACCTCTAGTAGTTTAAGCTAGTAGCAGCCATCGAGGTGGGAAATCGGTGTGGGCAGGAAAGCAGGATTCGGCCCATTGGCGTGTGAGCAACAGGTGCAGGCCGAATTATTCATGGTTGCTGCTCGTGACACCGAAAATTCAGAGCAGCGCGCACGCCTGTAAACTGCGTCCTAGACTACGATAAATTAATCGAGACAATTTTTTAAAGTAAATTTCTTTACGAATACAATATAAATACATTCGTCTCTGTTCTTCATAGACTTTTTTGGGGTCGCTGGAGCGTTTGAATGCATTCTTTTGGGCAATAAAGAAAGATTCTCGGATATGAAAGTTTTAAAAATACGCTTGCAACAATAGCCTTGATTCGTTAATTACTGTCATATTCTTCACGCTAGATACAGCACCAAACAAAGTTAAAATAAAAAATTGCAATAAAATTTCGACGTAAATGAAACCGATTCGCTGTTTTCGGATTTTTATATGTGCTTGTATGGACGGACATGGTATTTAATCGATGCGATTAAATTACAAATTTCAGAACTGCATCGGGAACGTCGTTTTTGTTGTCGAATAAAGACGTGAAATTTAAAATTCCTTGGGCAGCTGTAGTACGCTATATGTGATTATGAAGAGTAGGAACTTCTAAGCAATGGAATCTTTAAGCTCAAAAAGGGAAATACTAGAAATGAAATCCAGAAAACATACTAAACACAATTGTATTAATTAATAAATTAAATAAACTAAAGTATTAAAGATTATGCAAATTTCACCTTATTCTATTTCAAGTGCAGTTACAGCTCCGGAGAATTGGCTAGGTGATGCGTAGCGGACAACTCCGCCCATATTTTAGTTCCGGTAGACAGAAGCTCACTTTTACTCCGAACTTTGTTGTCAAAAGTTGGTTGTGTAAAAGCAATTCTGAAAATATTGGCCTTAGTAAATATATAGCTGTCAATTCAGGATATATTGAACGTCAAGAAATGCATCCTTAAATTGTAATAGATAATATGTACAGCGTGTGCTAAAAAGGTTTCGTCGCAGTCTCCATATCCCGTTCGAATGAAGACAATTAATTTACTTAACAACGGTAGTAGCGTTTCGCTAGGCTACTTGAAGGGCAAGTACCTCCTCAAACGACAATACTCTTCTTCTCCTTTCCCTACTGCGCATGTAAACACGTCATGTTGAATCTCACAAACTGTCAATAATTTGTAAATACAGAGGACCTTCAGTTACACTCTGTATTCTTTGTTTATATTGACACCAAATATTTTCTTAGCAGAAGAATTTTTGCGGATATAATGACGGATTTATTAAAGTATTGTCTAAGCCTGTATTCTGAAAGACATTTTGAAAATTTTGTCAGATGTACTCAAATTTATTTAAATTGAATTCCTTCAAAACATTGGATAATCAAGTAAATTTTTTAAATGTAAATAGTTCATCCATTTAATAATGTAATGATTGTACTTTATAATGCTTATACTTCTTAACTTAACAAATTTCTATGTATTCGAAATAAATTTTGATTGTATAATCTTTGTGTTTATAGTTACTTACCTGAATAAGTCCACAAAGTTGAGTGAAACGTTGAATTAGTATTCATTAAGTTTTTTCTGACTTATTGGCCGCCTTCTTATTGACTTTAAACTTCCAAGACAAAAAATGATATTTAAAACGATTGTAGTTTTTTCATACATTTTTTTATTATCTAACGAAGAAGCTCTCGGCTTTCGATATAAGCTTTTTCATACGTCTTGTTATTAAAATTTATATATCGAATACTAAAATTTAATTTTTCAACATATAATTAAAAACATAATAATTGAATTGTTCGCCTTATTGAAAATGTAATATTAAAAAATAAATTATAGTATAAATAATTATTCAATATATGTAATACGTAAAATTTATATACACACTTCCATGATACGTATTATCCTACATAATAAGTATCAAATTAATTATGAAAAAACCTTTCGGAATAGCCAATAGAAGACTAATCACTAAATTAATATTAATTTTACTCTAAATGAAGTAAAAATTATCAAAGATAATTATAGAATAAACTGGTACATCCAGACTATTCTAAATTAAAATGTTTTAATAATGAGATTAGTATAAATAATTATTCAATTTTGCACTGAGGAATGTAATTATATATGATATCTATATTACTTCATTGTATCGAAGAATGCAATGAATGCTTATTATTATTTAAATTGACGGGGAGTGTTACATATATTATTTCTACTCTCTCTTTAATTATTTTCGTTAGTAAAATTGAATATAAAACTATGAAAATTAATTAAAACTATAGATTCCGAGGGTGTATTAAATATAATATACAATGTTTCATATAATAGGGACAGAACTAATTGTCTTTAATTGTTTTAGGCTGCAAACTATATATTTGTATAATTGGACAATTGAAGATTATTACGGAGATAGTGAAAAGGCGCTTCAATTACTAAAATAAATTAAAATGTTTAACGAAATTACATTGCCTTAGTTAAAGCAAAATATATTAGTCTTATTTTAAAGTAAAATTTTCAAATATTTGTTTTGAATGTAAATCATTTTTTTACGTCCAATATATTTTACATTATACACTACCATTCTGGCTGATATATTCCATCGTAACGCGTTATTTAATCCTCAAATTGACAAATATTTATTCTCCGACAATCATATAGATTCTTTTGATTTGATTGTACAAAGTCACGCTAGTAGTGAATTTGTGGCTTTTCGTGCGGCTTACCTGACTTTAGTGTCATCAGTATAATCAGATAAAATTTTCTTACGAAGTGTTTGAGTTACAAGAATTTTTATTGCCCTTCTAAATAAATGCATGAGGCTGAATTATTCCAATATTATTCATAGACAATCCAAATCCGCCGTAACACCCTACTTATATAACTTATAATATTGAAGGGTATAAAATGAAAAAATAAAAAGGTACCCTTCTAAATTATTTAATATTGTAATAAACAACACAATTGCTTAGTAAAGTTCAATTACAAAATTATTATATCATTTGAAAAGGAATAAATTTCCTCCAGCCTAAAATTATGCTAGTACTCAGTGTTTGATGAAAGTATTACCCGACTGTTTCTCTTATGGGTCACAGACAGTTTGGTGAATTACCTCAGCGACTCACTGAGTGGTTTGTTTATCCACCTTCAAAGACACTATGGAACAATAGCTTACCGTGACACTGCTTCTGGATTGTAGACATTCAATTCTCGAGGTGACGTGAAGCGTCGCGACGGCTGTCTGTCTCTTGGAAGTCTGTATCCAAGAGAAATGTGTATATCTGGATACAGGGCTGGCATACGTTAGTGACACGCTCTCTAATACCCGAAAATCTGCTCTTGCCGGCTATATATTACTCTTTAAAACAACAAATGTTATTGAGATGTCTACCTCAGAATACGCGTCATTAAGCTCCTGCCCTAAATTGTCTTTAGTTGTCTTTCCTTACAACTGTCCTCTAGAACCCTTTCTGGGCTCCGGATCTACTCTTTCTGTCAAATACATAATCGATTTCGCGGTGACTTCCCGCTACCAGCGTTCAGGGGGAAGGCACGCGTGTCATTTCTCCAGTTCATCCAAAAATTATGGTCAAAGTAATTAAATAAGTCACACGCTATACCTCCTAATCTTTACGGGGGGAAATTTTGGGGGACAATTCGGCGAAATGTACTATAAAAAGATAAACATCCTGCGAGTTATGTCCTTATTACTGAAACTGTTAAATCTAATTCTCCTTTCTGTGCTACAGATTACGGAGGACGCTCAAAACCCTGTAACCTTCAGTCACAGAAATGCTTAAAATTTTATTATTGTCATCTTTGGATTTTCACTGTTCTGAATTTGTAATGGAAATACTGTTGTAAATGAAATTATTTCCCATACCCATCGTCGAATCTTCATTTTATTTAGTCTCAAACTGTAAGCTCGCGGGAAACACTTATTAACCCATTGAAATCAAACCTTAAACCAAAATACAGCGTCGAAAATATCGTTGACAAAATATTACTTTGCGCTTCATTATACTACACGATAAATCCTAAAAGACTCTATGACTGATTAAATGAAAATAAAATTTTGATCATTGAGAACTGTTAACGTTTTAAAAATGCAGATCAGATTATGTGACCGAAAAGTTGCGACCATCCCCGGGGTTTCTTCTTGCCCTGGCTTCACGGAACCGCTCGATTAATTTGGTTGCTGTCGAATTGTTACAACCAGTTATTTTACACGGAATTGTTAAACAATAAATGAAAAATAGTTTAACAATGAACACTCGTTGATTTTGGGAAACCAATAAACGAAACTGTGTACTCCGCAATACTACAGAGGTTATGTGACCAGCTGTCAATAATACTAGTGGTGGGATCTTTTGGTATTTGATAGAAATAATTAGAAAAAACTACAATTTACGACACATTTATTTAGTGTATAACGTCCTCTAATTTTTGTCTTGTTTTAAGGATGAAATTATATCAATTATTAAAAATAAGCATTTTGTTTGTAAATATTATCTTATAACAATATATTATTATTAATATGTATTACTTATTATTATCATTCTTCTGCCCATTTTAGAGCATACGTTTAGTTAAACATTGCTCGGAATTTATTAGAGCTGCGCCAAACTTTTAAGATCGATATTCCTTTGTACCGGTCCAATTGTTCACTGTGTAAACATGTTAGTAGTCTGAATGGAGTACAAGGACGCAATCAGTGTACTGTTTCAATGTAATTATCCTACATATCAATTATTTGTAATTTATTTAAAGATCTGAATACATTATATTACCGGAAGGTTTAGTTGGCGTCCATAAATATAAATATATATTATAGTGTAAAACTCACGACGATGTCATTATTGCCATCGATACGCGGCTAATGAATAGGCAGTATAGTGTAGTAGAATGGAAGGCCAATTATGCCCCGCCATATTAGAGACGAGTGAGTGCTGTGCATTATTCTCCATTTGCACTGCGCCTGCTTGTAAGCATTAATTACGACCAACTCCACCTGAGGAACTAGGGCGAGCCAGTCAATTTCTTCTCGCCAACTTATTAGATGCATCCTCAGGCCATCTTGTTGCTAAGCATTTCTGTTTAATAACTACTCCTATAATTTCCGTAATAAATCTGTAATTTGGAGGATGTACGTTTCGTTTTATTGGACGCTCCTACGAAAAATTCCTAACACAGCTGTTCACGATTAATTAGATAGAGATCGAATAAGATTGCTCATAACACATTATTCACTGCTTTCGCTCCACATTTCCAAGGTTAGTTCACGGGATAGATATTCAAGCACAAATCGACAATTTCATTCCATTCGCAACATAAATATTGATCAATATCGGAGCATTAATCCCCGTATAAATGAATAACGACTTCCTCGGTTTTCAAAACCGTTTGCTATGTTCCCTTCCCAAAGACGTTTGTTGTAATGCCTAAATTTAAGCGTTGATTCACTTTGTTTGGAAAGTTGGAAGAAAGCGTACAGATAAGCAGAAAGTTTCCTGGAAAACTATTTTACAACACGTCCATTTTTCTACTCTCATATACGTTCATGTATATAATCTCAGCAAAATTATTAGGCAACCCAGTCAAATATTATATTGTTGTCTGCTCCCAAATTTGGTTAAAAAGAGCCTAATAGTAAATCGGAATAAATTGGTAATATTGGTTTTAAAATTCAAGCCTGTTTATTTAAACAAATTATTATAATATTTTCTCTCAAGCGCCAAATGAAGTATACAAAAGTGATATATCTAAATTTGAAAATCCAGAACGTTTGTTTAACTACGGTTCTCGTAGAACAATCTTTTGAAATCTCTACTATTCAATAAACAAGAACTAAATGACTACAGACGTCCTTTCTTTTGGTAGAACTTTGTCGCCTCACACTAAATTTAACTAAATAATTATTCATATATTAACTTCTGGAGCCGTCCTCCGTCCCAGGATTACGGTAACAGGCCGATAATGCGCCTACGCAAATTACAAGGTTCAAGGAGGAGTACAAGCGATAATTATTTATAAGAAATTTGTATCCAGTAACTTTTGAGACAAAATTTAAATTTGCTCCAAGCTTACGGCGAAAATTTGAATAGCCTTATTTGTAATTAATTTATAAATAAAAAATAGTTTATATTGATTTAGTTAAAAAATGTTTTAATATTGTTTACACTTTTCTATTGTATCTTATTTGCATAAAAAGCATACCAACGATGGAATTAGAGCAGATATATAGTATCAGACATTAAGGTTAATTGAAGCATGGAAGCTAGTGTCGTTTACGAAATGTTCATCCCTGTTATGCCTGTTATTCATTATAAATTTCTTGTTCCACACTTCCTGTGGCGTTTTTTTAGAAAATAAAAAGTCATGAATTAATCAAATAAGTATTATGATTACTATCCCAACAAAAGCAGGACGAGATTTTAGAAAAAAATTACTTGAATTTGTGGAAGATGGAGTAACTATTTAATAATTTTGCAGACAACATTTCAAAATTGCCCTCCAGCGTAAATCCTCGAATCATTTCAAAATAATGGTTCGCTTTATTAACAAGGCACATGACGACCCGCCGGAAAACCCAGAGTATATCAAAAACAACTTTATTGTCTATACAACTTGAGGTAAACGAGGTGGCGTTTTCCAACGTGGAAGGTGATCGGATTCAAAGCAAAGGAATAAGGCTCTTAGAGACAGATTGTTGTAAGGGGGGAGCATTGTTTTTCACAAGTATAGCTTCATGCCAACTCAAACAGGGGCAAAAAGGAAGAAAGAGAGGCAAACAACAATGAAAATGATGACTTAGAAGACTGGACGAACCAACGAAGCCGTAGAAGCTGCCACCTGTTTTCACCGGGATATACATTCCAGTATATGGTGGAAGGTTTTTTCGGAAAAGACCGGAAACTAATTTCTTATAAAATGGCAATAAATTCTCATAACTTAATGCTTCTAAATTGGCGGTTTTCCTATGAAACACAGAGACAGGGTAATTATTTTTAAAAACGATTGTCTGCCCATGAGGAAAAAAAACTAATCCATTTGTCAAATTTTAAATTGTAATTCAAATTAATTATATTTTATATATAAAATCCGGTGGGCATGTGTTATAAATTCTCCTCCTCTTACATGGTTTGACTGATTTTGATGAAATTCCTTTTGTTACATTTATGGGATACTTGGGTGGTTATTAGCTATAATTGGACCCCGTAGTTCACGCTGTTGTCAAGATCCATCTTTTTAATTTTCCGACCTTCATTTACTTCTATATAATTGTTTGAATTTCTCACTTAAAATACATGCAATCCCAAATTTTCAATATTACATTTTGAACATTCTGTGTCATTTGACTTACACAACAATCCATGCGTAAGTTCATTACGTCGTAGCTTGGCATTGTTTTGACATTTCGATTTCTGATTGCTGAGTTATAATTTATTCCGTGTATTGAAATTGCCTGCATACTGGGTATAATATTTAACGATTAATTCGACATCAAACTAATGAACTGTGAAAATGTGAAAGGTGAAGTGTTTGAATTACGAATTACACACATGTTTATTCGGTGGCATTATATCTAACCTCTTAAATATAACATTTTGTTTTCAGCGTTCATTTAAGTGATTTCGATGATATGGGGGCGTGACAATGTAGCTTTCAAAAATGTGACGATCTAAGTAAGGGTTAAATCACGTGATGACAAACAGATTACTGTCGAATAATATACTGCAGGGAGCTAACATTAATAAATTATTGGGCAACGCCGTGGACCCAGTTGTTTGTATCTACATAACTTGGGACACCCATGCAAACTGATTGTAATAATCACATTCCTGATAATAATTTCGTTAAATGTGTTTGCAGATATATATATTTTTAAGTACATCAGTTCATAAAAGTTCTTCTGGATCTGAAATGCGGCGTTTTAAGTTTGTTGGCTAAACCAGACGGTTCGATAATTTTTTTTTAACTTAACAAGCAAGCTTCGTTACGATGGTGGAATAGTAGACACGTTATTATCCAGGCCTCCCTTATGGATTATTTGGAGCAATTTTCTAACTTTGCGAGCTTCATAATTGGTTCAAACGAAATGAAGCTCGTAAGAGTTGCACGCGAAGGCGAACAGCGGCTGTGATCACTTCGGCTTCGGTATCAATCATTCAGAGAAACAGTCACGAAATCGAATCTCCCAGTCTGATGTGGAAATCGGGCCTAATTATAGTTCTCGTGAAGATTCGGCGCTCTGAAGCTTAGTTTGGCCGGGTTCTATGTGAGCCAGAAAATGGAGACATGAAAAAGATAAATTGGAGAAATTAATTTTACTTTAAAAGTATTAGTGCCAAAATGTATTTAGATATATAAAAATATAATACCTATTGTTTAAAATAACTTGTTACAACTATAGTATAAAAGGAAACAACTATAAAATTGAACTATTTTAATTAATTGTCTATTATAATAAAAATATTAATAACCATTTGAACTGTTTCTCTCTTTTTATGGCTAATTATTAATTTAATTTGTTTAATGTTATTAAATGACACGCCATTAGAGCCTTATTATGATTGGCTTCTCCTCGAAGATCTCTTAGTTATTATTCAATTTCCAGTTAGTGCCTCGCATATCACCCTAAATTACAGTTGATTCTTTACAGTGAACACGTAATTGAGGGGTAATATATACACTCACGCCATTAATTCTGTGGATGTTCGCACAAGATAACGTGTTTGATCTAATTCTCATTCAGTTTATGTAGCAATGGAATCCCGAGTATGTGTGGTATGGCTCTAACGCATAATACTGGGAAATGGGCACTTTGCCACTCATTACCATGCAAGAACGTGATTTGTCTACGCGTTTCTTAAGAAAAAATAAAAGTTGACCTTTCCAGAATAGTTCCATCGGTGAAGGAATCCTCCTTCTGGCTTTTTGGATTAACCTGATCAAATCAAAAAAAAACACGGGTACTTTCATTTCAATACTGATGATACACTACCAGAAAATATATTAAAATAGAGAAACTTTGGATATAGTTCCTTGTAATTCTAATTATGTGGAGAATTTGACATCCGAAAGGGAGAAGATTATTTCCCAAATTCAACAGCGATTGATTGTTTTAAACAATGCATTCAGACACATGGTGTTCAATAGCGGGTTCCCGGCTCTAGAATAGCTTCTGTTCCATGCTTTCATTTTAGTACTTTCAAAATTTCCTAACTTAATCCTTTCATTCAACTTTAATTTTCTCTTCACTCTCCTCTGCATTCCTTCCACTGTTCCTTCTAATCTGTAGTAAGAATCTCAGTTCTTCCAATAACATTTCATGACTGGTTTACAAAGTTGAAGCACAGTAGGAATCTCCCCAATTTAATTCGTATTTTTTGACGAATTAAATTAATAAAATTCGGAGACAGGCAGAGCAGATGCGGAAAGTCCAGGATTAGAAAGGTGACGGGTTAAAGAGTTTTGTCTTTCAGGGGACGTTGACCCATGGAAGTTTCCCAATATTTACCGCTTCATTCGTAAGTACGGAACCACACGTTTGGCGAAAAATTAATGATTGATGATGACACGTCACGTAGAGAAAGGGGAAGGATAGATTCATTGGAAGGTGACAAGGTGGTGAAATAAACAGAGTGTTTTAAGTTGAAAGGAAGTGGAAGTAGGAGAAGAGAGAAGGAGCAATGTTGCTCGGAAATTGGGAGGAAAAAGTATTTAAGAAACGAGAAGACGCTTTCATTATTGTAGAAAACAAACACAAAAACTGCATACCTAAATTACGGTATACAAGCCAAAACTCTGCTGAGACGTGAACCACTTCGCCAAGACGGAACATTGCTTTTTCCTCGTCGTCCCACTGCGTAAATTTTTCTTTTTTCCGCCTGTGGGGGGAAGGGTCGCTATAACTAGCTGCCTACTTGTTTTCTCGAGGAATTCCTAGAACGAAGAAATCGGTTCTTACCTGCACCAGAGTCCAAGTAGCCGAAAGAAGAATAAAAGCAGGTTCATCATAATGAGCGAGATCTCTGCTACTCGTTGTTGCCCCACAGTAATTATCCCTGATAAATCTCATATAAGAATACCCTGAGCTAATCCGTTGTTAATTAAATATTTCATTTCCCCTACATTTGTTGGTAATATAGATAGTGCAGGACCCAACACGGCAGTAGGTTTTTAATATATAATTAAATAAATCAATTAAAAAGCTGAATTAAATTGCTTAATATTTAAATAATTATAGCCCCACTGTTTTTCAATTTACAAAATCATTTCCACTCCTATTCTTTTCAGTGTCTCTTCATTTTTCACTCTATCAACACATCTTACCTTCTTCATTTTTCTCCAAATCAACATCTCTAATGCTTCTAAGTGACTCCCGAACTGTCTTGCGTCTCGACGCCTTTAATATATTACTATTTTTCCGCAATGTTCCACGTCATCATTTCTCTATTGAACCCATTTTAAGTCATCTAACATTACAGTTATATTAGAATAAAATATAATTGAAATTTTTTAAGGCTTCTAGTTTGTCTGTGTTTTTTCTTTCGTTTTGATTTATCTTTTATATCTTTTATCGAAAAAAATTTAGTGAAATATTACTACACAAAACTATATACCTTTATATCACAAAGGATTGCGGGAATTCATATTTCATATCCAAACATAATAACATGCCTCACATAGCATTTAAATAATATTTTCCTCAATGATTTAACTATATCTCTATTTCAAAACAGTTTATATTTCTTCCTATATGCTATATTACTTTGTTATATCTTCCTTCTCCTGGCCCTGTTCTCTCCCCTTCATTTTTATTTAGTTCCGATATTTATTTTCATAATTCCTTTTTCCCTTTTCTATTCCTGTAATCATTTTCTGAAACATTTTGTTGCCAATCCCCATGACAACCATATCATTAGCCAACCTTTTTTAGCCTATTTCCACTAACATTGACATCTTCGTTATTTTTCATAAAACGTTTTATTATAATGTTCCCAAAATAATTATTACATTATATACTACCAACTTTTGCTTCATTTACAATTCTCTAATTGGTCTTCTATCTTTCTAGTCTGCTTTCTTTCCTTTAATATTTCTCCCAATTCATCCGGCCAAAAGCATTTTCGAGGTCCACAAAACACAAAGCGTTTAATATATTTCGCTCAATGTGTTTCCTTCCTTCCTCTAAAGCCATATCGTGCTTCTTCCACATTTTCTTCCAGTAATTATTATCACACTTCTGTATAGGGCTACAAGTATTATCTTTGTTGTGTGCCATATGAAAGTTACTTGCTGCTCGATATTCTGAGCATTTTTAGTTCAATTTTTCTTCAGTATTGGCACCATTATTAGCTATACAAAGTCTGGAGGCTATTCCCCTGTTTCATATATATTATTACACAGTACTACTACTTCCTTTAGAGCACCATAGGTAACTCGTCTATTCCAATTCTTATTTCTTTTATTGATTGCTGGCCTCTTTCTCCTTCTGTAAAATCCTCCCCATCTCTATTGTGTTTGGCCTTTTCTATTTGCCTTTAATTTTTTCATCATTCATTAATTTACCATCAATATCATTTGTTTCTCTTATTTTAACATCACTAATCCATTTACCGGTTTTAAATTGTATCAAATTTTTTTGCGTTAAAATATATTGTAGTTTGTTCTTCAAATTTTGAATATCATAACATGCCTCGTTTGGCCACTTTTCATTTGCTCTTACTGTTTACCCCTTCAACTCATTATTTAGATTCTTCTTTCTTTTTCATTTCATTTATTCTTAAAATGTCTTCGCTCCTCCATTCTCTCAGTATATCTGTTATCAGTGGTTTCTTTTGTCCGTGATCTCCATAAAATCCTATGTCTCCTACAACTATTCTCTTCATGTTTATTTTATTCTTGTCCATTTCTCCTCACTGTTTTGTGGATTACTTATTCCTTATTTAATTTTCGTTGTTAGTTTCTCACCCAAAATTCCTTTATACTTTCTAAGTTCAATTTCCTAATTGTTTTTGTGTATTCAATCATTTTTAACGTTACATTAAGCTTAATCATTAAAATCATGTGATCAATATTTATTTTTGCACCTGGTAATCTGCTGGACTTAGCTGAATTTCTATACCACTCATCTACTATCTGGAAACGAACCCTGTCACCTGGTTCAGCCCATGTGTAGCTTTCTTGTTATAAAAAACCTTTCTTCCCAACAAAATTACAACAATCTTTCTCCTCTTTTTTTTTCTTGCCCCTAATCCAAATTTTTCCACCACTCTGTCTTATTCATGTACTCCAATAAACGCATTCTCGTTTCATGGCTTTACAACATAATGCTTCTTCATGAAATACATCTAGAATGTATTCATACATTTATAATAGTTATTAATGAATGTAAGTTTAAATAAGGCCAAAAAAGGTAAAAAATTGTGAAACATAAACTAATTTATAAACAACTTCATGTTTTGGTCCTGATCTGGACACACTTCAGTTTGAACAAAATAACAATGCACAAAAATTATAACATTCCAAAGATTTTACAATAGAACCAAAGAATACAGTAATTAAATAACCAAAGGACAAAAATTTCAAAGATAATAAATACGATTATTATTAATTCCAACAAAACAAAATATGTTTTCTTTTTGAACAATGGACAAATTAATTGGAAAATTCCAAATGTCCGCGTAAAGGCGATGTTTATTTTAACATTAAATTAGCATCTAAGCTTCACAATGTTAAATCATTAATTAATTACTGACGTGACGCCTGACCTGTTGTATAAGGGATAAATTTAATTTTATCTGTCTGTATGACAAATACTTATGCGTCAAAACAAATGTACGTGTACCAAACCAGAGGAGTGGCATATCTTTCAGTGTACACAGCACATCGCGAGGGAAACGAATTCAGTAACCTGCTAAATTCTTTATCAGTGACAGACAACTGTTAAATCACAGGTTCGAATACAGATAATGATTCAATATCTATTTCCCTTTGACAAAACCGTATCCAATTACAAACCCATGTTAATTATAGAGTGTTTACTGTCGCAAGCAACACTGTAAAAGGAATTAATTATTGCAACCGTACGTTGTTAGCATGCTAACGATTACGATTTTTAGAACGGCAAAGCTACTGATATGATATAATCAGATTCTAGATTTGAATATGTGTTCAAATGGATGAAAAGATACCCTGTAATTACGTACCTTCTCGTATGTGCTGCAAGTCCGCAGACTCAAATGAATCGATAATCATATTAATATCGGCAGAGAAATGCGGTATTTCGTTTAAGTAGACTGTGAGTTCGTTGGCTGCCCTTTTAACGGGATATATAAGGAACATTTCATAAGTAAGAAACAAGAGGGCTGGACTGTGGAACGGACAAGTACAACTTTTTGATGACAACATTCTTCTCCTTTAGGGGACGAGCTAGACCATAATGAATTAGTGACTCAGCTTTCCCCAAATGAAACATATACTTTTTGAGCTCTTGGAACTGTAGCTAATTTGATGCGTCTTCTTGGTCCTTAGCAAAGATATTTTGATTAAGCTTGTTGATTTCCTTTTCTGGTTTTTAGGCAGTTGATACTCTCCATTTGGTAGTCATAAAAGTATCATGTTTAGCAAAAAAAACGTAAAGACTGGGAAAATATATATTTATTTTACAACATGGTCTTCTTTTAGCACCTTTCCAAGCAATGTTTAATATAAAAGTACGAGGTCTTTTCCGATGAATAGCATGTATAAATTCCTCTCGGGTTTCCAACCGGGTCAAAGATTTTAACAGTGACGTTTCGATGGCTTGCTCTGCCATCATCTTCAGACTGAAGTCTTCACTGTTAAAATCTTTGACCCGGTTGGAAACCCGAGAGGAATTTTTACAATGTTTAATATCATCGCTACCCTGTGTAAAGTAAGAACCATCCACCTCCACAAAACACCCATCAACGTATTTTTCATTGTTGGCATTTTTTCAAGCTTTTACAGAGATAATAATTCGTAGGGGCTAAATGTCCCATATAGGGTTGGATCATCCCGGTGATCAATTTATGAATTGATGAATTTTCGTGATGAGGTAAAACCTTATTTACCACCAAATATAAGAGTTTTATTTCTTTTTGTAATTATATAGGTTTTATTATAAACCGTGGCGGATCCAGCGGGGGAAATTAGGGCTCCCCCAAGAAAAGTAAAGTAATTTTTCAAAAACTAATGAATTTTGAATGTACAGAAAAAAAACATCTTTCCTAATTTTTGTGACGACTTTCTGTTTGCATTATTAGTCATAACTAAAAATTTTAAAAATAAGCTAAGTATTTTAATCAATAAATATATAGCGTATCGTTCCATCGATTAAAAATGCAGCTTTAGAATCTCGTGCGTGAAAAATATTAACGACAATACTGTATAGGAGGATTGAACCTCCAACAGAATGTCGGTTAGGAGAATATCAGTGTGGTTTTAGGAAGAATGCAGGGACAAGAGAAGCAGCATTGACTCCTCGTCTAATTTTAGAAGACAGGTTCAGGAAAAACAGGCCAAGGTTTTTGGTTAAGAATACGCCTTTGATAATATTAACTGGAACAAATTACTAAGGACTTTGAAGATGAGACGAATAAAATAGCGAGATAGAAGAGTTATTCATAACCTCTAATGATGACAGCAGTAATTACGATTAAGGGCCAAAAAAGGAAGCAGAAAACAAGAAAGGAGTAAGACAAGGATGATAAAATGAATATGCTAGGAGAAGGAATAAAACTCTACGTTTTGCTGATGATATTGTGGTATTAGGGGAGTCAGAAGAAGACTAGGAAACCTTAATTATTGGCATGAACGTGATCCTGGAGGAAGACTACAAAATGAGGATTAATAGAGGGAAAACCAAGGTAATGGATCGTAGTATGGGAAATAGTAGAATAACAAAGGGTGTTAGATTGGAAAGGAATATTTTGGAGAATGTTTAGGAATTATGCTACATAGGCAGCATAATAATTAGAAATGGTATATGTATAGTAGACATAAAGAGTAGGATAACGCAGTAAAGGAAGGCTTTCGTAAAAAAAGAGGAAATTATTGACGACATATAATGTTGTATATTAGAAAATGATTATTACAAATGTTAGTATTGAGCTTTGTGTTACATAGATGCGAAACGTGGACGATAGGAGGTGCAGACAGGAAAAGAATAGAAGCTTTCGAAATGTAGTACTATAGGAGAATGTTGAAAAATCAAATTGCTAGAGCAACTAACCAGGAAGTTCTGAGACATGAGGGTCTTGTAAAGTTAGCATTAGAGGGAAGCATGTGGGATAAGAACAGAAGAGGGAGGCCAATGATGGAATACGCTAAGCAGATTAGGGATTATGTGGTATTTACTAGCAATGTAGAAATGAATAGTCTTAGAACTGATTACCACAACAAGTAATGGATATTAAATCAAATAAAATGATATGGTCGTTTGATTAATTAATTATTATTATAGTTATTTAAAATAAATTATTAAAAATGTTCCCAGTCAAGTTACTTCTCTGGATCTGCAAGTACTTTAATACACGCCTTTATTAACATAACCAATTAAATACTTCAGTCTGTTACTAATATTGATAAGGATCTCAAAATTCCTTTATTCATTATTAATTCATTAATATGTGTCTTTGTGAGGCCAGTGAAGAAAGGCTGAGTTACACACTTCTTCACACTATGTTACAGATGGCAATATCTTGCCCGTGCTACTATGATTTGGACGGTATTTTCATCTGTCTTCCCATTCAAGCAATTTCTGCTTTCTCCTGTACGTTCCGAGCGGCCAGTTTCATTGCTTTCTCCAAATTCCGATTTATAATTTGAAGCGCAACCATGCATTGCAGTACGAGATCCGCAGGATGCATTCAGTATTTGAATTTCTGATCGCTCTGGGAATGCGTCGGACGATTATTCCTCTGTTGAGACAGCTAAACTATTGTAAATAAATTTACAATCGAATATTTTCCTGCAAGTGGGACAGCGACAATGACGCACCACGCTAACGAAAGGGGCATTGACAAAACTCGTTTGATTATTTTACGAGTGTACAGTAATTATTGTGAATTAATGATATTGCGTATTTTTCTACTTGTTGTCGTTCAGGTGAAAATTATATGGTTAAATTGACTTTCTCTGTAGACAGTCTGCTGTAACAATGGATTATCAACATTCTTAGTATAATTATTTATTTATGAACGAAGTTAATTCCGTCATCACATAGAGAATTTAAGTGAAATTTTTAAATATGGCATCCACTTTATAGTTTTTTTTTCTGACAATACTAGCCTAAATATGTACGCCTTCTGTTAAATATATACATATAATATTGAAATTCCTATCACTATATCGCTGGACTAAACTGATTATAATAAGCCGACCAGTTCTTATGCACTGATATATAAATCCTTTGGCACCAAAGACTCTTTCCTTCTCGAAATAAATAATCTGTAATCGAATACCAATTTTTAAGGTTATGTATCGACATTTAACCAGTAGATGTTTACAACTTGTAAATGAGCAAAAAAGTTGTTTGTTTTTGGTTAAGAGACTACATGAGGGTGATCCTGAAATATAATGGCTGAATTTAAAGAAACTCGGGACCTAGGAATTATAGAAAATAAATAAATAAAAATGAGGTCAAATTTAATATTAACTTACTTAATCGCTAAGGTTACACGACGTTTTGTTCCTAAATTTGGAACCTCATATAGTTAATTTTAAAGAATAATAAAAATTTAGAATTGTGAAAAGTTTGACGTGAATATCGGACAAGCGATGAAGTTGAAAAATCACGAGACAAAAATAAAAGATACGTCTCAAAATTTGAAATTCACCAAATGAGGTTCCAAATTTATGAATGAAACGTCGTGCAACAGCTGATATTAATAAAGTTTATATTTAATTTGTTCTGACTTCTAGGCATATTTGCTATTCATTCATATCAAAAGGTCATATAATATAATTACATATGGATTTTTTTGGGTTAACAGGCTACATGAGGGTGATCCTGAAACAAGCAACTCCCCTTTAATAGCATAGGAAGGGAATTGAAAAGGGGGGATGCGTAAGGTAGAGAAAGGTAGCCAAGTGTTGACTAGGGCCCCCGGGCTATGGTTTAAGGATCCTACCCAGTGTTTCATCTAAAGAGATACAGGGAAAACCCTAGATAACCTGCATCAGGTAGGTCGGGCATTGGGTACTATTCTCACGCCCTTCCGAATGACGGGAGACGAGTCTGCTGTGGGGTCGCAGCATTCCCTTCTCCATGTCTCCACCAGTTTCATGAGGCAGTTGGCCGACTAATCCAATGGGATCAGCGAACAACTCTTGCCTTATACCCAAGGTCTTTGACCCCAGTACATATACCTCCTAAAATAGGTGAAGGTGTCTCGGCATATGAGACACAATTATGTGAGATAAAAAAAACAGAGAGAGTGCGAGGCATTACCGACATATTACACATGGAAAACCCCAGTTCAAAATTAATCTTAAAAAAATAAAATTGACTGCGAGTGGCCCGAAATACTGCTTTTATTGGCTCTCGTATATGGCTTTGTATACTTTTTAAATAGTTAAAATATATTCTTTTTTAAATAGATGGATCGACTACTTTATTTTTATAAATAAAATTCACTGTTTGTTTGTAAAAAGAGCTCAAATTTCGTATGTGTATGTGTTTGTATGTTCCGCATACAAATCTAAACGCGAGGAGAAATTTCAACCTTATTTTTCACACATGCTTTTTGCAACTTATAAATCATCACTGTTGGGGTAAGACACGGTTACGACCCATAGGGACGAGGGGTGGAGTGAGCGAAAATTTTTAAATATGTAAAATTGGCCAATAGTTTCGTCGAATAAATAATTTTCGGATTCAACACTATTTGTATCCGTCCTACCCTAATGACATATAGAACGGAATACTTTATGGCCTTACGTAGCCTGCGTGTTTGCGACCGGCGGCGGCGACGACGACGTTCGCAAAAAACAAACGGCATCATAACTTAAGTAAAATATCTGTTTTATTTAAGCGTTATATCCCGGGCATCACCGGACACCCAGATAGTTACAAATAAAATCAAAAGCTTAATTAGAAAAGTGAAACTTTCCTATATCATGTTAAATGGAATTAAAAATATTCAATCCTTAGGAATTCATTTAATATTGTTAGACGTTTTACCGTTTGGCGTTTATTCAGGAAAATAATTTTTTAATTTAATGAATCGTGCCAAAGTTTCACGTTAAATTGCTAGAAAATTGTGCTCAGATTAGGTTTCGTCCCATTCATGATTATCGTAGTATGCATGGAATGCTTACATTAAACTCAAATGTAGAACAGAAAACGCAAAAAGCCAGAAGAATTACGAAACATTGTAACAGAAATGAGGGGATAAGAAGCTCCACAAATACCTTTACGTAAGAAGTCGACTAAAGAATAATGGAAAGGACGCATAGCGTTGAATAATAGTCGCAAAATAATATATTTGTGACCATGCATGTAACCATCAACAATTCATTTCTAGAAAAGAGTCATTCGGAATGCGGCAAGGAACAGTTGGAAGAGAATCGATGAGACCGGATAAATATGACAGACAAGTATGTAATAAAATCTCTAAAAATAAAGGTATGTATAGTAGGCAGAATATTGGGTGACGGATAAACCCAGTGGTGGCAACGTCTATTTAATACCATAGGAAGGAAAAGGAAAGGAAGGAAGCGGAGTTAATTAGGGACCTTGGGCTGTAATTTAAGCACAAAAGTAATGCAGGGCAAACCTTAGAAAGCCTGCATCAGGTATGTCTTGTAGTTTGCACTTATCCCACGACTGGAGACTGGAGAGGACTTAGAAGAGGTGACACAACATTCTGTTCGCATGCCTTGACCAGTTTCTTTGAGGTTTCTTTTATTCATTTTTGAAAGACCAGCTACGTGACAAATATCTGCAGGCCAAAAAGCTCTTCGAGTTTCTAAACAAAAAATTATTTTTGATAAAATAAATATTATAGTTGCAATAAATTAAATAAAAATGGCCAAAAAATTCAGCATGAAATATATAACTATTTATTAATTACTATAAATTTATTATTTCATCCTGTCTTGTTTGGCCGTTTTTTATTATTTCATTTATTGTAAATATTTAAGTCTGAAAACTATTATGTAAAAATTATAGTTAAAGTCTGTACAATTCAAATTAGTTGATTCATATTTAAACTAAACAATCTTATCAAGTTGTACGCTACTTTTTTTTGGTAACAGGCTACATGAGGGTGAAAGTTAAACAGACAACCCCCTATCAATAGCATAGGAAGAGAATTGAAAAGGGGGTTGTGGAAGATGGAGTAAGGTAGCCAAAGGTTGAGTAGCTCCCCCGGGCTACAGTTTAAGGGTCCTACCCGGTATTTCGCCTAAAAGAGATGCAAGGAAGTTCTAGGAAACCCGCGTCAGGAAGGTTGGGTTTTTGGGTACTATTCTCACGCCTTTCCGAATGACGGGAGATGAGATTGCTGTAGGATCACAGCATTCCATTCTCTGTGTCTGCACCAGTTTTAGGAGGCAGTTGGTCGACTGATCCAACTCTTACCGTATGCCGAAGGCCTTCGACCCCATTACATACACAACCTAAATTAGATGACGGTGCCTCGGCATGTGAGAACTTTGAAAAATCCAGAGAGCGTACGAGGCATCTGTAAAGGGGAGCCCCGCAATCAATCTGCGGAGAAATACGAAGAGAATTCTCCCACTGACATTTCTTATCGCTACGTGATTTGTGTTTTGAATAAGAGGTACACGAGGGGGATACTGAAACAGGCAACTCCCTTTTAATAGCATAGGAATGGGATTGAAAATGGGGGATATGGAAGGTAGAGCAAATGTTACATATTTTGTTGGTATGTAAATATATGAATGCACATGTGAGAGAGGATATTTATATATAAATAAAATACATATATATGTAGAGTTGTAGTGTATTAAAGTGAAGAGTTCTCATGATACTTTGTTAGATAACTTACGCCACTGTAATACGTGCGAAGCGAGTCAGCTCCTTAATTGGATAGTAACCGAGATAAATGAGAACGGAGTGATGAATTATGAAACACATTTGTCCTCTTAATTTCAGCAGTAAAACGCCGATTACCCAACGTCAGATTTACGGCACCGACGTGACACCGTATTCTTTCCAATGCGCACAGAGACACAAGGCTACGAAACGCCGGTGTGTGTGTCAGTGCATAAATCCGATTTGAGCTTTCTAGGGGCGCCTTCTAGCGCCGGCCTTGTACAGTTTTCTTTCTAGAGTCGCGCAACCGAAGCTCAGAAACTTCCCAATTGTCCGCTGAGCGTAAAAGGCTGTCCTGGAAATGCGCGAGGACACTGTGATGGATGGCAGAGCTTGTCTAGGACTGGTCTTGACCTAGTTCTAGCCGAGCCGCCGCTGCGCGCTTTATCTATTATACACCACGGGCTGGCTAATGCCAAGGACACCGAACATCTTCATACTGCATGTGGCTCTCGGATAACTTACCATGCAATCGAGACGCAGCAACATCCCGCGTTTACAGAGACAGAGCAGAGCGGCCTGATAAATCACAGTAACGAGCAGTCGCCGTATTAGAAACAGTTATAAACAGAGCACGTGGCAGCCATTATTTCTCTCTCCTCATTGTTTTATGTGAAGGGTCACCAAAGTTCAATCCGACTACATTAGAGCCTGGAAGAAGATGGGAGGCGCTGCGGGAGTTTCTCGTAGACGCTTCAGCCCAGAGTGACTGCGGGGCTTACCTGATCATGTCGGGGATGCCTCGCACTCTTTCTGGGTATTTTTTATCAAAGTTCTCATATGCCGAGACACCTTCACCTATTTTAGGAGGTATATGTACTGGGGTCAAAGACCTTGGGCATATGGCAAGAGTTGTCCGCTGATCCCATTGGATCAGTCGGCCAATTGCCTCCTGAAATTTGTGGAGACACGGAGAAGGGAATGCTGCGTCCCCACAGCAAACTCGTCTCCCGTCATTCGGAAGGGCGTGAGAATAGTACCCAATGCCCGACCTACCTGATGCAGGTTTTCTAGGGTTTTCCCTGCATCTCTTTAGGTGAAACACCGGGTAGGATCCTTAAAACATAGCCCGGGGGCCCTAGTTAACCCTTGGCTACCTTGCTCTACCTTCCGCACCCCCCTTTTCAATTCCCTTCCTATGCTATTAAAGGGGAGTTGCCTGTTTCAGGATCACCCTCATGTAGCCTGTTACCCAAAAAAGAAATAGAGCCTGTAGCGGACTCAAACTTACAGCTCTGGCTTCCCCCTCTACCAGCTTAGTTTTCGTCTGTAGTCAAAGAGATGAGATTTCAAGAAAATCGGATGCAGCATCCTGTAGACTCCTATTACATTAGAACTAATACTTGTGTTAAATAGACATGGGAAATCCATTTAAATAGGGAATTCAAGTAGAACAACAGAATGTAATATGTATTAAATTTGCGTTCTTTGCTGTGGAAAATAATGGATTGGAGGATTGTCTGTGTTGACGAGGTGAAGATGATGGCGACTTGTGAAAGGGGCAGAATGTTGTTTCAGGACCCTCGGAAAACTGTGACAGTAGACAGTTGGAGACGGAGAAGGCTGAAGGATTGCAAAACTCGACCTGTGAATTGAGTGCTCTGAAATAAAGCAGACCACTGTGCAAAGTGAATAAATTAATCGAGCTTGGTGTGGTGTCGAGGATTGCGACAGTGTTGTCGTTAACCGTCGAGGACTGTTCGAGTGACGACAAGGGGAAATTGCGGAACGTAGCGGCACGTTACGTTAAGTAAAACAATATTACATTAGTCATGGACTTTGTTTCTTCAAATAAGGTATGACTGGTTGAATGTATGTTCAAGTCTGTAATATTCGCGAGCTTCGACCATACTTGTACAAACAATTGTCTATTGTAAATCCTGTTTTAAGCAATATATATATATATATATATATATATATATATACATGTAGTAATTCGTTAAATTGCACTCCCATTATGCGCCGCTAAGATTAAGACATCGAAACAGCAAATAATAATCAAAAGATATGACCCGTTTTAATTTTTGTGGCTCTTATCCTGGAGCAGGTTAAAATAAAGACTTTTTTTCTTACAGGAAAAATCTTCCAAAGATTGAGACACATCACTGTCATTTTTATCACTCATTATGCCACAATACTCAGTGACGTCTGTGAGAACCAACCGTGTGATGCTGACGATGTACATTTGCACCCGCAACTAAAACAGAGACAATTATCCCGACAATAATGTTTATTGTGCTTTTACTTAATTATATGTTACATATAAATATATATATTTAAATATCACATTAATCGTATTTAGTGGGTTAGGTTGCTTACCAAACCAACGGCAGAACGATAACGAACGCAATTGGTTAAATTTAACATCCAATTAAAATTAAATATATAGCCTGACAAGAAACTGGATTGACTCAAATAGTTTGAAGAGAAGATTGTCAGAGCAACGCCTGGAGGTCTAGAGAACGTGACAAAAGTGGGCTATCAATCTGAGTAAGACATAGTGCAAGTGATCACTTTGCGAACACTAAAATAGTATACTTTGCGGCACAATAACTAGTATATGGAAAGGCCCGTGTTAAACTGCCGGAGTCATAACACTTGTTGTGCAGAGGAAATGTAAACAATAAGTACTGCTAGACTACCTTTTCACGCCCTAAGATTCTGGGATACTATTGTCCGGGTTGCAACCTGGAAAGCTAACCCTCATCGGCGCATAAGGGCTTCGATTCACAAGGTCACCAAGAAATGAAAAAAGTTTTACTCCCACTTAGCTGGCAACCACACATCTTCAACCCCCGCCAGAAAGACATAGGCGGGACAAAGTTTTTAAAATACTGAACTGCAGAAAATAATATATTCATTCCTGCACATTCATGCATTCATTCTTATAATATTCTATCAATCAGTCACTCTTTCTGAAGTCGTTAATGAGTGACAGATTCGCACAAGTGCTAGTAGACTTTCAGTTTTGAAATTGGAGCCATCCTTCCCGATGATTGGGAAATTATTTGGAAGATTCCCTTCACATAAAAATGACCGACTGTGGGTGTTCGAGACAACAACGAGTGGCTGTTTCCGGCGACTACAGCTGACTGATAACGAACTGCACAAGCATCCTGAGCCAACTGATTTGCAAACAGAACGGTGATATACAAAGATTCACGTTTCTCACTCCTGACTATCCGAGTGTTGGCCAAAATTCGATGGCAACTTTTTTTGTCTACTAAATCCCCAGAGAAGAATTATTGCTCGCCGCTGAGTTCAGAAGCATCCGGCCCTTTTGTAACCGAATTATTTAATTTTTAGCAAATCATAATTTTTAAAATTAATTAAATTGTTTTTCAATTTTTACAATTTTATTAACAATAATTATTAATATAAACGATATACCTTCCCACATCCCGGCATCACAAAGGATGTAGTTAACAATTCTTAAGAAGATTGTATTTTTATTAATTAATATAATTTTTCAATTACCTAGTAATTCTAAATTAATAAATTGAGAAATAAATTCAACGGCTGACATGTAAAGATACATATACGTATTGAAATATCTACAAGGCATTCGCATCTGTTTGATCCGATGGAGATTTATTATAATAATTAATTAGTAAAAAAATATTCGTTTTATTCCTTTGAAATTTGCGCTTCTATTATGACCAATAATTTCAAGCGTGGTTCTAAGTTTTTTTTAAATTAATAGATTGGTTATGTATTTTTACTCAACGTTTCCTTCAAAGTTAACCGGGAAGTCTGGACTTTAAACCTACTGATATACGTCATGTTTGATTAGTGTAGTGAAAAACACGTGTGCAAAATGTAAGGTTAAATATAAAATCCAGAATGTTTTTTTTACTTATATGTTATTATAAAGAACATAAATAAATATATTTTACTTTGGTGAAAATTATCCTGAATTCATCTATATGTTTTGTTGATTCTAGAATTTAAATTTATCGTAATACTTCACAATACGTAACACTGCACAGTTATGAAAACTATCTAGAATTGTAGTAATTTTTGAAACTAAAGGAAAATCAGTAAAGTCGTTCGGCTTACTAAATAATGCTAAAGAAACATTTGATAATTAAGCACCGAATGATTTTCAACTTGACTCTATTTACAATGTTACTTTTTGTTAAAAGATCCAAACTACTTTTTCCACGAATTGTAGCAGTTCTTCAGAGAGCGCGGCTTCATTTTATCTGTTCGTTGACGTTTGTGCGAATAACACCGCATTCCGTCTGTGGCGACAAAGGCTGAAATTCCTGAAATAAGTGCACAGTTTCCGGAATATACCTCAGTTGGGCATTTCAGAAACTGATCAGGTAGTCTTTCTTACGATGATATATCGAATAGAAATTTGGTATAGCTAAAAAAAACCTTGTTTCGACTTTATACAACAACGGAAAGAAAAACTGATTAGAGTTGACTTGTAAAAAGTGAACAAGTCAGTTGATGTTGCTGAAAATATTCATGTGGCTTTTAAAAAATATGTTATAAGCTTACACGTTGTAGGTGGAAATTTTATCTATAAATTTCACTCTTATTCTTACTCTATCCACCCATCTGATTTCCAACATTCTTCTATAGCTTCTTTTCTTTTCTGCAACTCCTAACACCCACATAACGCCACACTTCATACGAAAATTTATAGTAATGGTTTCCTAATATTCATACTTATATTATCTTTAATAAATTCCTTTCCTTTTTATAAAACCTTACTTGCCTGTGTTTTTCCTTCTCTTTATGTTTACTAAATTTCTACCACCCCTAGTTATTAAGCTGCCCTTAACTTCCTTCCAATCTAACACCTTTTGTTTTCACACTACATTACCTTGGTTATCCCTCTATTAATCCTCATGTTGTACTCTTTCTCCATAACCACGTTCATGCTATTTATTATGGTTTCCTTTGAAGTCTTCTTCTGACTCCCCTAATACCACAAAATTATGTGGCACCCTTAGGGTTTTTAATTGTTCTCCTTGCAGAATTATGCCGTTTTTTAACTGTTTTCATCACGTGTTGTATATGTAAATCAAACAGCATGGGCGACAGACTTCATTCTTGGCTTTCTTGATTTCCGATTTCCTTTCTTGATCTTCAATTCTAATTACAGGTGCCTGCCTTCTGCAGAGGTTATGTATAAGACTTCTTTCTGGATAATTAATTCCTGTCCACTTCAAAATCCTTAATAGTGTGTTCCAGTTCATATTATCAAATGATTTTTCTTAATCTACAAATGCCACGAACAATACCTGCTTTTTCTTATTTTGTCCTCTAAAATTAGACGCAAAGTTAATATTGCTTATCTTGTCGCTACATTTTTCCTAAAACCAAACTGATCTTCTCCAAACTTTCATTCTATTTTTCGTTCAATACGCCTATATACTATTTCGTTAATATTTTGCATGCATGAGTTAATAAACAAATTGTTCTGTGCTGTTTGCACGTTTCGGCCCCAATCTTCTTCGGTATGGGTATAATTATAAATCGTCTTGTATCCTTCATGTTTCGCAAACCATCCTGAACAGATCTGATATTGCTTCTTCGCTCGATGATCTTATCAACTCCCCTGAAATGTTACAGCATCCCAAGATTGAAACACGTTTTTCAGACAAATAATGTAAACAATGGCAAAATCTTATGACGTGTTTTCTGTATTCTAGTATGCAAACAGACATAGGAATTAATTATCAGTTCATAGAACAGCGTACTGTTGATGAATATCTTTGATCAACGTTCCTGCTGGAAGAATAAGTCCTCATCTGGTTGTATGATAAGAAGCTAGATTGAAGATAATATATCGTAAGAATGTTCCACGAGGATAGAACACAAATTTCATGTGCACTTTCTCGTTTATAATGCAAGTTTTCGTTATATGTGGTTAAGTTTAAAAGCTGAATTTGGGCCTCTTGTACTACGATAAGGGTTTTTATTTTAAAGAATCCCACTGAGACTGAGAATAAATGGATCCGCCAGACTGTAAAATTAATAAAGATTCTCCAGGTTCATATAACTGTAATATTGGTCGATAGGACGATATTTACTTGCTTCATTCCACCACGTAACCAACTTCTCGCGCTTGATTTGCCACGCGAGGAAATGGTGGGAAGATGAGACGCACGTCGCGTTTTAAAAAACCAGGTATCCTGCAAAAGGAGACGACGGGTCAACGTGGTGAGAAGAGGCACTTAGTGATCCGTGCCTTGGTTTCCTATAATCCGAGACTCGGGGGCCCTCTGTGAACTCTGTCAATGCAAACGTCCAGGTCGTCACGCATCGAAAATCCAACAAACGTAAGGTTTACAATCTCCATAACCTCCAGAGTCAAGTTAACTGGGAATGGAATAAATGGCTTCAACAGAATTTTTGTGGCAACTTATTCATGGTAGGTAAACGTCAAATATTTGGCTGAGCCGCTAGCAACACACCCACATTTACAGCTACTTCTTACAGTAATAACTTTCAAAATTTGTCACACGAAAATGCAATCAGAATTATAATTTATTACTTTTATGTTGAATTTATTATATTAAGAAAGCGTACAGCATTTAAAATATGTGGGCTGAAACATGTAACTTTATTAAATAAATTATATTTTAAATTATATCTATACTGTTCATTTCATCAATCTTTAATCACCGCCGGAAATATTAATATTCCAATTTATTGGGAATAAGAAACTTCAACTGATGTAGTTTTTATATTCCGTGAACGCGAAACAATTTTTAATTATAACTGTCAATGTAATGTAAAAAAACGTTTAGTAATACTAATAGGATTTGGTTCAGATCATGATCATTATTCTGCCAAGTATACGCATACATAATTTTGAAAGTCATACAGTATTTTGAACAAGAATTTAAAACTTCTTAATACTTTTGTTGTTTTTATTGCTACATTGGTCATAATAAACAATATTTGTCAATTAGACTTAAGGATCATAAATGTAATCAAAATGTTCCTTCGTATAAACATTCACCTATTACGAAACATTGTCTTGAATAAAATCACTGGTTTAATTTTGATGATGCTGATATTTTGGATAAGAACGATCAATTTCTAAACTGTTAAATATTAAACTGGTGATGTTATGTAATAATAAATCATGGTACTGTTCAATTAAATAAATTTTAGCATGGTTTGTTGAATTCTTTGTTTAGTTTCATCATTTGGCTATTCTTTGAAATGTATTATCTTTCTTTCTATTTTTTTCAGTATGATATAAATATTTATAAGGACCACAAGTGTTTGTCAAAACGTCTGTTCAGTTTAACTTTTAAATTGTTGCTCATTATTTTTTATTTGTCTGTTAAACGGGTCGTTTATTATTTATGATATTTACAGACGTTAATTGTACTTATAAACTGATAAATAATTTATGATTGATATTATTTTCTTATGTATAACAGATATATAAATGGTTTATTCTGTTCCCCCTTTCTCCTGATACGTACACCTCATTTTTTTCCAATATAGACCATAGTAAGGCTTGCTACATTAATTTATTCTTCAATTTCCACTGCTGCATATGACTAGGAAAAATAATAATATTATTTAAAAAGAAAACTTACTTGCATATTAACAATAATTTCTAAGTGCTCTTTCTACTTAGAAATAGTAATATAATACTCTTGAAGTATTTTCCTATTTTCAATTATTATTAACTGACACTTTGGTCCATATATGATATTATTTAATACTTTACTTTTAGAAAATTATACAGTGATTGATTTTTTATATTGTAATGTGCATAGCCCGGTGACATTGTTTAGAAAACATGAAATTAAGAAATACACAAACTTAAGGACAAAAGTTTTATTATTATTATTCATATAAAAACTTTTATTATACTGATTTTTAGTTGGTACAATTATGATACAGTATAAACATAGTTATTAGGTAAGAGAAAAGGGAAAAGCCAAAAATAAAAAATAAACCAGAAACATACCGTTCCATTTAAACTATATATATTAAAACTGTTCTCTTCTCCTTATTCCTTGCACTTCACTGTAAAGTTAAAAATATATTTAATATATCATAATTTAAAATATTACTTCATTTTCCACTTCACTCATTTCTATTAATACTAAACCTATTATTTTTGTATTAATCCCTGTCATAAATAATTAATCTTTTCCTGAATTGTTTAAAATCTTTTGACTGCTAGCACGCTTTCAGGTAGACTATCCCATTTCCGAATTGTTCTACTTATAAATGAAAAATTTCCTATATCAGTACTCCTTTTTCTTTGTGTAATCTTGCACGAGTGATACCTTTTATAAAAGTAAGTGCGAGTAAAAGATAACCGTTCATATTTCTCCAGGCCTGTTCCTTCTTGTGTGTTCTGAATAATGCACATTGTCCAACTCATTTTCTTTAATGTGACAAAGTCTTTACCTCAATTTCTCCAAGTCTACAAGATAATTTTAAAGCATTTTTCTGTATTTTGCCTAATTCTTGAATGTTTTCAATCATATACGGGTCCCAACATTGCTTTAGTAAGCTATAATAAATCAATTTTCCAATGAAAATTTATAACAACACTCCGTTTATTGACTAAAAGTCACGACAACTGAGTGAGATAAGGGGAGGGAAAATTAATTCTATTAACATGCAATGATTGAGAAGGCCCAAGATAAATTTTGGAATTTAAAGTCTGGGCAAAGTAGCGTATTTTGCCAAGTCTGGCTTGGGTAAGAGTGTTCGAAGCCCGGGGGGTGTGAGAGGATTGACGTAATTTATTACAGGTCAACCCTTTTCCCGAGTGTGCTGGACAATAACAACAGTAGCAGAGCGGACACGCAAACTACGCAGTACGTTTTAAGATTTACATAGTCGTTGTGTGCCGTCACAGGAGAACGGAATTGACGAAAATGTTGTTGGGAGGGAAACAATAGCTGTGGGATCGTGGCCGAGGAAGAAGAAAATTTAAAGTTTACTGCAGTGCTACTTGGGAGACTTATTCGAGTATTTATAAGTGAAGTGAAATTAAAATTAAAAGTTGAGAAAAGTGTTTTATTGTTTATTGAGTGATCTGCGGACGGAAAAGAAAGGGAAGAAATTATATTATATTCTGAACTATAGATAAGTCAAAATAAACTTTTGATTTCAGAAACATGATGGCATATCTTCCACACAAAGTATTACCTATATCTCGCCACAAAATACTACCGTGGGAGAAAGATTTCATCTCATTTATTTAAAAAATTTAATTTAACTTGAATTAATGTCATCTTTTTAAATAAAGTACTAAAATAACACAACAATTCAGTCTAATCACGTAAAAGAAACCGTCAATTTACAAAAAAAAAACATTACATATGATAACGTTGAGCGGTCTTGTCCGGCAATGCGATAATTTCCGTTGGATACTAGCTTAACAATTGTTATATGATCTAGAGAGTAATACCACTAAACTGAATTTATAAGTGAATGTCGGCTTAATATTTGAAACAGCAATCGAGGGCCGAGCTAATACAAACAAATAGTATGCTAGGAAATACGAGCTTCCGAAAGACGAACTTGGGTTTCTCTGAAACCCAATTACTTGAATGGGAAAGGAAACTACAATTAACCGTCGTTATGTGCTGCCTTAAGCAGACAATGTTAGTAATTGTGTGTGCTTTATTTCGAGAATAATCGCCCACTCTTCCCACGCTGATCTGAAGTGCAGGAAGGGCAACTATGTAAGCGGCATAATTAAAATCAGGTGATGACACTGTAGCTGTACGAGTGAGTGTTTTTGTTAGTGTATTAGTGCTGTGCAGAGCAGATTGTCCACAATCACTGCGGAGCTTTATCGGCCACGGAGTCGGAGTCGGAGTCGGAGTCGACACATTCCTGACGCCTCGGAGCAGCGACTTTGATACTCAATACCGCAATGGCGAAGTCACGCTCTCGTGACGAGAACGCTGTTCCCTTCCTTGTTATGGCTCGATAGATGAGCTGCAGTTTCATTGATGTCTCAAGAAGTGCAGTCGTAAATGAGCGGTTCGGTTATATTCATCGATGCGTCAGCGATTCGAGAGCTAGTGATCCCCTTCACTGAAAGACAATGTTTAGCACCAAGAAAATCGTGAGCTAAGGTACTGAGGTAAAGCACGACTCAAGTTTCCTTCTTTCCCTTGCTATAATACTCAAAGCAGAGCACATGAAACAATTCCTTATATTATGGCCGAGTTAAAGCCCTTCAACGACAGCAGTGCTGGCAATCTCGGAGGTGGAAAATTTCAAGTAAAATATTTCTCTAGGTTCATACTTACTGTTGAAATACTAGTGCATGTGTTTATAACCGAAAGACAGGCACTATCCTCGTTTTAAGGACAAAGTTACCTTTGTCCTGGTATCCTACTACATTTTTTTCTGTCATATGTTAGACAGACAAAACTGGAATTAGTTATTATTATTTGTCGGGGTGGATATGAAGCTTCCATACAGAATAATGAAAATTATAATAAAGGTGAATCGAAACAAAAGTAATAGGGATGTTGTAGGAGAAAGTAGTAAAGATAAACACATATCTATGGATTACACCTATGTAAGCCTTTCTTATAAAATAGGTATAACATAATATATTATAAAAAATGAGGAACATGGATTCTGTAATTTTAGTTCCATAATGAGACCTGTAAATATAATAAGCTGTTTTGTAAATAATATGAAGGATAGGATTGATGTTAAGAATGAAACTAATGTTATATAAAAGGTAATTGGTAAAATATCCAAAAAATTATATATTGGACATATGAGATATGAGTGTGAGAGTGGAGTAGGTAAAAATTCAAAGACAAATACAGTCTTGTCGTAACATGTGAAGGCAGAGAGCATCAAACAGAATTAGATCATATTGATTAGTAAGGAGACAGTAATAAAAAACTATATAAGTTTATATATATATATTGTAACATCAAAAGTTACACTTAACAATGCAGGCCAGCTTGCGAGTTGCAATTGTTGAGGAACTGACGCAACTTGGGCCAACAATGTAGTCTGGCGAGACTTAGTGAGTCGTCATGGGGTAGTGGAAGGAGGAGGTTGTGTCGGCGGGACGACGAGGAATGACCACGCCCTGCAGATATAAATTTTTCTCATGCTCTGATTGGAATAAAAATATTAAAATCATCTTTTGGTATTTTTTATGAAAAATACCTGGCGCCCTAAAAGAATTAGAAATCCGCGAATACGGAGGAACGACGGATCCGCTACAATATATATATGAGAAAGATTTTAGGTGTTCCAAATATATTTGTTAATAATTACCTGTATATAAAGGATATATAAAATATGAATGGAAATAATAATAATGTAACGGTTAATTATATTTTATAAATTAGAGTATAGTGCTCCTATTGGAGAAATGTTAAACAATTGTGGTCATGTGACGAAATCCTATGTTCAGACGTCAGACGTGTTAAGTGTAGGGATGAATATGTGCGTAAGGTTGAAAACTCTCCAAATTTATCGTTTGTGATGATCATTACAATGTGACTATTTTAAAAAATGATGACAAAAATAAAAGTATATAAATAATAAAATTTTTAAGTTGAGCGGACAAGTAACTCTTCCAGAAAAAAATGTGGAGAATCTTTCTTACCCCGGACAAGTTTTAGAAAATAAACTAATTTTGAAACTATTTAGTCGCAACGTTTCGTTTAAAATGTAACAATTATACTTTTAAAATGTTTCTTTTGAGTGGTAGAATCCAGAACATTTGGGAGACATTAATGAAACCTGACTCAGAGGATGGCAGCGAAACGATCATATTATCATGGCCTAAAGTTTACGTAAAAATAAGCAGGGATCAATTACTCTGGATTTGAACTGTAGTCCCGATTTTGCACAAGATCCTAAGAAACCTCACAGCGTCCTAAGAGCCTATTAATGATTCCATTCACCCTGAATAACAATCTTGGTGTGTCTAATTTGCTGATTGTAGCAAATTAGCAAACTCCTCTCACGACATCGGAACGACGTGGGAAAAATACCAATAGCTCGACCTACCCGTTGCAGGTTCTACTGTTAGGTGAGCGCTCCGTCCCAGATTAGTTCTGCCAGCAGCTGATCTCAGAAAGGAAAAGTTTGAGAAAATAGGTGACTAGTAGACTCGTTGGACAACCTCAAATAAAATGAAATAAAGATTTTGCAAACTCTAGCCATTTCACAAATATTTCAAGACATTTACGTAACTCCAGCATTGGCCATTGTTTCATTTCTTACTGAACAAAAATTGTGCCGAAAAGGAATTCTCGATGACCAAATATGAAATGTGTAACGTTCTAAAGTAAATAAATACACAAAATAAATTTCTATTTCACCTTACTGTGAAAATCCTGTAAACTATTTGAGTTTGCAATTGTAGAAGAGTTTTGATTCAAGCTAATATTCCACCAATAAAAGTAGTCTACCTTCAAATGTGCTTGTGGCCTGCTCATTGAGCATAAAACATTCAATAAAAGATTAAATTCGTAATGGTAAGTATTAATTGAAGAGTAATAGCGTTGGTATTAAAAAGCTGAGTGAAGTGAATTAGAAGCAATCATATTTCAAAAATGTATGTTCTTTGATACTGAAGGTTTAATGTTTCAGGTATTTCTATGAATTACAGAGCAAGGAGAATGTGCATAAAAGGTAATTGGTAAAATATCAAAAAAAATTATATTTGATATATGAAGTACGAGTGTAACTTAGGTAAATATTCAAAGACAAATATTTATTAGTTAAATAAATTATACGCAAAATGAATTTTGCTTCTCTTGTCCCTTCATTCTTCCTAAAACCAAACTGATCTTCTAATTTGTATTCTATTTTACGTTCCATCCTCTTATATACTATTTTCTTTCATATTTTTCAAACATGAAATACTTAAAGTAATTGTCCTGTACTGTTCTCATCTATCATCTCCAGTCTACTTCGGTATAGGGATAAGTTATTCCTATTCTTCCTGTTTCTTAGATTTAGAGAGCATTAGAAAACAATAATTGTTTTAATAATGCTGACATTATAGGAGACCTTTTTAATAAGGTTAAATAATATTTTACTCTCTTATATATTTATTTTATGTGAGTAAACAATTAACCAATTCTAGTGTATGATATGATTGAGGATACTTTGAGAATTTCTTCTGTTTTTCCGTTGATAAGCATTTTTTACGCAAATATAAAGTTTGCAGTAAGAGTCGAGATAATGTAAACCAATTTTAAAATTTAATGTTTATTATATTAAAATTATAATCTTAACAGGACCATAATCGTCGAATATGTGAATATATTATCAGAAAGTATTTATTGATAACCGTAAATGTAGAATCCTGACGATTCGTCTAGGACTCAGAGTCGCCTTAGAAGCATACGAAGAGAATAAATGACGAAGCTGAATATTTTACTTTTCCCTGACGAGAAATTCTTAATTTTTGGGCGGTAAGAAGAGTATTGGTAATGTATTGTAGGTTTCGGGGTCGCAACTGCGTGGCCTAATGAGACATCCAATCCGCCGGCCAATGTGCACTTGAACCTGAGAATTCATGTGTTAGGTTACCTGAAACCAGCGCTGACCCTGCTTTACGTAAGCAGAAGAACAGCCAAACAGCCGCCTGCTGTGACAATTTTCGGCCCCTTACACTGCATTACATGCCGCAAAGACAGCATCCTCAAATTTAACCACGAGCACAGGGATATACGTAGATTTACTTAATAAAAACATTCGACCCCACTTTTCCACTTCTTCGGAACGAGATAAAGTAGACACTGATTTCTATTTGATCATGTTAACATATAATACACTGCAGCCCATTATTTAAAAAAAGCCAAAATTGTCAGAAATTAAATTCTTTTTAAAGAAAAAGTTAGTAAGCTCATTCTTTTAGAAAGTTTCTCCACAAAATTTTGTTGATGCATTGATAACTGAAGAAAGAAATTATTTACAGACAGAAATTTTTACATTACCTGTTCAAGACGTTTAAAGTTAAGAAACATCTCGTTGTTTAAATATTTG
Source organism: Eucriotettix oculatus (assembly GCA_034510155.1). Classification (NCBI taxonomy): domain Eukaryota; kingdom Metazoa; phylum Arthropoda; class Insecta; order Orthoptera; family Tetrigidae; genus Eucriotettix; species Eucriotettix oculatus. The sequence goes on from CM067376.1 coordinate 57,966,754, forward strand.
TTTTTATGATTTTTTATTTTATTAAAATGTTTTTCCGACATATTCGGCTGGTTTACTCTTTTATCTTGTTCTGTAAGTTTCTTTTTCACCTTTTCCCGCCCTTACGTTCCTTCTTCTCATCGTAATAGTTTACTCCTTTTTCCCCATCATATCGTTCAGCCACTGCAACTGGAACTCGAGGTCCTCGTGCTGTTAACAATTTCTCGTTAAGATGATTCCGATGTAGTTTTTCTTTCACTTAGAAAGTATAATGAAGAAGATTCTTTTCTAATTTACTCAGCTTAAGGCCGCTTCTTTTTTTATCATTTATCACCACTTGTATTTTTTCAATTACTTTCCTTCACAATACTTCAAAACTCCGTTTTTCCTACAGCCTATGTTTCTTATCCATGAAAATTCCTATTAAAGATTTAACATCTTACTAGTTCCTCAGGAAAATTATTTACAAATAATTACATTGTTTACTTAGAATACCAGAACTTTTATCTTTAGAACATTTAGGTTACTTTCATCCCCCATTTCAGGCCAGAAAAATAGATCATTTTCTGCTCTAAGACTTAGTCTCTTACATCAAACATAAAAGAGGATACATTACACCCTCACGAAGGCTGCTAAGCGAGATGTTTATCCCCTCTGTGTATCCGTGCGTGCGGCGGCTGTTGCGATGACCTTCGTGGAAAAAAGTACAAAGTAAATTGGCTTAAATATAATATTGGTTATATTTATGTATTATTTCACGTGTGATATGCTACGTCAGGGTAAACATAATTTTCAGCTTATCAAACTAAAGAGAATATTTCTGTCAAGAGTGTTCTAAAACTTAAATTTAACTAACATTTTATATAAGTAATGGTAATTTTATTTTGATAATAAATATGCAAAATGTTTTATGAGTCCCATGTACGTTATATAATGACCGGAGCAGCAAACGCCCTATTTTATTTTTTGATGATTTATATATGTTAACTATACACATTATTTCACGGTAATCAGATCGAAGAGAGGCTTCAGGTATATTTTACTTATAAATATAATTGACTGTTTCTGTTTCCTGCATGAATGTGCTTATATAAGGTATCAGCTGATTTCTTCACTCGATTAAGATGCTGAGACATCGCGGGGGTGTAATGTAGGTTTCATAAAAAGGTAAATTTTCAAAAAAGCTTTTGAAAATGATTTAATTATCTTTTGGTAAAGATAATACTGTGGAATAAATATTGTAGTTGGCATTGCCGGGCACCCAGCTTGATTTAAATAATAGTATCGCTTATCTGTGGGGTTAGTGTGTTTGTAACTTGTCAAAGATAAAAAGGAGCATATAGCAGAGGTGTTTCTTTCGTAATCCTGACACATTATGAATCCGCAACTTACATACCGTAAGCTAGAAAGTCTACAAGCACCAGATACATGACTATGTATCGAACGACACATCATGATTGTTCAAGAGAACCGAACGAGTTCTCCAGAACTACTTTCTTAATATCATCCTCCTGTTCCGTTTCTGTAGCAACTAGAATTTTTTTCCAATCAGTTTTTGTACGTCGTGATGAAAGTTCTGAGATGCGCGAAAAGCTTCCAGCGATGCATTTTTGTTACGGCCAGAGTTGTGGAGATCGAATCCAGCGAAGATGCAACACTAAGCCCAGGTGTAACATTGATGCACAATCAGCTGCTCCAGCATTAGTCCTGCGCTTTGGGCTTAGCTCGCCTGTCATCTCGTTGGATTAGCCATTCAATCAATCCGCCAGCCCGTGATATCTCTAACTGCTCCCGAAAGATTTGACATCCGCGTGCCGCTCACTGCCCCAGGATAAATAATATATGGATCAAAGGTTACGATCCAGTATCTCAATTATTCTTGTTTTTAATGATTATAATGTACCGTGGGACAGTATTTAAAATATTCAATATTTTCAAAAATAACTGCGTAACTGTCAGACTGAAATGAATTATGTGGAGATTTACTTGATAAAATAAAAATATTGTTATATAAATATTTAAAATCCATTTACTTAACATTAATTAATTTACAAAACAATAATAAATGAATCAATTTAGATTTTCAAAGTCAGCCATTTTTCTGATTAACACTAAATACTCAAGACAATTATTTAGTATAATCAAATAACCGACCTCCTGTGGTGTCTCACAACCAAGAGGTCCCGGGTTCGAATCCTGGCATGGGCTTGGTTGTTTCTGTTGTCATGTGCACGGAGACTGGGGTTAAGACTGTTGTAGAGTCGATACGCTGACCACGTATTCGGAATGTGTCGTATGACAGTCCGCAGTCGTCCTGGTAGGCAAAGGTTCGAATGCGGGCTAGAATGCCATAGGAAGAAGAAAGAAATAATTTACAAGCAAGAGACATGATAAATGGCAGGAAGGTGATCCTGAAAAAGAGTACAACATGAGGACTAATAGAGGGACAACCAAGGTGATGAAGTGTAGTATGGGAAATAGTGGAATAACGGAAGGTGTTTGATTGGGAAGGGAATAATTGGAAAGAAGTTAAAGAATTGGAAGCATAGTAACTAGGGACGGTAGAAGAATAGTAGAGTAAGATAGTATCTATACCAACAAATAAAAGTGAAGTATCTGTCTGTCCGTAAGTTTGTGTAGAATAGGCTTCGAAACAGCTCAATGGATTTCAATGAAATTTTGAGAGTTTCAAAACAGGAAATCTAACCTTATTATACGTGTATATTTCATTTCGATAATAATATTAATATAATATAAATATTAATTATGCGAGAAGGTTTCATGCCAACCGTGCGAATGAATCTCCAAAAAACGACTGCCGGCTTGATCTGTTTATGCTCCGAAACGGCTCAACAGATTTCAATGAAAATTTCCGGGTTTGAAACAGGAACGTTAACTTAAATTTTTGTGTATGTTTCATTTTGATATACTGCATAATTCAGATGTTCTTAATGTATATATTTATAAACCTATTGAATTGTCTTGAGAAAGGCAGCATGAAAACGAACTGCGAATTAAAAGCATCAGGCGTTACTGTACCATTCATCCCACTTATTGTGTTTTATATGCATAGTATTCGCAGCATCTGGAAGGGCGAGCATTGTCACTCCATATATTGCTGTAAACGTGTAAAATCGGGACCTGTTCAAAATGAACTGCGACTTATAACGGTTCCATAAAGCGAACATAAAGAAATGATATCGTACTTTCCTTTTAACGGCAGATAGAATGAGCTATTTTTGCGAACGAAGTCGCGGGTATAGCGAGTAGGCAATAAATGCTTTCGCATAAAAATAGGACTTTACTTACAGCTAAACTATGTAATAATAAAACCAAGGTAATAGAGTGTAGTATGAGAAACAGTGGAATAACAAAGGGTATTGGGTTGGGAAGGGATATTTTGAAGGAAGTTAAGGAATTGTGCTATTGGGGCATCATAATAACTACGGACGTTAGAAGTATAGTAGACGTAAATAGTAGTATAGCATAGGCAAGGAAGGCTTTCGCTAAAAGAGGAATTTACTTACGGGTAATATAAGTGTGAATATTAGGAAATCATTACTAAAAATGTTCGCATGGAGAGTGGCGAAACGTGGACGGTAATCGTTGCAGTCAGGTAAAGAATAGAAACCTTTGAAATGTGGTGCTGTAGGAGAATGTTAAAGATCAGATGGGTGGATCGAGTAAGTAACTAGAAAGTTCTCAGCAAATTAAGAGAAGAGAGAACAATATGGAGGACTGACCAAGAGAAGGTATAGATTAATAGGTTACGTTTTCAGACATGAGAGTCTGGAAAAATTAGCGTTAGGGGAAGTGTGTGGAGTAAGAATAGAATAGGGAGGCCAAGGATGGAATCTATAAGCAGATTAAGGAAGATGTGGTAGTTATGTAGTAATGAAAAGGCTGGCGCATGGAGGGCTCCATCAGACCAGTATAAGGACTGATCACTTTAACAACAATTTCTGTTAAATATTCTATAAATCTTGTTCTTATCTACTTCGAGTAATAAAAACTCAAATCGAGACGCGTACTACATTTGTTCATTAGCCTTGCAGTTTACCGGATCACACTATCGTTTGTACTTATTTTTCACCGTCCGTTTTTACCGTAGAAAGTAATTCACTCCCACGTGACTGGTTTCACACAAAACACACATCTTTAATTAGTGTGGAAAATTATACTCTTAAGAATAGCAGACTTTTATAGAAAATAGATAATTAGACTGAAATTGTTGTGCACGAAATTACTGTTTCCATTGTTAATATTTCCACATAAATTAGCATTGTTCCGGAGCGCCAAATGCAGAAACTCTTAATTAAATCACTTATTTAATTATCCCTGTATCACGTATGCATAATAGCTTTTAATCAAATTACAGCGAGGGTCCACTGCACACACACAGTAATTCGCTCGGTAAACCTCGATCAGATACACGGTATTTTAGTGCTGTTAGCCTAATTAATCACGGCCCTCCCGATGAAAGTTTCTAGGTTAGTCGCTAGGTTTCTTGCGAGATACGGATCTGCACTTTCGCCCAGGGTTCGCTCTTCGTGATTGATCGCGGTTGTCGTTTATCAAGCGCCTTGTTGCTTCGAGATGACAAGCCTCGATGGTCCAACGCCCACGTAGACCGTAAGTAATTGCAATGTGGCACCGTTACCCGGAAAATGGTCATCTCTAGAGCTTACACAAATCTAACATCTACGATCAGCATTACCGGTAATTGTAATAATTAATTGAATTTGTGGTTATCAATTTATAAATAAACAAATAGCAGATATGGCTTTAATAAACACATACAAATAATTTTATTTCAGTTTAAAACTATTCACATGAATTATAACGTTAAATTTTTTAATTAAATTGATACTTATTTGTGGTTGTTCAATCGGAACATTTAAAATTAATAATAGTTAATAAATAAATGCATTTTGTTTTTCTGGTGATTAAATGATAAAATTTTTGGGGTTTGTCGCATAGCATCATATATTTTGCGTATAAATCATGGAAACTCGAACTAAAGCGATCGTTAAGCTTGCTCGTCGGGATTCAGCCACGAACTCCAACCACCAAGTTGTTGCTGAGTAAGCGTAACACCGTTCAGTCACGTGTGAGAATATAATAAGTCCATGAGGATGTCTTCCAGGATTACCAAATTTATAAGATAAAAACGAGGATAGTGAAATTTTCTACGGCGAACAACCGTTATTACTGTTGATCACTACACATATTTGAGAAACAAATCAAACCTTCATTAGTCCAATTTTTAAGACACTAAATTTTACTATATAAATTTAATAATCTTCAGGTAACAAAACAAAGTTCAAATCTCATATTTAAATAACTAAATAAAGAAGAAAATGTAGCTTACATCGTTTAAAAACAATCGAGTAAATCCCGGTCGACATTCATAATTCTAATCTACAATTAAAGTAACATTAGACACATATTCATTGACATTAGTATGGAATGCTTTAATACAAAAATATTTCCTCATCGATACAACCAACAATAATTAAGTTATATTTTTTCAAAATAAAAAGAAGTTTGCAATTATTTATAATGAATAATAAGTAAGAAATAGCTAAATATGTTTTGAATAGTAACATTAGCATTGAATTTAATACAAATAGAAATAATTGGTTTTAATTGGCACTAAAAGAAGCAAATTTAGTTGAATTTTTATTCCAAACTGGATTGGTGCCCGGCTTTATCCGGGTTTTTATTCTTATTTGCTCGGAAAAGGAGAAAAGTCAACAGTAATCTCTTGAGTAAGTGCCTATCAGAATGAAAACAAATAGTTACCATACTGTGCGACATTAAATATGGTGGAATTCCTTGTATTCTGTGCCTCAGTCACTTCTCGGTTAAGACACACACACACACACGAGTTTGCATGCTATTTAGGAATGGAATTGAAAAGGGGGGATATGGAACGTAGAGCCCTCGGGCTTTAGTGTAAGAATCCTAACCGATGCTTCACCTAAAAGAGATGCAGGGAAAACATTATAAAACCTGCATCAGTTAGGTTGGACTATTGGATACTATTCTTTACGCCCTTACGAATGACGGCAGTGGGGTCGCAGCATTCCCTTCTCCGCATCAGAACCAGTTTTAGAAGGCAGTTGGCCGACTGATCCAACGGGATCAGCGGACAACTCTAACCGTTTGCTCAAGGACTTCGACCACAGTACATACAGATCCTAAAATAGATTAAGATGACTTGGCTTGTGAGAAGCCTAAAATAACCAGAGAGATTACAAAACATTCCCAAAGGTGAGCATGGTAGTCAATCTGTGGAGCATTACCTGGGAAAGAAAACTCCCACGTACCCAGAGGTATTTTTTAGTAACAGGCTACATGAGGGTGATCTTAAAACATACAACTCACCTTTAATATCATAGGAAGGGAATTGAAAAGGGGAGATGTGAGAGGCTTGACTAGGGCCCCCGGGTTATAGTTTAAGGTGTTTCACCTAAAAATAATGCATTAAAACCCTAGAAATCCTGCATCAGGCAGTTCGGCACTACTCCTACGCCCTTCTAATGACGGGAGACTGGATTGCTGAGGACACGCAGCAAACTCAAATCCATGCCTGGACCAAATTCGAGGGGCATTTGGCCGACTGGTTCAATGGGATCAGTGAACAATTCTTGGTCGTGTGCCAAATGTCTTTACCGCGATGCGTACACACCTGAAACTTTTAGGTAACTTGTATTAAATACCTTGTTGTTGGCCAAGGGGGGGGAGGATAAAACCAGAAAGGACGAAGTTAATCCTATTGGATTTTCCAGATTCCACATGATTATTTTCCATACCCTGGTGGGTCCTCCGACAGGGTTGATGGTATCAAAGCTGTCTTTATATATCAACTACATTCCCTAAAATATCTGCGTAAAATAATCTCGGAATAGATCCAAGATGTATATTTATGTCGATATTTGAAAGATCTCAAGCCAATAGACTATTCAAATTGTAATTGTCAAAGATTAAATGGCAAAATGAAACAGCACGTCACCAGACGCGATGAGGCAACTTGTCGATGCATTAGAGTCTTAGTAGAAGTAAATTGGTTCGTCACGATGGAAACGGTCACGTTACATGACAGACCGTTGTTATTTTGACAGAAGAACGTAGCCGTGCGTACATTTGCGACTAGCAATAAAACCATAAAATAGGCAGTAAAGTTGTAAAGTTTATACAGTACACATGCTTCATAAAGGTTTCAGTCTTGTCGCTTTATAGTGGAGGGGCGTGTTTTAACACCTCCAAGGCGTTGTAGGACAAAACGAATCATTGCTCATTAGCTCTACGTTGTAGCACGAGAATAATTTAACGCGATAGTCACTCGTTCCCATTAAAAGTATGCTCGGAATACAAATGACATGAGTTTAAGTACTCGAGTGGGAAGCGTGACAGGTTTTCACATCCTGCCTCACTACAGTTTTAGGAGAACCATAGATTACCGCAAAGACTCTAGTCATTTTAATCAATCTTCTCACTGCGTGCTCTTTCTTCTCAAAACAAATTTGTGACTGTAAAATAAACAAGCACGTTCACGTCACAATGTTACATCTGAAAACTATAATTGTTCATCGTATTGGTAAATACAATTTTATCATATTGGTAAGCACATCTCTATTCCGTATACTAAACATTTCTCTGAAGATCCTTTTAAATATTCTAAATTAGGTCTTGTCACTGATCATTTAAAGTTTATTTTTACATGCAGATCAACAGGACATATTTTAAAAAATAAATTCGGCTGAACCATCGATTATTATTATTCATCTGAACTATTGCACCTTTGTGATCATTTTTGAGCAAATTAGTAAATAGTTTATTTTTACATGGAGATCAACAGGACAAATTTTAAAAAATAAATTCGGCTGAACCAACGACTGTTATTATTATTCATCTAAACTATTGCACCTTTGTGATCTATTTTGAGCAAATTAGTAAAATAATCCAAAACATTGTGTCCATAAGAATTTATCCGTATTAAAATAAGCATTCGGTTTTTTTCTGTACTTCAACTTTGTGACGACTCGGTGGAATTTTGTCGTTGATTTCTACTCGATTACTACATTTTAATTGGGCGCTGTTGCTGTTTTGTTTTTGCGAACCTGATTTAGAAAAGGTTCTTATAACAAAGGAGACAAGAGGGTTGTAGGACGGTGTGTGGAATAAAATTATAGGGGTAATTAGAAGATAATGGGAAATTTATTTACAAATGAACTTAACTTGGAAAACATTAATGACGGAAATATTTACAAATTTTGGAGATTCGGCGAAGCAGTCTGGTCTCTTAATAATCTCAGGTTAAAAACCGTGAGCGATAACTTTCCTAGACGTCAAGAATTGGAAACCTGACAGCGTACATCCTTTGTATTGTGGCATCGCCTCTCCTTCCGCTTCTCTGTAGGACGCCTTCTTCAGCATAGACTGTTGACCTCCTTCATATACGTCCGGGACCAAGCGTCAGTTCCCATCCGTTCTCGTCAACTTTCAAGAGAAGAATTTATCAATTCACCACTGTATGAAGAAGCAACGTGATTGATGTTTTATAATCGATTTTCTTTAGACCAGGAAACCCCATTGGTTGAGGCAATCACGTGCTACTTAAATATTTCGTTGCCTTCGTGGGTCTCGATTCCCACGAGACCATGTTTACGGAATTATCAGGTCATATTTCTACGTGCCCAAAAGCCATCTCTGGGGATTAGAGACGGCTCCATTTCCCAACATGCTGACGCCAATTCCCAATTTCAAATCCTCGCTAACTTTATATTATGAAATAATAAATTATCAACTAACGAGCAACAGGGTGCAAAGTCTGAACTCTCTTTTCGTCATCCTAATATTCTTTATAATTGTGTCATTTGAAGCCATATTCTTGAAACCACTTCCTGAAGTTATAAGCTTCAAAACTGATCAACAAAGAAGGGGTCCGGACATAAAATACATTATAGCAACATGAGAATTCACTGTTACAGCCTGATAGTGAAGAAATAGTAACCAATAATTCTTGGGAATTAAATGACAACCCGATGCCATCAATGTCGTTTATTGACGAGCTTCGTCAGAGAGGTGTTAATATTTGTAGAAACGTTTCAACATCATTTATAATAAAGACGTAATATTCGATTATTTAGTTTAAATTACAGCACTAATTGAAGGTAGTAATTAAAGGCATAATACAGCTAAGTGCGCTGAAAATAATTTTATAATAATGCCAGATCACTTACTAGTTAACAGTCACACTCCAACTACACTAACTGCTTCCTCCGTCCATTTTAGGGAATCTGTTTCATAGATTTTCTGATACACGACCTAATCGCATATTCACAGGGACAATTACGTAAGTCATACCATTGACCGAAATGAATGTTTAACCACTGTTTATAACTAGCAGCTACATTCACTTTACCAGTGTTTTTCAACAGCCAACATAGCCCATTACGTATAGGGAAAAGTTACCTATCATCTTATGCAATACTTTATTTGTGAAAAGTATTATGGTGATCCTTTTATGTTGTCATTGCTTTAACAAGAAACAGATCTTACAGTAATTTATGTTTCTGAAATATTCTGCTTCAAATTATATTTTAATATGGTTGGATCCTAATGGATGTATTCTGGTATCATTCTAAACACTCATTTATCGTATACTTATCAATATTTATGGAAGTCTGATACTTAGCCAGAAATTAATATTTTTGCACATTAACACGCCACCAATTTTAATGATCAATATGTTACTTAACTAAGAACTTGATAGAAGGTCACTAAAACTAATTGATAGGAAACTCGTGTTCAATAATTTGAGTTGTTAGTAAAACATACTGGTCATATTTTCATCAATGCGAAAAGAAGTTTTCATTGATGGCTTCACAAAAAGGTTCAAATCACGTCTTCTTAATTGCAACTATGAGTGGCTCAGATGGACGCAGATTACGCCAAATTAGTTAATGCAGAGTGAAGAAAATTGATGCACGAGGTTTACCGGTAACCCGTCTTGTCGTCGTATAATCTCTCATGCCGTACAACTCTTGGTATTCATCAAACTTAATTATTCTTTACTCATGCGTAATTAAAGGCTGCGATCTCAGAAAATTTTACCTCCACAGATGGGGGTTTAATTGACCTACGCCATCACTTGAATACTAAACAAGAAATTTAATGTTGATTGACATTCCGGGAAATATTTGCATTAATATTTGATTTGTTATTAGTTTCAACATTCTTTCTCGTTTATTAAGATATTTAGGACTGTTTACTACCAATTATGTCGTTTTTGTGAAGGTTATAAGTCTTTAACAGTAAGTTCGAATTCAAGACAGCAGCTTTGATAATAATTTGAAAAACAAAATCTATGTCTATTATACAACATCCGCGATGTAAGAAATAGAACAGTAGAGCTTAGAAGTGTTTATCCGTTTTAAATTCCATTATACAGAATTTAATTAGTTATAGTAATAACAATTGTTTTAAAAAATAAGCGGTTTTCGCTTGTTCTTTCATCTCCGGTTTGACCATCTGGTTATAAACGGTCAAAATGACAGGTTAATGAAATGTTATTATGAACCTGGGGAGGGGATAAAAATTTGGTTGTGTTAAATATAAAGGTGTTTGTAAGTAAAAGTGTAATTTGTAACCAATTTTTAAGGATTCATCAGAGAAAAGAAGATGATAGTGAAGTTTGTGTCTTAATGTGAAGTAAGTCTGGATGGAGAGAGGCTTGTGTGTGATTATATTAAAATGTGGGTTATCCTGGGGTATATATATATATATATATATATGTATATGTATATATATATGTATATATAAAACTGGTTCAACACTTAGGACTACTCTGTTAAATATTTTACTATTGATTGTTAATGTCATTTTAATACAGTTGAAAATAATGAGAGTCGGAATCTTCTACTAAATTGTTTATAATTTAATGAGAAGAAAAGGTTTTCCTAATCAAAATTGAACATTGTAATCCTTCTTCTTAGTAACATGAGTAAGTAAATGTAAAGTATAATTGTCAAAATTCAGAAATTTAAAAGATTTAAATTCACATTAAAAAAAACGTTTCATTCCTATATTTAAGGATCTCTGACTTTGTATATAATTATGTGCAATTGAAGAGGTTTTTTTAATTTAAATTTTTGATACATGACTGACTTTTTTAATTTTTTTGTAAGTTAAATTACGTTACCCCTACTTATTTATAACCAATTATAAGTTTGAACAAATGTATGGAAGTGAGATATGATATTAAGATGAATGTAGATGCTACATAAGAAAAAATGGATAATCATGCCAAAGAAAACAGAAAAACAAAGATTTAGTTTATGGAGTCCGATAGATCCACAAGGCTACGATGATCGTAGAAAATATTTAGATAATAAATTTTTGTTTATTTCGTGGCTCATTATGATATTTGAGTTAATAACGGGCCCAGTTATTTAAACTGTGAAATTTACACTTTCTTATAAATTAATTATGAGTGAACAATAATGTTGCCGATTCAGTTTCTATAAAGCCATTATATTAAACTTTCTTTGATTGGAACTTCTGCAATTGTTCAATATGGAGAACACTGCATTATAAATGGGATGAACTTTGATATTTAGAATCACGTTACAGTACCTGGCGAGCACCAGCAGAAGCAGAGAGCATAAGATAACTGGAAAATTAATTCCTTACTAATTTTCTACTCATGTTGGGGATTATATCTATATTTTAACGCTCACCTACTTTCCATTTATTTTAATAATTTATGTATCAGCATCTAGCGCTTTCTGTAGTAAATTTTAATGCCGACTGAAATATTTCGTAACGAAGGTCGTCATTTTTAAAGTATTTGATGTAGTGTATACTTTCTCGCTATTCTCAGCAAACAGCTTACCGACAAAATAAATATTGTTCATTGCATGACATATTATAATAATAATAATCCGTTGATACTTCAATAAAGTCAAGCTTCCAGAAAATGGAATGGGTAAAAGGTCTTCCATAACCCTTACTAAATTATTAATTTGATGATATCATATCTGATAGTACATCCTGATTATTTAAATTTAATGTAAGCAAAATTACATTCTTACATAACTATAAATTCCTATTTTGAATAAGAGTAACTAAGAAAAACTCAGGAAAGTTCTTTTTAAATTTTATTTTTCACTTCTCAACTGTTTAAAATGGTGGGGAAACTTTGCTGCATGAACGGAGTGTTCCCCTCTCTGTAACTGATAGGTTAAAATAACTAGGCCCGTTAGTAAGTCAAATATAATCATGAGCCACGAAATAAACAAAAAAAAATTATGATCTAAATATTTTCTTTGATCATCGTAGCCTTGTGGACCTATCGGACTCCATAAACTAAATCTTTGCTATTCTTTTATCTTGGGCATGATTTTCTATTTTTTCTTATATAGCATCTACATTCATCTTAATATCATATCTCACTTCCATACATTTGTTCAAACTTAAAATTGGTTATAAATAAGTGCGGGTAATGTAATACAACTTACAAAAAAATTCCAAAAATTTCAAAAATATAAATTAAAGAAACCTCTTCACTTGCACATAATTACATAAAATTTCAGAGGTCCTTAATCCGGGAATGAAACGTTTCTTTTAATGTGAATTAAAAATTTTTAAAATTTCTGAATTTTGACAATTATACTTTACGTTCATTTAATCATTTTACTAAGAAGAAGGATTACAATTGTCCATTTCGATTAGGAAAACCTTTCCTTCTCATGAAATTTATTATTATATATATATACATATTAATACAAGATAAAAGAATACCTTCATATAGAATATATATATATATATATATATATATATTCCATATGAAGGTATTCTCATATCTTGTATTAATACTGTGAACATTGAAATTAGTTACAAATAATTTTCATTGTTAATGTACTAATTTCTGTCGGTAAGAATGCCTAACATAATGACGAGACGGTTTTTAAGATGGTCGGACCTTTTATTCTAGTGATCCCCTTATCTCTGCAGAATTCCCCAAAACATTATTCCATTTTGTGGTCTGATGCAGCCATCCATGCTAAGCTCTCTAGATCAAGCCTTTTCATTTCCACATAACTTCCTCATCCCCCTTAATTTACGTAGCGTATTCCAGCCTTTACCTTCGTCGACTATTCTTACCCTACACTTCCCTCTCATGCTAATTTCAAAATGTTGCGTACTAATCTATTCCTTCTCTTGGTCCAAGTCTTCCACATTGCTCGTTCTTCCCCTATTCTGCATAGAACTTCGTAGTTAGTGACTATCCACCGATCTGATTTTCAGCATTAATCTATTGCTTCTATTCCTTTCCTTTCTGTAATTCCTATCGTCCCCCTTTCGCACCCATAAAACACCACACTTCATACTAACATTTTTAGCGACGGTTTCCTAACATTCTTTTTTATATTACCCGTAAGTAAATTCCTTTCTTTCGCGAAACCTTCTTGCCTGTACGATCATTCTCTTTTTGTCTACTATATTACTCCCACCCGTTGTTATTACGCTTCCCAAGTAGCAGAATTCCGTAACTTCCGTCAAAATATCACTTCCCAATGTAACCAGCTCTGTTATTCCAATGTTTTCCATACTACACTCCATTACCTTGATTATCACTCTATTAATCCTCATATTCAAGTCTTTCTTCAGAACCACGTTCAAGCCATTTTTTATGGTTTCAAAGTCTTATTTTAATTCCCCTATACTACAACATCATCGGCAAAGGTAGAGCTTTTATTTCTTCTCCTTGTAGTATGATACCCATCTATTTTACGTTTTAATTTTCTCCATCGCCATTTATATATGCATATATATATATATATATATATATATATATATATATATATATATATGGCATGGGCGAGACTGCATCCTTGTCCTACTACTTTCTTGACTTAAGCTTTCTTTTCCTGATCTTCTATTCTAATTACTACTGTAGGTCTGTAGATGTTATGAATACGCCTTCTTTCTCGATATTTTATTCCTTATTATTCCATATGACAGTATAAAATTTAAGTATGTATTATATACTAATCTTAGCGGTTTTTTTTGGTTAACAGGCTACATGAGGGTGATCTTGAAACAGGCAACTCCCCTTTAATAGCATAGGAAGTAATTATTGGGGAAAGCTACAGAGGGGATCGTGAAAGGCAACTCCCTTAGTAGCAAGAGGATGAAAAGTTGATATAAGCATAGATATAAATCTTTTAATATAAGTAACTGCAAGAAGTTTCTACAAAAGTTGATTTCGAATATGTTCTTTTCAAGTATACTTTCTTTTTGTCCAGGGAAAGTCCTGCAAATTTACCACTTTTTCTCATTATTATTTATTAGGTTTACAGATTGCATGATGTATCGGTTGTTTATAATTGAATAAAATTAGTTTTATTGATAGTCCATTGACAAAAAGCAAATGAATTCTGCTTCGGTTAGCATGTCCATGTTACATATTAAATTACTTGCACCACCTGCAGACCGTACCACTTTTTAAACTAACTTAATTTGTGGACATGTGTTAACCGCAAAAGGAAATGTTTAACAAAAGAGTGGGTCACTGTAAAGTCATTGCGCTGCTATTCAGTTTGAAATTTAAAGAAAGTTCTGCACAAGAACCCGGAAGTCGTGTTTAAAAGACGTCACCCTTGCCCCTATTTTTGGCCATCAGACAGTCGACTCATGTGACGGGTTTGATCCAAATTTAATGAAACTGATGTCTTGATGCAGATCACAGAGAGGAACGTGTGAAGTGAAGTGAATCGACGTATTTGAAGCGCTTGCCAACGATGAACGTGGCAGACGCTTGTAGCCTTCTATGCTTTGTGAATATGTACGACCAATAAATAACACTTTACAGCTGTTTCTCCGCTAGGTTGTTTGGGTATTTGTCTAGACGAGGAAGAGGTTCAACTTTACTACCGCAATCTCTACCAGCAGGAAAGCCCTTCTGTCTTGCCTGCAATATTTGAATTACAGCCTTGGTGAAAGTAGCCCTAGCTCTGCCTAACATACTACACAGAAAAAAGTCGCACTTTTTTGGCGTTCATTTATTTTTACAGGTTTTAAATGAGAAAAATGTTCTGGTATTCAAACGTTAGACTCGGGGAATACGTTCAGTTGTCTATTTTAAATTTCAACTCTAGAGTGAGATGTTCTTTTTTTGGATTGTACTGGATTATTTTATATTTCTTCATATTGTGTGAGGGAGAGAAAGACGGAACATAAAACTCATTATTTGGCAGTTATTATAACCAAATAAATGAAATGGTCAATAAAAAAGTACGACGTTTCATTCCGTCCTTGGCTCTTCACCAGGTGATAAATTAACGAAATTATACAATGTCTTCTTGATGTCAAACATTTATAAGATAATATAAGAAGATCTGAAATTGTTAAAATAAATTATGGACATATATTGAAGTTTAAATTAAATTTATAGGTCCTACGAGATGAAGTGCCCGGCGTACAATTCATAGTTCTACTCTACAGGAATCGCTTTTCGATAGAAGGACGTGTAAACACTCGTTTTATAAGTCTGTTTCTGTTGTCAAATTCAAAGTTTTTTAAAATCATCAAAACGGCACTCTTCGTTTTACAGAGAGGTGTCATTTTGAGTCATATTTCGGGTGGTCTGAGAAGAAAAGGTCATATGACCAAAATTGAAGAGAATCTAGATTCAAAATCGACTTTTTTGTCCTCAGAGTTTTTCTAAAATACTCAGCTTTTGAAATACAGGGGTCTAAAGTTCCAAATTAGAGTTTTTTATTGAGTTGTAGTTCATTTAGGGTAGTTTGGTCCACCTTGGAAATGAAAATATCTTCTGATAGGTCTCGATGAGACATAAAGCCCGTACTCGTTTCCTCAAGTTGTATACTGACGTTTCCAGAGGAAAACCACAAAAAAAGTGGTTTTCACTTTTTATATAACTTAAATATATTTTAAAATTTTGAAATCATGCGCAGCTTCCGGCCCAGAGGAGCACGTGTGCCAAATTTGGTCAAATTCCGACCAGTAGTTTGGGGAACATAGCTGGGACATTCTGACGGACGCTCTAACAATGATTTTCAGCATTATAAATTAAATTGGGAGGAAAATGTCTAACTTTGACAGCATACAGAGAAATTAATTGTTACATTATCGGTTTGGGAACAAATAACATAAGAGTTTATTCGTCAGAAAAAGAAATTAGTAAACAGTAGTAACGCCATGTGTGGTTCCTCAACTTTGAAACCTCATCAGGTATGATTGTAAGAGAAAGCGAGAGATTAAAGTGGGTGAAAATATGGACGTGCTCAGCGCACAAGTAAAGAAGACTGATGGCATTCCAAATTTAACGTTGTAAATAAAATAATTAATATTATAAATAAATTACAACGAATGGCCAAGTTATAAATTAAATAATTTAATGGCAACAATTAAAGTATAAGAAGAATTAACAGACTTATACAATAAACTTTCAAAAAATTGAATATAACGCGTTTCGACCATCCGTTGTAGTCCATGTCAGTAAACAATATCTACTAAAGATATAACACAGAGAGCTCAGAGAAAATATAAAATTAACTAAGACATTTTAACAAACCATAATTTACTAAGTTGTGAGGTATCATGTTTAATATTTACAGTAAATTTGTTGCTTTTAATATACAACATTTTTTAAATTAATATTTTATTAAAATTAGTAATAATACTATTGATGTTGTAAACGTCTTATGTTCAATTTTTTTTTCAGAATTATTATATAAGTCTGTTATACGGGTCGTTAATTAATCATATGTAGAATAATTTTATTTTGAATTAAAACTTTTCGTGCCCAACGTTTACTAAAATTTTATTGTTAATATTTTTTCTGTCGGAAAAGTTGTTGCCTTATTTATTTATGCGAAGATATTTTCGTTGCCTCCGTTACAGACTGATTGTCTCCCACAGAATGCAAGAATTTAAATAAAGTGAATACATTCAAAATTACATAATTCCACTTATACATTTCACAGTATTATTTATTTGAAAGAAAGTGGAAAGCTTCAATTGAATCTCATTAATATCTTACAGCTAATTTGGAAGAAAGACAGAAAAATTTCGACCGGACTAAGAAAGCTGGAGGTTCAGGGTTCGAGACTCTGGTCCGGTTGACATTTTTCAATTCTGGTCTTTCTTCTAGATAACTTGTTTGTTTATGAAACTCCTTGGCCAAAATTCAATGCATAAATATCAAAATGTGATTTACTTGTATTCAGCCTACTCCAGTACTTTAAAAATATTTTAAAAATTAATTCTTTATCAAATTTATATTTTCATTTGAAGACGTTAAAAACAGGATCGAAATGTTGTTCCGTTTTTTTCTTCTTCTTTTCTCAAAGCACTGCAGAACTACAAAGCATTGGCTGCCCTTGCGATCAACCTCCATTCATCTCTTCTTTGTGCCTTCTCCCACTATCCGAATATCTTCATCTTCTTCCGATCGTTCATTACATCTGGGAGCCATATTTTCTTAGGTCTACCGCCTCTTTCCACGCCATGAGTATCTTTTTGGGCATTCTTTCCTCTTCCATTCTTTGTACATGTACAAACTAGGAGATTCTACGGAATTTCACAAACCTAAGTTTTCCCCGTTTAATATACTTTTCACTTCTTCTTTCTGAGTACCCTTCATATTTAACCTTCCTTAATTGCTCCATGTATTCTCATGATAATTTTTCTTTCAAATTTAAATAGTATGTCTATATCATTGCTACTAAGGGTCCATGTCTCTGCTCCATAGCTTACTATTGGTCTAATGAGAGTTTTTTTATAACCGGATATTCGTTTTAATAGATAGTAATGTGGATTTTAAGTGAGTGTTGTTGGGAAAAACATGTCCTGTTACCTGGTATCACCCTTTTGTTGAATTAGTGTGTCATATTATTTGTGTTATTAAGATTCACGCCAAGATATGGGAAGTAGCCGTTTTAATAATTGATTGGTTAATAGAAGTCAAAAAATAAAACTATTATTAATATGAGTTATGTTTGAATTGCAATATTCTAATGAAATTTATGTAATCTTGAATTTATTTATTTCATAATAAATTTTTTTAGATGCTTATATAATTACATAAATCTAATTTGGCCTAATTTTGTAATTTAATAAAACAGTTTCGAATTTCTTTCAATTTTTTTTCAAAGTTTTAGTGACAAAACTTGATATCAATAAGAAAATATTAATAATTTCTGATGCAAAAGAGACAAGAATGGAGAAATGTCAACCGGACCACAGACTCAAACCCCGAACCTCCTGTTTCCCGGGCGGGTGCCCTACCACTGAGCTAATCCGAGTTGACGTTCAAGGACCGATTCAACATCCCCCCCATTCCCGAAAACCTAAGCCAGGTTCACCCACAATTCACTAATCACATTCTTCACTCCCTAATATCTAGGAAATCGTGATGAATGGATCAAAGGTGCATGTAATTCGAATCAAAGGAAGTAGAAATGTTCCAAGATGGAGCGAACACTATATTTTTTGTCTGTAATATAGTTTATCGCCGACGTCCTGTGGTGTAGTGGCTAGCTTTGCTGCCTCACAACCCAGGGGTCCCGGGTTCGATTCCTGGTATGGGCTTGGATGTTTGTGTTGTCATGGTTGCGAACACCGGGATTAAGACTGTTGGAGGTTCGATACGCTGACCACGTGTCACTCCAAAGTCGGAATGTGTCATGCAAGATGACAGTCCGCAGTCGACTCGGTAGGCCCAGGCCCTCAATGGGCTGTAGAGCCATGGAGAAAGAGAAAAAAATATAGTTTATGTTTGAATGTTTGATATTACAGACAATGTCATCCATTTTACAGCGGAATGCCAAAAATACGACATTCAGCGACTAGCATCATTGAGTGCACTCGTGTAATAAACTGGCAATCATTAATAGAAAGAAGGAATAGGAAAATTGTTTTTAAACAAATTGTAGTGTATGATATTGGCCGCTCAATTTGACAGCGGTAAGCGGAGTTTGTATTCTTCAGTCTGAAGATGATGGCAGAGCAAGCCATTGAAGCGTCACAGATAATTTCTTTGACCCGGTTGGAAACCCGAGAGGAATTTATACATGCCATTCACTGGGAAAAACCTCGTATTTTAATAAGGTATATTTTATTTATTTATTTAAACTTCATTACCCTTTTGTATTGTAAAACTGCCATTTCTCTGACAATTTCGTTAATCTTAGGATAGTAATAACCTTTTAATCTGCTATCACATTCCGTCGAACTCGCTGGATTAACTTTCTACGTGAATCGTCTTCTGGTGTACGACATGTACATTTAAAATAATTACGAGGTGCATTGTAACTGTACAAATGTTTGTGAAAGTGGTAATACACTCGCTGGCCAGAGTCAGCCCTGATTCGTTGAGTCATTTACCTGCGTTCGGTGCAATGTGAAGAAGCCGACGTGAGCAGGTTGTTAGACCTGGACGTCTGGCCGGAAATGCAGGCCTTTGGGTGTCGAAATACAACGCTCCGCTGATAACCCGTTCACTGAGACACCATGGGAATGAAACACGCTGCTCTTATTATACTCTCCACGATACTCAAATATGGTTCCTTATAAAATATTTATACCAATAAAATTGTCATGTACACCATACTTGGCCATTTCAAACACCTATACAAAAGCAAACAATAATTAATAATTAAAACAACTCTCTGATAAAAGAGACTTACTGCTCCATTTTTCACAACAGTCATACAGCCTCTGTAATTTACGGCCTCGTGTGGGAACCGGAAAACTTATATTCGATATACTGTGGTTTTATGACCCTCATTGCTCTTTCTCTTCATGCATTGGATTTTATTGCACGGTCAATGTGACGCCGAGATTTTTGAACCTTGCCAGTAATAAATCTCTGAAATAGACTACTTTTTAATAAAATATTTTGTATTCCTTTTGTAAAAGTCTGAATAACATAAATATGTAATATTTTATTATATAGTAGCTGGGTTCCCAGAAATTTCAGGGATATTAATGCCTAAATATAATATAACATTTTACTTAAGTTATGATAACTTTTGTTTCTCGCGAACATCGTCGTCGCCGCCGCCTCAGGCTTACACAAAGGCTAAGTTAGTTCTACGTGTCATTTAGGTGAGAAGGATAAAAATAGAGTTCCGGGAAACACAGTGAAAGTAATTGATCCCGTCAAGTATTTATTCCACAGAAATATCGGCCGATTTTGCATATTAAAAGCCTTCCGCCTCCTCCGCCCCTTTGGGTGGTAACCGTGTCTTACCTCGACAGTGCTGATTTCCGGGCCGCAAAGAACAAGTGTGCAAATTCGGTTGCAATTGCTCCAGGCGTTTAGATTTGTATGCGGAACATATATACAAACACACGTACGAAATTTCCACTGTTTTTACACATAAACAATGAATTTTATTTATAAGAATAAGATAGTTGATTGGGTCTGTTTAGCGCGAGATACCTAGTAAATTTAATGAACGTTTTATTTAAGTAACAATATATTTTAAATATTTAAACATGCGCCATATAAATACGACGCGTTTATCCCGACCTACCTGATGCAGGTTTTCTAGGATTTTCCCTGCATCACCTTTAGGTGAAACACCGAGTAGGATCCTTACACTATAGCCTTGGGGCCCTAGTAAACCCTGGGCTACTTGCTCTGCCTTCCACATCCTTCCTATGATATTAAAGGGGAGTTGCCTGCTTCAGGATCACCCTCATGTAGCCTGTTAACAGCCAAAAAAAACTTAAATGACTGTATAAAAGACTTTATGGAGTAAATACAAATTTTAAGAATTTTTTATCGGTAAAAATAGTTGTAGAAAAAATTCTGTAAGTATATAAATGAACATATTGTAACTGATTTTGATCAACAAGATCGACAGCTGTGGAGAAATTAAAAGAATGAAACCAAAAATCAACTGAAAATTGTTTCTCCTGTCTGTGAAATTATTTGAAATCGTTGTTTATTAAAGGATGATTCCTTTAAAATATTTAATTTTCTCAAAATGTATTCATTTTTTAATGTACGAAATTTAATCATCACGTATTACCTCTTTACGTTGCTTTCATTTCCTTATTTATGTGTTCAACTAATTCTTATTAATTTATTGAATAATACCGACATTGTATCCCACTGGATCAGTCGGCTAACTGCCTCCTAAAGCTGGTGGAGACGCGGAAAAGGAAATGCTGCGGCCCTACAGCAACTACTCTCCCGTCATTCGGAAGGGCGTGAGAATAGTGCCCAATAGTCCGACCTACCTGATGTAGGTTTTCCCTGCATCCCTTTTAGGTGAAACACTGGGTAGGATCCTTAAACTATATCCCGGGGACCCTAGCTAGCACATGGCTACCGTCCACTATCTTCCACGTGCCCCTTTTCAATTCCCTTCCTATGCTATTAATGGAGAGTTGCCTGTTGCCTCATGTAGAATGCTACCCAAAGAAAATCATCCCATTTATATATTAAATTTTTCATTTTTTTGTGTTCTTGTGCTATTTTTTGTAAATACTATATTTCATTAGTTACATTATCAAACTGCTTTCTAATAATTCATTGTAGTAAGGCCGATATTTAAGAAGATTTAATAAGTTTATTGACAAGACGTTTCGTCTCTTAGATTGGGGTCTTACCTGATGTTTTAATTATACAAGAAAGTTAAGTAGAAAAAAATTTTGCGCGCATGTCGCACGAAATGGCCCTAACTCTTCTCTTTATAGATCTTTTAACCATTTACTATATTTAATATATTAAACACATTATTTCATAATAAATAAGAGACAAACGTGTTGGAAATCAAATGCAAGTTTGTATTCTTTGGAACATGTTCATAAGTTTCGTATTCATTATTCTCATTTATATAATATTAATTTAGCCACTTTCATATTGTATTTATTTTCCCAACTATCTATATAACGACGGGATGGACTATTGGGCTAATGGATTGGTAAATATACCAATATGAAGCTCTTTTTGATGTGCCGTGTGCTTAAGCGATACAAAATATTACGCCCACCTTTAATAGTAGACACTTTACACTGGTGTTTCGTTTATTTACTTTTCTGGTAAAATTTAAAAATGCATACGTCAAATTGGAACATCAATAAAACTTCTGATAACATTTGTCTAAAACAGCATACAGGGCACCGAGTATTTTTTAATAACACCATTTATCATGTACACACAAAGGCAAACATCCCCTGAAACAAAATATATTATCAATAATTTTTCATCATATTCAACTGATTTGGTTGCGTATCCGGGAAATTTAAAACGCGTAACCTACAAATGTAT
The DNA here is from genome assembly GCA_034510155.1 of Eucriotettix oculatus. Classification (NCBI taxonomy): domain Eukaryota; kingdom Metazoa; phylum Arthropoda; class Insecta; order Orthoptera; family Tetrigidae; genus Eucriotettix; species Eucriotettix oculatus. The sequence continues at coordinate 57,989,054 of CM067376.1, forward strand.
GCATAATATCTGGAATCAAATCATAACACAATTACGTTTGATTGTTAGCTTTGCCTTTGTGGGAAGTTTTGAACGTTGGCATTATGTAGTTTCACGTAATACTATAAACAGTAGCTTTAATATGAAACTACACCGTTATATTACTTTTGACGTCAAAATAAAGAGAAAGACACCTTATTGTATGTTTCGCGGATTGTTTATGTATACACTGGGTGGCCAAATTATCATAATCACCTCATCAATTCAATATTGCGCTATGTTTTACTCGTAATTCTTCTGGAAATGGATTCTTTGAGATGTTGGTAAGTGGTAGGAGGAACTTGGGGCCATATATGATAATTGCACATTTTTAATTCCTTAAAATTTGTTGGTACTGGATCCATCTGCCTGATTTCCCTTCAATCTCATCCCACAAATTCTCAATTAGAATAAAATCTGGTGATTGTGAAGATCAACGAAGTTCTTTGAACCATCTGAGGGCAACGAGTATTGTCCTGCTAGAAGTATCCATCCCTGCAGTGCACCATTAACTTATCAAATTGTCCTTGATCTTCGTTAATACTTATATACCCTTATCCGATCAAAGGACCCATATATTGCCAAGAAAACATCCCCAAGCCATAATATTGCCGCCACCAGCTTGAATTGTTGTAGCAATACAGATAGAGTCCAGGCTTTCGTATTATTTTCTCCATATTTGACCCTGACATCCGCATGTTGCACTTGAAATCGTCATTCATCAGACCACATGATTCTTTTCTAGACATCTACAGTTCAATCTTTGTTCTCCTTTACGAAATGAAGACGTCTGCTCTTCTTCAGGCAGACGGCAGTGGCTTTCGAAAGGTCGTCGGCTTCCAAAGACCACACGGTGTAATGTGCGACGAACAATTCGTTCAGAGACATTCGCAGTTGGTCGCTGATTAAGATTCTCCACATTGGCAAATCTGCTTTCAGATCGACTATTGAATAGCCTGTGTCGACCACAAGCCTAACGTTGAGACCCGGTTTTTTTTCTTTGTAGCCCAATCACTATACTATAATAACAGCTGCTCTCCAAAACTTCACAAGTGCAGCCGTTTTGCTGAAACTGGTTCCGACGTTTCCAGCACCAACGAATATCAAACTCTGTTAAATCACGTCTTTTCCACGCATATTAGCAAACAACACAGAACAAATGATGATTCACTTGTCCTTCATTCCTATTTCATAGCTATCTCACCATCTGTGACACTGTGAGGTGGTCATAATACATTTTACACTCAGTGCACACGATTCTCCAAAGTAAAGCAGACTATGAAAGATACTGCAATATTAATTTTGTGACCAATTCTACTACTCGGCTTCATTTGGATTAATTTATTCAGTAAAACAGAATGATCATTTCACGATTTTCTCCAATTATTTTAAAATAAATGCGAAGTGCTATGAAAAAAAATCCTTCTGACTACGATTATTTTCGATTGATTTCAATTTGGTTTTCATAGATTTATTTTGTAATTTGTTATACGTTAGGCTTATGGTCGTCACAGGGTATTTGTTGGATGATACAGGTGTCACTCAACTTTATAAATTTAACTTTTTAAACTGTAAGCATTTTTAATGCAATGATCGATGTACGACTGTTTTATGGTAATGAAGTAAAGCGTTATTTCCAATTTTATTCTATTAGTGGCGATAGTCAGTATAACCATTCTGGTTGACAAATTCCTTTTGGCGCCAGTGATGCGGTGAAGAGTGACCCAAATCGTACTAAAGCATAAGCGCAAGAGATTACGGACATTAACCCCACAGAAATTTCAAAGGATATTTCTTCCTCCGCTAGGTACGATAACCACGGTGAGTCAACCTTCATATTTGATTGGAGCAGGGGAGTCATGTGAAGTGGCATCCATTCGCATGGTAGAGATGAGAAAAGATGCCCCGGGAGGATACGTGAATGGAGAGAGATGAGTCGGAAATGGATCTTTGAACAAGGAGAATGTAAGGAGATAGTGTGGGTAGCCGTACCACGAGAACCGACAGGTCAGTCTATCCGCAGTAACATAGAAAAGAAAAGAAGATAAGGCAGCGAGATGGACTCAAGGCAGCAACCAGACACCAGAAGAAAGCTCGGGATACGGACTGAATTCTTGAAAGGATGTCAGCCCAGGTGCCTAGTTGCCTACAAAGGATGCAGCTGCTGAAGAACCAATAATATCAGGTGTGTCAGTGCCATTGCATCAAAATAAGTATTAGTACTACAAAATAACGCCTATATATTCATTACCCTGTAAATAGATTAAGTCCCTGAGCTAGCCATGCAATTTATTGGCCCCAAATTTAGAATTGTTTTAATAAATTAATATTTACTTAATAAAGTTGTCATTATTTTAATTTCAAGTTTCACTTGTCCCAGTTTTTTATTATAAGATCTCTATAGCAATGGATGGGCTGAAAATTTCTACACTCCAGTAATGTGATAAATTAATCACCGAGAATGCTGGGTGCTATAACATAAACATTCATTTCTCTTTCCTTTTCTTCCCTTATCCTCTATAATATTGCAGTAATCATAATCGTTTGTAGGCCATGTATACTTTTCTATACGAAGGTTAATTTGAAAATAGTAAATGAAGTTCTAAATGTTAGTTCAATCCTGACTCAATGAAAAATTATGGAAGCACAAAGAAAGACATCTCGACTAATATTTCTTTTCAATTAAATCAATCTTTAATACAGTTATAACTATGTTATTGAAGACTCAAACATTTACGAGTTTCTCTGCTAGGCCCAATCTACTAAAACCAATCCTGTTGCAATACTAATTCTCTTAAGTGGTTATTTCTGGCTCATGGTTGTCAGTATGAAAAAAATACAACCAGTACAAAACTAGTTGAGTGGCTAATCCTGCGCTGGAGAGAAGAAAGTAATGTTTATGTGAGAGTTGTTCTTCCTGGGTATCCAGCACATCCTTGATGGCCTTCGATAAACCCGAATATCTGCACGTGAAAATTTTCCCAACCACACAAGATAACCTTGACATTATTGATCTCCCCCCTCCACCTCCCTGTAGTAATACGTTCATTTAATCTAAACAACAATTAACCTCTGTTAGAAAAGAGCTGAAAAATCTTCTCTTAATTCGGTCCCATGTTTACATAAATAAGCAATTGTATACAACTAACACTCAATATAAATATTTAATTATACCCTTACATATAATTTATATTACGATCTATATTTTTCAATTATTTTATTTGTTCTATTTTTACTAGTTTAAATTGATTTTCTAGATACAAACGAAACAGCACAGTTCTTTCTAAAGCTTTAAGCAGCGTCTATATATTATTGATTCAACTATTATAATTTATATGTCTTACTTCATATTGAATATTACATAATGTTTTCTATTTCGTCTTTTATATTCATTTTGCCATTTTTTATAAAAAGTGAAAAATAGGCGAAATTGACTCCCACGACTTCTTTTAGCGTCTTATTTCGCATAGAAATGCAGAAGGAATATTCTTATGAAATTATAACGCTCCGGATTTAAAGTCAACAAATTCTGCATTAATGGCTTCATAAATTTCTTATTAAGATGTATTAAATTTATTCGTCATAACGTGATTTCAAATATAGCCGCTATATTTTATTTTATCTGTCTTCAACAGCTACAGTTTTGCCCTGCGACTCCTACTGATTTTATCGATGAAAAAAACTAATTAATAATTTACTAGATTATTTAATTTTGAAAATATTGTCGTTAAATGTTGTCAAATATTTCTATATAACGGATTGTAGTCGTACTAAAATTGTGTTTCATAAAATGTAATGTTTCGTACGACAGATGATTAGGAAAATATTGCGAAAGTTTCAGGTTATTAAGAGAAAATCTTTAAAAAAATTAATCATTCGTTTTCTTCTTAAAATAACGGCTCATTAAGACGTATTTGGAGTAGAATACAAAACCGTCAACAAATCCTGTATCGTTCATATTAAATTTACAATTTTCACGTTTATAGTAGGTCCTACCTGACATAACACTCGATGATTACTTCAAAAATTGTTTCCTATGTGATGATACATGTAAACTTTAAACGTTAACAATATTAAAGTAGACAAAACAGCAGAAAATTAAGTGAAAACAAAGTATCAGCAAAGTCTATTATTTTCTAAATTGGTAGAGTTTCGCTTTTCTATTTCACTTACACACTAGTATATATAACCATTTAATTGCCTTGGCAATTAAATATGTCAAAGATTTAATACATCATGGGTGGAATTCGAAACTTAACTTGCTTTATTTAAAATAATAAAAATCATTTAATTATTAGGCAAAAGGTCTAAATTTCGATTTCAATTCACAAGCGACTAGTAAAAAATAATTTAAGGACTGTTACACTAGAAATTTGACTTATTAATGTCCAAGTATACCTACTTTAACATATTTCACGTCAAGAAGAAAGTATTTAATTCTATAAATTGATTTAATTGGAAATTTTTTCTTATTAGAGTATAGGTAAGTGAAGTATTTCCAAAATAAATAGCATCATTAAAAACATGTTTGTTGTTCCTTATTAAATATGCTAAAGATTTATTGACCATGCTCTACATATGATAAGATTTTATATAAATTTTAAATCACATTCTCGATGCTTCTATATGTTTTGAAATAAAAATACATTAAATATGAATTTCTGACTTATTGGCCAATATTTATTTTATTAAAAATTAGTCTTGTACAAAGTTTTAGTTTGCAAACACAGGAATTGTTCAAATTGATTTAACTTGTATTTAGAACAGGTCTTGACGTTGGAATACAACAGTCACACGTTTAGTTTTAACTTTTGTTTAATTTGGTCCATCGTTAGTAGCTTTAGAATAAACATTTTTTTATATAAAATAAAAGTTACACTAGTGTCGCAGAAAGCGTAGCTAGTAGCTGGTAAATTTCCCCTGTTGTTTACAATGAAAGTGGACAGGCACACAGTGGCGTCGAACCGGTACCCTCCGTTGTGGGAGACCGTTACGTGGTCACGGGTTCGATATTCGGCAAGTGGGACAGTGGAGAGGCCAAACGCCGAAAACGAGAGGAACAGGCTCCTCGTAACGGAACTTCTTGCGACCAGCAAGCGCAATTATGGCCAAGGAACTGCTTCCTGTGCAACTCGCAAGTATTAGCTTCTTCTTCGACTCGACTCGACTTGACTTGACCGACCACGAGCAGCCGCTGGACACATGAAAACAAACACCAACGTAAATAAGCAATGGCGCCCTAGAGTACTGCAAATTATACAAAAATGGAAATCTTATCCAGGAAATAACATGATTATTGAAAGTTAAACTTTTTCATAAATCACTCAGAAAGTTTCTTCTCACTTGCATTATGTGTGATACGGCGATAGTTAATTTCTTTCAATTCCTTCTATTGTACTGTCACGTTACCTCAAACATAATGGAAAAGTGGAAGGAAAGTCAGTGCATTAGACAAAAAATTGGCATTTAACTTACGTTTTAATGAAGAAAGAATATTTGGTTTCAATATTCACAAAAGTAGTTGTAATGTTTTAAAAATTAAACAAAAATACTCGTATAATTACATTATTATAATGAAATAAATAAACGGGTTTCTCTACTTGCACTCAATACTTAATGTATTTACCGGGTCGACTGCGGACTGTCATCTTGAATTTGGAGAGATACGTAGTCAACTATCGTCGATTTTCTGGCAGTCTTAATCCAGGACTTGGCGACCATGACGACATAAACATGCAAGGATTCGAACTCGAGACCCCTGGGTCGTGAGGCAGCGACGCCATCCACTAGACCATAGGTGGTATACTGCGAATGAATCTACTGTGTTGAATTACAGCACAAAATTTTCGACCGCAGAGCACCCAATGGTTCATTAGTCTAATGTAGTAGTTTTATTGTAAATAAATATACTAACGTATGAACGTGGTCATGAAGAAAAATTTCAATATGAGGATTAATATTGGTTAAACCAAGGTAATGGAGTGTAGAGTGGGAAACAGTAGAATAACACAGGGAATTAGATTGGGAAGGGATATTTTGAAGGAAGTTTAGGAATTCTGCTTCTTGGGAAGCGTAATACCTAGGGATGGTAGAAGTATAGTAGACATAAAGAGTAGGATAGCACAGGCATGGAAGTCTTTCGCGAAAAAGACGAATTTACTTACGGGTAATATAAGTATGAATAATATGAAATCGTTGCTGAAAGTGTTCGTATAGATCGTGGCGTTATATGGGTGCGAAACGTTGAAGATAGGAGCTGCGAAATGAAAAGAATAGAAGCCTTTGAAATATGGTGCTATAGGAGAGTGATGAAAATCAGATGGGTGGATAAAATCACTAACGAAGAAGTTCTAAAGAGAATAGGAGAAGAGTAAACAATATGGAGAACGTTGACCAAGAGAAGGGATAGATTAAGAGGCCATGTTTTAAGACACTTGAGTCTTGTAAAATTACCATTAGAGGGAAGTGTGTGGGGTAATAACAGAAGGGGGAGGCCAAGGATGGAATACGCTAAGAAGGTTAGGGGGGATGTGAGATGTGGTAGTTATGCGTAAATTAAAAGGCTTGCGCAAGATAGGTTAGCATGGAGAGTTGCATCAGACCAGTCTTAGGACAGAATACCACAACAACAACAACAATCTTAACAGGACCATAATTGACGAGTGTACAAATGTATTTTTATGAATATATTAACAGAACGTATTTATTGTTTGTGGAACCTGTCTATCGATAACCGTAAATCTAGAACCTGACGATTCGTCTAGGACGCAGAGTCGCCATAGAAGGCACACGCATTTATTGCGTGTCGAATGGTTGAATGAAGTGTTAAATTTTTCGCAGGCGACAGGGTTGGATTTGGTCATCAAATGTCCATGAGAATTATCAACTTTTTAATTAGAAATATGTTCTTTCAAGCTAGGTTATAATGTTCTCTTTGTTTGTCCTATGTAACAAATATTGCAGTCTTTACACAAAATTAAATATATTACATTATGTTCTATATAAGTTATTGATAAGTTATTTTTTGAGAATAATAAAGTTATGATAAAGTTATGTGTGGTTGTTGTGGGATTTATATAACTCAATTAGTTTAAATCGTATGAAATGAAAAGTGATGGATAAGTTTTTGAGATATAAGATAAAAAATAGCAAAGTAAACAAATCCTACAGCCGCAAGCATGCAACCTCTTCGTAAATTCCATACTTAAAACATAATGTTTACAAGTTTCCCTACTATACGTACAACATACGGTGAAAAAATATGCTACCAACAAACGTGCTTCACAATTGCAATTCAACCTGGTTATTGCGATCAAATTTGCCTTTTTCAATTGAAATTATTTTTATTGACCCTGATATAAACTCCAGTCATATCAAGTAAATATCTCCTTCCATCTTCGGAGATTTCCTTGGAGCGGGTTTTGGAAGACAGAACATTAAAACATCCCTGCCACTGCCTGTGTACAGTGATTGAGGTTTTGCGGAAAACTGCAGATCGTACATAGAGTTCTAAAGGGTCGAAAACCAAATGGTTACAGAAACAATATACGTTTAACATTCTTTGTATCCCCGGAAAACATTTTATGTTGGGGAGTTAGAATACAAACATTTCTTCTGTTAAAATTCTATGAATACGGCGTCTAGAAAGTTTCTTTCGGTCAGTAAAAATGTTGAAGTCGTAAGAGAAATCGTCGTGGCGTGTTGACGAATGTCAAATTTAGATTGTCATTTTCAACAGTCTGAACATTTACTAAAAAATAAACTGATATGCATTTCGTATTTCGGTACAACAATACAAGTACAAATAAAATTAATTTTAAAACTGAGCAATCTAAACAGTGCATTAATTGGTCTAAAAAAACGTAGCTCCAGGCTACTTATTGACGGTCCTGTCTTTTTTTTAAAAAATTTAGCTATTATGGTCGCTTCAACAGTAAAAGTCATTAGTGACCTTCTGTCTACGGATACATTGCATTTTTACCTAATAAAATAGCTATGCTTAAATGATACCTATGTCTAATATGACTATAGCTTTGCTTTGTCCATGAATTCGGATCGCATTAATATTTGAACAGAAGTCTTCTTGAGAGTAGTCCTCAATGGTCCATGTCCTGATATTAGAATACTTGCACACACATCACAAAAATGGGCTTTTCAGATCTAGAAAAATTATAGGCATGAGTTAACATAGTATCTGATTCCAGAGACTATTATTTGTTCTCTTCTTGGTACGTTGTAGAGGTGATGAAGGCTTGAAAACGATTGGAGATCTGGTGGAAATTACCGCTATTATATCCTCTCCTTAAAGTATTCCATAGTTCCTCCACTTTCCCTCTGCATAGAGTTAGCAGAGGTGCATACTGGAGTATCCATGAAGGCTGATTCCTGTTGTGCCACGACAGCCAAGACATCCGCTGCTTCATTTCCTGCAATGCCTGTGCGCATGAGCAGGGATCCACACCAACTTTATCTTTTTACCACGTGTTTTACAGGCCTCCTGGGTACATCGAATTGAGTCAAGAATACCAATCATGCCCCTTGGTTCTTTTTATTAGAGTTAGTGCTTTCATGGAATCTGATAATATCATTAGGTTATCAAATGGTGGCTGCAAACAATACTCAGTAGCTATCAACTGTCGTCCAAGACGCTATGTGATTAATTTGAACCTTTCTCAAATTATTCGGTTGGATTACCCATCAGGCTGTGCCACACGTAGCTTTAGATGCATCAATAAATATATATTTGGGATCTCATGTCTTTATGACTATTTCATTTAAGTATGGTTCTCTGGATTTGGACAAGAGAGGTGTTTATTTGAAAATTGGACAATTTCCAGGGTTGAATGGGTGAAACAGAATTATAGTCAATAGTAAGAAAGGAAAAGTATAGAAGCCTTTGAAATGTGGTGCTATAGGAGAATTCTGAAAATCAGATAGATGGATAGAATCACTAACGAGGAAGTTCAAAACAGAATAGGGGAAGGACGGACAATATGAAGGGTGTTGACCAAGAGAAGGGATAGATTAATAGGCCACGTTTTAAGACACGAGAGCCTTGTAAAATTAGCATTAGAGGGAAGTATGTGGGGTAAGAACAGAAGAGGGAGGCAGAGGATGATTAGGGACAATGTGAGATGTGCTAGTTCTTCGAAAATGAAAGGCTTGTTCAAGATCGGCTAGAATGGAAGGTTGCATCAGACCAGTCCTGGGACTGAAACCCACAACAAACAGATAATAGAAGATAATTTAATCTTTAACTTTAGAAAAAAAATTCTAACTTCAGAATGGTAGGAGTCGATTGGAATTTACCTTTTAATGAGGTTGACATGTTAGTTTCCTGATACTAAGAGAAGATGACTTGAGTGTGTATTTAATGGTTGTTAGTTTTCTTCTAAATTTGAGTGACATCTCCTTACCCTCGTTTAGTATTCTAACCACCAGGGTAGTTCTGATACATCCTGTTATAACTCTCACGGCTTCATTGTGGATTGTATCGAGTTTTTTGAGAGCACATTTATGCGCAGAACCATATACGTCTGATCGATAGTCAATTAAAAATAATACAGTAGACTCATAAGTGGTTGCAAGTAGGATTGCGTTTGCTCCCCAGTTGTGTGCAGCAATATATCTGAAATGAAGAGTCGCCGTTTTGCCTCTGCTTGTAGAAGTGCCAGCACAACTATTTTCCAGGAAACATTGACTATGAGCATTTTATTTTACAGTTTACTTTAGTAGCGCAATATACTTTTGATGCTTTATAATACGAGGTTGGTTCAATAACAGTTCGCCCTATTTCTTTTCTCCTGAATTAAATGTGAAAGTTTTGAATTTGGATAGATTCCTCAAATATTTTTTCCCAATGCACTGCAGCAACAACTTCCTAAGTCAACAGGTGGCAGCGCAGTTTTCCTTTTCAAAATGTATTAGACACTGATCGGTGATTTAATTCCTAAATTCGGAAGGTGAAATGGCTATTCGCAGTCCTGAAAGGCTGAAAAATGTGTGTGGTGACGCTACAGTGGCTCTCAGCATTGTTCGGCGATGAATTCATCGCGGTAACGAAGCTGAAGGGCACACACCGGTGGCCGAAGCGACAGGCCGTTTGCTGCATTGACTCCACACAACATAAAGCGAGTCGATGAATTCACTCGATAGGCCACCGGGTAGCAACTAATGAATTGTGTCTCATGCTTTGCATCAGTAAAGGAAACTCATGTTGGGATTCACTTTGAGGATGAGGAGGCCGTGAAACCTTTCATGAATCGATGGCTTAGGAAGCACGTATTAAAAGAGGGACTAAAACCGTGGAAAAGGACGTAGACTACATATTGAAAAGTGAAAATTTAACCATTAATGTTGTAGGTTTCTTCTTCTTCTTCTTTGGCTCTACAGCATATTCAGGGTCTCGGCCTTCCGGGTCGACCGCGGACTGTCATATTCCATGACACATTTCGAATTTGGAGTGACACGTGGTCAGCGTATCGATTCTCCAGAAGTCTTAATCCCGGTCCTCGCGACCATGACGGCACAAACATCAAAACCAATGCCAGGATTCTACGTTTGGACCCCTGGGTTATGAACCAGCTACGTTAGCCACTACACCACAGGAGGTCGGCTGTTGTGTAATTTTCACTTGTGTGAAAAAATTAAACGAGAAAAAACTTGAAGGCATTACTTATAGAAACAACCTCGTAATAACAAAAGATTTCATTTTGCGAACTATTAAAAAAGCAAAACCAGGATATAATGAATCCCGGTTATTACTAAAAATATTATAACCAACTTCGGTGGTGTTATATTCATTACTTTAAAAAATACACCTACAATCCGATTCGTTCTACATAGATACTACAAACTTATTTCACTGTAATTAAATATACATTGTATAATAATTATTTATTAAATCTACAAATGGGCAGATGCCCGGTGGCAGATACATAGAACTTAAACAATAATTAATAAAATGGTCGTAAGGACCATATTTAACCTATAGTTGAAAGTATAATTATATTCAATATAAATAAATAAGTGTGGAATCATATTTATTTATTTATATTGAATATAATTATACTTTCAACTGCCTCCTGAAATTGGTGGAGACACGGAGAAGGGAATGCTGCGACCCCACAGCAGACTCGTCTCCCGTCATTCGGAAGGGCGTGAGAATAGTACCCAATGCCCGATCTACCTGATGCAGGTTTTCTAGGGTTTTCCCTGCATCTCTTTAGGTGAAACACCGGGTAGGATCCTTAAACCATAGTCCGGGGGCCCTAGTTAACCCTTGACTACCTTGCTCTACCTTCCGCATCCCCCCTTTTCAATTCCCTTCCTATGCTATTAAAGGGGAGTTGCCTGTTTCAGGATCACCCTCATGTAGCCTATTTAAAAAAATCATATTACTAGGAATGGTTTTTTAAAAGAAGAATAGTATTGTTTTTGCCTGAAAAAAATAGAAACAAAACAAAAAAACTGGAAATATATTTCACTGTAGTATATTTTTAGAGATTTCGCAGCACTGATCACTTCACTACACTACACTAAACTTAAATTGAGTCGAAATTTTCTTTCTGTTAGTGGAAGTTCCCCAAACACTCCTGCAGGCAGAGTGTTCCAGTCATTAGTTCTGATTTCGTATTATATGGTTTGTATTATTGTCTTCTTCAATCCAAAATTTTAATTCTGAATTATTTCTCATGTAATTCTTCATTTTTATGAGCTCTTCAAACAGTAAAACACAGTCTGAGTTAAGTTCCCATATTCCTGAAAGAGAACTTTCATGACGAAGTTCAAAGATAGACAACTTCGTTTTCTTTTTCAGTCATCTAAATGCTCACTAAAACTCTCATTTGAAATATGGGTGAAGGTAAATCTGTTTTTAGTCATCAGGCTATTTTAAATAAATTGAGTTATCCTGTGGAAAATAGATGACAAATTTTCTTGAATCGAAAATTAGAACCCGATGATTCCCCTAATATGCTCGTTTGCCCTGGTTAAGTGCATGCGTCGTTTATATGAGTTTGTGATAGTAATGGGCGAACGAACCAAGGAGCGGGTTGCGTGTCCGCTAGGGCGGAAATCTGACAAAGCAACGAAGCGAAGAGCCGCCTTCGAAAGTGCCGGTCCCCTACCAAAAACCATTGCCCTTATTGCGTTTCCCTCACACGGAAATCAAAGACAAAAAATATCAGCTGATACTCCATATTGGAAAATATTTCTATATATTTATGAACTAGCCTAAATAAGTTAGTACACCCGTAAATATTTTAAGAAGTAGTCCGAAACGAATGTGACTGAAATATGAAGTTCCAGTTCCAGTTACAGCCGTTCTCGTTGGTTCGAATAACTATCCGGAGCAACCGAGTTTATAAAAACGTAATAGATACCAGGGACCGATTTGGATGGCATCTAGATGGTTATGTGTGGCAACTCGAGGAATGCGGCAGCACTGTTCTTGCCGTTGGTCAACACATTTCCAAGAACCAGGATCTATGAGACTCTGGAGACTAGAGCACAGCTGCCTCCCTCCGTTAGACAAACTCTTCTATTGCACTACGGCCAGATAATCAAAAAATTAACTCGTCTGTTTTCACTGTAATGCCATATAAAATCATTCGTCAATACAGAATAATTTTTTAGTTTTCATAAATTTTTAATAAACAAATAAATTGTCAGATAATGGCCGAAAATCAGAAATTAAATCATTTTATTTCAAAACGTTTCGTCATCCAAGCTTTCGGAACCTACACAGTTCTTTCCGTAACAAAACTTATATAATTAAACACATATTCTCCAATAGAAATAACAAAATAAATAAACTTGATCCGTTGTAGTAATTACATTTAAGATATAACAAAAAAAATGTACGTCCAGCAACGTCCCGGACCGAAATGAGTGAAAACAATGGCAAGGAAGCAAATCGCAAATCTCATATTTTCGTAACGGAATATTTGTAAACTGCAAATTTTACACTTTAAATATTCCAGAACACTTAAGTAAATCACTATAATAGTGAATCGTTTATAGAATTTGCGCATTTGTTTTTTGGAATTAACATTAGATTTTATGTGAAACATTTCTCTTAACAATATAGAATAACAATTACTTTCTCCATATAAAATCTTAACATTATTTCAATCAATCCAGTGATTATTTTATTCGTTTATTTCATATAAAGTATTTATCTTACGATTATTAGTTTGGTACAAAAATTGTTCCAGTATATACAAGATTAAAATGATGTATTTACATAATTATAATAATATATATAATTAACATGTAAACATGAATATAGGTTAGTCCATTAATTAGCCTACTTTATCAGATGGGTTAGGTTGTTTTTTTTTCTCGTGTGTATCTAAGAGGCACATGATGTTGGTGAGTGAGGTTTGACAGGCGATGTATTGAATGTTGCATAATATATGAGGATGTAGTCTGCAGGAATAATGGTAACGTGGGTACTGATGTGCCTGAACGTTCCGGGTGAAGGATGACGTCGATAGGGAGTTTTCTTTTGAGCCGTCGGAAGCGTAGAGATGGGGGTAGGATTGTCATGGATTTGTTGGATCGTGGAGTTTACTTTGTAGAATTTTATGTTATGGTGGATGACGGAATTTATAAGTTACCAGGGAGAGCAAGATACGAGCCAGGATTCAAACCCAGGACCTCTGTGGTGTGAGGCAGAGATGCTAACCACAACACCACAGAACCTCGGCTCGAAGATTTTTATCTACTTCTAACATATTTATTAATAAAAGGATACAAAGTTAAATATATAATATTAAGTTTTCCCCAAATTCTTCTTGAGAAATTTGTGGTGAGATACTTTGATAGCTTTGTCTATCAAATTGAAAAATGTAACTCTTTTTAGTTAGAGGCGGTGACTTGAACAGAAATTCAGGAACCAATTAGTGAGAACTTTATTATTATGTCGAAAGATAGACTTCAAGAAAGTTAACAGAGTGAAAAACACTTCAAGAATTATATTAACTTAACACGTCACTTCACTTTCGCTTTAGCATTTAAATTATTCAAATAACGACTACACCACACGTTTTCTAAGATTTGTCCTAAATTTATTCTCCTGAAGAGGATTTCCGCCAAACACTACAACAGTTAAATTATTCCAGTCGTTAATGGTCCTGTTTCTGAATGAGAATTTGGCAACATCTGTTTTCTTGCTATCTATATTTTACTTTGAATTGATGATCCCATCTACCAATATAACTGGGATATTCCATTTTGGAGCTAATTCCAATCCATAGTTTTTGCCCCGTATAAGCTTTGAATACTAAATGCAGTCTTGCTTTCTCCCTCCTATGTGACAATATCTCCGTACCTAGTTGTTCTACTATTTCGTTCCTATGGCCCGGCCCTCCTTGCACAAAATTAGCAGCCCTTTTCCGAACTTTCCGTAATGGTTTTTGCTATAGGGAGCCCAACAAGCCGCCCCATATTCCTAAATTGGTCTAACTGAGGATAAATATGCCACCTTCTTTGATTTTTAACTTCTCTTTCTTAAGATCATCATTATGAAATTGGTAAACTAACTCACTCTACAGTTGTTTATTCTGTTTCTAATTGTAATTTTCATTAAATGAATGAAAATAAACACCCTAAATGATTCGGAATTACACTTCTGATCTACAAGATCATTGATGAAACAATAATATGGTTAGTACAAGGCAAACGGTAAATAGACTACAAATCAAAATACATTTGAAACGAACAAGTGTGCTTATATCAAACTTAAACTGAGAAATCAAATAAAATTCTGGTGAACTGCCTCACAGATTCAGATTCGCAGGTTCAGGCAGAAATTTGAAGGACGGAAAACACTAGGAAAGAAGGAATGAAAGAAAATAATGTAATTACAAAATTTATGAGTACTTAACAGTACAATGTCAACGAAAGATCGAAGACCAAATTCCTTGAGTGGATTAAATTGTGTGATTAAACAAAAAAACTGTGTGATTCAATTAGTGAGTGTTCACGAAATGTTATCGTCAGATTAGATATCTGATAACAGAATACTGCAATAAATAAACCTTACCAGGAGAAAATTGCTAAACACAAAGAAGATTATAATACTGTATCATGTAATGAGATGAATAGGAAGCATATTATATTATTTAGTGCTATATTAATATATTAATAAGCTCTTTTATAATAATAAAAATTACTTGATCAAAAACAAATTTACAATATTACAATGTTGATATTTTCAAACCTTTAGCCAATTCTTTCTTAATTAACACTACATATAAATTTACATAAAAAATCATACAAATAAATTCCTTAATACTAACAATTCTCTATCTCTAAACTCAGGGTCGTATATTATGGGCCTTCTCATAGATCAGAATATTGCCACATAAATCTACTCGGACTTGGCAGTAAAGGAAATCAGCAAAAAGTCACAGGGGTTATTATCGTGTCGTCAAAATGGACCTTCCAGCGTCTTCCTCCTATTTGGGTCGTATTCCATCCAAATCACAGCCGCCACCGCTATTCTTCCTGGTTCAGGAAGAATTTCCGTTTATCTTCGTCTCTTTGGATTACCCGTCCGATGATGCTGATCTTCTGCTCGTCTCCACAGTCTCCGTTAACTAAACTCCAATCATCTGTCCAGCAACCTCTCTCGAAATCTCTCTGCAAACCTTTTTAAAACCTACTCCCCACAACTTTAGTTCATATCACCAAGGTGGCAGAGATGGATACTCACCAATACCATTTATTGTTACTCTTGGGGAAAAACACCACCCGATGCCGCCAAATCTCACCAAAATTGGGAAACACCCCATGCGCGCCGTGATGTCTCGGTTTTATTGCCCCTGTTTCAAATAATGTCTCCTTTCGTTTGACTCCGCACCCAGTCAAAATTCCACTCCAGACTGACTAATTCTCTATACCTCGTCTCCTCTTCACCTATTTACTCCCAAATTCCATTACACTGACTGATTTCTCTATCATCTCCTCTCTTACATAAAGAATTGTGATTGTTTTTCCTTGTGCTGGCAAGTTAAAGTTTATTGCACTTCGTTAAAATATCTCCCAGGTATGCTAGTTTTATGAACCATGATTAATTTTTTTTAACTTTTACAAAATGTCGTAACACCAGCGAAATTTTACAGCTTATATAAATATACATTTTTTAAATGGATGATTAAAAACAATATGTCGAAAGCTTCCGAAATACCTAAATTAATACGGATACTTTTGTGGCAGTATATGGTTTTTGTTTGTTAGCAAAACTGTAATACTATTAATTATCTTTCGTGGACCACTAAAATTTTCCTGCGGAAATTGCTGCACAGTCTGCAATCATGTGCTGCTGAATTACATTACACAAACAAAGGTGTATAAGGTTCGCTTATTTGTTGGCCGAAGCTGCTCATTGTTAGGTTAAATTAAATATTATCTGTATAATTCTGGGCTATAACAACAATCTCTACCTCACTCGTACAGATGTATGGTTGACTGAACACGTCCACGCTCGCTCATTGTTACACATGTTCCCTACTGTAGCGGGAAGGAAGGACCAGGGTTTCTTTGTTTCACAGTATTGTTGGATTGGTTCGGAAACAAGCTAGAAACAAATTTGAACATCGAGGGCTTTCACAAAAACATTTGTGGACTGGACTGTTATTCCCTTGAGATAGGTGTGGGGCGATATCTGCCTGACAAATCATGTTGGTCGGTTAGTTAAAAATATACCCCATGTCTTTCATACACACGGTTCGAAAAAGATATGAGAAATTATTCGAATTTCTCCCGTTCGATGCAAACTGAGTATTCGCCTTACGAACTGATTAAGTACGATTATTACGTGATATAATTCATAGTATAGATAGAATCATTCGAAATTTTTGCGGAACACCTATTCAGACCACGAGTGTTTCTCGGAACACAGTTTGGGAAACCCGGGACTAGTCGATAAACAATTCAAGTATCCAGACAAATGTTCACTAACACCTTGGTATGTGCAAACTACAAATAATATAGTGCCACTAGGAACGCTTAATAGGATCCCGACCGTAAGAATATTTGGGAACAGTGACCAACAGGAAACAAAGAAATCAACAATTCATACACATAAAATAGTCAAGGATGTGGTAGTAGATGTATATTACGACCAGTAAGAAGAAGGGAACTAAACAAAAGTGTTGAGCGACCGGAAAGTTGCGATGATCCGTGAAAACGAACCAGGAGGAGAGTGCTTGACCTTGTAGTGACAGGAAGAGCAGGCAGGAGCTCGCTTCCCTTCCGCAAGGATTCCCTGCGCGTTACTGTGTAAATGGCGAATTGAGTCACGGCGTAAGGGGCGGGGGAATCACAGATTCCAACAAAAGCAACAAGACAAGACGCACGGAGTGATGCAATCGGCAACCTTGGGCAGCAGCGGGCACATTGTGTGTAGCAAGGACGCCACGCCAACACTTCCTTGTCGGCTCGGAGCTTCCGACCACATAACAACATGTCCATACCAAATCTCAGCTCGTCCAACTCATCCAACAAAGATCGTCAGCTTTCATCTAATGCAGTGATGGAGGGGGCCAAACGAGGGGAAAAAATTTAGGCGGGCCAATATAATTTAGAGTTGAAGTGTCGTGAAATGTTATATTCTTTGTAAAATGCTAGTTTCGTTGCAGATGAGACAATGGTGTAGGAAATATTCAAGGTTTCGCGATGACAAATATCTATTTATTATAAAAACACAGTAATAATTTTACGAAAAAGTGAAAAAAAAATTCCGGCTAGCTAAATAGCAAAAGTTTTCTATACTCAAGGTTTACCGTGGGGTAAATAGGCTATCAACGAATTCTGCACAGAACAGTCTTACCGCTACGACGTGACCCGCTCATCAACCGCAGCATGTCTGACCACCCAACCTCTCCGTGCATCAGTGATCGTCGAAAGGCTCTGTTTGGTTCCTACGTATCCCGCGCTTTTATGGGAGAACCAATTATCAAAGCTTTATCGTTCTACGTCACGTTAGCGTAGGGCAAACGGGGGCTGTTTTCTGAGAACCCATACAGCGTTAAGGGAAGTAGGAGGGGAGCATTCCTTCGTTCCAGAGACGCAGTGTTTATTTTTAAATCGTGAAATCCTATGAGCAGGATGCACCTATCTAGCTGCTGCACATTCCTATCTCCCAAATTTCTTAATCTTTCTTACCATTATTCCATGCAGCCATAAGTCGCGCTACAGTGGTTTATTCCTAAAAACTAAGAAAAAGTACTTCCAATCTTTGAAAACACGGGCACTCAGAATCAACATTACGTTTATTAGATCACCTTGGGGCTAATTTTTTTTTACAATATACAGAATAAAACTAGAAAACCAACAACGCAACGAGAAACGTTTTTCGATATCTACCCGCGGTGGAGGGGGTAGCTACTGCGAAGAGGCCCCGTTGCCAATTTTACTCTTCGCTACAAAGTAGATAGCAGCCAGTGCCTCTCATTCCAATATCTAGGATAACTCAATAAATTTGTACGTCGTCACTGATACAAATAAAAGAGAGCAAAAAGAGGAAAATATTTATTTTCTTTTTTTATTCGTCAGATTAGAAATAATATCTTGCGGGCCGGATAAAACATTCCATGGGGCCGCATCTGGCCCGCGGGACGTAGTTTTTCCCATCACTGATCTAATGTCTTCCACATTCAGAGTCATGAGGTTTGAAAAGAAGGCCTTTCCCAATACCTTCAAAGTCTGCGTCCAAATCTATCATCAGATTTCCAGACTTCACAAAGGTAATCTGAAGAAATCGGAATTGTTTACTGTACTGATGACACGAGTCCGAACGACTCCGTTAGTCTACACTTTACATCCCACTTCACTTCTTACACAAATTGGCTCCTGATCTACATTTTCCAAACCACCAGCTAAAAGTTAAACACTTTTATCAGAAGCGACAGTTCAGTACAAAACTTCTTCACAGATTCAATTCCAGTCCAAAAACCCATACCCTGGAAATCTGATGGGATTATCCAAGTCTCCGCCACCACCATCAGATCGTCAAACTGACAAAATATATCCTGCCTTCGTTCCTTCAAAATTTTTTCATCACCTAAAAATCATACCAGTTAAACTCGTGTGAAGCTATTCATAAATAATGAGCTATATGGATATTTCTCCTCGCCTGCCATCAAGCAATGACTGACGACTTACGGTTGTCATGTCTCACTGTCCCCTGTAACCATGCTTGGCTCACAATATTTTTATGGAACGGGAAGAAAATGCCGATGAGGTTGTTAATTTAGATATCTAATTTTATATAAATTCTCTGCTTTAAATTGCCATCAATTTTTGGTAGTTGAAGTCCCTATATATGAAGCGGATAAACTGGGCTACCCGTTGGTAAGAAAAATCTTGATTTGACAGTTCATTGACTGTATTCAGCGAGGTTTCCATCATTCATCTATGGAATTTTTTTTCGAAGACAGCCTGAAACCGTGGATAAAGTCGTCAGATGAATTCCTTTATCACCTGAAACAGAAAGAGATGGAACTTAAACATTGGAAAACTGATAACTGTAGCAACTTAATCGTAAGAAGGTGTACCCTTTATTGTCTTATATTTGTAGACTCAAATATTAGAACAAAATACAACAGCTTAAAAAAACTGGTAGTCATTATTGAAGACCAAGAACTATTTTCAGGCTAGGGCAAAGCAATGAAATTAATATTTCTGGCTGAATCACAGGTGGATAGAAATGAAAAATTAACAATGCCTAAAAATAACATTATCATATCTGAGATAGATTTTAGCCGGTGTCTACACGATAAGCACTTCATACTTCTTGATAAGGACATAGATAAGTGGGGTGCCTTTATCCTCCTCATCGAACAACCATAATTCGGCAACTGAGGTATTCCTCTGCCTAGAAACAAAAGCTCTCCAAATTGCTGATTAGGAATTGATTTACTTAGATCATATCGGGAGTTTTCTGATAAGCGACACGAAAAGAAGATAATCTCTTATCTCACGTTGATGTGTCAAATTACAGAGAAACTCACGTTTTCGGCTGGAGGAGTTTCCACATAATTAGTCAACATACAAGTAGAATATCAGGAATTAATAAATCGTGTAACCACGATCAGCACCATTATGAAGAACAAAATGTTAAACAGCATTCAATCTGTTGCGACAAATAAAAAGCACTTCGTTTTTCTCGTATTTTTAACATAGTCCTGACGCTATAATTTCGAAGCAATCAGAAATTTCATTGGTGAACGGACAAATTAATCTATCAAAAACCGTCTTAAGTCTGGAGACTGAAACTGTTTTTGACAGTGCCTTTTTTTCGTTTTATTTGCTTACTAGCTGGTTGCCCGGCATTGCCAGGTAATTCATTCGTATACTGTATTTTATCCCACTGCAGTATTTAAATTCGACAGAAATCTTTGTCGGCACAAGATTCAACCATCAGTTAATCATTTTTGAAAATTTACCTTTTCACGCCCCCTATTCTCTAAATTGCAGAAATAAACGCTGATAATAAAATGCTTTACTTAGGAGGTTAGATTGGAACGCCGCCGAATGAACATGTGTATAAATGGCAATCTAAAAACGTCACCTTTCACATCCGCACAGTTCATTAGCTCATTGTCGAATGAATCGTTAAATAGTACACCCAGTATGACCAAAATTACAATACACGGAATATATTAGAACTCAGCAACTCGAAATATCGAAACATTGCCAAGCTACGACGCAATGAACTTGCGCTTGTATTGATGCCGCAGATTATTCAAACGGTCAGGCTGAAAATGTGTTTTTTTATGGTTTTATTTCAATTGATAAATCCAAAAATATATTTAAAAATATTTTGGTCTTAAAATTTAAAAAAAATGGATCAAGGAATTATTAATGAAAACTGTGTGTGAGATAAATGTTATTTTTCATACTGATTTTACGATTACGGTTTTCTATATACATTAGAATATTTTATATCAAGTTTTTGGTTTTATTGGATCCATTATAGTCACTTTAAAAAATTCACAGAACTATCATCTTAATTCTTACTTGAGTCTTTAAATCGCTTAGGTCGGCCTCTTCTTATCTTCCTCCTCAACACGTGCTGAAGACACTCAGGATGCACAAGATCCTGTTTCCTTTCCTACCAAGAACCGTATACCAAATTTGACCAGTTCTCACGATCTCAGGCCCATTTTTTTCTGTTTTCCACTTACGTGTATGTTACGGATAAACATATAACCTTTATAATTGAAATTCATCAAGCATCGTTTAGATTTAACTTTTTCCTATACCTCAGTTAAGTGTTTGTTGTGATAATGAGCTCATTTCCGATCCCAGGAGAGGAATAATACTGTTTTATTATTTATTTTTCTCTTCGCGACATTCCCACTATTTGCGTAACTTTTAAATTTGTAAAGTTTTTACCACGATTTCGAATTCTGCTCGTTGTCGTAACTATCCACTCCTCAATTAACATCAAGGATATCATATAAAATAACCGATATTTTTTTCGTGTATTTTCTGCCTGTTTCCAGCGTTTGTTAACACCAGACATTAGCAAGGCTATTCCTAGGTAGTCTTAAGTTCTTATCAATAAATCTCGAAGAAAGAGTTGAATTTTAAGCTGACGAATATTTACGCCCACTAGGAACCTTATTGTTGTTGCTCGTTTACTTCGTGTACCGTTCACCGCTTCACCGCGCAAGTCAATGTATTTTTATTATTATTCAAAAACTAGTATTTTTTAACATGCCCGTTTTTTTATTTTAATTTGCAAAAAGAACAACCGTCATAAAATGTAATGAGGACCTGCAACCGAAGATTTCTAAAACGACTTTTGCTTCCAGAATAAAATAAATCGGTGAATCAGTTACATAGCGTTAAGTATATCATAACCTTAAGAGATTGAATTAAATGAACCTTAAACAAGACAATAAAAATAACTGGTTCCGCCCGGGATCGAACCGGGGACCTTCTGCGTGTAAAGCAGACGTGATAACCGCTACACCACGGAACCACTGAAAGCCGACGCGTATAGTCTTCTATAATATTAATACTTTTATATACGTAGTATAGATATTCGTTATATAATTAGTATTTTTACATAATTGGTGCGCATTTGAATAATAATTAGGAAGAATTTAAATAAAAGTCATGCAGATTTTAATTATTCCAAGGTCAGAATATTACGATACATTGTATTAGCC
The DNA here is from genome assembly GCA_034510155.1 of Eucriotettix oculatus. Lineage (NCBI taxonomy): Eukaryota > Metazoa > Arthropoda > Insecta > Orthoptera > Tetrigidae > Eucriotettix > Eucriotettix oculatus. The sequence goes on from CM067376.1 coordinate 58,011,262, forward strand.
TATATGGTTCTGTAGAACTCTTATGAAGTAAAATAGAATTAAGTCTTGTACGTGAAATTATGTAGGTATGCTAGCTTTACTTATTTATAGCACTTTTAAGGCTACATTTTTGTAATCGGCCCAGTGGGCCTTTGGCAGCAGTTACACAGTCCGTCCAAAGGTCTTCGATCCCGGAAAAATTCACTCCAAGTATCTGACAGGGTGCTTCGGTTGAGTTGGCGTGTAATTTTCGCCCTCCATGCCCACTTTTCTCGTGCACTCTTCTAATGTTATCTACTCCCACACCGCCGTTAAACGACCGCCTCTGTTGGCTTAGAGTCAATCACGGTGGGCTTATTTTACTTGTAGTACTAACCGCGTGGCTGGCCGCTTTTATATGCAAATGCGAGACAAACAGCACCCAGACACCGACTACCGGTGCGCGAGTTTGCCTTGCAAATAGGAGGAACATAACGTTTCCCCAGACCGACCTAATAAAACAGACAATGAGAGCTGGCTCGTCACAGACCTCCTTGGCCGGTTTTGCTCACTTGAATAAATTAATTAAAATTTGAGCACATGAACTTCACGTGACCCAGTACGCCAGGCTGGTGAGATTATCGAATTTTTAGCATAATTTTAAAATAATGAATCTGTAAAGTTAGACTAAAGTGATTGGATCAGTGTCAGCTCCTGTGTTTGTTTGTGCTGCATCAACCCAAGAAACAATTTTTAAGACGATATCAATGTAAAATACTAACAATACTACACCAGTGCTCTGAGGCAAATGATCCCGCCCGTAATATGTTACAATCTAATTCTATACATATTGTTTCAATAATGTATGATTTTTGAAAACGGAATAATTAGAACACTTTTTTATCCAAAGTATTTTTCATTTGTCCATATTAAAAAAAAATTAGCCGCAAGTCATTGTGGCAGAATTGAATTCAGAGTCTTGAAGTAAACTTTCTCAGAATGATGTAATACTTCAGAAAATATACCCCTAATGTCCTTTTTTACAGTAAATGCAAGTGGAAATGCTTCAAATGAAGCTCAGTAAAAGGATATACAAAATTTTAGAAGAAAGACGATAACCCAGGACGTCCCAATATCCAGCCGAGTCGATGTCCAAGGACCAATCCAACATCTCTCCAATCCCGTAAACCTAAGCTACGCTCACCTCCAAATTCACAGATCACATTCTGGATCACCCGGCTGCTGGATGTCGGGAGGTCCTGGTACGCGTCCCTGGTCCGGTTGACATTATTCCATTCTTGTCTTTCATATAAACTACTTTAGAGAAAGATTTTTAATTACTGTATGGTTCAGCCCCTTATGAAGACGCCTCTCAGTATCATGCAACTGCCCCGCTTGTGTATACTCACTAACCCATAGCACCGAAAGGTTACAGATTGTTGGGCTTTACGGGTGGTGAGGGCTCAGGGGGTGAAACGGAATACTGAGCACATGCATTTCTCTCTACAGAATGAGATTTTGTCGTTAGAAGGGCTCAAGTTTCGAAATAGAAGCACCATTGTTGCACAATTATTGTAATGTTTCTTATAATGTCGAAACAAATATAATTGTTTTTAAATTAATTTCTATGCTGTAGCACATGAGCCAATTTATTAGATTTTCATACAAGCTCTAATGTTGACGTGTACTCGGTGTGATGATTTCTGAGCGTAATTAAAAATTAAATAGCATTCTACAAACCTAGAAATGAACTAATAAAATAGAATTTTCGAATTTTCGAGACGAGCGGCCAAATAGCCTCAAAGAGAAGCTCGTCATCAGTACACAAACAGCAGCTCCTAGACGTCTCAGTAATGTTGCTATTCGTGGTCCACAAAGGAGTTGGAGTCAAGGAGGTAATAGAGTCGGCCACCATCTGAATCAATTAAGGTAAAATATATGGCATATAACGTAGCTGTCTCTCAGGGAAATTGTGAAATTGATTGCAATTCTGTAAACTGCCGGTCCAAGGAGGAAAATGTTAATAGACTGAGTAGGATGTGAATCAATTACGTAAAGTCTGAAAGAACAGAAGTCCTCAAGCATTTCTTGTCCTATAACCGCCCCGTTGCAGTTACGACAACGTCAATCCTCCGATAACTGACTTCAACCGGTAATTCACTAAGTAAGTAACTGTTAAAGCATTTCTTAGTCAGAAAGAATTATAGATACCAGAAATTGTATGACAGACCAAAGTCAGTTTCTTAACTGATGCATTTCATTATTAATTTCCTTCAACTGTTCTATTGCTTGATTTTCTATGTTTAAACAACGAGACAAGCTTTTAATAAATATTACCGTTGAAGTGTCTCAATTAGTAACATTATAAATTTTTATAAGTAGGCTAAATTATTAGCATGCCAGATTTTAGTTTACGGAGAGTTAAATTTTCGATAATGACTTAGAATCCAGTATCAAGCGAAATTTGAATTTTTTCATTTCTTGTGTACAGAGAAACGATCACACACTCTTAGAAGAAGATTAAGAGAATGTACAACAGGTCATGAGAAGAACATTACTAGAGTACATAAATTAGTCCCAAAATCCATTCACAATGTCTTATACGATAAACGGTCACCATTCACTATTTAACTACAATCTCACGAAGTGGGTTTCGAACCTCATTTTTATCCCAGAATGATTTACAGAACTGTACCACGGTGCTATTTAGTTTGGGTGAAATGCTGATGACCTCCGAGCTTCTCCCGTGATCCTTTCGGTTTGGCAGCCTCACGTCTTGCGATTCGTTTCGGTGGAGCTGATAGAAATATTTCGTTTACGCCCCCATTTTCCCATGGTCCACAGTACGAATTTACGTTCGGGCAACTCAGACCTTCAAAATATCTACCGGAGAAATCTAAGTTTTACTGTAAGAAAATTAACAGGTTCAAGTTCTCCATTCGAAGTATCATGGGAGCCTTTACTGCGAACGACTAATTAGCAACACTTAAATTTAATATACTTATAACCTAAACAAGTTTACAACATTCGAGACCACCACGGCTAGATTTATGAGGAAAGAATCAGTTATTTAATTTTGATAAATATATTATAATTTATCTGGACGTTTCTCAATTTCCGTGTCTACTCCTTCAAAAATAGTCTTCTTTTCCAAGTTGTGTTATTATCAGTGGTAACATCATAAAGATGAACTTTCACCTATTTAGTCCTACTACGCACATATCTGTATTTTACTTTCATGATACTGTATTCCGGTCTGGATTTCTTCATACGCTTAATGAGTGAAAGATTCTTTCCTTATTTACTAGCCCTTTGTGAAGTTCTTGTCAATGGTTTACTGTAACCAGGCTTACCGTGAGTAATAATGTATCCTTTTTATGTACCAACAAAACTAAAAATAGTTATATGGCTTTGTTTGAAACAGTTATATTTTACGTAAATGAAGGCTTTCTGGGAGTGTTCGTACCTGGTTCATTCTCATTCTTGAGAATAAATTAATTATTTAATAAACTTTTTAATTATTAATAAGTAATTTCGTGCTTCAGGTATGTAAATAATGTTTGACTAAAGTATTACCCATTACCTTAAGTGTTCTCTCACCAGCAGACAATCTCGTACTGACCTTGCATCCTACGCACAAGAATTAACGATGTTGCCTCTGGACTTGACTGCAATAGTAATTTTCAGTCTATACGCCAAGGAAAAATTAAAGACTAAATCATATGCAAATAGATATCAGGACTCCACTCCTTATGCCGTTGTCGGCTGCCAACGCTTTCTATGTCAAATTCTTTACGGAAAAATAATTGGTCCGTGAATAGGATTGAAATTATTTACACTATACTCACATGAATATCATCTACTAATATTGATCGATTATTCGAGCTCTTTCCAATTAGTCAAATAAGTAGATAATGTCACAAGGACAAAATTGACTCCGGATTTGTTCGAGTTTTTCAAATATTCGTTGCAATTGCCGCTTCAATTTCACATTTGAATAACAACAAGCGATCTCACTTCTGTCAGCAATTCCTATTAATATGGTAACTTCCCGCTTTTCGTCCTATTACTATAGTAACAACATGCTTTCCACTGCAATATTAAATCACGCACAAATCTGTTCCTTCCAGTACTTATTCTACTATATAAGAAGTCTACTGGTTTCATGTCAAACCTTGAAAGTTGTGAACTATGTTCTAATTCTTGTATAAATGGTACTGAAGTTCGCTCGGGTTCCTTCGAAATTGAAGCTAGTGTCAAGCTAGCCGAGCTAACCGCCGTTCTACACGCCACTGAACTGGCTAAACATCTCTAGAAAAAAATAATAGGTCCCAGTAGCCACCCTTTTCACGCTCGAAGATTCCGGAACACTTTCACATGCTGAAATTTGACCCTGGTGGTTATTTTGAGTGTTAAAAATTCGATACCAAGATTTTATCACCACTAGATCCTTGAATAAAGTTATTGCCCTCCGCTGACCTTAGCAAGTAGCCGAAATTTTAATGAATTAATTATTTTTGTAATTTAATTCGTTTTTTAATCACCAACAATTAAGTGTTTAATAGAAAAAAGTATTTTTCCTTTTTTATTACAATTTTAATTCCTTTTTATAAATATTAACTGATAAACAAACCCCACCACAAAACGTGATATTGCAAAGGGGATATCAGACTAGTAAAATAATATTTCATTCACCTTCGCTTTAAGTAGCCGATCTTTGAATATCTAAGCGGGCATGCAACATGGCAGAAGTTTTGACTCTTGTTACGTTTGATTACTTTATAATTAAAGAGAAGGATTTCTGACTTGGGAAGTGAGACTACAAGGTGTTATCAGAACTAGTCACGGTCACTGCAAAATTGTACGACAGCGAAAACTAGTTCTGCCATAAATTACCAGTGCCCGAGCATATAATGCAATCGTAACAGACAGCGATTATTTTCTCTAATTACTGGAACAGTGTTCAGTAGGATACAATGTATGCCATTGTGGTGTAAGTGATATGCACTTGGAAATCCTAAACGACAGGATAGATAATATAAGGTTTGCAATCGATAGCGAAGTCGGACAGTTTAGTGGCGTACAATCAAACTACGGGAATATATTAATAGAAATTTTGAGTGGATAATCAACATATTTAAAAACTGAGAGAAATTAATTATTATAAACGGAGAAAGCTTTAATTCCAAGAATGGGTTATGTTCTAAACATTTTCATAAAGTAAGGCACAGGCCTTACATCACTTAAAGTCAAATTTTTAATTAATTTTTAAGCCTACTCCATGAAATCCAGAATTATTGGATTAAGCGTATAATCCATTAAAATCTCCCATTGAACTCCTATCTATATCAGTTAAAACCAACGGAATCTTATGTCTGAATTAATTACAAATTATCTAGTGATGTTCATGTAACCGATCCGTTGATAACTTTCTAACTAATCAAGACGTCCAACATTAAGTACCTTGGCATACCTTTAAAAAATAAATTTAAGCTAGGTTATCAGACAAATTTATTAGTTCAAATATGTGATAAAGCTGCTTTAAGATGAAAATAGATTTTTAAAATATTCTGGTCCTCTTAAATTAAATCGAATGTGCATTTATAATGTTCAAACAATTATTTTTTGTCCCCATTCCTCCCAGCAGTTGATTTTGTAGACGGTTGATGAGCATAACATCCAGGTTCACGGTCTTCTGAGAATCGTCACTAAATTAATACCTGAATTAAGTATTCAACCTCTAAATTATTTGTTTTGCCAATTGAATGGTCATGTCGCGGTAATTATGAAGTCGATGGAACTTTTTTTTTATTAAAAGGCTACATGAGGGTGATCCTGAAACAGGCAACTCCCCTTTAATAGCATAGGAAGGGAACTGAAAATGGGGTATGGGGAAGGTAGATCAAAGGTAACCAAGGGTTAACTAGGGCCCCCGGGCTATGGTTTAAGGATCCTACCCGGTGTTTCACCTAAAGTGATGCAGGGAAAACCCTAGAAAACCTGCATCAGGTAGGTTGGGCATTGGGTACTATTCTCACGCCCTTCCGTGTGACGGGAGATGAGTTTGCTGTGGGGTCGCAGCATTCCCTTCTCCATGTCTCTACCAGTTTCAGGAGGCAGTTGGCCGACTGATCCAATGTGACCAGCGGGCAACTCTTGCCATATGCGCAAGGTCTTCGACCCCAGTACCTCTTGAAATAGGTGATTGTGTCTCGGCATGTGAGAACTTTGATAAAAAAAAACAAAGAGAGTGCGAGGCATTCCCGACATAATCAGGTGAGCCCCGCAGTCACTCTGGGTGAAGCGCCTGCGAGAAAACTCACGCAGCATGGAACATTTCAAATATCTGTGTAGATAAATGCCTACATAAACATATCTCTAAGTTCTTTGTGAATATGGTGCCCACACGTTTCGTTGAAAAACCACCGACAGGGACACCACCAACCGTATTTACAGAAAATTCTTCAATTGTGGCTCATGTAACACCTTGCAACTGATAGGGATTTTCAACAACATTTAACATTTCCACAGTTGTTTACTATATTAGTTAAATGAGATGTTGCCCTATTGTGGCTGCATACCTGATGCAACCCCAGTGGTCACCACGGTCGCCGGACTTGTCGACTTGCGCTTCTTTCTAGTGGGGTTACGTCAATAATAACATTAGTGTTGCACCTCTGTCACAAAACTTCGAAAAATTGCTACACCACATCGCAGCAGCTGTTCATACCATCACACCTGGTATGTTCGGTCGGGTATGGGCCAAATTGGAATACTAATTGATTTTTCCGTGTGCCGAAGCGTGGGTACGGAAAAAGATTTCCATACACTATAAAAGACTTTGCGTGTTTCACACACAGAATTATTTGCTACGCCGTTTGTAACCATTTTTACTCCATGTTACATATCTAATCGAATGTTGTATTACAAGAATATTCAGCAGCTACGGTCGACGGAATTCCTGTTGATAGATTTCTACAGTAACTTACCGGTACGATTCCGAAAAGACATTTCATGGATTTCTATCAGGTATTGCATCATTTACCAACTTTTGTTTCTCCATTACCTGTAAAGATTTTTTGAAACCGCTTTACGAACATTATAATTTATCATCATTTCGACCATATTAAATATTCTTTATCATCTCCGTCAATTAGCATTTTTACTGTTTTCCAGCTAGTAAGCATTGGATTGTTCATATCAAGTGAAAATGAAAATAAATCCGAAGTGATTCCTATAGGAGCTTTCTCTCGCAGGCACGATCCCTCAGATCGATTGCAGGCTTACCCTTGGGGATGCCTCGTACACTTTCTGTTTCTCACATGCCGGGTACCTTCATCTATTTTAGGACGTGTATGCACTGGGTTCGAAGACCTTAGGCATATGGTAAGAGTTGGTCGCTGATCCCATTGAATCAGTCGGCCAACTGCCTCCTTAAAGACACGAAGACACGGAAACGAGAATGCTGCGACCCCACGGTAAACTCATCTCCCGTTATTCAGAAGGGCGTGACAATAGCACCCGAGAGCCCGACCTACCTATATAAATGTTTTGTAACTTAGCAACAAATAAACTTGTTTTAAATACAAGCAAAAACTAGGTCTAATTATTGTTGAAAAGTTGTTATCAGCTAACAAATTTTACTAACTTGCTTTAAATCAGTTATTACTTGTCAAAATATTAAAAACCTGTTATTAGAACAAAAGTTACAAATTTTAATGTACGTTTACTTAAAAAAGATTTTGCAAGTATAGGAATAAATAATTATTGACGCCTGTCTATATTCATTTCACCCTTATCTTATGGCTCAGGAAGAAACGGGGCTTTTTCCGCGGTACTAATAATCATATAAAGAATTTGTACTCCTTGTTACCAGTTTGTTTTTCTATTTCCCACTCGAAGACTTTAATTTGGAGTTTCGACAGTTTGCCAAATGAAGTTACTTAATTTGAATTATTTTTGGATATAGGTGGTCATTCCATGTTTTGGCAGTGGAAAAATGTAATTCTGCAGTTGATGGATAGATGTGTAGTGGATTGATGTCCACACCTATGTGTCGTGTTTGAACGAGGTAATCCTAGAAAACTTCAGAACAAATTTCAGTGATTTTGCACATTTTTATTACTATTTGGAAGCTATAATGAAAGTCATATAGGGCTAGTTAGCAGCTTTTCAAGTCAGGTTTGGGGGAGGGGCGGGAGAGAGAGAAAACTCAAAATATATCAAAATTACTGTATTACATTGTCTTTGGACACTTTGTTTATGAACATAATTGATATCATTGAATTCGCGGAACTTGAAAACGGATATTTTGTGCGTAACACGTATGAGTTGACGGTCCAGAGAGAGAATTCCATTAACATAGGATTAACTCCTTTGAATTTCATAAGAAGTACAGTATGTACTGACACATTGATGAATATTACCTCATTTGCTGGTGCAATTATACGTAAATGGCAAACCTTATGAAAACATTATTTTAATAATTTCAGAATGATGAAGGCTCTGTGCCATTGTTGTGGACAACGAACGTCGCCACTAATGATGGAGTGGATAATATATTCCCTGTCGGTGCAGGATAAAGAAGTAGGAAAACGCTTACGGACGATTTTGCTACTGCTTAAAAGCAAGCATTTAAGACAGGATTGTTTATATCCCCATTCGTTATATTTTATGACAAAAGTGATTTTAGTAATTATTGTTACTTGACATGTTCTATATATTTGGTGTCATATGGTATTAAATATTTCTTTCAATATTTGAATTATTGGCTAAGAAATGTCTTTGGATCTGTAATTAATAAGTACTGGTTGGTGGGATGGATTTTGAATTTATTTACTTAATTTAAAATATAATAATGTATTAATTGGGATTTAATATTGAAAAGAAAAGACTAATTTATCTTTAAAATTCTGAACTTGATGTAAATAAAATATTTCAGTAAGAGCATAGATGGTATTTATAAATTGTCAAGAAAATGTTACTAAAACTATAAATTTACATGAAACTTTGAAATCAGGGTACTCTGGTGAATAGAGAAGCAATTTAAATTTTTACTGGCAATCACCCTGACAAATGTGAACTCTTTCAAATTCAATGCAACGATATCCGCGAAGTTTCTGAGTCCAGATCCCGGTCTGCGTCGATGATGATGATGGTGACTGCATCTGCGGCTGACCTCTGTTCATCACCGTCCTGGCTGAATCTCGTGGAAAAATCTGGTGAAGACTCCCTTATCTCCTTCCGGCGGCCAACAGTTTAGTTTTAGGTCAGCATTAACCTGCCTCTCTCCTTTTCTCAGCGGCTAACAATTTAACTTTTTCATCAACTGTTTCCCGTCTCCCAACACCTCTTAGTCTTCTTTCTGCCATCTCCCAACACTTTCCGCTTATCCACTATCTTCCGTCTTCCAACATATTCTGTCTCCTTCTCCAAAATCCCTTCCCACGGAAGCTCGGTGGGAAGCTACATAATTTTGCGTCAGGTAAACTTTAATATTTAATATTTGCTCATATTTATTGGCTACGAAACGTGTGAAAGCGGGACACCTACTGCGGGTTATATGGTTTGCCCTGAAGCGAACATAAATAAAATGATACCGTACTTTTTATATATTCAATTAATTCAATTTTAACTGTTGTTTCGTTTTTTGGGCAAACTAAAAAGTACTATATCGACGCGAACGAAGTCGTGGGCATAGCTAGTCATTGTTGTGGTATTCAGTCCTCCATGCTAATCTATCTTGCGCAAGCCTTTTATTACCTAGTCATTAATAAATTGAAATAATAATTATACTTTCAAGCACTAGAAGATCTATGATTCTCTTCATATTCTTGATGCTTTGCATATGAATCCAATCTATTTTTGTGTTCTTACAAGTGCCCCATCGCGTGCCTAACTAATGGAGAAGGTTCATGTCCGTTTTGGCCACACCTGGGCTCAACGCGGTGACCCGAATTACCGCACCGCTCCGTGAAGGAACCATGGCTCTCGGGATTTCCCAAGAGCCGCAAGAAAACTTGTTCTTTGGAACAAAGAGCAGCAGTCGAATTCCCCTCCACTTCCCCAGTGGGCCACGCTTTCTTTCTTATTTCGCCAGCGAAAAATATTGGGAGGCGGGCTATCGGCAAAAATTGTAATCTGCTGGGAACCGCAATTTCGCATGAAAGGTTGCCCTCGGGCCGGCTATTGCTCTCGATTCCTGGCTAATTTGTTGGTCCCAATTCACTGTTCCATTGTTAGAAAGGCTCCATTGTTTCGAGGAAACATCAGCCGGCGGCACTTACCGGCCGAGACTACGAACAAACCTGGACGCAAATTACTTGACCTAATTTTGAGAGCGAAGCGGTACTTCAAATATTGCAGCGACCTGAATGTATTGGCGAGTGATGCGAGAGAATCTTCAAGTGCCGTATGAATCACAGCGCGATTAAATATCACTGTCAGAAGAGTGCCTGGAAGAACGACAGAAATAGAACAAAATTATAATTGTTTGCAGAAGAGCCGTAAGGACTGCCAACAAGTGTTTCACAATTACACCAACGGCTGTTTCGAAGCGGTAAAGACTTCTGAGTACAGTATTTACAGTGATTTCTTACCTGCGAACTCTGTTTACATCTTGGTGGACCCGCTCAACAAATGTAACTTGGTAAACGGTAGGCATGCACAATATATATACATGGTTTTCTTAAATTTGCTTCAACCTTATACAATATTTTTCTACTGCAGGGAATAAATAATAGATCAGCTTCAGTATGGAAAAATTAGGGTTGCCAAGTTAGAAAAAAAAATACACTCTGGAGAAATTACCTTTAGTAAATTGCACAGTTACATTCCAAATTAAACTGATCTGAAATTATTTCTGTTCCTCTCTCTCTCTAAATGGAATGTAAGTCCGTTAAATTAGAGTTAGGGTAACAATATATATTAGAGAGCGACTGTGGGGCTCACCTGATCATGTCTCGCACTCTCTCTGGGTACTTTTTATCAAAGTTCTCATATGCCGAGACACCTTCACCTATTTTTGGGGAGGTATATGCACCGGGGTCAAAGACCTTGGGCATATGGCAAGAGCTGTCCGCTGATCCCATTGGATCAGTCGGCCAACTGCCTCCTGAAACTGGTGGAGACACGGAGAAGGGAATGCTGCGTCCCCACAGCAGACTCGTCTCCCGTCATTCGGAAGGGCGTGAGAATAGTACCCAATGCCCGACCTACCTGATGCAGATTTTCTAGGGTTTTCCCTGCATCTCTTTAGGTGAAACACCGGGTAGGATCCTTAAACCATAGCCCGGGGGCCCTAGTTAACCCTTGGCTACCTTGCTCTACCTTCCGCATTCCCCCCCTTTTCAATTCCCTTCCTATGCTATTAAAGGGGAGTTGCCTGTTTCAGGATCACCCTCATGTAGCCTGTTACCCCCCCCCCCAAAAAAAACAAAAAAAAACAATATATATTCTAAATTAGAGTTAGGGTAACAGTATATATTCTAAATTAGAGTTAGGGTAACAATATATATTCTAGATTAGCGCTAGGGTAACAATATATATTCTAAACCTAACTCTAATTTAACTAATTTAAATTCAAATTAATGTCGAAATGCGAATAGCTTCAAATATAAACACCTGATAATTTAGAACATGTTTAATCTTGAGAGTCTATTGGTTTCCAAAATTCTTAAAATAAATTTTAGTTGAAAACAAATTAAATATAAAATAAATTGAATTTCTGCCCGTAATATCTGGAAGATAGACAAAAGACGTCAAGGACAGCCAGATGTTAAACATTGAATATTCTGTCCATTCCAACCGTACGTAAAACCAAAGACAGAAGAAAATTTCGTGATTGACACTTTGAGGTGCGGTTTTTCTTTCAACTAAACGAATTTATTAACGCGCCTGTCATCATCTACGTGGCCCCTGAATTGAACTTAATTTACGACTGTAACGCAGATATTTGATCAATTTACATGCAAAAAACTACGATGTAGTAAAATATTTGAGCAATTTCTCATGGAGGCTTGGGCTTTCTTTTACGGTCTGTCCATCAAATTGAATAAGCGAGGATATCTGCGACTTCTCATAAAGGTTCATCCCACGTCAGTCTGATATAGATTTCACCTGAATTCCTTGCAATGGACTTTTTCAATTATATTCGTTGATTACAATCTGATGGATTTTACGTAAAGAATGCTTGGCAATAAATAAAAAATCTGAATGTATTGATTTCACTCTAAATACAGGTTTGATATCTGAGGAAATGATCTCACTGAGGTCTCCGGGAAAGAGCGGAAAGAGAAACATTTCGCATTGAAGATATAAAAGAGGAAATAAATTAAATGGGACTACTTAATTCTGACTCAAACTTTTCTTTAAGGTACAGTGGACTCATGCGATTGTAAAATTAAGAATCGTTTTAGATTGAAAAGAAAAAAGTGGAGCAAATTACTTCTTTAGACAGCAAAAGTTTCAGCAGAGGATTCATTAGGAATCGGTATCTGGTGTTCAGTGTTGTAGAATAATCCAGACAACGAACAATTTAAACATCTCTATGTGAAAGAATTTGTTAAAAATCTTGCATTTGCATAACTGCGTTGAATGGGAGTGAATCATGGACTACTCAAAACAGAAAAACCTTTTATATATTAAAACATAGCGCTATAGGAGGATGTTTAAGACAATAGTCTGCAGTAGGAAGTAATTGAAGGTATGATTTAGTAGAACTAAAGAGGAGGGAATATTCTTGAAACGATTGAAAAACGAGGCTAGCTCGACTAATAGAACACATACTTCGATACGATGGAATAGAATAATTTAGGGACAGGTGGGAGGAAAATGTAAAGGAATACCGCGTCTATAGTACAACAAATAATGGTTCCTACTGTGAACTCAGAGAAATATTATGAATTGACAGGAGATCAGTTCGACGGTCAGGAAAATGTGTTAAATAAAAATTAAAAAACAGAGAAATAATTAATTATTATCACACTGTTTGCATTTCCTTCTTTATAATTACATTATTTCCTATTGTATATCATAAAGTCTATGCTACTTTACATGCCTCCAAATTTGGAGCTCTTCCTTCGCTTGAGTATTGAAAAAAAGTAACGTTTATAAAATAACGAGGAAAGGAAAGATCTTGATCGTAAATAGAACAGAAAGATAAGTGAACGATTATCTCACAAATAGAAAAAAATAATCAATTCAAAAGAATATATAGTACAGGTCTGCAACGTAAATCTGAACGACGTAGTGTGATGTCCAAAATCTCCCACTGTAGGGTTCATTGAAATTGATTAATGGGGAGATGTAAGAGGACGTACAAATTCAGTTTCGCAGGAGCGTTATATTCAAAATTAAAGGATATGCCAATTTGGCTTTTATGTACTCAGTTTTAGTTAAATACATAGAGAAATTGAGCAAAAAGGAATTCCATATCAGATGATTCAATATTTTTAAAAATACACTTTTGGTAGGAATTAGAAGTAAACGAGAAATGGTGAGGGAATCAGATTTAATCTACGGTAAAATTGCAGAAGATGGAGACAGAAATCAATGGAGATGTGAATCTCACTTCCTTGCTTGAATAGCTAGCAGATGTGGAGGAAGCGAGTGACCTGAGTTTTTTGGCTGTGGGCGGTCCCCCTTCCCCCTCTTCCCACAGGTAGAACGGGAAATCCCACCAGTGCAAGGAACCCGTCAAAATCTGCTCCACTCTCACAACACCGGTCGTCAAGGCACAAGATGGCGCCAGGATACAGAGGGCCAATCCGCTCTTGCCAAAGCTTTCTACGTGCTTACAAAGATACGTCATTGAAACATTAAAACATCACATCAACTGTCCATTGATTTACACTGATTCCTTGGGCATTGGCCTCTCCAATATATAAAACCAATCCCGCAAAGCCTTGTCCTAATACGTAATCAGATCAAAGTATTCAGTGTATATAATTAAATATTCATTTCGTGATACCATCAATGATTGAAAAACAATTGGTTCAAATCTAAACCAATGTGATGAATCTCTTCCTTTCTTGGAGCTACAGCTTCGGCCTCCATTCCATTCTTCCCTCCCACACGCATTAGTCAACCAGCATAATCTTTAAGCCCCTTCCAAAGTCCTGTATGCATCTCTTCCGTGGTCTTTATAGTCTCCTTCCCCCCATTTTACACTTCAACAGCTTCTTCGACAACTTTTCATCGCTCATCGACTGAACGTTAACGGGGCTTCACCAATCTCACTACGTCTTCGTCTCTTTCTGCAGCTTCTATTTTACTGTTACTTCTTATTCCCCATCCTTCAACCTTTTTTATAGGTACATAAATTATCCGTACAATTTTACTTATAAATCGGTAAAGCATCATAATCAGTATATTACTTAATCCGCGTATTTGAACTGTACATCACTTCCGGTCTGTTAAGTTTCAGTTTTAGAGCTCTAGAAAGTACGTTAGAATTTAATAACTTCAACGTTTTCCAATGTTCAGGATAGTTCCCAGATAATTAAAATCTTGACATTTTCAACTTGTTACCCGTTTACCCCACGTTCTTCACATTTAAGTTACTAATTTAGGTTTCCCTTTGTTAACTATAAGTCTCATTACTCGACTGGTCTCATCGATTAACTTAAACACTACCTCCAGTGTCGCCAATCATCAGCACAAGCGTATTCTTGACTAGGCATTAACCACTTAAAATAAATCCAATTCCATTAAAACGTTACAAAGGGCCAGGGTAGCGCCGGGCACCCAACAAGTCGAATAATACCGGAAGAGTATAACAATCTGCGTCCTTTATTATTGTGCATGTTAATGGTGAAAACAATCTAGGTACCAAATATTGCCAATTTTCAATTTACCATTGGAAAACATAATGGAGATTTGGAAACGATTCATATCGTTTCAAGTAATGGAAAATTGGTCGATGTTATCATTCAAAAGTGTTCCAATGTTGATAGAACGATTTATTACATATAAATAAATGGAAGATCGTATGAATGCGAAACAGAAACAAAATCAAGTTCGTCTTACTAATTATTGCGATTCTAATGAAAACTTACTTTTGTAGAGGAGGTCATTTAAATGAAACACAATATTCCTCTTCTATGTATGCATGATCTTTAAATTATTTGATGAATCAATGTTACACATTGTGAAATGATATTTGAAATAGCATCGGGCATAACGAAGAGAATACTGAAAATGTACCAAAGAGTACCCAAACAGCCGTTTTCATTACATCGTATTTTATTGATAGATTTTTAAAGGTTTTAAATAAGTTGTTGATTACAAATTTTTATCTCCCAGATAACGTTAGTTGCCTATACAAAAGAAAAGTAAGAAAACCTGTCCCGCGAGAGCGACTTCCGATTCTACATCCGGCTCGTTCATCCCGGTTTAAACGTAAATCCTCTCTTCAACCGTTGCAGATTCACGTAACCTAAATCAATAGTCTTTGTTTAACACTGTTTTAATTTTTGTTAAATGTAACGTAAGATCAGTGGGTCGAACGCGTTCGTGTTTGCGGAGTTATCTGAGAAAATGTGGGCCATCTACCTCAAGGATAGGACGCAATAAAGAATCCGTGCATGATAAGTCAATGCATGTGAAAATCCCGTTTCCAAACTGGTTGAGTTAATTGCTTGCCCCCCAACAATTACCTCGAAATCGCTCGTTCTAAAAGAAGCAACATTAAAAACACACTGGATGAAGAGAACAATTTAGTATATAATAATTTATGGAGCTCATACTTTATTTTAAAACATAGACTATTCGATAATGTTTTCTGGTTATTGAGATGAGTCTTGCGGCTGATATTAGTAAGTATATGTCGTCGTAAAAAAATTATTATAAAACATAGGAGACCTTAAAACGAAGTAATCTACGTTTTTGTCTGCCAGTGATGCTGATTTTATTCGTTTTCGACACTAATAAATAAAGTTAAAGTGTCTGACTGTCTGTTCGTATGTTGGTCTCGAATAGGCTCAAATATTCGTGCATATTTCATTCACACATTTTGAAGAAGATATTATTACAATACAATATTAATATAAAACATTCTACGTTAAGGTTTCTTCATTTACGTGCATTAGAATCTACAGAAAGTAAATGCGGATTGCCCCAAAACGTCTTGACGGATTTCAATGAAAATTTCAGAGATTGAGAAAGAATTTTTAACTTAAATTTCCGTGTATGTTTCATTTCGATATCTTGCAGAGTTCAGATGTTAATGTTTATAAACCCATTGGCGAAAGGCGGCGTGAAAACCAACTACGAGTTTAAAGTCCTATTACGTGTTCCTATATCCATTCATCCTACTTATTATGTTATTATGATGTTATTTTGGAAGAATATGAGGGAGGGGGAGAGTCCCAGTATTGTTGCAAACAAGTGAAAGCGGAACCTGTTCAAAACCAACTGCGAGTTATGAGGATTGCCTTGAAGCGATCTTAAATAAGGGCAAAATAAGAGCTACTTAAGTAATGAACAGACCAAATTGATTATATCTGATTTAATAGCAATTTCATACACTTGATAGAAAAAACGATTTGTCTCTTAAGCAATAAATAGCTTTTAGAATAATTTAAATTTTCATCGACGATTTGGGAAAGTTAAAAGTTATTATTCAATGAGTCCAGCGTACTTTTCATCTTTATAGATAAAGTTGTGAATTGCTAAAGGAAATATTTGTTGTGATTAGTAGGTGAGATTCTCACCAATTTTATAGATACAACCATAAGTATTAAGAAACACTTGATACTTTAACTACGAGTTATACGGGAATGAAACACTTTTTGTTTAACAATTTTTGTTAGTTTATGGAAAAATAAAAATGACTTCATAAAAGTGTAAAAAAAGTTTATTCTATTACTTACTTAATCTAATATCCATATAACTTAAAACAACGAATAAGATTTTTATGAATTTTTAAAAAGAAACTTACAATTTTATCGTTACATAAACGGGACATGATCATTTGTGTATACAATTAGTGCAATAAAATGAAATTAATTTTAAGAAAAATCTTAACACCTTTTTTATCTTTCTTATTCTTCTTCAGCGTACGGTTGATCGCTTTATCAATTTTTCCTCTAACAAAGAGATTTTTTTGTGAACTACTCAGCCTTTGCTAGCCCCTTCCTTTTTTCCATACCTTTCCTTTCTTAATCTATTATTTTTAGTTACAGCAACCTGTAACTCGTTCTTATAAGTTGAGTCTACCCGTTTTCCTTTTTTTCTTGAGGAACGTATAACATTTTGCCTTATACAGTAGTATCCCGTTCCGCCCCGCACGCCAGTCTGAGTTTAATGTTTTTCACCAAACCTTAATACAAGTAGATTTAAACATTATACGTTACTTTTATTGAATTGAAGACGCCTAGTTTACCAATATAAACCATTAAAGAGGTTTTGTGAATTACCTTTAGTTGAAATGCTGCAAAAATTAACGAATCACAGATGTAAGACGCCAAAACAAGAGTTCATTCACAAAGTGGAGTCAAAACTTGGTCAAGTCAGGTGCTTGACCAGTTACAATGTCCCACCCCTATTTACTTAACTCCATCACTATCAATTAAATCAATTATACCCTTGCTATCCCCTTTCGCCCCGACTTCACCTACTTTACGCGTTTAAAGGAAAAAATCGACTTAGTAATTGACATGACATGAACGTCATATTACATTAATAAAAATTTTGACTAAAACGATTGTGGTGGCATCTTGAAGAAGGTAAATACTCTCTTATCAAGCTGACGTGGGTGGCATGTCCCTGTGGCGCTCGTTGAGAATTCGATGATGGGAGCAACTGGATATGACGACGTCGTCAGCGGATGCTACGTTACCAGCAATCAAATCCTCAAGAGGACCGCATGCCTAAGGTGGCATATGCTGGCTCAATAAATAGATCCGGTTCCTTCCACTAAGGGGTTGCAGGTTCTGACTCAGCACAACAAACAAGATGGACTTCAACGGCAAGCACATTCTTCACGCGCTCTGTCTAGTAGCATAATTAATGACAACACGTCCAAATAAATTGAAATTGTATACGTTACAGCTTTATCAGATCGAAAGTAGTGGATGCTGTTGATGCAGTTAGCGCCATCTGGAAACGATGTATCGTTTGATGTGACGCTGCAACCAATCCAGACATTTTTATTCTTCGTCATACAATACATCGATTACAGAAACCTCATAAATTGTTTTCTATCTGCGTTGTTGTAATAGACAATTATTACACATTAAAGCTACTTAAGTGATTCTGTAAGATCAAAAAAGTAGCAGACAGAATCTGTGTACTACTTACTTGAGACAGTGTTGATAAAAGTTAAATTTATTCTATTATTTAAGAAAAAGGGAAAAATCGTTGAGAACAAAATCATTGTTAATTGGGAACTTCGATTGTAGAGGTTATTTCCTGGTGGGAGTAAAAAAAGTATTTCTTCCAATTAAATGAGAAATTAATTGCGTTTCGTTTTTCAATTATTAGCACTAATATTATTCTAGCAATGAAATCAAGCTCTCAATTTATTTAATATTAATTTGGGTTCTTTGCAAGCATTTCAAGAAAAAATTATGAAATAGGAAACAAATATTCATACCTAATAAAACGTATTTGGAAAAAGAAGCCATGGCTATAATAAAAATGTTACTCCTGTGTTAAAATTAGAAAAAGAACCAAGTTGTGACCATCTATACAGAAATTTTTATTTATATTTTTGTACATAGTGATCATAAAAATAGTAAAAATTTTCTATAAGCTGGTTTCAGAACGTTCCAGTGAAAGTTGGTTTAGAATATCCTCCAACGAGGGGAATCTTCTGAGCTGGAAGGAACATGAATTCAAGTATTTGTTATTTCATTGTCAGTTGCCTGTAACAATAATTATTTACTTATATTGGTTTTATAGTATCAGAGAGCTAAAAGCAAAGTTAAATACCGAAAGTACACAAAGAACGTGAAATATTCCATCTTATATCTAATTACGATTTTCTGTTTCATGCTTAATACTAACAGTATTTGGTTGATATTTATATTACAATATTTCATAATTTTTTTCCAATAGTGAAGTCCCTATCCGAACTATTGATTTTGTCAAAATCAGAAATTTTTTAAATTTAATGAATTCTTAGTAATACGGTTATGTTTACAGCATAAAATTAGATTTATATTCTTTAATTTTTGTATTAATAATAATTTTCGCTTGGCCATCGTAATAAAATCTAAAAATATAACAATTAATATGATACACAACATTGGCATTTGAAGAAAAATTGCTAGGATCTTAGTATCCTTTGATGAATCCCGATGAAAAAACGTATGGACTTAATAATTACAGAAATTGTAGCCCTTTTAAAAATGTATTAAATCAAATGATGGAGTATCCTTATATGATAAGACAATGAATCCACTATAAATGTAACCACACGTCTTGAAAAGTAAACAAATTCAGTTCTTCTTAAGAAAAGACATCATTCAGTGCGTAGGCATGATAATTCAAACCCTGTCCTAGAGAGTCTGCTTCTTGTCCAGTGAAATGAAGAGAAATTGAGAGAGCCCAGAATATTTATTCGAAATTAAAAGACTGGGCAGAGTGGATCATTTTGCCACATCTTGCGGGGCCAGACTCGGTAAAGAGGGGTGTCCGGGCGGAGAAGTGTGACATAATTTATTGTCGTATCCCCTGCCGCGTATTTTGTGAACGAGACAAATATTACAGACAGTATCTGAGCGGACAACGACCGAGACAATTGAGAGAGGAATATTTCTGAAATCGTCTTTTGGAAAAAAGCAAGTGATGTGATTATAAAAAGCAAAATACAGTAATTTTCTTTCACGCAAGTGCAGTGGTCTTGTGAAAATAAAGTTCGTGAAGAGGAGGGTGAGGTAATCTATCGTGGATAATGAAATGAGAATAATATTTAAAAAATTGCCATATATATTATTTTTGCCTATCTCTCCCCATGATATATTACCTTGGGTAAAAGCCACTTTAATTTAAAAACTGTAAATTACATTTTTTCGTGATTACATATTAAATAAACAACTTAACATTTTCTTAAAAAATGTATGAAGTGAACATTCGTTACAACAGTGATGTAACTACGTTTTACGCAGTTTGTTTGCTGTTAAAAACATTTGTTTCCTGATTCTGCCTTCTATATTTTTGTCTTGTTTATTATTTGACGTGCCAGTTTCCTATTTCTCCTTGCTATATTTTTGTCTTTGACCTTTCTATTCCGCCTCGCTAAAACTTCCATGTCATCTTTGGATTATTATTATTATTCGCTTTCAATTTAAACCATTGTAGGCAATCGAAACCCAGATAATAACAATTCCAAACAGTTGCCTCAAACTTTCAATTACAAATTTAACGATAGTGATTTAGAACTGAGGCGCTAATGATATTTGCCTCACACGTTTCCCAGTTCAGACTCATGCTGTAGAACCATAATTGAAAGGATAATATATTATGCCTTGAAGATGAAACTAATGCTACCATTGTAACTGTTCAGTTATTGTAAATATAATTTTTATTTTTATTTATAATCTTCAATTTTATGTGTGGTTTCGTATTTGTTGCAGCCTTACTCAATATAGAAATATTTATTTCTTCATTTTCCCTACGACATTTTCTTACAGTGGTCTTGTGTTCGTCAGTTATTTATTTCTCCCTGTGCCCATACTACATATTTAATTCCTAAAACGACCTCAATAATGATAAGGGTAGAACATTTACTCGCTCACGGAGACGGTTTAACAGTCCTAGGAAAAGTGTTTTCAGCCCGAGTGAGCGTAATCACCTTTAATTTGTTGGTGTATATAGCAGGATTTAGGTCGTTCTCCCGAGGGTAATCCGAGTTACTGGTGATTGTCGCCGGTCGTAAATGGGACAGGAGCAGGTGCTGCTGTTAAGGCGACGAGTCTTTTCTTACGAGTGTGACAGATCGAACGGCGGAGTCGACGTCGCCCGCACGTGAAATTGTAAAACGACAAAGCTACAGCAAACACACGGCACAGAAGCGCCAGCAAAATTAGAATCCAAAGGTCTGGAAACGCCTCGTTTCTTCCCCTCAGGGGTGCCACCCTGACTTTGCCTACGGGAAAGTCCTCATTACGAGACGTTCAACAAACCGAAATAATCACATTTGCAAAAACAAACAACTAATTTTCATTTAAATTGTATTTATTTCATGATAATAAAAACTTTATTTAAAAATAGCGCTGTCAAGTTTCCCAGTGTTTGACGTGTAGGAAGGGTATCGTCCACGGTATGAACCTGAAATTATTGAGAGATCTGATTGCTTCGTCGTACCTCTGAAATTTGTAAATATTTATCCTTGGTAAGTTTTTTTAAAAAATAAACTCCTCAGTTATCTTATAACTGCCCAGTAATTTTATTCCAACAAACCCCTCCCTACATTTTATTGACGAAAAACAAATCAATATTTTTGAAGGACGGTTTTTTTAGAATAGCCTAATAGCGGGACTTAAAATTTTATTCAATATTCAAAGGATACGGATAATTTGTATCAAATCAAGTTAATTAAACCAAATAATATTAAGCATCTAATATAAACTCTCTAAACTTAATTTATTTATTTATGTACTACGTTTAGATTTATGTCTTCATTTAACTAACAGAAGAATGTTTAGTGTTTTATCTATTTGTTTAAAGGTGGGTTTTTACAGATCGAAAGATGATGATAATCCATCAATTCCTTTAAAAATTCGTAACTTTTAAATCATATTCCCCGAGTCTCTATGATTTGATAAACTTTGTTATCTCGATAAATTGAAGCGTAACAGTTGTAATAATATGCGAACCTAAAGTGAATTTTCTTGCAACAATATAATCAACTGTAATAATTCTAAAGAAGGAGGATGGTCCTTAAATTTCAATGGAAAATAAAATGTATATTAATAAGAAAAAGTGTTTTGCTATTAAATGTGTAATTTTTTACAGTGAAGGTAATTACATAAATATTTTTCATTTCCTCATTACAATATTTCATGACATTTAACTAATATATAAGAATTAATTTATAAAATATGTGATTTATCTGATTCCATAAAACTGTACTAAGATGTAAATTATTTCACGACGCTCGCGAAATTTAAACATTGTTTCGGTCTTTTTAAGATTGAAAACTAATGAACAGAAACAAGTAATCGCTTTCATTAAGATATCAATTAATACATAGAAGTTACTTTGACGTATAAATCGTGGCCGTGACCTGTGATGTGTCTCGAGAGCACTTTTTGTGAATTTATGATGCGATATTATCAATAAAATTTATATATTGCTGAAACCAAATAAATCATTCGTGATCCGATATATTAGGATTCACTTAAAATAATTGATAAGTGATTTCCCAATAGGTATGAAGAGTAATAAATTATATATACATGATTTACAAGCCTCCAAACCGAAAATGGTTCGATAAGTATGATGACTGGTGATATTGGAAGTTATATGAAGGTAGCCAATCAGATTAGCCAGAACGTGGTTAAAGTTTCACAGATAAAGACGGATAGATACGTAAAAAAGAGTATGTATGCTGTTTTTTTAAATAAAACGGAGGGCCAAGTACGTGCGCCTGTATTTGGTCGGGTTTGATCACCCCTGGCTGGACAGACAGTCCGGGTCCACTGAAGCAGAGAGCGTCCGTTCGTCAGAAAGGTTTGTTAATTCGAGTGAACGATCCGTCTGCCTTGTATCTCTGCGAGTTCTAAAACTGTCCCGCTGCTGAGAACACCTTTGGGGACATTTGTGGTTCTCCGGCTCCACAAATCTGGAAGGGAAAGCGGGATATATGACACTCCAGTTGGCCGCCAAAGCGCTGAAAACAAAAGAAACTTGAATCGCAGTGCCACAATACATTGCTCTTCGAACCACTGCAAAGAAAGCAATCAATACGATAGCTCTAGAGGCGCCGGATAATTCGATTCGAAATCTTAATCCGTTTTTGCGAATGCCGAAATTTTCGGTATCGGACAATGGTGATTACTCGCGTAAACAATTTTTTTTAGATTAATTCCCGAGAACGTTGATTGAGAAGTGAAAGAACGCATTCAAAAAATTCTAGGTAATTAAATTCCAGTTTTCGTTCAACGAACTTGCCTTTATTATTTTCCCTGCAACCGATTTAATCTCGTATTAGTCATTTCGAGTATACCTCTTCAAGACGAACGATACGTGGGCTTCACCTGACGGGCCATAGGCAATTTTTTGCCCTCCCTGTCCCTCCTCCCTCAGGGCTATATAAGGCGAACAGGCCACATCCTTTCCAGGACCGAAGGCCTATAGTGCTCTGTTCCTCAGGTAGATCCTACCGTAAACTTCTCCTTCCCCAACCAGATGCTTACATTTAGGAAACTCCTGCTGAACGTCTACCTGAAAAAAGATGGTGTGGTGGGGAGGAAACGGAAGGGGCGTATCTTATAACAATGGTGGTCAAATCGCAACAAAGGTTTCATGATTGGTTTTCCCTTCTCATAAGCACCTTATCATTAAAACCAAACCAACACTGTTGAAGAATTTATGGAGCTGAATGTATTATAGGGTAGATATTTATAATTATGAAAGAACATTATTAGAACACTAATTTTTTAGTATAGGATGTAAAAATATTTATCAATTTTATATATAAGGTACAAATTGTATGTCTTCTGTATAGAACTTAAGAAAATCTTACTATAAGTTAAAAATTAATGAATAGTTACAGTATATTTTAATATTAATAAAGCAACCTATGTAAAATCTCTGACTCGTTCCACATCCTTGAAGCTTGTGCTTCTCTATAGGATTTATGGAATATGATTTTATACTTATACTGATGTAAAAAATATAGCCGAAGTCGGGATGGAACGGGAAACTTAATGTTTAACAAATTTTATAAAATTATGTAAAAATGACTTCATAAAAGTATAAAACATTAGTTTATTCCATTACTTACTAAATCTAATATCAATATAGCTTAAAACAACATTAGATTTTTGGTGAATTTTTAAAAAGAACGAGACAGGATTTTTGTATATACAATTAGTGCAATAAAATTAAATTAAATCTTAACGCCTTTTGGTTTCCTTTCTTATTCTTATTTAGCGTACGGTTGATAGCTTCATCAATTTTTCCTTTCTCAAAGGGATTTTTTTGCTTACATTTTGCCTCTTTTCCCGTTCCTTTTCTTTCTTATTGTATTGTTCTTGAGCATAGCATACTGTAACTTTTTTTTGTCAGATGAGTCTGCCAGTTTTTACTTTTTCTCTTGAGGAACATTTTGCCTTGTACAGTTGTATCACGTTCCGCCCCGTATGCTAGTCTCAGTTTAAGGTTTTTCACAGAGCCTTAATACAAGTAGATTTAAACCTTGTACACAACTTATATGCAGCTAAAGACACTTATTTTACTAATATAATATGTGTTCTACGATAGCAGAAATTTTCAGCAACTTTCAAGATCTCTTTTTCTCAGATGGCAGCCAACACAAAAATTTTCATTACTTCCAGGTAAAGGAGTTTTGTCGGATAATTTTCTAAACGTGCGTGAAATATCTATGTAAATCAGAGAGACGAGTTGCTGTCGTCAAGCTCGATATGATTATTCTGTAACATACGACGAAAAAAACGGGTTCACATAATATTTTCGATAGCATAATCCTCTGATTAGTAACCCCTATTAATTTAATTTAACTTATCTTAATATTAATAAAAGAAAGACTACGGCCTCAATATGAATAAAATTAAAATTTACTGGAAATAATTACACCGAAAAAAATTTGGAAATACTAGACGTTTCGGCGCATCTTTTACGTACCATTATCATACACCTTAGAAATTCAGACATAGATTATGTCTACACGATCCAGCATGTCTTAATTCTTTCTAAGGAATTGATTGTCTGCATAATATTTTATAATTATTTTATCAGACGTTAATTTTTATGAATTTTTTAAATCTTAATATTATAATTATCTTAGTAATAGAATAAACTGCTGTTTTGCCGACTTTCGGTGGTGTAGTGGTCAGCGTTTCTGCCTCCCATCACAGAGGTCCTGGATTCGAATGGATGTTGTGTGTGCGTTTTCACATTGAGAAACTATAGATAATGAGTTCCCCCATTACCGTAAGCATTAATAACCACATACGTTCATGCGAATTTAAATAAAAAGATTTTTAAAAGCTGATGTTTTATACCTTTTTGAAGTCAGTTTTTATTTTAAGGAAATTCGTAAAAAAATAAAAACAAAAATGAAATTTTCTTATAATAAATAATTTATTTAGAAGATAGGAACGGAAAAATGTCGACCGAACCAGGGAATCGAACTTGTTCACTTGAGATTGGATGTTATATTCAATTCGTATCGTACTGGTAACTCATGCTGAACTCTTAACTGATTACGAAATAATTACTTTTTTGAGCAGTTAAATTAACAACTTGCAGTGTGCAGTAAAATATTTCAAAGGTATACGTTGATGCTATAGGAATTACATCTTTTTGACATAACAGTATAGTAATTGAAACTAATTCAACATTATACGGATAACGATAAATTTAGTTTCAACGAGTTAAATATGAGCTTTATCAGCAGCTGGATTTAATTTGGCAATGTTTCAGAAATATTGTCAGATTTTTCGTGAATTCAGTTTAGCAAGACTTTATGCTAATAGGACATTCCCTTTCGCAATAATTGAGGAAATTGGTGATTCTGATATCGGAATACACCCATGAAACGAGCGTATCACAATATATATGAGTTAAGGGATATCTTTATGACCCAAAATATAAGAGTATCTATTCTGGGCTCGATGCTACAGGCACGATTTTTAGAGTTGCACAAGGATATTCAGAAGCAATGAAAAGTCAAATATCAGGGTAGTGCTAAGAACACTCTTCTTCTTCGTTGGCTCTCTGGTCCATTAAGGGCCATGGCCTACCAGGGCGTCATGACAGCCAAGAACACTACAGTGAAAAATTTCATTATTATTGTATGAATTTCGAGAAAGGAGACTCAATTTCAATTACGTTCAATACAATCTCGGTGAACGTAATAAATGGTAATTAAATAAATGGACAACCCTATATTTATACTATTTCAAGAAAATATTTCCTTCGTGATATAAGGAGAAAAGTAACATACTTTTTCCATCTTGATTGTAACACAGAATTCAAAATAGCTTATCAACAAGATTATGTAGATAAAATTGTACACGTTCCGTGAATCTTTACGTGATACAGAATATTCATGATGATTTTTACCGTAGATATCACAATACAGAAGGAAGAGCATTCCACATTAGCACTGTTATGAGTAATACTCAGGTCGTGAAGAATCTGCCACTAAAAAAATCAGAAAACATATTTTCGATCTTCCAAGGTAAAATAAAGTGGATACAACTCTAATATTTGGAAATTTTAAAACATTTTAAATTGAATATTTTATTTACATCAGATAAACCAATAACAGTCTTTGATTCACTAGTTTATGTTAACATTAATATTGCTCCCATAGTAGAGATCATATCGTTTCTTCCACTAAATAAGATAACAACTGATAATTAGGGGAACCGAGAAAAAAGAATAAATAAATAAATTGTTGAGCCTGTAAAATATAATTAAAGAGCTAAGTAATACCAGGAATATAATTTATAAAATCATAAGCGTAGTGCAACATTTAGTATCGGTTTATGAAGTTGGGATCCTTACAGTTATTATATATGGACTATAATCTGATGTTTGCGTATTTAAAATTTTCTGCCTGTTTATTTTTTTCAACAAAAGTAGATTCGTGAGGAATATATGAACAATTATTCAACCAATGATTTTCTTCATAAAATATTAATTGTTGTCAGAACACTGTAATTAATTAAGTATAAAAGTATGCGCGTGTTTAATACAATTGTTATAATTTTAAACGAACTGTAGATTCATTTGCTCAACATTAAATACTGAAATATTTATCTTGAATAAATTTGATTAACGATACTGATTTAAAATACGTATGTGAACTACAATAAATTTTTCAGAAGGAAAAATATGCATGTTATTGAAATTTATTTTGAATTTATAATTTAATTTTTAGCAAAATTTAAATTGCTGTTCAGTGTCTGAACGAAATTGCATTTCTGATCGTAGAATGCATATTGAAAGTTACGATTAATTCTATATTGCTTTATTGATGACGTTAAGAGGTTTATGTTCCTTATTTTCTTTTCTTTTTGTATAACTATTTTTATTCTTACCCAAACGTTAATCGAACAGAAAGGGAAATAAGAAGTATGTCATAATATTAATCTGATTTATAATTCTATCAGTAAATTTGAAATTCATTACACATAATGCACTTGAAAACGATACGAACAAATCGTGAACTTCCTACTTTCTTGACCATCACGACAAAATAAATTGACCGTAAATAATACTGGATGTATCAAATGCTGTCCAATCAATTTACAAGACCCAAAAGTTCGTCTTCCTCTCAAATTATTTCCTTCAGGTATAGAAGCTGAAGCGTATGGAATTAAGACATTGACGTAAATAACTAACAGGTAATATCTTAAAAATTCGCTCCGTTTTACAATCGAAATTTTATAGGTAAATGCTTAAACTATTGTTTATGTTTCCAGTGAGTAAATTATTCAGGAACTATGATAGACTTCCTGAAATTCGAACTTAGTGGAAGTACTCGAAGGAAAAGTAAAATATATTTTTCGTGAATATTTAAAGCTTCTATAGTCGTTTATTGTGACGCTTCATCAGGGATCATCACCACTCAGTAACGTCACGAATCGGGATAATTACCTATTATAACTATATTATCATGGTAGATAGTTCACGAAATATGAATCAAATAGCTGAAGATATCTCATGTATGGTTTCATACCAGAATCTAATCTTCCCACTTCAGTCCATGCTTCCGGCAGAACAAATATTAAAGAAGATATTATAGTATCTGCCCGTTAATTATAATTGAATAATAAAAGTAATTCTTGACCTTTTTTAGAATGATTTATTTATTCAAAGTAAAGAATAACGACGTTTCGTTACATATTCACAACTTATTCAGGTTTTTCTTTCGGTAGAAGAGATACTTACATACAGTTTAATTTAAATATTGGTGAGCAAATTAAACTAAGTTAAAAATAAAACATTGACAGTCCGCAGTCGACTCGGTAGGCCCAGGCCCTCAATGAGCTGTAGAACCAAAGGAGAAAAATAAAAACAAAACAGCCAATAGTTCAGAAAAATATATATATATATATATATATATATATATATTACTACCGCAAACCGAAAGGTTTCTTCCAGTCATTTGATCATCCATTAGGTGTAATTTTCTTGTTTCAAAAAATATTTTGTTGTTGCCAAATTTGAACTAATTAAATTATAATAAGATTAATATTCCGTTTCGTTAAAAATATTTTGATGCCTTAGCTACAGAACAATACTTTCCCAAAAAACACAATATAAAAATTATTTCCTTCAACAAACTTTAAAATAAATTGTAAAATGTTTTATAATTTTTAGTTCATTTTAGTCTTGACCTTGCTACCTTCTAAATACTAATCTGCTGTCAAAGGAGAAAGGCAGTAATTCTAAAAAATGCTTTCGAGAAATGAAGTAATAAAGTTTTTTAACCTTCGATTTTTACATAAACCCCTAATCTCCTTGAAAATTGTTTCTTCCGTTCCAATGAATATTAATTTGTCTTTATAAATTAATTACAATACATTTATGCGTGAAACATTTTCGAAATACGAAAATTTTTTCTTACTGTCTTTGTTTTGGACGGCAGTACTATAATATAAATTCTTTGACAAGAAAAGATAATTTAGTATTTCTTTGTAGTAATTTGTCAAAGCCCCAAAGACCGGATACAATGTTGATAGTTATTTTTGAAATATAGATAATACATTATTTTACTGACTTACTGATTCTTTAATTATATTAGTCTTTTCCCATCATCCTTTTCCATTCACTGGCCATATGAAACAGTCGGCACTTTCTCCGTCGTTTTGTGTCTTGTGGTTACACTTTCATATTTACTACTTAAATATCCTGCTGTTATTTGTTTTATTGACGATAATTGCAATCGTGCCGTCTGTTAAATTCCGTCGGCCCAGGGCACTTCATAACTCATACATACCCTTCTAATAATTCCAGAAAGTTCTAGAAGGTACTCACTATAAAATTTATATTTTCTACATTCTTCATTAACTCTCAGTTTCCTAAGTTCTTCTCTCGTCTGACTTTCAAATGTAACGTTTTCACTTCCATGTATAGATAGAGTTTAAGAAGCCTTTTCCGCAACCCTAATTTTACAGTACAAACTAAAAGGTTTCTCTTATTCAAGAAAGCTTTCTCAGTTTGTGATATGCTAATTTTTACGTGGCCTTCGCTACGCTTATTCCAATCAAAATTGTTCCACAAATAGGAAGAAAATTATTGTATTTCAGATGACACGGTAGAAGCGAAAACTGTTAGCTTTAGATTTATTGATCGCATTAGTTGATCGGAAAGGAAGCAGGACGATTCAAAAATCTATTACATGCTCAGGTAACAAAATATAACAATGAAATGTAAATATCCATGAAAATATATCAAGTAATGGAAATGTAAAAAGTAATCAATACGCATATTAATAAAGTATATAAAATGAACTATTTGAAAATGAGAACAGAGTTAACATCAATTCATAAACGAGAACGAAAATAAATCCTTTCATGAATTGAAAATGAAAAATAACGGCTATTATTTTTTAAAGAAATTAAATAATTGCAGAACCCACAACAGATTAAGGAAGAAGTTAAAAAAATGCAACACAATGTTATGAACACTGGGTTGTAATATAAATTAATCTCATCAATGAGAGAGTAAAACATTTAGGCGCATATAATGAGAAATTTATTTTCTAATTTAAAATGTTGCTATTATAATTAAGGGATAATTGACACAAACTAAGGTGCTCACAATTAATTAGTTTAGTACATTTAGTACATTATATCAATATTATTAAATACTAGTTGGGTGCCCGGCAAAGCGAGGGACATTAATGCTAAAATATACTAACATTTTACTTAAGTTATGATAAGTTTAGTTTCTCACGAACGTCGTCGTCGCTGTCGCCGCACGCACACACGCACGCTACATAAGGCATAATGTATCCTGTAGGACGGATACAAATAGAGTCGCGGGAAACACAGTGAAAATAATTGAACCATAAAAGTATTTATTCGACAGAACTATCGGTTGATTTTAAATATTTTAAAAAGTCATCCCAACAATGCTAATTTTTGGTCGCAAATAACTTGTATGCAAAATTTGGTTGAATTGCACTATGCGTTTAGATTTGTATGCAGAATATACGTACAATATTTGTGCTTTTTTACACCTAAAAAATTAATTTCATTTATAAGAATGAGATAATTGACCCATGTATTTGGTCTGTTTACAGCGAAATAACTTGTAAAATTTATGAACGATTTATTAAATTGCAGTATATTCCAAGTACATAAAAAATATACTCACACTCTGCACCATATAAATGCGACGCGTTGGTCAGCTCTCTGTCAATTTCTTTTTTAAGATTATATTACGATAATTAATTAGTCACTAGACCTGTGTTTATAATATGCGCATGTAAGTAATCCAATACATTCGCATGCTATTGATATCTATAAGTTGTGCTCTTCTATTTATGCATCAATTTCTCTAATACTTCTTGCCAAAGCTGGTTTTGTAAATCAATATTTAATTTAGTATTATTTTAATCATGAACAAGCAAAGGTATTATGGTTACTGAAATACGAAGTGGAATGGTGTACAAATACCCATTGTAGCTTCATATTTGGTTCTACCCTCATTACACGCTTTACGGTCGATGTAGGGCTTTAAAAACCAGTAAAAATGCTTTTATTTTTCTTCCAATAATTGAAATGGCCACTTAAAATCATTGCTAAATTGTGTGGGGATAAAGCAGCTCTTGTGTATGTGAATGAATTTTCAAGGATTAATTTAATGATTCCATTTACCCTTTGATTAGATGAGATGCAAAACAAAAACCATTTTTATTATTGGTCCACTTCACGTTTCACGTCTAACTGCACAATTCTCTCCAATAACTGTTTCATTAGAGTTATATGATCCAGAATTACTAAATTCTGCATCCATCTAGGAAATAAACATTGTTAGGTCTTTGTACTTTATTTATTTAAGTTACTCTTCCCCGTCTCGTGCACGTAGACACATTGAAAATTCGGAGTATTGGTTTGTCTTTCATTACCTAAGTGTCCGATGAAATCAATCAAAATGAATTTTGATAACTCCGTCATTAAGGGCTCGGACACGTGATGTACAGTTCAGGAGATTTAGCTAGTCGTGTGTCAACATGATACGCAGTGTACAACTCCACCCATATTGTAGTGGGGGTAGACAGGAGCTCACTTTAACTTGAAAAATTGTAAACGTCACTTCGTAGTGTTAAAAATTTGAAAACATTGGTGCAAGGAAATATGTTGCTGTCAGTTCAGAATAGGCTGTACATCAAGAAACTCATCCCTAAAATGTAATGGATAATAAGTATTGAATGTGTTAAAAAGACGTCGCAGTTTCCATATCCCGTTCGTGTTAATACAATTAATGCTAGTAGCGTTCGAGCAGTCTGTTGAAGGGGAAGTTCCTTCTCAAACAAAAATACTTCCTTTTCCCTTCTCCTTTCTCTACTGCGCATCTAAACATTCCATGTAGAATTACACGAACTGTGAACTTCGACAATCTAAGGTATAGATAAATTAAATTTCAGTTTCAATTTAATTTTAACTAAAACTAAGTTTATTTTCTAAGTTATACAAGAAACTGGTACATATTCACAAAATTTTACAAATAATTTGGCAAACGACTTGGGAATATATCACTACAGATTTGTAAGGAATTGATAGGAATTTTTTCATATTCATAAACGATGAAAGTTTTTCATAGTGCAAATCTCCATTTTCTTACACCCATCAGA
The DNA here is from genome assembly GCA_034510155.1 of Eucriotettix oculatus. NCBI lineage: Eukaryota > Metazoa > Arthropoda > Insecta > Orthoptera > Tetrigidae > Eucriotettix > Eucriotettix oculatus. The sequence continues at coordinate 58,043,225 of CM067376.1, forward strand.
TGCAAAAGCAATGCATTTGGAAATTTTAGACATTAGTGGTTAGCGTTATCTCAAGTTTTGTTTTTGCTTTGACTCACATGTTTTATTCAAACCAGACAATGGAACACTCGACCAACACTAACCAAATATTAAACATCAACATCAGTATCTAAAAAGGAAAATTTTACGGAATATATTATTATTTAACACCTTTTATGGGTATTGAAAATAATGTAAGTACATTTGTTATGGGATGAGTATCATTATTTTCATTTAAACGTCCATCTATGTCAAAAGAATATAAATGAACAACTGTCGTAAATGAAATTAACTTTATTGTTCAGTTTGATTTATTTTATAATTATTAATCTTACATTTTAAAAATCAGACGCATTATAATTCGAACATTGTTGTACAGCGGGAGATAACGTAAAGCTTCTGTAGTTGTTGTTCGAGTGCAGCCGCCAATTTTCAGATACTAAACGTAACAGCTTAAAAAAATGGCAAAAGTACTTGTAAGCTGCTGAGGCAAAGACGACTGCAATTGGATGTTGGTTGAAATGCGAAGATGGTCACGGCATCGACGTCGACATACCAAGAGTTCAACTCAGATCAAAATGTGGAATTGACAATTAAGGGTCGTGGAGCAAATTCATAAAACTTTTATCTAGTAGACATCGACGTGTATGTTTCTCAAATTAAGTCTTATAACATTGCTTGTGATGCTAAATGTTAAGGTGATATTAGTGTAGGAGTTCGGAGACGCATTTTATGGGTGACGGAGGATTGAGAATCATCCTGGTTTCGGCTGCTGGTGACACTTTCCTTCAGAAGGAGACTTTCCTTGGAATCTGTCTAGGATAACGGCCAAGACGGAGATGAGAGCTCAAGCTCAACGAGTGAAACTATATGAGGATCCATGTAACTCCAGTTACAAGTATGCACGTTTCATAAAGTATACACAACCGAGGAAAAACGACCCCAACAAACACTGACAATTGATCTGGCTTTTAACAATTAAAATCAAGCTAAGTTATAAAAATCAACTTTCCGCCCTTATAAATTCCTTTGAATTAAATTTATTTCTGTTGTCATAGTTTGTCTTTTTAGAACGAAAAGATTTATTTTACTTTGTAATGCTTGTTAGAAAACATTTTTTTAACTTACATGCTTAATTTTAAATGTAGCTTTGTGTTTTAAACTTGCACTCGTATAATGTAGCATTGGCTGATTCCAATAAACATATGTTCTACCAGGCTTGCATCCGAGGTAACAGGAGATGTAATTATTTGATATCTCTACTGACAAACAATATAAGATCGCATCGTTACATAATTTGGCGCCTCAACCGTGGGGCATATATTGCAGATTTTATCATTACATAACTTGACGATCAAGTGTGGGGCTATAATATTAATATTTATCCTTAAGTCCGTATAAATAAAGGCGTAGTGTTTACATTGGCCTTCTTGTTGATAGAATTCGACAGGTACATGATATGTCTATTGATTGCATCCTTCCGTGAGGCTGACAAATTTGGGATTTTCCAATCTGGATTGGCGGACAGGTTTTTTTCTGCAAAGTTGTGCCGTTGTTTTTGTCCTGTAGCCCTGATAACATTCCAGTGGCTTTCGTCGGGAAAGTGGGCTCGCTCCGGGCGATGCGAAGTGTTTGCGCCCGCTGACCCAAAAACTGCGAAACCTGTTTCGAGTTTCGCACGCAATTTTCGAGCTTATCTGGCCTCGATGCCTCGACCACCTAAGAGCGGAAAATTATGGTCCTCAACAGGATTCTTCCTCTCCTTCCGTAATGAGCCCCAGATCGAAAAAAAACAACATCTGCTCCGTTTAACATGAAAAATCGTAACTTATTAATACTACTAAGGCTTTGTATAACTGCATTCATAAGAAATCTGCTTAAATTTTCTATTATAAGGTTTCTTATTGATCCAAATTGAAATAAATTTAATCTTTCAGTATTGAACGATATTCCTATGCATGTCTTTTTATTTTTCTTACCAACATATTTCAAAGCATTAAAAACTATACCCAAAATATTGACAACTGTCTCAACAAAGAATTTAGGGGCTAAGAACATAAATAAACTTCAAACGTAAACAAATTTGTATTTGATACAAACTCAGAAGATTCTACTTGTCGTAATAATTGGATTTCAATTCTGTTTTCACAGTATTTTCTGAAAGAAAAAATCTATCGTTTAATAACCGATGGATTTAATTCTTCGATATAAAGTAAATTTTAAAAATCAAGGGACAAATATTTGACATATTGTGGTAGCTGCTGAAAAATACTGGACGAAAATTAAAAGAAATGTTTATATTTGGACTGATTATAGACACTGCGGTAAATATATTACACAAAATATTGGTAATAAAAAATTAAGATATTCGAAGATGTAAAATGTATAAAATCTTAGAGCAGAGAAATGATTTTAAATTAAGCTTGGCGCTAAACGCTATGATGCTGAAATGGCTCATAACATTATTTTTTATGAAATTAATTAGCCACGAGCAATTATGGTTTCTTATGGATTTATTTTTCCCTTATTTTTCAATTAACCGTAATCTAGTTGTAGAAATATTTGATTCGAGAAAGGTCAGACGAAGCTCCAAAACTGTAAAAACTGTAAAACCATTACTTTTCCTTTCTCTGAGTGATCCTACCTTATTGATTTCAGCTTTTCTTCAAGCTGTAATACTGATAATTGCGTGTATATTACTTTTAATTTGCTACGTGCTCCAGTTTCATTCCTCAACCAAGGCATCTGTAGGTCATTCATCTCTACTAAACTGAAATGTCTGTTTCAGATCCTTTATGAACGTGTCCCAAGCACAAGTTCCAATTTTTTTTCGTGGTCTCCCCCTCGTTTATTAAACTTCTTACTTGCCTGTATAAAATTAGCTCTAAGGAAAATTACCATTTAACTACACTACTTGATTGAAGATTCCAAAGGTGATTTATTAGTTCATAATTGAGAGAAATAAAAAGAATAAAATTCAAAATATTATTTGAATTAAACTTCATATAATCCAAGCAAGTAAATTGGTCCTGAATACTTACGTTTAAAACTATTTACAGCTCTTATAAACTTCTATTGCCAACATATTATGGCTAGGAATGGAAACACCAATGTAATTGCATTTCATTACATTTTATTTAAACCGAAAAACTTTAAAAAAAAGTATACAATGGAAATCTATGGACACTTTATTCAACTGCTATTTCTATGACACATTGATAATTTTAAAATGGCGGTTGCTGTTGTATTAGGCTACCGGAAAGGTAACTTCATTTTATTCATTCTGTGGTTTGACATAAACTTGTAGGAATGTGTTCGCGTCTTCTGGAAACATCACGAATCCCGCTGGGACTCGTATTGGAAAATTGCCAGATGCCGTTAAACTGCTCCTCGTTTACTTTCTTTAGTCTTAATAAGTATCACCATGTTTCAGTTTAATAGTCTAGCGCTCACTTGATGAAGTTGCTTGTTATAATCATCGTCAGCAATTATTTGAGGCTTTTTGTTAACTTAATTTATATTTTAAGTAATAATTATTTACCATCGTTCATTTCATGATGATCTTATTTCAGGCGTCAATATTTCTATTAATATTGATATTCTACTAGCTGGGGACCCGGCGTTGCCCGGGTATTTATTTATATTACCTGGTACATTATTTAATTCTTGGTCAATACATGACTAAGCCAGCATCGAAAACGTCACAATATTAACCTCAAATATACTCCCAGTATCTCGACAGAGTCAAAAATACTCCCGGACTAAAAATATTTTCAGTACTCTAACAGAATAAAATTTCTTCCCCACTTAAGGGATTAATTCTTATTTAAATCGCCTATTAATGGACACAAAATTCGATAATATCCTTGTTATTTTTATATGACTTTAGTCATGTTACTGCGATTTTATCCTTTTTGAAGAATTTTCCTATAAAGGAATGATATTATATTAATAGTTTGTTCTTCCTATTGACGAATAGGAATATTTAAACACTTCAGAAGTAGATGGTAATTTCACGTCTACGAAGTGAACCTTCTAGACTATTGGATGTTTATCATTATGGTGAACGTACATCTATTCATATTTCAGAATCACATAATTACGAGACACATCTTTCGATGAAAGAGACATCAGCATGATCGTCTTTGCCTGAATAATTTATATTTACATATTCTAATATGAAAATTATATTTGTGTATGTAAAGTTATAAATTATAGTGTGAAGAAAGAGTAGCTTTTGTTGTTTTATTCCATTAATAACCTTGAACATCAAGTAACTAAATAAAGCAATATGGAAACAGTACTGTTTACAAGTATATTAATAAATTTCAAATATTTTATTTTCAAAACTCTACAGTCACCGAATTTTTATTTTTCGAATCGATGACAACCAGTAAATTATGAGTTAATCTGTGACTGGTATTTATATATTTTGCTCTGTAAGAGATTTCGCTTTTACAGCGAAGTGTTTTCAGTTCAGGATATCAGTCGTCGATTTTACAGAGATTCTAATGCGGAGAAATGATGAAAACTTTACTGAGCACTTTACTTCGAAATTGATAGTGACACATTCGTTTCCATTTATTTTAAAAGAATATAGGGCGTTTCATTGATAATGGTAATCCAATCTTAAACATCTCATTGTTACGTAGATAATCTAACATTCGTTTCCTGGACCTAACATTCACAAGGTTAACGTAAGATATCAGTTCTATCTCTGGTTCGTCAGAAATGATAAATGAAACGTTTTTATTTTTAGAAGGATCAATCAAGCTCAATTATATTTCTAAAAACCAATTATATTTTAACTTATTTACAGAAAACAATTCCTTTTCAAATATAATAATGTTCTTCTTAACGTGATCTCATGTTACGTTTCGCACTTGCCTCGACATCACTCGAACACTCCTCGGCGGTTAACGACCGCGCCGTCGCAATTGTAGATACTACTCCTAACTTAATTAAACCACGTTGTACGGTGGTCTTCTTTGCTTCACAGCACTCTATTTACGTGTTGTATTTGACAATAACTATCGAACATTCACCAGCTGTATTCCAGCTCCAAATCCTAAATAAACAGTCTCCACCTCTCCCCACATCGCCAAACTTCACCCCACTTATGATTTTCTGAGGTCACCATATATATCTTTATAAATAAAATTCCGGCATGCCTGTGATCGTAAATCTCCTCCTCCTTAACGGCTTGGCTGATTTATTTTTGGATTAACTAAATGATTAATATATCCTTATATATAAAATTCCGGCATGCCTGTGATCGTAACTCTCCTCCTCCGAAACGGCTCGACTGATTTATTTTTGGATTAACTGGATTATTATTAGCTAAAGTTGGACCCGGTAGGATTTTTAAATTTTTGACCAAACTTTGTTTTAATATTTCTTTTATATTTCTCACAAGAAAAACATATAATTCCATATTTTCAACCTGACCGTTTGAATAACCCGTGGCTCCGTAGCTTGACATTATTTTCCCAATTCGCGTTTGGATTGCTGAGTTCTGACATATTCCATGTATTGTATTAATGAGTGAAGTGAATTATTTTTCGATTAATTCGACATTGAACAAATGACGTGTATTTGAAATATTTTGTGCAAAGTGAAAGGTTAAATTTTTTTTGAATTAGTATTAAGACACATGATTATTTGGCGTCATTCCATCCAACCTCCTAAATAAAACATTTTTACCTTTATTTATTCGATTTAGATTATGAAATGGTAAATTATCAATAATTTCACAATCTCTCTGATGGTTTAATCACGTGTTGACAAAGAAACAACCTTCGAATTAATATACATATAGGTGCTCGGCGTTCCCCGATATTTCATTTATATTAGCCCGTTGCAGTATTTAATTCGAAGGTTGAATTCTTTGTCAACAAGTGATTAAATCAACAGAAAGATTGTGAAATTATATATATATATATATACATGTTTGTGTGTGTGCGTGCGTGTGTGTTCTTGCTTGCGGAAAGAGTATTTACGCGGAAAAAGATTAATTTCTTGTGAGACAAATGATGTATTAAATTTTACGTAGTTGAAATTGATACGAGACGCCTAACATATTTTCAATATGATGTTACGTGTTGAATATGGGAACCAGAAATCTGCTGTCCCGTACCTTGATATGACTACAATTAGACTACTTATTAATTGCGGCAGATTGCTAGACTTTTTTATCTACAATAGCACTTTATTTTTGTTTCCCACATTCTTAAACGTGACTGAACTTTCATTTCAAAACTCACTATACTCAAAATGTTTTCATCAATCCCAGCATCTGAAAATTTGTTTGTATGGTATGAAAAAATTTTGAGTTCGCTAAGTTTTGCGTCCCACAAAAAATTTTCAGATTTATTTTTCTCTAACCTTCACGGTGGACAGGGAGACGACAGAGCCAGCCAATATTGTTCGTCTCTTACAAAGTTAGCTAAGTAATTAACAAATGAGATCGTGAAAGTTACAAAGCTATTTATAAGTTAAGGCTAAAAGTCCTGATAATCAAAGTACTCTCGTTGGCACAAAGGCCTTACCTTAAACGGTATTATTGTCTTGAGAGACGTGTCACTGTAAGCATTCAGCTCTATAATGAAAACCCATTATCGGAAAGCAGAGCCCCAAGACGCCGTGACCTATTCTGTTAAGAGGTCGATGTAGAGTGCAGAGAATGAGGGCAAATTGCGTCCATTCACATTGGAAGCTAAACCGCCGCGCCGGTCGGGTATAACTCGAGTACGTGAGTCAGGGTCCAGAGAAAATTGCTGTGGTCAGCCAGAAAGAAAGCCGGCAGAGCATTAAAAATCATATTAGCGGCACTCGCTCACAATTTGTATCGTAATTATCGTCGCAGAATCTACAGCGAATATATGGCTTGAGCCACATCTGGTCGGACAGGTTATAGAAAATTTCACCAATGAAATTAGTTAATGTGAAAAGGTCAAGAAATGCTCGGTACCGTTAAGCTTGAATCGAACTAAAAATACTTTGAAAAATTATAAATTATCAGAATATTCAGAACTGAATATATTAATAATAAAGAAAGTTTTTGACGGGAGCGACTTATGATGAACATAGGAGGGATATTAATTCAATAATTAAATAAATGATAATATTTTATAATAAAAACTATAAAACAATTTTACTTTTAACAACAAAACATGTTCACAATAATAATTACAATTTTTAATGTTTCAATATTTATGCCGGCACTTATTTGCAATAAAAATACATATATATTTACAAAAATGATTTATATTAAACTTAAATACTAATGTTCAGAACTTGAGTATTAATAAAGACAGGATAAACCCAAACTGTGTCTATTGATATATTGTATGACTAATTGTTTTTAATGCAATGTAATACATAAAAAGTATACAAATATAAAGTCTGAAGAGCTGCAACGCATTTTCACGTGTGTGTAGGCAGCGCTTACACAATTCCTTTCGCACAATAGCATAAACGATCTTTCACGAGCAATCCGAGACATCCGTCTCTAATTTGAGAAAGATTTGCTACTGTCAAGCCGGAAGCAACGCTTAGCTACTGGGTGCTAAAGTAATAAAAACATATGTGATTGCATCCGTCCACATCTGCGGCTGAAAATTTTCTTATTGGCTGCAATTTTTCAAATAGCAGCCAATGGGTGCTATTTAAAATTGCAGCCGATTGGCTACTGGAAATAAGTAGGAGAATTCTGGAAACCTGCCGAGGTTAACGGATAGATATTTTCAGGTGCAAATACCACATAGTTGCGACCTGCGGGTAAGAGATCACGAAAATTTAGAGCCGCTGTTGTGTGCTGTGTGGAGTTCTTGAGACCTCAGGAGATGCATATTTCTTAGTAAGACTCTCCACTTTTTTGGTCCAAAGCGTCTTCCATACAGCCAGATCACCCTCGATGCAACCAACCTGAAGCAGACCGAAGGAAACGCTGCTTGCTAGAGGTTACAGCTGTAGTCCTCGACGGTATTGTTGACTTTGATTTTTAAAGAGCTCACATTTACAGGCCTATTTGCCATAGGAAACGTTGCTTCATTTAGTTCACCGCACAGGCGACCTGATTTTAATGAGTTTCATGTAAATTATAAATTTATTATTGCTCTACCTTTTCATATAAATTCATTTTGCTTCCTTTGTGACTTAACAAATTTCATTTTAAAATTTTGCTCTTATAAAATAAATTTCTACTTGATTTTGAATTTATTTTTTATTATAACTATATTCTTCTCCAAATTATATAAATTACAATTGTCGGCCAGTTATGTAGCTCCATTAATTAATCATAATAATAAACCCCATCCTACCGTATCCCCCATACATTATTACAAATAAAACTGTCCTCTATCAACAAGACATTTAAATAAATTTATATAGCTTGACACTTGTTTTATGGGAAATGGTTTTTAATAAGTTATCTCTTCGTTTTCAGCTAAGATCCTTGTGGGTACTAATATACTGTATTATAATAGAAACTCTTCGGCACATCTGCAAAGATGTTTATTTCTCTCGTCGTTAAGGCTAAGTATCAGCACGCTGGTAATTGGCACAGGCAAGTGATCACTTCTCCTACGTGAAGAGCCGTCGTTGAGGACTAACATTTACTCCCAACAAGGTAAGTAAGTTAGAAACCAATAATTGGCACAAGACCCGTGGGCTAGTAAAGCTGTTTTATGTCTAATCATTCGTATTTTAGTAGTTTCGTGACACATGGTTGCTTTTATGAGTTTCTGTTACTTCTGACGGCCTTCTTAGTTTTTGTTCGTTCTTCCATCAACTCACAATTTTATTCACTACTATTTTCCCATAAATTAAACTATACAATTTTTTGTTACATGAACTCAATTATTTTTTTGTTCCATGCCACGCCGGACGACAAGTGATCACTATACAGTACTGACATGGACGCGCACTAAATATTATTGGTGAAATGAATTAAAACACTATTTTTAATTACTTATTAGGTCCGTGCGAAGTAATTTACTGTTAATAATAATTATATACGTTAAATGTAATATACTAAAATTAAATTGTTTCTGTAGGATTATAAAAACTAAATATTTAGTGTAGGAATAACTCTGAGAGAAATAAATTGGTTGTGTTTTCGGAATTTTTTAAAGCTGCATGTTATATAAATGAATCAACTACTTCTTGCCATCTTAGCTGATAAGCTAATATGACAGTAGCCAACTATACTAGAAATAGCAATCTGTTTAAATTATTTAAAAATGTATAAATTACACATTACATTAAATACATCTTACAGTTTTAAGACTGTCAAAGTTATTTTTGTAAGTGTTTTTTTGCAATATGTTATACATGAAGATTGAGGAAACGTTGTGCTTTTCTTTGAATTTTACTGGAAACTGCAATGTATTAACCTTTTAATGTAAATTATAATTCATTGAGTAAATAAATTAATTCTGACTGTGTTGGCTTTATTTATTTTCAACTAATATTAAACTTGGAAAAGGTTATAAATATTAAAAAATTGTCAAATGAATTTAAAATGATACTGTTACTAAACTTAACGTGGTTTAAATAGTTTATCTGACAATTAAATATACAATAAAGGAGTTCAATCAGCCTCTTGGTCAGTTATTTAAATATTAAATATTACAACGTTTCATCTCTCATTTGAGACTTCTTCAATAAAAATTTAGCTTACATGAAACCTCGCTCCATGCCTCCTTTGGCCGAAGGAACTCATTTAACGTGGTTTAATTATATATTTATTTTTAAGCGTCTCATATAAACAGGGTTTGTTAAATCAATAAAATTATTACAAGTTTTGTTAATCTTCTTTATTTACATTCTTTTCATCCAGTTTATTGGCTTTAACTTACGTATATGCTTAGTTTTATAGTTTTCTCTTTTACAGATTTTTTATTTTATGTATTTCCTCTGTTGTATTTGTTACTTTTCCCTACTTGTCTATTTTAGAATTAGTGCGCTTTATTCATTTTTCTGTTTTCTTTCTCACTGATGTCGAGGTATTTATTTGATTAATTTTAATACCTTGCTTTCAATTATATTATACCCCCAGTAGTGGAGTATCAATGAATATAAATCTAGAACGTTTGTGTTGTCTGTTACTGAATGACTTCCGCCATGGTTAAATTACAAACTGAATCTGTCTTTCATTCATCTGGCAGCAAGACATTTTATCTCTGTATTAAACGAGAAGATTCGTGTCGGTTCCCTAATAGTAATCAATATCATATTCATTTACTCGTGAGAAGCAATGATATAGATAATGTTACAATTTGCTTTTACTCTCCGTGCAGCAACTGTGCACGGAGGACTTCCGAAACTCTTTCTCTAATTTAAATAAGTCTGTAAATCCTCTCGCTGGACTGAAACAATATGGGGTGTGAAAGAAAGAGAATAAACGACTCAATTTTGTGAGTTAATGTGGTTACCAGAGCGTCAGTGCATGTAGATTCGACGTTCTCTTTATTTTATCCCAAAAGCCTTTCCGACGACACACGAGGTGCAATTAGGAACAAAAGCGAGAGAGAGAGAGAGAGAGAGAGAAAGAGAGAGACTGAGAGAGACAGAGAGAGAGAAGGGGTGTGTGTGAGAGAGAGATGTTCTATAAATAAGCGGCATGTCTGGCGTGAGGCCCGCGCTCTGTCGGCGCTGTGTACAAACACGGAGGCCGCCATGTTGGGGCAGGTCAGCTCCGTGTCAACGACCTGGCGTACTACGCTCCAAAACGTGAGGCCAACCTGTTGCGCGACCCTGCCCTGGCCCACTCTCTAATCGTCTTACCTGCGAACGCCACCACACTCGTCCGATAATTGCCGGTTAATGACGTTGATGGAGAACTATCAAGCTCCTCTTTAACCCTTCTCCTAGGCAATCAAAAACTGAAGATATCTACCTTTAAATAATTGTTTTCATCCTGAGTATTGACTTTGGACTTTGTTTGCAACCACCAACAGAACAGTTTGAATTCCACATTAATTCAAAAATTCAAAATTGCAAAGAAGTCAGAAAATATCTTCTTTCTATTCCACTACCCCCACCATTTTCTAACTCCCTGAACATTTTGGATACCACAACAGCTTTAGATAGGTACTTACGCTACTACTGCAAGAGCACAACAAATTAAACCTTAAAAGGTTGTCTATTTAGTAAAGGAAATCTTTGGGAATATCATTTATTAAAAATATCACCCTCCTGGCACGCTTTGTCGTTTTACATTTGAGAAATATTTAAGAACAATGGGCGCACTTATGGATATACTCTTTTGAGTGGACTATCGTGCCTGCATTGTTGTAGGGTTTTCTTATGTTTTTGGAGCTAACATCATCATCTGATCAAAAACTCTTTTAAGATTCCTGGCTTCCCGCAACAGTCTCTCCCACTCTGCCCTGTCCACCATTTCCCAATACCAAACTTTCTAGCATCACCGTTGATGTCATCTATCCATCTAGCCCCTTGGTCTTCCCTACCCTTCTTGCCACTCGGTTGCACAGTTAATAATTTTGCAAGGATCCTTTCTTCACCCATTCTTTTGAGATGTCCCGCCCAGCGCAAACTTGACACTCTTGTTGTCAAGGATAATATTTGTTCATTATACAACTCGTACAGCGTTATGCCGAATTCTCCACGTTCCGTTTTCTTGCACAGGACTATATATTTCCCGCAGTATTTTTCTTTCAAATGTATTCAGTCTCATCTCATCTACATGCGAAAGTGTCCAACACTCCGTATGTCACTACAGGTCTCACTAGAGTATTGTACAGTATTTTCTTTGTAGCTCTGGAAAAAAATTTTGATTTAAAATTATTCCGAAGACCAAACTAACACTTACTTCCCGCCATAATTATATACGACAAGGTAACAGACCATGCGGAGGATTTTTGGGAGTAAACACAAATAAAAATTCGAATAGTCAAGTCGGTAATCCTAAGATTTCCTCTGTACGGTATGAGTTCAGTTTTTGTTAAAACCATTGTCTGATAATGCTGGCTTAAAAAACGAACAGTAATTGACGGTTGCAGTCACAACTCACTTGCAACTGTGGGACAGACTTTAACCGGCCAAAACTGAAGATTTCCTTTATTTAGGTGACCATTTAAACGATCTCTGATCATCCTCTGGAAATTAAATGTTGACCTTCCCAAAATTCTACGTCAATTTTTCAAAAAAAATGTACGGTGTAAATTCAGATTATTCAGTTTCATTTTAGATTAAATATTTTAATGATAAAAGATACGGCCTCCTTTTAAAATAATCCAGAATGACGTTAGTGCCATTTCATCTCGGTTGTTTCCTTACCAGATGACGATCTAGAATCCCGCCCAAAAATGAGCTCCAACTTGACGAGTTTCTTACTCAGACGTCCCGTAGGCTTCTTTTGAAACAGCATAAAACTGTAGCTTCGAATTCCCTGAGCAACAGCGTCATCGCACATTCATATGCACACTGATTTAAATTATGAAATCCGAAGTCATAGGAGCCAAGAAGCTTGGCTCCAAGAGAAATGCAAAGCGGTTAAAGATTTCGTGGTGAAAGGAGAAATATACACCGTTTATAGGAAAATAAAAAAAAATTTGTTTAGTATCTCATACATGTAAAATATATATATTTTTTTGGGTTAACAGGCTACATGACGGTGATCCTGAAACAGGCAACTCCCCTTTAATAGCATAGGAAGGGAATTGAAAAGGGGGGATGCGGAAGGTAGAGCAAGGTAGCCAAGGGTTGACTAGGGCCCCCGGGCTATGGTTTAAGGATCCTACCCGGTGTTTCATCTAAAGAGCCGCAGGGAAAACACTAGATAACCTGCATCAGGTAGGTCGGGCATTGGGTACTATTCTCACGCCCTTCCGAATGACTTGAGACGAGTTTGGTGTGGGGTCGCAGCATTCCCTTCTCCATGTCTCCACCAGTTTCAGGAGGCAGTTAGCCGACTGATCCAATGGGATCATCGGACAAATCTAGCCATATGCCCAAGGTCTTCGACCCCAGTACATATACCTCCTAAAATAGGTGAATGTGTCTCGGCACGTGAGAACTTTTATAAAAAAAACAGAGTGCGAGGCATTCCCGACATAATCAGGTGAGCCCCGCAGTCACTGTGGTGTAAGGCGCCTGCGAGAAAACTCCCCGGGATTTTATTTAAACGGGTTAGCAGTGGTTAGCGAAAATAGTTTATAGGGTTACGTAACGACAAATAGTATGCGAGTTAGAAAAAGATCAGACTTTGGATCTAATTTTAGAAGACAGGATAAGGAAAACCAGGCTTATGTTCATGGCATTAGTAGATTTACAAAAAGCGTTTGATAATATGAACTGGAACACACTATTATGGATTTTGAAGACAAATAGAACAAAATGTCGACAAAGGAGGCTTATACATAGCTTCCACATAAGGCAGTCCGCAGTAATTAGAATTGAATGGCAAGAAAAGCAAGCAGAAATAATGAAAGAAGTAAGGCATGGCTGCAGTCTGTCGCCCATGCTCTTTATCTTACATATAGAACAGGCAGTGAAGAAAATTGAAACGGAATACGAAAAGAATACTTCAAAAGAAAGGGATAAAACCCTACGATTTTCCGATCATAATGAAGTATTAGGGGAGTCAGAAGAATATTTGGAAACCATAATAAATTGCATGGATGGGGTCCTGAAGAAATAGTTCAATATTAGGATTAATAGAGGAAAAACCAAGGTAATGGAGTGTAGTATGATGAACAGTGAAACAACAAAGGGAGTTAGATTGGGATGGTAGAAGTATATTTGACATAAAGAGTAGGACAGCACAGGCAAGGAAGGCTTTCGGAAAGAAGAGAAATTTACTTATGGGTAATTTAAGCGTGAACATTAGGAAATCGTTACTAAAAAAGTTCGTATGGGCGTGGCGTTATATGAGTGCGAAATGTGGACGATGGGAGTTGGGGAAACGAAAAGATAGAAGCCTTTGAAATGTGGTGCTGTAGGAGAATGCGGAAAATCAGATGAGTGGATAGAATCACTGACGAGGAAGTTCTAAACAGAATAGGGGAAAAGCGAACGATATGGAGGATGTTGACTAAGAGAAGGAATAGATTAATAGGCCACGTTTTAAGGCAGGAGGATCTTATAAAATTAGCATTAGAGGGAAGTGTGTGGGGTAAGAACAGAAGAGGGAAACAGGGTTGGAATACGCTAAGCAGATTAGGGAGGTTGTGTTAGGTATAAGGAAATGAAGAGGCTTGCGCAATATAGGTTAGCATGGAGGGCTGCATCTTGGGGCTGAATACAACAACAACAACAATAGCGTAATAAATGTCTACCAACCTTGCACTCTTAAAAATCATTGTAAAATGTTTCAAGTGGCATGCGCATTGTTCTCTTGTGAACTGATCCATCCCGATTGAATGACGTACTTCGTACCAAAATGCGCCATGCTTCATTTCAGCAAGGAGTAATGGAGGTTTTAAATGTGATCATTTTTATGTTCCACCATGTATAGTCATGAATTCCAAATCTGGAGTAAATGGGTGCACAAACATACGCTGAGTTATCGAAAACCTAACTATCCAATTATGGGCGATTTGATCCTGGTTAACTACGGTAATATATCGTAACTGTTGATTAACATACCAGATGTTTAATCAATGAAACAAGAATAAGTATCAGGAGTCAAATAAAAGCCAGAGAGAGACAGAGGTGAAAGTGAGACAATCTTCTCTCGTTTCGTCAATGAAAAAAATTGCAAACAACGCTGAAAACATTTAAAAACTTATGCACTAAAAGACGCTTAATTATTGTTCCAAGTGAAATTGATAAAGTGACCTAGTTAAATAAACTGAATTGGATCAAGCAGGGGCCAAAGAAGAGGAGAACAGTTGTTGTTTAGTAATAGCCAAAGTTTCAAAAGTAAGATAATAAATGAAAATTTTTTAATTATAAAAACTTGTTATAACTAAAAATAACATTACTATTACAGAAAATTGATGATGAAAGTAATATTTAAAACAAAAAAACATGCAATTTTTGAAGAAATTTGAATATGAATTAATTGACAAAATATTAAAACATTTTAGAAAATATGAATTGTCGAAAAAGAGGAAAAAGATTATATCATGTAACTAGATGATTGGTTGACATCGTTATTTAAATTGTTTTCCACATTCAGGTGTAATTTCTGTAACGATTTTCTGTTGTATTAACGATGCCAGGTATATCATACCTAAATAATAATCAATTGACTGGTTATTAGGTTTTTGATACGACTGTGCTCCTACAAAATAATGATAGCTGTAAGAATTGGATGAAGGAAGGAGTTGTGTATTCTGATTGTATTGAAGAACGTTTCCCATAAGACAGATAATTTAAGAAGTAAAAACATGAGTACATTGTTCTGGAGAGTAAATTCGTATAGTGGCCGTGCGATGCGTCACGATAGTACATTTACGTTTTAACCGCATTCAAAGGCAATTAAGCATATTCATGCTTACATATACTTCTATTTAAAAATAATTTAGTAAATTATGAAATTTTTTAACTGTGAACTGATGTACTCCAATAGGTTGACCTCATGACATTTAATCCCTTCATCGACGTCCGCTTTATGAAATTATTTGACTCTAATTTCAGCAACATCGGTTTTAATTGGCGCCTTTTAATTATTTTATTGAAATAATTGGCATTCATAGCTGTTCCACTGCTAAGAATGTTATTTTGTTTTATTTTATGTTTATATAATACTTTAGCTATAGAAATTGCGATAATTCATAGAGTTTTTTTAGGAAAACAGGCTCCTTTAATAGCATAGGAAGGAATTGGAAAAGGGGGGATATGAAAGTGTGAGATCTTTGATTATTATCTGTGATTCTCTATATAACTAATACACAGGCAGATTCTTGTAATTTGATGAAAAGTTTTTGAGGTATAAACGATATGATGAATTATTTACTTGGATCTGTAGGGCGGGGTGTGTTGGAATAAAATTTAGAGTAGTTAATAATATAAATAGGTAATTTATTAAATAAACGTAATTAAGAAAATATTTACGAAATTAGAAGGTACGGCGAAGCAGTCAGATCTCCGGACGCTCTCCTCAGCGTTACCAGGTTGATCTCTTTCAACGTCCGGGAACAAACGGCGGCTCCTTTCCATCTCCTTTCGAGTTCCAAGAGAAGAATGTAAATTCACACAGCCTGAACGTCGTGTGAAGAAGAGTCGAGAAATCGACTTTTAAGATACCATTGGTATTCCAATATTTCGGCGTTTCTCTGCTTCTCGATCCCCACGCGAGCGTGGTTACGGAAAATCCACAGGTCCTATCCCTACGTCTGGTCAGGCTGACGCCAATTCCAGTTCCCAATCCTCGCTAGCTTTATGTTAAGAATTTAAGAAAAATCAACTATCGCGCTACACAAGAGTGAGAGGTTTCCTAGTTTCGAGGAACATATGTCTCCGACTTAAAACGACGGTTTTACTCAGCTCATCTTCATGTGCTCCCAATTTACATAAATTACGTATTGATTGGAACTTTCTTGCAATTGTATCAGAAACTATTCAGTCTTATTACAATCCATCCCAACCGCTTGCTTGAATTACGTCTTGTATTGATTTATTTTACAAGTTCCCTTTCCAATATGTTTTCC
Source organism: Eucriotettix oculatus (assembly GCA_034510155.1). Lineage (NCBI taxonomy): Eukaryota > Metazoa > Arthropoda > Insecta > Orthoptera > Tetrigidae > Eucriotettix > Eucriotettix oculatus. The sequence goes on from CM067376.1 coordinate 58,059,865, forward strand.
AAGTAATGCAATAATGAGTATATGCCATTTTTTATAACGAGTCCGAGTTCCGTGATTTATGAATAGAACAGATTCTATTAATCCACAATGGCATACATTAACTTCTGCGCGGATATAATTATATGGTTCTGATTCCACCGCCAACGCGGGTAACAACCTAATTCGAAACACATCATCAGCCTTGATAACGCGGTCATCAATACCGTAGCAACAAGTCGCCCACGGTAAATTATTTTTGACGTGGCGGTTTTAATATCAGATCAGCGGTTGAACGTGGAACTTCAAAGCGGTAATACAGATATTGGTAACTAGCCCACAGCTAGTACTGGATTACGGGCACATTACGGTAAAATTTGCCAAAACGAGCGTGTGGCGTCACACAGCAACAAATACCGTGTCACAAGCATCTTTGAATAATATACGTAAAATGTCCGGCTCGTATATTTTCAAAGGAATTAAAATAATAGATTCCTGGCTGATTACGTTAAAATTTGCCAAAAACAGCGTGTGACGTCACAGCATCGAACACCGTGACACGAGTATCTTTGAATAGCTTACGTAAAATATGTCCTGCTCGTATACTGTGAAATGAATTACAATATTTGATACGTCACTGAGTCACATTCGTAATCCGTGACGCTGGAAAATATGAAAGCCAACACTGGACTAAAAGTAATGACGCTGATAGAAATGTATATTTGTACTTTAAATGGCGTTGTAAAGGGATGATTACTCTCTTACAATTTAATAAGTCAGTGGAGTCGAAATAAGCTGTGCGTTGTAATGAATGGATGTGGTGATCGCCGTTTTACTTTCATTATGAAAATTTCCCATGTTGGAGACGCTCAGGCCGAGTAAACATAAAGGTACCAGAGAAGCGAGACATCGGAGTACCGAACGTGCCAGCATCACCGTTTGGTGACTTGGAGATCTGGTACCTGAGTCAAGTTCTTGGACCCCGTGAATTTTGAAGGACGCGTCCCCTTCCAGAAATTAGGGAGACAAACCGCAGGCTGAGAGTCAGGTGACCCACCATGCATCTCATGGAATGGTGACTGAACGAGATGATCTGCGAGGATGGATGGGAGAAATTACAGCAGACGGACATGAACATTTGAAGGAGGAAGAAGTTGGGCAGTTGTGGATGAAGTTAATCAGTAGGGAATGGAACTTGGAAGTAGGAAGGTGGAGATGAGGGATAAAGTTTGGAAATTAGGAACAAGTAGCTTCAGTGAAAGAAGTTTGCAGTCTAATCTGGGGGAAAATTGGGCACCAGAATTCCTAGAAGGAAGACCAGGTACTGACGGCAGAAATCTACTATGGAAGGAGCCGCCTGACGAACGCGGAAGAGCTACACAAGCTGCCTGAATTACTGAAGGAAGGAGATAGCCGCTTTTCACAAAGGAGAACAGGTGTGTGTCTGTGCCGCTGTTTGAAATGTGTCATGACTGTCGTTATGCTGCAAAAGCCCTCACAAAATGACCCTCATGAGATTTATTATAAGCTGAGCTAGACGTTGTAAATTTTTAAATAAGACCCTAAGTTTTGTAATTATTATTATTTTTTTGTTTTGAGTTAATATATTTAATTTGTTTTTTATTCAATCTAACCAAATAATTTCCTTATTTTAATTAAAATCCATCCCCTCCCCAGTTCGTCATAGCGTAGAATAAATATTATGAGAAAAAGGAAAAAACTTTAATGCAATAGTTTTAAATTTTCTTCCGTTTTACATCTCCTTACAATATTTGGTTTTAAACTTTAACCAAAATTCAATATGAAAATTAATTTATTTTACTGCCAATTAATATTCACGAGAGGGTATTAACTTATCGAACAAGTAATTATAACCTCGCTGACGAAAATTACTCAGTAAAATTAAAGGAGATGCTAAATGCAAAACTTAAAAATAATGATATACTTCGGGGATTTCATGGCAAGTTTGCTAAAATAACTTTACCATTCTTATCACGTGAGTAAATTCATCTATTGGGTACTGTTTTTCCGAGGCGGGAGAGCGTAATATAAAAGCGCGAGAAAAAGGGTTCTTCTGTTTGGAAATGTTAGCATTGTTTTGCTTACACGCATAATAAGAAATCATGAAGTACCAAGAAAAATAGGGAGAACAGTTTATGCGCAATAGCACTTACCCAGAAAGAGAAGCAACAACGAAATGTATTTACTATAGCACCAGTCTCCATAAAATATTCGTTTTTGTAAGCAAACTCCTTGATTTGACTTTCATTTCAATTTCCTATAAAATTGATATAAATTGACTTCTGTGTTTTGTTGTTTTAAAACCAGCGATTATTTTATCTGATATAGAATTAAATAATTTATTTTTCATATTAAAATGGTGGCTTAAATATTCCATATTAAATAAAAATGATAGCTTATGAGAAGTGTAAACAAATAATTTCATTTTTATTTAAATGTTCTTTACTTCGGGAATATTTTTATTTATTTCATAAAATATGGCAGGGTAGAATAAAATAATAAGTTTATTTTATTAACAAAGAAAGGTTTTATCTTCCTGTTCTGAAAATTTACGAATTATACCAAAGCAATTTACATCTTTTTCCTGGGCAATGGTGAGTTATAAATACTTTTACCGAACATTTGTAAACGAGAACGGCTGTGAAAGACTACTGAATGCTTTTATTATTATTTTGTATGAGGCAACATTACCACTGTAGATCATGGAAGCTGATTGCTCAAGTATCCCTGTCCTTGCTGCTTAAGCCACCTTTTTCTTTAACATCGTCAACTACTTTGACTCTCCTCTCCTTTTTCGAAAGCGTAAGATTCCTTGAATTCTCTAGTCGTCTTCCGATACTAAACCTTTATGCCTCGCAGACACTTCAGCTCCTGCCAGATAACTATCTATGTCCGTATCGCCTCCCATACACCAGTATTGTATCACGTCCCCTACGTACCTACTCTCACATTTTTCTACTTAACTCGTCACCTCAGTAAGCATAGTTCTCCCCTCAAGATCAAATATTTTCAATGACTTTGGCATATGAAAACCATTTCCTACCACTATGGTTTTTAATACCATGCAATATATGTTCTTCTAGATACATGAAGCCTCATATTACAGAATATTTCCACTTCCTGTGAAATATATTCGTACGTGCCAATACTGTTGCAGCAGAGATTTAACTCTTGAAGAAATTAAAAACTATATGGCTTGACCAGTGGTGACATTAATTCTCAAAAGGAACCCGCCGAATGAGTCTGTAACGAACAAACACATCTGCTAGCCTTTGACGACGTTGAATCAAAATAAAGGAGACAGTGGTAGACACTTGGACGCGGCATCTTGGCTTCCCAATATTTTGTGAGAATCGGCACCGGGTGGCGTGTTTTCCCCAAGTGTAACTATGGATATTATTGGAGGATATCCATCCCTGCCACATAGATAGAAACTAAAGAAGTGGGGAGGAAGTTTTAAAGAGGCAGGCGGAGACAGATTGGTGGAGAGATTGTTGGTGGAGATTGATATGGGAGAGCGGTGAGATGAGAATTGGCCAGATGGTGCGAGAGCGGTGAGATGGAATTTTGAGATATATTTCGGAGGACATTGTTCGAGAGCTGGAACCTGCACTAAGCCGATTCGGTAAACTACTTCCTGTGGCTCTTTGTAATTTTCTGTTTGCTGCCAGGTCCGAGTGGATAAGTAAAAAAATGTCTGTTCTATGAGATGGCCCATAAATGCGACCCTGAGATTAAATTTTTAGTGTTTAAGTTTAATATAAATCATTTTTGAAAATATGTATGTAGTTTTTATTGCAAATAAGTGCCGGCATAAATATTGAAACATTAAAAATTCTAATTATTATTGTGAATATGATTTGGTGTTAAAAGTAAATTTTTTATCGTTTTTATTAAAAAATATATTATCATTTTTTAATTATTAAATTAATATTCCTTCTATGTTCATTATAAGTCGCTCCCGTCAAAAACTTTCTTTACCGGCACGAGAACATTTTTCCCCAAAATTGTAAAATTTAAAATAAAATGAAATAACCCCCTATTAATTTATTACGTCTGTATACATTATTTATAAAACTCATTGAAAACCAATATCACCATATTTTATAAAAATAAATCCAAAATCATTTTAAAATGCAGTGCTAATCTGTGCGGTACGTTATAATATCTAAGGTTTCAGAATGAGATGCTCAACTGGCTGTTAAACAGTTGAGGCAATATGGAGTACATCTAATGTATCAGCTAGATCAGTTACGATAAAAAAAAACGACTGACATATATTCCCCAAAAAGGAATGATGGGAAACGTTTGCATAGAATCTACAAATTAAATCGAATAAAGTTTGCGGCTGAAGTGCAGCTTATACTATAATGAGTAATGGAAGGTTTTTGCAGGTCTGCCAAGACTTAGGATTAATTAACGTGAAGTGTTTGGAATGAAACTATGTCAATACTTCATAATTTAAAATCAACCAGCGAAAAACATATCACGTTAATAAATACCAATTTAGCCTTACGATATTTTATTTCCTTCTCAACATTTACAATTTTCATCTTTTGCGATATTCTGAATCATTTTTATAAAATTTATTTAGCGGGTTTTGGTTCAGAACGCCTCATATACGAACGCTTACGAAAGTGTCATATAGAGTATAAGGAGACGGGAAGACATTCAAAAGTTAATTTCTGCGTATAATAAGTAAATAATAAAAGTAGTAAAATGTTAAATTGAATATTTTTAAGGTTTTTAACATTAGGTAATGCTTTTCTCTCTGTCGTATATTCAAAAATCTTGCTCACTAATCTATTTATCTATTTTAATTTATTTTCTCAAGTGGAAATTGACCATTTTATATGTATTTTTTTATTTTGCATATACATGTTGCTACTTTACAGTGTGTACGAGCGTCCTTGTTCAGGATTTGTGTATTTTCAATTTATGTAATTAATTGTTGTGGTTGTTATTTATTTATATAATAATTATTTGACTTGTTCTACTTCCTCGTAGGTGGCTAATGGAATCAATATATAAGTATAAGGGAGACAGCTCGCTGAGTGTTAATATCTTGAATAGCAAATGTTCTTATTGAGTACCTGGAAATGGAGAGAAATTTTTTGCGCTTTGCTTCAGTTAAAATGTGGCATTTTTTAAAATATTTCAAAAGTATTTAATTTCGGAAATCCATTCCCGTAAACCTGAACTAGGCTCACTTACAATTCACTAATCACGTTTTTCACACTCTAATTCTAGGAAATACGTGAAGAAAAATGTTTAAAAAATGTCTGTGCTAGGAATCCTTGAGCGTGAATAATTTTGCAGTATTTAAGATGGGTAACAAAACGTATCCATCAAGAAAACTTGAGCTATAAATTTAGGTTAACGATTTTACGTGAAAGGATGTCATATTACGAAAATAATGTTGACGAATAATTGTGAGACTGTTGCTTTTATGAATACAATTTTATGCCTACTTTTATATAAACTATAAAAAAATATGGCTATATTTTGAACCAATTACTTTCGCACTAATAACCTGTCGAAACTGCGAGTTAAAAAAAGCTTATTTTTAGGGGAGAGCATGTTCTAAAATATAGTTGCTTTTGTTCGAAAGCAGTTTTCTTACACAACCGCATTCATTTGAAATTAATGGTGAAAATAAACTTTAACGGTAAAAGAAAGTCTAACGAAAGAGACTGGTGTCTAAAAGTCGGTTTTATTGTTTGCGTTAATAGTGTCTGAGGCAAAGTTGATTACTGTTTTACGGAGCTAAGTTAAGATAAAACGACCATCGAGACAAACATCATTGCATACTAATGAACACATATGAAGTGTAGGTTCTCACCACATTCTGGTCGAACAGAAAATAAAGTTCATTAAATGCAGCGATAAAACGAGCAGCCTAAAAAATTCGTGTGCTGAAAATGTACGAAACGATAATTTATATTGGGGCGTATTAGCTCCTATAAGGTCAAATTGTTTAAAGTTATTTTGAGGTGCAGCGGAAAACAGAATCGTGGAGAATGATCAATTAGACAATTAAACAAAATCCAGAATTAAATTTACGTACTATTGTACACCTTTGACATATTAAAAGATTCTGGTGTAAGTTGGAAGTGAACAACACATTTTAAAATGAAGAGATCTTTTCAGATGTAATAAGTACCAAGACCTCCACGGCAAATATTCGATTTAGAACGATTGTCCACATCGAGCGTTATGGTAAACCTGTACGTTTATAAACTTAATAATTAACCGTTATATTCATCTGACTTCTTGAATTATAAAAGAATGGTCCCAAAAAAGTTTTTGGAAATAAGTTTTTATAAATTAAAATAGTGTAAAGTATTAATAGAATTGGCAGAATCTCTTCAGCAACAAACATAGAATATTTGTTAAAGTCAAAATATTTTTAAAACCTTTAAAAGAAAAAGACTTAATAAACATGATATTTACACTACGAATATTGCAAAATTAATTTAGGATAACCTATGCTTTATTTATTGTAAAATAAATACGTATTTAAATTTTGGTGGTGCAAATTTCTAAAAGCGGGAGCATAACCGACATATTGCAACCGTACCTTTATTAGACAAGCTTTTAAGAAAAAAATGTTGATACTTAAAATAACCAAAGAGAGTGCTTTACATTATATAACAAAAATAATTATTATCATTTCAGCTGTTAAAGTTTGGAAAAGCACACAGTTTTAGAAATTTTCTACACAAATTTTTAAGGTATTGATACATCAAGAAATAATTTGCAAGTTACGTTCATTTAAAATTATACTATTGCAGTTTAATTATCAGAGTTTTAAAATATTAATATTTTTTAATTGGAGGAATTATGACGTAATTTCAAATTTTATTTTATTAATATGATGTAAGTTTTAATTTTATTAAAATATATGTCTTACAATTTGAGTTTATTTATCCTTTTATAATTTCTTTTAAAAACTTAAATTGAATCGAAACATTGTCTGAATGAAGTATTAATTTATTTCCGCTTGTTGATAAAGATTCCGAAGTAATAATTTATATCTACTTGAGTAACGTTACAAATACAAATAGTTGTTAGGAGCGATGTAGATTTTCAAAAGTGAAAATGGTAAACCTTGAGATGAAACCAACAACCATACCATTTACAGCGATTTTTATAAACTGAAATAATTCAATTGTGCCCACGCAGTGTACGTCAGTGCATTTAGAGGCGCAGATAAAAATGTTTATAGTTAAAACTTCAAAATAAAATAGTATTTTTCTTAATGCCGAGCATCTGAAACTTCAAACGTGAGGTACGAAATAAAGTGGGTGAGAAAATCTATACCGTTTTCTTGATACGTGACTGTTAACGATGGCCAAATCATCAAAAAATTGTGACTTTACTTTGATTCGGACTAAGTACTTGTATCATTTATTAATTCTCCAGTTATATATACTTTACTATAAATAATAGAATATCCAAATATTTCCCAATCGATCTATGAAAGATTTAAAAATATATAGGGGGCACCCGGGTTTGAACCGGGGACCTCTCGATCTGCAGTCGAATGCTCTACCACTGAGCTATACCCCCATTCTCATGAAAGACATCTTAAAATATGGCCTGTTTTTGCAGCCTGGCGAATTGTTTACCCTCTGTACTTGTCTCCGCCATGTGGTTCTCAGCTTCGCACACAGGAATCTAAGAAACATCTGGATCTCACATCCCAAAGAAACTGCTTGGAGCAAGTCGCTGTCCCACGATACGATTGCCAAGAGATTCAGACCATTACACGTCAACGACTCCAATATTCAACAAAAGGAGGTTTTTTATATTATTTTTCATTTCTAAACCCGATTCGATTCCTTTTATTGAAACAGTTTAAAATTTATTTTTAAATAACGATGGTCAATAATAAAAATTTGTGGTCACCATAATTGCCATTTTGATTTCATGCCGCCGTTTTCTAAGATTCACAGTTTGTTATGTACAGATTTCCACACATTTTGAGAGACTGAGCTATAAAATGTTCTAAAATTAATCCACTCTTCGTAATACCTCACTGAAGAAAAGCACTATAGTGAAAAACCCTTGGTTTCTAATCAGTCACAAATTTTAATAAAAATCAAAATTATATCTTATATCTGATTTTAAATTTAATTTTTAGAGAAGAATTCGTCATATGCCATAGTCATCTACAATTAGAAAGGCAAATTAATTTAAATATTACAAAAATATATATCAAAATTTTACATTGTAAAAAGTAGTTTTGATTAAACTTTAAGTCAGTATATTTAATCATTGCCTTCATTTTGTAAATATGAACATGCTGAAATATGAAATATGCTGTTAATAATATAACTTTATAGTTTTTTCGTGGAATGCATATGATTCCAGATTGTTTCGGCTCGCACAGGGCGTTTGTCGAACTTCGGAGTTCCCCAAGTTTACAAATTCAACATTAATGTGCTTACCGAGCATATTCAGCAAAATACATCCACCTATCGTCTAAATATTATGCAATAAAAATAAGGAAGTGAGCTATTTATTATTAATTAGCTCTGACCGCGATTTCGTTCGCATTGAAATAGTTCTTTTTATTTTGCCCTAAAAACGAAACAACAGGTTCAGAATTTGATGAATTTGAAATTCATTGAATATATAAAAATTTGGGTATCATTTATTATCACCCGCAATGGGGTTTGAATAGATTCAGCTTACTAAATACTAAAATTTACCTGACGCAACAAATAAAAACCAATTTACGTGTACATCGTATCGACCATCTAAAGAAGTTAATTATTTCTCAGTTAGTCCTCTGTCAACATTAAATTATTTGCCGCGTGAATCCTGTTACAACAACAAATGGAGTGAGAATACTAGCCTCCCCCAATCTCTCTCTCTCTCTCTCTGCCAAAATTACGTTTATTATGACACAGTAAGTCCGATTAATGGTATAGCAACGCCTAATAGGACTTATTATTCGCAGTTGGTTTTCACGCAATCTTTCGCAAGATAATTAATTGGATTTATAAATATTTACATTAATATATTCTGGAATCTGCACGATATCGAAATAAAGCATACATGAAAATTTAAGTTATAATTCCTGTTTCAATCTCTGAAATTTTCATTGAAATCCGATAAGCTGTTGCGGAGCGCAAACAGATAAAGAGTAAAGGAAACCCGCATTCACTTTTTGGAAGCTCTAACTCATATATACGAAGTAATCTTCTCGTAGAATTAGTATTTATATTTATATTATATTAGATTAATCTCTTCTGCAATATATCAAATTGAAATATGCACAAATACTGAATTTAAATCTCCTGGATTTAAACCCTCATATTTTTATTGAAATCCGTTGATGGGTTTCGGAGCCTATTCGAGACGAACATACGAACAGACAATCAGACACTTCAATTTTATTTATTGGTGCAGGTTATTATTTGTTATATTTAATCATTGGAAAATTATATTTTTGAAAGAGAAAGAAATAATAATGTCAGAAATGAATTTAAAATCAAAGTAGACATTAATTTGAATAAGAATAAAATCTTATCTATGGCACTCGTAAAACCCAGAAGAAAACAAAATGAAATTATATGAAATGTATAGTATTAATAATTTTATACTGAAACACATTAAAATATGGCCACCTTTCAGGTGCAAATATAGATCTGCCAATGTGAACTTTAGGAGTTTTCTGTCAATAACTGCAGCTATATTTTATGGTGGTCTTCTGCTTCAGGTTAACGATTTGGAGGCGCCTCTCATTGACTGCATCTGAATAATCTCGCTACATGAAGGACGCCTTGGGCAAAAAGTAGTTTAAATTTCCTCTAAAATTTCACAGCTGCTCAGGACTCAGGAGCTCCACTCTATTATAGCGGCCCTCAATTAAATTAATCTCTCTACACTAACCTTCCGTCCAATTCGCCTTGTATGGCCCCGAATTTCCTCCTCTCTTTGCCAGTAGTCAATCGGCTGCAATTAAAAATAGGTCCCATTGGCTGGTGTTTACAAAATTGTAGGCAACCGAAAAATATTTAGTTGCCTCGCGTAAACAAGCGTCCTCACATATGTTTTACATTAGTTACGCCGTTAGCTGTTTCCAATCATCTACGAGTAGCTTCTGACTTGAAGCAAACTTTTCCTCGTCCTCTTTAATTTCCTTATTTGTAATAGCGCGTGGGACCCCACTAAAATGATTGTGTTTTTTATATAATTAAAATTATCACTTTGTATCATAAAGCAAGTAATTTCAATAAATGAATTTAAAAATTACCTCCAATCCTTTACAACGCCAATTGTGTGAAGAAATGCCGGTCTCATTGTCCGAGGAAGGGTGTAACGCTGACCACGCACAACACAAAAAGTAATTTGCAGGCTTTCTGACATTTTCTCGCGTACTTTTAATATTTTACATTGAATTTTCATTCCAATCGGTAAATTTTGACAGGTCCAAATTGATGAAAATATATTAGTCATCCATATGCGTTAAGTCCCTCTACATATTTTTAATCAAATTTAAGTAAATTAGGTTTTTATTAATTTTTTTGTATCTTTTTTCTGTGGTATACTCATTATTAATCTTGACGTTTTCCATATTGTAGGTTGCATAATTACTTACCATACGAAATTGCATGTTATTAAGTCACAAATACTCGAAAATCTATTAAATGTGTCCAAAAAATTCAGAATAACGTATTACGAAACATGATGAGTTTTCCCCGATATATAGAGAAACCGATAGTTATTTTCAGATTCCATTAACTAACAGAAAATAAGACTGTCTGCTGAGAAGCATAAAGACATGCTTCACTTCCGTCCGCCAACTTCTGGGGAATCAATCAACACATTGTCAGAAGACTGGAGAGAAGAAATTCAGATGATCTTCTGAAATGTCCTGTCGTAAAAAGAACAGCATAGCTCACCACGAGTGAAGATTCATAGACTAGTCCAGGGTTTCCCAAACTTTTTTAGCAATGGAACAGACATGCCTGAGGTAATATAAAAACATTGGAATTATCCCTGAAAAATGTTTTGGCTACTTTAATAATAATAATATTTATTTCCATAATTTCAAACAGTAAGAAATGGGAAATCGTCAATCATACAATTGATATATAACATAGAATTTAACTAAATAGTAATTATATTTTAATATAATATGATTAATATTAAACATTTTGTTATAGATGTTATGAAGGTACAATGTACTTTTATTTTAGAAGTGTCATACAGTAGACCGGTTTTTTAACGAGATATATTTTGGTGCTACTACAAATAAGTTATTCTCAACGTTATTAACAGTATTGTTCCCTTCAAATATGGGTCGTTGTCTGTACCTGCTTTATTTTTCCTGATTCTAAATAATTTCTCTAGCCCCTTCTGTTTGCATACTTTATTTTCATTTCTTTTTACCAAAATAATTACTTTGTAATATAAGTATAGAGCATGTACAATCAGTATGGGCAATTTCTGCTCGATTTATTTTATTGAATCGTAAATATAGCACTTCACTGCACAACACTAACCTATTTTCATTAGAGTGAGTTTAGATTTAGACTAAATTTCATTTCTGCTAGAGAATTTTTTCCAAATACTCTTTGAGGAAAATTATTTCCAATTTTTCCCGTTCCCGTTACCTGACCCTCATGTTCCTGTTACCCAAAAAAAGAAAATTATTTTTTCTGCCTAACCTGAGTTTTAAATAGTGAATTCCCTCACAATGGTTTTTTTTCATCTGAAAGGACATTAAAGAAAACGTGTAGCCTGTATGTTTCCTTTCTTGTTTGTATTGTATCTCACCCTAGCAGCTTTACTTTATCGATCACAGGTCCTATACGAACGAAATTCTCAGCCCTTTTCTATACCCTTTGTAAGGGTTCTACCTGATTTCTTCATATACTGCACCATATTCAAGTTGCCGCCACACTGAATTATGGGGAACTCATTTTTGTTAGCTGTAAAGGTTTCACAATATAGAAACTCTTACATTCGTACATCCATGCCCTTGCCAGGATTCAAACGCGGGACGTCTGTGATGCGAGGTAAGCGAAGCTAATCTCTCTATTTCTGGTTTCTTACCGAAAACTTAAAAATTTTTTACTCAGTAGAATAATGAGGATGTTGGTGGAGAATATTGCCGTCAAGGAGCAACAGTTATCTTGCGCAAGCCTTTATATTTCCTTAAAGGTAGCAAAACCCACATCCTCCATAATCTGCTTAGCGTATACCATCCTCCTCACCCCACACACTTCCCCCTAATTTTAATTTTACCAGATCCTCCTGCCTTAAAACGGGGCCTATTAATCTGTCCCTTCTCTTGGCCAACGTCCTCCATATTGTTCGCTTTTCCCCAATTCTGTTTATAACTTCCTCATTAGTTACTCTATCTACCGTCTGATTTTCAGCATTCGCTTCTATTCTTTCCCTTTCCTTAATTCTCTTCGTCCACGTTTCGCACCCATATAGCGAACATTTTTAGCAATGATTTCCTAATATTCACACTGAAATTACCCGTAAGTAAATTTCTCTTTTTCGCGAAAGCCTTCCTTGCCTGTGATATCCTACTCTTTATGTCGACTATTCTTCTAACATCCCTAGTTATTCCGCTTCCCAAGTAGCAGAATTCCTTAATTTCCGTCAAAATATCCCTTCCGAATCTAACACCCTTTGTTATTTCACTGTTTCCCATACTACTTTCGATTACCTTGGTTTTCCCTCTATTACTCTTCATATTAAAGTATTTCTCCAGGACCATGTTCATTGTGGTTTCCAAGTCTTCTTCTAACCCCCCTAATAATACAATATCGTCGGCAAAGCGTAAGGTTTTTACTCCTTGTCCTTGCAGTGTGATTCATTTTCCATATTCCGTTTTAACTCTATTCATCGCCTGTTCTATATATAAGTTAAACAGCATGGGTGACCAACTGGATCCTTGTCTTACTCCTTTCTTGATTACGGCTTCTTTTCTTGATCTTCTATTCTAATTATTGCTGCCTGACTTCTGTCCTTTCTCGATATTTGATTCCAGTGCTCTTTAAAATCCTTAATAGTGTGTTCCAGTTCACATTATCAAACGCTTTTTCTGTATCTACAAATGCCATAAACGCAGGCCGATTTTTTTGTATTCTGTCCTCTAAAATTAGTCGCAAAGTCAATATTACTTGTCTTGCTCCTATATTCTTCCTAAAATCAAATCGATCTTCTCCTAACTCGCATTCTATTTGGCATTCCATTCTCCTATATACTGTTTTCGTTCATATTTTCCATGCATGGGATACTAAACTAATTGTTCTGTGCTGTTCGCATCTATCAGTACCAACCTTCTTCGGTAGGGGTATAATTAAATTTTTACTAAATTTCTTCTGGCAGTCTTCCTGTTTCGTTGATTTCGCCAACTATTCTGACCACCCACGATATTACTTCTTCGCCTGATGCTCTTATCAACGCTACTGGAATGTTATCAATTCTTAGCCTTGCCATACCTCAGGTCTTTCAGCGCCCTATCAAACTCTAACCTTAAAATTTTGTCCTCTAACTCTTCATCATCTACCTCCTCTTCTTCTTCTATTACTGACGGATCTAGACTTCCACCATGATACAGCTCTTCTAGATATGCCTTTCATCTTTCTGCTTTTTCTTCTTTACCCATAGTTGACTTCCCATCCTCTCTCCTGATGTTCTTCCTAATATTTTTCCTCTCGCCGAATGCTTATTTGATTTCCCTATAAGCTGTGTCTATTTTTCCTTTCGCCATGAAATCTTCAACCGCTTTGCATTTCTCTTGTAGCCAAGCCTGTTTGCTTGATTTGCACTTCTTATCTATCTCATTCTTCAAGCGTCTGTACTGCTCTTTACCATTTGCATCTCTCGCGTTTTTATATTTACGCCTTTCATCTATCATTTTTATTATTTTGTGTTATCCATGGTGTCCTATTGGTCTGAGCTATTCTTCCTATTTATATTTGTAATATAAAAATAAATGGTTAGTCTTTTAAGATAAGTATTCATTGTAGGAACACTGACGCTATTATAAACAATTGTAGACAGATTTTCGAATGTATTGACTTTTCATTGTCACTGATTTTACAGAAGCTCTCCTCTGACTGACGGCTCTAACAGGATATTTTGCTGTCTGGTCTCTATTTACCTCTGCATATAAATTACTTTTATTCTTACGTTGTGTAATAACAATAATGTATTTCGGCTGCGAACATTCTTTTGCTGACTGGATCTTTTTAATTTTAATTGTAAAACTGCAGAGAAGAAATTCCATCGCAGCCAACCAGAGTGACTCCTTCACAATATGGCAAGTGCATTAGCGATTATGAGAGTCGTCGCCCTTCTGTGAGGCGTGAAAGTTCGCAGTTTTATCCTCCGCGGTCGTTCATTGTGGCTGAGACGTAGCCTTAATTGCGAGGATATCTCGGAGATCGTGGCTTCGACCGCGCACACGGCCTGTAAATTAATCCACGGCGGCCGATGATAGCCAAGCGATCGGCTCTGCGAATATTTCATGCAAATGCGCCCATGAATCACTCCATAGCGCGTGTGCTTTAGTCCAAGGGACACGGGTTTTCACTTGGCCAGGAATGTTACATCCTCCGCCGGGATTTGTTGCAGGCCTTAACGCACTCGCGGTGTTTGTGCGCCGCTCAACCAACGGAAAATTACGCGAATATTCGCACGAGATAAATCGACCACAGCGACACGTAATCGACCCATAATTAACCACGATTTATCTCCGTTTTGTCTCTTTGTGCATACTTCCTGCGCTTATAATACTTACAGCCTGGTATTGCTTGAGCGAAAGTTCCTAATAGCATCTTGGCAATAAGAATCAACAATTCCCTATGCATCATACCATTTTTTAAGCAAACAACTTATCATCGGGGGTATAGCTCAGTGGTAGAGCATTCGACTGCAGATCGAGAGGTCCCCGGTTCAAACCCGGGTGCCCCCTAATATTTTTAGTCTGTGACAAGCAAACTATGAATTTAGTGGGCAATCGATAACTAGGATAAATTATATATGAGTAGAATTTGTTAACGATCATGATTCTTAAACAGTATAAAAGTAACGTCACACAAAATTATCTGGAAAAGCTAGAAGCAGAATTAAATAGGTAATTGCGCATCTCAAAGAGTGGAGGAATTTAAATCGCGCACGAATATTCCTTACCTACATTCGATTATTCATGTTAGTATTGAGAGAGAATATAGAATTAACTCAGGATTTCTGATTGCGAACCTATTTTCGAAAATTTCTACCCCACAGATATTTCAAGAAAACAAATCCGTATATATTTTGATTATTTCGATTAATTACATCAACATGGTTGAAATACGCTTGTGGTTTTTTAAGTATTTAGTCCTAAGACTGGTCTGATTCAATCCTCCATGCTAATCTATTATGCGCAAGCCTTTTCATTTTTAAGTAATGGCTATATCTCATATCTTCCTTAATTTGCTCATTGTATTCCATCTTTGGTCTTCCTCTCCGATCTTACCCCATAAACTTCTCTCTAATGCCAATTTTACTATACCCTCGTTTATCTAAACGTAGTCTATTACCCTCTGTTCTCTTATTTTTCTTAGAACTTCCTGGTTAGTTACCCTAACCATCCATTTGATTTTCAGCATTCTCCTACAGCACCACATTTCAAAAGTTTCTATTCTTTTCCTCTCCCCAACTCCTACCGTCCACTTTTCGCACCCATGTAACGCCACACTCAATACGAACATTTTTAGCAATGACCTCCTAATATTCATACTTATATTAGCCGTAAGTAAATGCCTCTTTTTCGCGAAAGTCTTTTTGCCTGTGTTACCCTACTCATTAAGTCTACTATACAGCTACCATCCCTAGTTATTATACTGCCCAAGTAGCAGAATTCCTTAACTTCAAAATATCTCTTCCCAATATAACACCCTTTGTTATTACACTATTTCCCATACTACACTCCATTACCTTGGTTTTCTGTCTATTAATCCGCATGTTGTACTTCTTCTCCAGGAAAACCGTAGGGTTTTATTTCTTTTCTTTGCAGTATGATTCATTTTCCATATTCCTTTTTAACTTTTTTCATCGCCTATTCTATATATGTTAAAGGGCGTGGGTGAAATACTTTATCCTTGCTTACTCCTGTCTTGATTTCTGCTTTCTTTTCTTGTCCTTTAATTCTAAGTTCTGCTGAATGCTTTCTGTAGAGATTATTGATAACTCTTCCTTCTCGATATTTTATACGTGTTATTGCTGGTAAAATAATAATGAGGGATAAATAAATTTAAAAATTGATGCATGAAATATTTTCCACGTACACTCTTAATTGCGCCGGGGTATTTTAACACAGTTTGGTCGACATATAACTTACAATCTGAGAACAAAAATAGTATGGCTATTACTGCCATCCATAGTAGAAAGGCAGTAAGTAAAAATTTTCGATTTTTGAAAATATTTCACAAATATACGTATTATAATTATTTTATAAAGACAAATTCATATTTATTGGTCTCAAAAGCAGCTTTCTGGACTTATTGTTGCCTTTCTCCTTTGAACTCCAGATTAGACGCTCTCAGCTTGTTTTAGGATGACGGAGGTAAGGTATTCGCAAAATAATAATGCGAAGACCACCGAGATGGACGTCGAATAAAGTAATTTGAGTGTCGCGTTTATGAATACTAACATTAACCTAACCGACCGGCATATATCAGCAAAGAGGATGAAGGGGGTGCTAGAAGACATGATAAACATGATCCACATTAGTGTGAAATTCATCGGTTCTGGTGTCGCTGAGGTTAACTATGACGCTCCCAACTTATTATTACTGACGAGTTCTGCCACAGTCGGATGCGACGGGGTGAGGGTCAATTACAATATATCCGATATGACCAACATTAAGGGACACGGGGACTGAAATTTCGGCCAAAATCTGGAAAAAATAGATTTTCTAGTTTTTTTCTTCATATTAATATGCCTATGAGCCTTACAGACTATATAGAACATTTTTTACTTCGATTTCGTCAAAGGCTCAGGAGCAATTTAAAAGAATTTGATTTTAAATTAATAAATTATCACTTTCTTCAGAAAAAATGTTTTTCTCGGCTTCATGATTTCTGCTACCAATAACCTTGTATGCGCCACAAATATTAAGAAAATGTCGTCATTCTTTTTGTTCATAATATACATGCTAATTCCTTCAAAACCAAGTATTATTTTTCGATTTGTTCAAGTAGTTTAAGAGAAACAAATTTTCAAAGCGATGAAAAGTGTCAATTTTTAAATAACTATGAAGCTCTTATGAAAAAAGAATATTTTCCCCCCACAGTAATACTAACAATTGACAAGAAAGGTCAGTCCAATATATTTATGTAAAAAAGCTAAAATATATTCCAAGTATGTCACGCAAGGAACATTCTCAAAACAGCCAAATTATGAAAATGATTTTCAAAATATCTCAACAAAAAGCAAGTTAACAAAAAAAATTCGTTCATTGCTACATATGACTGTTATTAACACTCAGTTAAAATTCCAGATCAGTAGTTTTTCATTTACAGGAATTTCATATTTCAGTCCCCGTGTCCCTTAATGTAAAATTAATTAGCGTTCTGTGTAAAATTTAAAATTAAATAATCATATTTGAAATACAACATAGTTTTCTGACTTTAAAATTTACAATAAATAAAAAGACGACCAATATGTCAGCATTTAAATTTATCACTATTTATTCAAAAACGACGTTTCGTCTCCTTGTTGAGACTTCCTCAGGCGTACTGCAATCATAATATTACAAGAAAATAAATATGGGCTCTATATTACAATTTTTAATTTATATATATATATATATAAACCATGGTTCAAAACTTACAAATTTAGCAATTCATCATATTTACTCCTTGGATCCCTCAGCCGAAACGATTATTGCATGTACATGTGAAGAATTATCATAGTTGAAAAAGTTACAATAACCAGTATTTATATTCGACTTTTGAAACACAACTGAATGTTTTTGAAGACAGTATTAAATGTATGATACAACTTATTTTAAAGAATCGATGAAAGACTAAGAAAAGAACGCAAATCTTCTTGAAATGCTATACGTATAAAAGTAAAGATTATTCATAGTTTTGGTCATTAATCTAATACTTTACTGCGCTAATTAAAACGAGACCCAAATATTACACAATCTCAAGATGGCGATCGATAGGAAAGTTTTAATTATTTATTCAGCTTGTTCATAAATCATAAAAGGAAAAACAAAAGGTATGCGCCTTACAGCGACGTTTACCGATTTCCTTATTGCAATACCTTAACAGCGGATATGAACGAACCTCCAATTGGAAGCTACAAAATAGATCTCTTGAGGACAAAAAATGACGCCTTCGTTAACTCTCCGTGCTGTAACTATCGGTTAGAAACGTTTTTCTACTTAATTTTATTGTAAGAAGACCGTAACTTCGAGAGTAAATACCTGAAGTAAACTATAAACAACCACGACAGCTTTAGAGATAAGAGAAAAAATCGGTTGCTAATTAATTAGCTTGCCTTTCTATAGCACTCACATTCCTTTCTTAAAGATTAGCCGCGTTCCTGGAAGGTTCAATTGGTATACAAAGCGAACGTCTTATTGAAACCAAAACTCAAATAAGAAAAAAGGAAATATTTCAACAGTTAGTGTATTTAAATTTCCTTGTAAACAATGACAGATATATTATGTAGCGCAGTAAGACCCTCCCGGATGTAATTCGTTTTTTACGACGAATTATAATCCTAAAATAAAGTAGAATATTTGGAGACATGCAGAGAAGATGCGAGAAATTCCGGATTGAAAAGGCGGCAGACTGTCGAGAAGAAACATACTTGCTAGCAAGGTCCAAGGGATTAAAAATATTTGTCCATCAAGGGGCGTTGAACCATGGACGCTTCCCAAGATGTAACCCCTTCATTCGTAAGTGGGGATCGCGCGCTTGGCGAAAAATAGATGACGTTTGGTGAAGACTCGTCACGTGGGGTGTCTTTATTTGAATAGAGAAGGGAAAGGAGAGATTAGCTGTCAGGAGACATGGCGGTAAAATAATGAGCGTGTGTTTGAGGTTGAAAGTAACTTTTATATAGAGATTTTCAATAAAGACGTGTCGATGTTTAAAAATTGAAAAACACTTTGTATGATGCTCATGTATGTCCTTTGAAATGAAAAAAGTTACTACCTTACACACAACATGTTTTATTCCATTTCAACATTGACCCGCCCTCATTGAAAAACCCTCAACTATTATTAACGTGACTACGTTAACACTGATCCTTTTTACCTGTCTTATTACGAGTTTTTAGCATATATATATAAGTATATATATATACTTAATAAAATAAAATTCGTCTTTACTTAACGGTTTATTGAATTTAAATGGCATTAATGGTTGTATGTACTCGGGTGTATGAGAAAGAAACAAGTCTCCTGCATTATATTTATTGATAAATATGACAGTTAATCAAATCAAATGCTTAATCAAACTGGTTACGGTAAGATCATTAAGTATTAACATAATACGACAGGAAGGTTAGCACAGATTAATTTTATTTCTAGTGTGCTTAATAATTTGGATTTTCAATTTAGTTTGTTGTTCATATTTAATGATAATAATAAATCATTTTTATCATCCTTGACGCTAATTCTACAGATCTCATTATAATTTTTTTGTTTTTCAGGCTACCAAGCTTGGTTCTTTTATTTTTGAAAAATAATTGTTCAGACAAGAACTCAATTAAAACTTGAGCTCCATACAGCTATGAAAGCGCAAGTCAGTGGATTAATTAGTGAAAGTATTATTTTGATCAATGGGCAACTAGACGGTAAATAATATGGAATTAGATTAAGTATATGTTTATAAAACGACTCCTGCAGTAGGGGGATCTCCACATGGAAAATAGGTATTTAAAATTTTGATTTTATGTTAAAAATGATTTATTTACTACCCTTAAATGCAAACATTTCATTTAAGTTGTTCCTCGATTGTTTCTTTCTATGAATTAAAGTTGATAGTGACAAAAAATACAAACTCAATTCGGGCTCTTGCCTCAAAGTAGATATACATTATTTGAGTTAGTTTTCATAACATATTCAGGACAGTAAATAATGAAATTAAATTAATCTATATTTATTATTATAATAAATAAAACACAAGGAATAGCCTAAAGGCACAAATGGAATAATTTAATTTGAATACGTTTCGTCCGCCAACTTTTGGAACCTAATGTTATTTAATTAAAATATAACAAAAAATTCATCTTGCGGCTCCATTGATCGGAACCCGATTTTTGGACTTTGTAGCAGCTACTTAGAATTTATGTTATATTTTAATTAAATAACTGAGGAAGTTCCGAAAGTTGGGGGACGAAACGTTTTTACTTAAACTAGCTGGGGATTCGGCGATTCCCGGTATTTATTTATATTATTCCCGTACATTACTTAATTCTTGGTCAACATATAATCAAACCGACATCGAAAACGTCACAATAAATATATTTTCAGTATTCTAGCAGAATAAACTTTTCCCCGCTTTTAATGGTTAAACTTTTACTTAAATGGCATATTAAAGTTCATAATGTAACAAAGCGACTCTCATTACACCTCTTTCGACACCAAACCTGATAGTTTCCTTTTTATTTTCATATAACAATTACTAAATTTTCAAATTTACCTGACGCGAGAAATAAAACCAATTTATGTGTACATCAAATCGACGGTCCAAAGAAGTTCATTTTTTTCTCAGATAGTAAGTTAGTTTATATGCCGGCTTTTGCGCGGCAATTCCAAGAAATCTTCCCGTAACATTAATATGTTTATTTATATTCATATTATATTAATATCTTCTGCGATCTATCGAAATTCAATATGTACGAATATTTAGATTAAATGCCCTTTTTCTAGCCTCTCAAATTTTCATATAAATCCGTTGAGCTGTTTCAGAGCCTACTTGAGACAAAATACGGACAGACACTTTAATTTTATTTATTGGTATATATTATTCCATTTCTGAATTTTGGCCATTCATTGTTTTATTTATATTTAGGTCTTGTTTATGATTATTAATTCTAGTATACTGCCTGCCTACGCAGATTATTTCCAAACTTTAAAAAGGAGCTAATTGTTTGATTATCACCTATGAATTACAGATATTATAAAAATCTCTCTGTCTCAGTGATGAAACATTCTTTGCGGTTAATTCCCCGCGGCAATGTACTCTTTTTCACTGGCTTCCCTTTCTCAGTTCGTTACTGCACTGAGATTCCAAGCTATGGAACTTCCAGCAGATTTCTCCTTTGTCAGGTTTAAATTGCGCAGCGAGTTCCTCAATTGCTGTACAATGTTTGTAACAACCCACAGAAGCTTGTAACAGCATCGGCCTTCTCTTCCGAAAGGGATATTCAGAGCTTGAATGTTTTTCTTTCTCGAGCGCTCCAACTTTCTCGTTGTCAACTACAGTTGCCCACACTCGCAAAAACAAAAATTAATTAAGATCGGAAACTGGGAGCAGCTGGTATCTCTGAAATCTCGTTCTGGTTGTCTGAAAACTTTCTATACGTTGCGAAAATGTTGAGATCTGTCAAGACTAAGTGTATTTGAAGGCGGCCGTGATGTAGCGGTTATAACATCGGGTTTTGGCATTCATCTTTTAGAAAGTCATTTAGGTGCGACTGATAATAACATACTGGAGTTGCAAGCCGTAAAAAAAGATCTAGTTAAATGGCATTAGAAGACGAAAAGCCGGTTTCAAATTGTATATTTCGTTTGAAAGGCTGAATAACACGTAATCAAGTTTCTAATACAATCTTGAGCTTGCAATGGTAGATATTTTGTATACCAAAGTAACATTTCCATATTGGTAAACATCTATCCCCCTAGCGGGAAGAAAACTTAAGACTGAAACTACTTTGCGATGAATATGTTATTATCTGTATTTATTTACCATGACTGAATTCATGTCTCACACATTTCCTATATTTTTTAAATTGCACTCGTCGCTGCCGTGTTCTGAAAACTAATAATTTGTCAAAGCAATCATTACAATAAAAATGCAATAATATTAATTATATATACACGAGTTCTCCGTGTCCTCTGTGTCAAAATAACACTTCGTCGCTTTATTTAAAGAGGCTTTCGACAATTTGTCGCCATCAGCCTTTCAGCATGTCATTAACAATTTCTATATAAGAAAGAGATATTGGTGTCTTTAATTACTAATTTCAGTGAAGTAGACTATTATGATTAATTTTTATACAATGCCAAGTTTTTCCATTTACCATTATATATTATTCTCACTTGGTTTCCTTTTATTTATGATCCCTTTTGATTCAGTCTCCAACATGAGGAAATGGTTTTCTGTTTCACGTTTCGCAGAAGTAGGCTGTACTGCCGCTTTTATTCCTCCAGGTAACTTTACGATTAGACCATGCTAAGCAATCACTATGTTTTCCTTTGGTAGCAGGTTGCAAGATATGGATGTAGTTTTCCATCTAAGCTGCCCTCATTGTATGTTCTTGATAGCGTTTCTTGTCATACAGTTTCACCTCCACGCAGCATTCGTAATGCGTCACATAAATACTTTCGGAATAAATTTTGTATGTGACACTGGTTTACTGCTGTTCAGTTTACATTAGGCTTTATAGAGAATATAAGAATTCAAGGAGGATCCTTCAATTTCCCTGAAAAGAACTTTTCGTCACAATTTTAATGCGTATAATAAATATATGGAGAAAAACTAAACAACTATAAAAGTATTGACAATCAACTGTACCCATTAATATGGGATATCAAATCCTATTATGTACCACTGAACCCGTTTGAAGTGTCGTAGTTTGTTTGAAATTGTAAAAGAATAATATATTTGTGATGAATATGTTATTATCTGTATTTATTTACCATGACTGAATTCATGATTCACACATTTCCTATATTTTTTAAAACAAAAATATGCCTCTAAAAATAGTAAAAAGCCTACAAGGACATAAATAAAACAGTTTTACACCTTTTATTGGCCTGTTTGGCTACTTTATTATTTAATTATTTAATCAGGTAAACTTATTTTTTCCTACTATTCATATTTACAAATCAAGCAACGGGATTAAAATAACGATTTATAAATATTCGTTTAGCATATTTTACTGTCCTTATTAATTAACAGAATGAAATGAATTAATCGAAGAAATTATATTGAATATACAATTGAAAAACTGTTTATAATGTATATGAACATGTATACAATGGTACTTTTTAAGTTACGGATAGTAACGAAACTATTTTGATTCCGTAACTTAAAAAGTACCCTTGCGAATCTTTCAAACAAGAAATCGGAATTGTTAGGTCTCGCGGTTTTGGAAACCGTCGCACAAACCCCGTATCGGGAACAACAGTGGGGTGGTAAATTGTTAATTTTGGATCTGGAAGGGAGATGCACATGTGTTTAATTCTGTGTTTATAGTCGCAGTAACATCAAAGGTCGTTAGTAACTATCTAATTTGCTATTTAGTTCACCAAGGCCCATGTCGGGAATCGAACCCGTAACCTCTGTGATGCGAGTGTGTTACGCTAGTCTCTAGATCACAGAGGTGGCCAGTTAGCACATTGTTTGTGATAAAAAGGCAATCCTGGCGAAGAAGCTTAAAGGGATTAAAATATCTTAGTTACTCCGAATACGGAATTATTGAAGGTAATACTAATAATAATCAGATATTTTAACAATTCGTCAGGTTTCAATAAAAAATCTCCAGTTTAAACCAACTCAGTCCTAAATTTATTATTATTTATTATATATAGTCACGGAGATTGGGATTAAGGCTGCCAGAGAATCGATACGCTGACCACGCATCACTCAAAATTCGGAACGTGTAACATGACAGTCCGCAGTCAACACGGTAGGCCAAGCCCATGAATGAGCCTCAGAGGTAAAGAAGATATAAATACATTATAGTACTATTATAAAAATTAAGATTAACATAAAAAATTAAAACAATAACAAATTTAAGACTCATAAATTATTCTTGGCAGAATAAATTACAGTCAGGTGTAAACGTATTTAAATTCTAAATATAATCTGCATAACATACTACGTGATGATTATGGCATAAATGCCGAAAGGTACTTTTATTTGATTGATGACTAGGAAATAAATAAATCGAGGACTGAGTTGGTTTTAATTGAAAATTTTTTTATTATACTTGGCATTATCCGGTAAATTTCAAGTTGACAATTGGGAAGAACTTCATACCATGTCTTTGAAGCTTTGTTAAAATTTCGGAAGACATAATAGGAGGATCTTGCCATTCCACACAAATTATTCACAATAGTCCATTTCATTGGTGGCATTTTTTTTATTAAATTATTATTTTTCTTTTATAAAAAGAAAGAACACTAAATCCTCACCTGATTGAGTCGCACGGAATGTCGTGGTCATAAATGTTTTCTGGCTTACTGCTGATGAATTATTTATTGTAATTTTCTGAATGGGACTGGGAAGCGTTTAAAACGTCATGTCTTGGGAAAATCTGTTGGCTAATAAGAAACCGATTGCGAATTATTTAATTTTCGAGCTGAGAGCATCGCCAGTGGTGCAGTGTGCGTGCGTTGTGAAAGGCGAATCGCTCGTTAAAGCATTCTGGAGAGCTCCTCGCCTAGGCAGAATTCTGCTAGGAACGCCAATAGATGTTCCCGAAACGAATCGACTTTCACTTACTCACCGTTCCAAGACGAACTGTGCCAACAATGGCCAAACTAGGAACGCTGTCTCCTGGCACGTATTGTCTGTCGACGCCTCTACATTCGGAGGTTTCAATCAAAGACAAAACATTTGCGTATAAGCTGCATCCAATAGATTCCTGTCATCTACGGCTATTTTCCATAGTTGATTCTGGTATTTATTCCTGCCTGTCCAGTGGAACTGCTGAAAAGTGTTATTCCCGCCTCGATCATCGACATTTCACAATATCCGTAAAACTTGTTAGATCTGATGTATCAAATGCTTATGGAGACTTCTGATATTTGACTTTACTTAATGGCAAAGAAGGGTAATAATTTGTATTCTAGATCTCAGATCTGCATTTCCTGCTTTGCTTAATAAAATCTGACTATAACCAGAGAAATCAAGAGACAACCCATTCGTTCATCGACGAACGGAAATATCTTTGGCTGACAAATCCCAGAAATGTTCCCATCACCGTAAAATATCTTTTGGTTTCCGTTAGAGAAATGGCGATTGTTGTACTACAGTAGTAAGTACCAATATTTCGACGTGATAAGACACACCACAATATATTGAAGCCCGTTACTTGTACAAGTTATTAGGATTATATCTTTCTTTCTTAATCTTGTCCTATTACACCTTCTGGTGTCGAGGATTTTGGCAGAGATATCGCCATTCTTTTAATCTGTTTGAGTTTCAAGTGTGCTGGGGATTGGCCAACAGGACTCATAGGATTATATGCTCGATGTAAATAAAATATATTTTTCAAATTCCGCGTTCCACTTTCGTGTGATGCTCATTTAAAAACCTACAGAGGTTTACGTTTTCGGAATCATACTTTTGAACAATTCGCAACTTATGAAAGACGATTAAAAGTACATCCACATTCCTTTACCAAATTGTTACTTAAATAAGCGTATTTAAGGAGACCGATACGCCATCCTGCCGGAGACTTCTCCGCAAACCGATGTTTCCCGATGTGGGTCCCACGCCCCGCAGGAGGGCAATTTGAAAATTAGTTCGTCAAGAATTTAGAATAGCCTACTATTGTAGCCTTGTACACAAAGAAAAAACTGTTGGTACAGCTCCTGTGATGCGAGAGCTACCACCTAACGAATCAGATCGCGCGTACCCAGATCCGAGAGCAGCTGCTCTTTGAATCACTGACTCACGAATCAGATCGCGCAGACCGAGATCCAAGAGGTACTGCTATTTGAATCACTCACTCATGAATCAGATCGCGCGCACTCAGATCTATATCTATACTATGGATTATAATATCATGTTGTAATACCACTGCTCTTTTAATAACTCATCCATGAATCGAAATATCTTCCTTTATGGATAAGTTACGGTGGGAGTATTGCTTTGGTAAATTAAAATTAAATTTCACGTGCCAAAAATATTGGAAACAAGCGTTAATATGATTTTTTCTTACCTGACTGTCCAGAATATAATCGTATAAATCCCTTCTGTAATCTAGTGGTCCACGTATTCTCGCTAAATGTTATCCTAAACTTTCATTTTAACCTCTCAATGTCGCTTCACTCTATACCTGAGTTTCCCAAACTGTGTTCCGCGGAACCATTGTGTTCCGCAGAGCCAGAATAGGTGTTACGTAAAAATTTGGTGTGATTATATCTATTCTATGGATTATAATATATTATAATACCACTTTATCAGTTCGTAAGACAAAAACTCCGTTTGCATCAAACGGTAGAAAATCGAATCACAACGCTGCAAAAGAAAGAAACCCTTTTCCATGTTTTCCGCAACAATAGTAAACATGAGTAAAAATGAACAAGTGTGGACGTGTTCAGCCAATCAATCCTGTACGAGCGAGATAGATATTGCGATAGCCGAAAATTATATCAATCCAGATTATTTAAATATTGTGCCATAACATGGCTAGCGATCACAAAACAGTTTTATTACATACTGAAGTGAGATGTCTATCCAGAGAAAAAGTACTATTAAGAGTTTTGGAACTTCAAAATGAGTTGTTGGTCTTCTTGAAGTCACAAAATAATTTCAGACATTTTATTGAAGTTATACCAAATCCGTCATGGTTCATTAATCTCACATAGCTGGCAGATATTTTTACAAAGTGCAATGAACTAATCATTACAAGGAGAAAGTATTATAATTTTTAATACAAGTGATAAAATTTGATCTTTTGATAAAAAAATACAATTTTGAATTTCATGAGTTGAATCTAAGGATCTTAATTGGTTTCCTTCCAGATATTAATGTTTGAATTATTTAAATTTTAAAGTAGATAAAGTTTCCAAAATATTAATAGAACATATACCTACCTTGAAATCACATCTTTTGAAATATTTTTCGAAGTCTGGTAAGGGCGATTCCTAGTTTAGAATCCATTTTCTGTGACAGCTAAACCTCTAGGTTTAGGTGTAAGTAACTATGAAAATATAATTGATTCAAACAGTGAAAGAAAAATACAATGAACCGTCTTTATGTGATTTGTGGACGGGTTTGTCAGAAGAGTACTCCAATATTTCAAAACAAATTATTACTGTTTTTCTTCCGTTTTCAACAATCAATTTATGCAAAGCTACATTCTTTTTGGCTGTAATGAAATCAAAGTGGAGAAATAGGCTACGGTCCACACCAGGTATTAGAATGCAATTTACAAATATTGTGCTTGATATCAACAAGAGATGCAATTCAAGGATCCAGAATCATCAAGATCACTAAGTACTCTATTTATATATTTATAATCTATAATAGGTCTATATTCATACTAAACTAAATCTTGTTTTACTTTTTACAACTAGGAATCACATACACTAAAAATTAGCCAAGTGTTCCGTTAGAATGTCCGATTTTACCAAGTGTTCCTTTGAAGAAAAAGTTTTGGAAACTCTGCTCTATATTGTACTTTTATTAATATTACTAATTTGCTTCAATATTTGAGAAAATTTTGGATCATGTCATTGATTACGGGAATTCATCATAATATTAATACAAACGACGTTTGTACAAGATCGGTACAAAACATTACTAAAACATAGTAAATAATGTATAGTGTAGCTAAAGAAAAC
Source organism: Eucriotettix oculatus (assembly GCA_034510155.1). Taxonomy (NCBI): domain Eukaryota; kingdom Metazoa; phylum Arthropoda; class Insecta; order Orthoptera; family Tetrigidae; genus Eucriotettix; species Eucriotettix oculatus. Next base: position 58,087,652 of record CM067376.1, read on the forward strand.
TTTGACATTGCGAAGCTTCAAGACTGATGTCACAGTCCATGACATTTCTGTGTATTTTAAAACTACTTTTTATTTAGTTACCAGCTACAATGGGGTAATCCACGTGGTCTCAACTACCCTTTAATAACGTAGGAAGAGGTTTGAAACGACGAAAGCTGGGGAAGTACATTCAACAATTACAATACAAATGTATGTATGAATATTTTGAGTAATTTTGGCCACTTAAAAAATTACAAATCGATTCCAGATCAAATTATAAAAGAAGGTACCTTGAGTCATTTATTATATTTTTATAGTTATTCACTTGTTTATTAATAAATACGGAAAATGTATATAATTTTTAAGTAAATTATATATACGTAAAATGTTTGCTGAATCATTAAAATGTGTGGTTCGGATCTGATCACGAAAAAGGGCGGATAGTTGCAAATCGTTTCATCTCATCTTTATTTGAGAATAAAGCTGACTAATATAATCTCTCTGCATCAAGAACAAGGTCTCACTAATCCAGAACTACCTCACATTTTAATTTTGAAATTATTAATCTATTAAATAATTACTAAAAATTAAAATACTGTAAAATATTTCTACTTTATCCACAGCTCTTTATCATATTTCGTGAACATTTGCTTAATGTTCTTTCATAAGTTTAGATGAAAGCTGTTGTAACTTGTGAGCTACTTAAACGTAGAATAAATGTGTTAGTATGGTCCGTTGTCTCGCACCTAATTATTTGGGTGTCGCAGTCGTGATCTCGTAGAGCCTATTACGTTGGCATCAGCTTCTACACGCTTTCCCCGAGTCATTCATACGAATTCTGCGATGGAGTTCTTATGCAAAGTCACGGCCGCTTCTTTCACCGCGTCTTCCACACCTGCGATTGTCTCTTGGGCGTTCACGACTCTTTTCAAAATACGAGTCTTTTATTGCGAATCTCGTGTATACTGCTGGCTACCCTTTTGTCGAGGTTCCGTTTTTAAAGTTCTTATTCTACTACGGTAATTGTTTCCCATTAGAAATTAATACATACACATACTCTTTGATCTTTAATTACAATATATTCTTTCCCATTTTAAATTTAAAAATATTTAATGAATGAACCAATCCTCTTTACATTAACATAAAAGTGTAGCTGTCAAATCACACACATCTCGGATTTTCAAGAATTGGCAACCGTATAGGTTTACTATTATTATTCTCTACATAAGTTAATGACAATAATACTTGTTACAGTAATTAATCATTATATTTATCTGGCAGTAGTTACGTATATAAAATGACAAATATGTCATTAGCATTTAAAACAAAATTACACGACTTTCATACGCTGCTTTGGAAGAGTAAAATGATAAGGTAATAAATTCGGTATTGATAAATATCTGAAAGTCTAAAGGAAACAAAACTAATGTAACCATGATATGGTAATTTGGAAATTTCATTCTTAGATGATCACTTATTACAATTCAATTGAGATAATTTCATTTATTTATACAATTTATTCACTTTTATTATAAACTAGCTTGGTGGTTGACGATTCCCGGGAATTCGTATTTCTATTTATGAAGGACACGCGTTGCGTAACGCAGACTACAAAAATCCTGCCCGTGCGAAAGATTTGAAATTTAGAGGATGAATAACGATCAAATGTACAAAAATATAATTAAATCCTCCAAACTTCCAATAAATATGATTATGAGTAACTTAATGTCTTTAATTGTATGTAATTTTCAGTTCATCAGTTTTAAAACATCCTGAAACCTATTTAATTATAATGATTGAAAAATGTTTTCGTATAATATCTTAAACATACAAAATTCAAAAAGTGTATATAACGTAAGATTCTCAAAAAATTTCACTTGAAATTATTTGAACTGTCTTGGTAATTGACAAATAATCTATTAAATTATAACGAATAAAATGTTACCTATGATTTGATATTACCATTTGATATTTTCTGAAGTTCGTATTGTAGCTCATAAAAGGGCAAAAGCCGTGTTTGAAAGCATAATCACCTGGCCTATTTCTGCGAAATATGTAATGTTTAAAGGTGGTTGTAAACAAAACGAAAATATAAAAAATTACATATTCCAAATTAAAACTTTGGTAATTTTTTTTTATCAACTTTCCAAATGTTCTTGCTTCTCTTATTGCAGGTATAATTTATCAAATGAAAGAGAAGATAAATAGAACCAAATGTCAGCCTTTTTACACACAATTAAACATGGCGGATTTCCCTGTATTCTCTCTCTCTCTCTCTCTCTCTCTCTCTCTCTCTCTCTCTCTCTCTCTCTCTCTCTCTCTCTCTTTTCTCTCTCTGACGTCACAGACTTACGAAAACTGTCACATTCACATTTTCTAATCAATTGCTTTCTCCGGTCACTAGTATTTATCTTCGGATTTTTAAGATTATGAGTAAATAGTTTACTTTTGTAATTTTTTGATAATATATTGAGTAACAGAATTGTAAATATTTTGCTTACACTATTTTTGGATAATATAGTTATCAAAATTAATCCGATTTAATACTTTCATTAAGTTGACCCCTACTTCAAAATTTAACAAAATGCCGTCACCAACCAATTCATCATTACGTAAAATTTAATCAGATAGAAGAAAGTTCAATATTTTTCATTACATCATTAACTGGCTAATAATTAATTAACAGAAACTTGAAAATATTAAAAACTTTATTCTAAATTTTTAACAAAACGCAAATAGTGGCCAAAAATCATAAATATAAAAATATTATTAGAACACGTTTCGTCTCCCAACTTTACAGACCTCTTCAGTGCTTTAATTAAAGCAATACAAAAATTTATTGTTGCTCATGCAAAGTCGGGGGCCGAAATGTTGCAGGAGCAACGAGAAATTTTTGTATTTTATTAATTAATGAACTGAGGATGTCCATAAAGTTGGGGGACGAAACGCGTCCTAATTAAACTTTTTCATATCTGACTTTTGGCCTTTCTTTGTGTCTTATTTACAATATTAAGTCCGATAGTACAATTGCTTTATTTATTATTCTAAATGTTCCCAGTACACATGCACTTATTTAGAAACTGGAAATATATTTTTCTTCCATTTGACAACTTTCCTGTTTCCGAAAGAAATAAAAGAGCGAAGAGAAAGTGTTATCACGGTAGGATCTTAACAAATCACATGTGCCATAATTTATATCATACTTAGAGGTAAGTAAAAATGAGGTGATTATATATTCTGAAATCAAGGTGTCTTGACTTTGGAGGATATGGTTGAGTTTTTGTTTGGCCGTAGGAAACCTTTTAACCATTGATGATAAATGAAGTAATCAGTATAATGACTTAGTGAATTATTCTACACTGTAATATTTCCAAAAATAAGTAATATTTTCTTGCGCCCATTTAGAAAGCCCTGAAATATACTTATAATATGGTCGTTGTAGGAAATAAAATATAAGTAAATGTTTAGTATTGAAACGTGGAGCTTGGGTTGACAAATTAATGAACTTTAAATAAGACCACCACTACAGAACACGCAAATTTATGGAGTATTCGTGTACGTGAAAACGCCCTCCTCCTCTCAGGCTAGATTGCAATATTGAAATCGCTCAGTGCGGACAATTAGAAGAGGCCTTGAGCTAGCTAATGGAATTAAAATATTGAATGTATCACGTATAGTTTGTCAGAAACACCCTAAGACAGGCGAAGTTAATTCGACAGGCGGGTCTTTTCCTACACGCTGGTCCACGAGTGAAATGTCACTCCTCTGAGTCACTTAAAGAATTTATTGGCAAATGACAAGGGGGAGAAAAACGTATTTAATAAATGGAGGAAACATAATTATTATTTCGTTCCTGATATTGCGCGCCGTTGTGCATGTCAAAGTTACTGCTGTCATATCACGGAACTCCGAAAAGAAAACATCTGAATGACAGTCAATGTGTCAGAAACAAGACAATTGGTTGGCTAAATTGGATGGTGCTGTAAAAAACAAATATCAAAGGTCTGCATGTGTCTGTTTCAAAGCGTTTTGCTTCAAAGAGATGATTTATATCTGCGAATTGTTTTGAAGTCGCCGCAAAACAGAGAAACAGGATAATGGCGCTGGTGAGCACGTGTTTTAAGATACTTATGTTTGACGTTTGCATTCAGAGAACGCGTAATTAATGCAGTATCAAGGAAAATGTGAGTGGCGTTTGCCGTGAATTGTTGCTGGTTTCTCGTTGTTGTGTACGTCAACAGACTCGCACAACCAAAAACAAATAAATTACTACCTAATTCACAGTAATATGAAAAACGAAATCAATGATGGAATAGTTTAATAAAAGAAATCCATTTCCGAACCAGAAATCGTTTATTATGAATTAAGTCATTATCGTATTTTTACCTACATACGACCTATTAATACTTTATAATTCAATACTATTCCTCAATTATTTTAACGTATTTTTTATTAGCCTTCTCCATTCCTTTACTTAAGATGACTATACGATTATAGAGTATACTCGCTGAACTACGTTGCCAAACGAATTACACATTTAAAATTACATAAAAATCATTACATACAAACTTCTGGTGTGTATGTTCCTAATTCTTCTCCTCCTAATCGGCTTGACCGATTTTGCTGATTCTTCTTTTTGTATTTACGGGGTCACCTAGACGGTTGTTAGCTATAGCTGGAGACATTAGACTTTCTAAATGACGAAAATCTCAACATCAAACCAATATCATCATTGACAGCAAAGAAAATCATGAAGGAAATTTTAATGTTTAATGACGAAAAACCCCTGGACTAGACAATAAAACATTCAAAATGCTGAAAAATATGCCCAATAAAGGATTTGTGTTTCTAATGTACACATAATAATGGAATAATTAAATTAAACCCCTGGTCTTGACAATTTAAAACAGCAGAAATAATAATGATAACAAAACCAGGAAAGGATCCAACACATGTTAAGTCATATCGACCCATAAGTCTTTTGTCGACAGTAGCAAAATTATTGCAGAAATTACTACTCCATAAAATAACAACATTAAAACATAATACCTCGCCATCACTTTGGCTTCAGACATAAGCATTCCACCGTACAACAGTGCCACTCTATATTTCATGAAATCAACAAGTCTATGGAGGAAAAGAAATATTGCACATCAGCACTCTTAGACGTCACCGAAGCGTTTGATAAAGTTTGGCACGATGGACTACTCTTCAAAGTCAAAAGCTACCTACCTCTACAATATTACTCCTTGATAAAATCGTATTTAAGTGAGCGATACTTCAATTGAAGAATCAATGCAGAAACATCTGAATTCTGTTTGATCATTTCTGGAGTGCCACAAGGAAGCGTTCTTGATCCGTTCTTGTATTTGCTGTTCACATCAGATTTTCCAACGAAAAGTGGAAAATCAAGATAAATGCAGCTAAATCTCACGTTGAGAAAAAAATAATGTCTTCCAGTCTTTACCAATAATGAACGAATATCAGTAGAAACAACAATTATATATCTAGGATTGCATCTTGACAATAAATTAAATTGGAAAAATCATATCTTTTTATTTAAAAAAAATTCTTCTCCCTTCCCCCACCGACTCGTTTCTTCTTAATTTTTATCCCGAAACCCCAAGGTTTTTGACCTGCAAAGGATTGTCTGAGTATCCCACCCTAATAGCTTTAGTTTTTTGCTCCTATGCCTAGGTCTGTTCGAATTTCGCGGCTACTCATGATTCTATCGTATTTCTCTCATGTGAATATCAGCTATATCATTAGTCAGCGTACTAATTATAGGGAAAGACGGGGTGGAACGGGATACTTATTGCTTTTTTAAAGTAAAAATGTCTTCGTAAAAGTATAAAACGTTATATTATTCTATTACTTACTAAATATAATATCAATATAACAAAAAAATTAGATTTTTGATTAAATTTTTGAAAGAAAGTTACAAATTTCCCGTTCCGACTCAAATATAAAGTTAAATTTAATCGAAGAAAAATCTTAGCACCATTAGTGTTTTCCTTCTTATACTTATGATCGCTTTATCAATTTTTCTGTTCGCAAAGAGACATTTTTGCAACTCAGAATCTTTGCTAACATTTTCTCCTTTTCTCCGTTTCTTTTCTTTCTTAATCTATTATTTTTGGGTAAATCATTCTCATACGTTGAGCTTGTTTTTCCTTTTTTTTCTTGAGACACACATTACATTTCGCGTTAGTATCCCGTTCAACCGCGTTCTCTAGTCTCGGTTTTAGGTTTTTCTCCGAGCCTTAATTCAAGTAGATTTAAACCTTATACGTAACTTATATGCAACTAAAGACAACTAGTTTCCGAATATATACCGTTGAAGAGTTAAAAACGAGGACTTTTGTAGGATTTAAAACAGGAGATTTAACTTAAGTATTCGTGCATACTTCATTTCGATATATTGAAGAAGATATTAATCTAATATAATATAAATATTAATTCTACGAAAATATTACCAAAAGGTAAATACAGGTTGCCTATACTCTTGATTTGTTTGTGCCCCCAAACAACTTAACGGTTTTTATGAAAATGTCAGAGATTGAAACAGTATTTTAACTTAAATTTTCGTGTATGTTTCATTTCGATATCTTGCAGAAAATATTAACGTAAATATTTATAAACCCATTGAATTGTCACGTGAAAGACGGCGTGGAAACCAACTGCGAATTAAAAGTCCTATTAGGCGTTCCTATATCCATTCTTTCCACTTAATATGGTAATTTTGGCAGCTCAGATTGCTCAGTATTTGCTAGCTCCTTCCTTTTGTCCTTTCCTTTTCTTTCTTAATTTATTATTTTTGGTTGCAGCATCCTGTAACCCATTCTAATAAGTTGTCCCCCAGTTTCCCTTTTTCTCTTGAGGAACGCATAACATTTTGACTTAAACAGTAGTATCCCGTTCCACCCCGCACGCTAGTCTCAGTTTAAGGTTCTTCACCGAGCCTTAATACAAGTAGATTTAAACACTAAATTTAACTTATAAGCAGCTAAAGACACCTAGTTTTATATATATATATATATATATATATATATTAAAGAGGAGTTTTGTAGATAACCTTCTGTCGAAATGTTGTTAAATTATAAAGTCACACATACAAGACGCCAAAACAAGAGTTCATTCACAAGGTGTAGTCGGAACTTGGTCAAGTCGGCTGATGGACATCTTCCTTGACCAGTTACAATGTTCTACCCTTATTTAATAAACTCCAGCACCATCTAGTAAGAAAAAGTTTTCTGTTGTACCCCGCTGTCCAGTTGCACCCCGACTTCCCCTATATAACTTTAAACTTTGCATTGCCATTTTTCCAATATTTGTCATTAGAAAGCGAAAACTATTTCATGCCTTTTTTCTAGCATATTTTACCTCTTTCTCCCGCCCCAGCTTACTGTAAAAATAAATGTCAAACACTAGAATACGAAATAGCGAAGCGAAATTCATTTTAAAGTCTGGTGTGTATGCAACATATTTCATTCACTTTCCATGTATTCGACATTTATTGTGCTGACTATCAAGTGTTTTGAATAACTAAAGTAGGCCTATGTAGTTTCTGAAATGCAATTACAGGAAATTAATTTTTCATTCTGGTGACGTTTTCCTTTTCCATGAACGTACAAATTATGGCTCTTAATCCGTGTCATACGTTTGATCTTGACGTAAGATTAAAGATGGCTTCTGCCGAGGCAGACAAAGGCTAGACCACTCACTCATACAAAGATAAATGGCCGAGGCTGCAAAACAACGAAGTGCTGACTGCGTAATAGAGCAGGTGGAAAGGAAGTGTCTAGGATCTTTTTTTCTCTGGAAGTTGTCACGTGCGTTGGCCCATTTCTTCGACGAGATAAGGTTTCAAAAGGAAGACGCATTGTTCGTGCTGGACCAGTGCATTCATCTGCGAGGCTGAGTTATCCCCGGCAAGGCACACGGAGATGACTGTAAGCTAAGCCTGTTGCACACTGCAACTGCAGTTCCGTTGGTTGTGCAAGTGCAAGTGTTTGATGTCGGTCTGCTCTGCTGCCAGACTAATAATCCCGGGCCCACATTCGAGGGTACGAGGTCTGAACCTAGAAAGGATTTTTACCTAGGGTAATGATGTCAAACGGACTGTGTGCTCTGCTCTGTGTTGTCGCTGGATGTAATGCACGGGAGACACAGACAGAGGCTCTTTCCGTCCGTCTAGTAGTTACAGCACTTCGGCAGAACTTAAGATACTATTAACTAATTCAGACAATGTGTAATTGAACGGCTCTAATTTTATGTGTTACAAAAAAGTTGATCAACGGTTGTAATTACCAAATAACTTAAAACTTTCTCGAGTTTCTCTCCAAAGGAAAATTTACTACCGCAAAATATGAGAGATAAAAAAATCAAAACGACATAAATGGACAGTACCCAAATGCATAATGGAGAGTAAAACAATATCAGATTAAAAAATAATAATTTGACGGAAGTAGGAATCCCTTCGTAAAATAAATATTTAAGCTTTGAGGCTAGGAAGATATTTCTAATAGCGTTTGTCTGAAGTGTGTCCTTTTATTGGAACGAAAAGTGGATAATCGACATTTCAAATGTGATGCGACAGAATAATGCGGTAAATTAACTGCGCAGATCTGGTCACAAATCAGGAAGTCTTGTATCCAATTGGTAAATAGCGAACAATATCGAGGACACTGACTAAAACAAAGGATAAAATAATAGGCCACATTTTGGGACACAAAAGACTCATTATATTAGTATTATGTATGGGGCGGGAATAAAAGACGACGACCAAGACTAGAATATTTTAGTTCAGACAGGATGTGGACTGCAATAGTGTATGGAAATTGAAATATTTGCGCAGGTTAAATTAGAATGAGGAGCTGTAGAGCCAGTCTGTAGACTGCCGAGGAACCTTCAAATATCAAGAATACGGTAAGAGTTATCCGCTGATCCCATTGGTTCAATCGGCCAACTGCATCCAAAAACTGGTTGGACACAGAGAAGGGAATTCGGCAAACTCAACTCTCGGCATTCGGAGGGGCGTGAGAAAAGTTCCTGATGCAGGTTTTCTCTGCTTTTTTTAGGTTAATCATCGGGTAAGACCCTTCAACTATAGCTCTGGGACCCTAGTCAACCCTTGGCTACCTTTCTCTACCTTCCACATAATCCCTTTTCCGATACTATTAAAGGGGAGTTGCCTATTTCAGGATAACCCTCATGTAGCCAAAAGGAAAATTTTAATAATATAACATTTATATATACTTATGGAACGTTTTAATCGATGAAAACCTTTGTGTATAACAAAAGCATAACTTACAATTTACATCGGAAAATTCCCCGTCCACTTAACTGCAAACCTTTTTTCTCAAGTTAAGAACCAACTACTTACTGTAAAAAATATTATTTGACTGATTATCATGGTTATCCATAGTTAAAAATAAACAAATAATAAATTTCAACTTAATAATTTACATTGTCCCTAAATTATAAATTTGCAAATAAAAAAATTTTAATTACAAGAATTTAATTTCAATTTAACACTCTTAATTACAATAAACAAGATTCCCGTACATCAGTTCGTTATGAATATTGCCTCTTTCCGAGAGATGACAGGAAAAAAAACAATATTTTAAATACATATAGAAATTAAACAGAAAAACTGTTTCTTTCAAATTTTATACTATGAACAAACAATATAATATTTCAAATATAATTTATTTTTCTTATTTAAGAAAATAGCCTAAAGTTATTGTAAGGAACATAAAATTGTAAATCATTATAATATTTCAAATCAAGTCAAAACTGTTCTTCATTAATTTCATTTTAATAATAATTGGCTACATTTTTTATTTAATTTTATTATCATTTATTTACGTGGTTATTAGAAAATGGAAAAAACTTATAATATTATGAAGGGTAAACTTGACTTTTAAATACATTTATTGATAAAAGTAACACACTTTCAAGTGATAAAGCCACACTAAGCTGAAACTTTAATAAAACATAATGGACGAATGTTTGAGATGGATTATCCCTGATAGGAATTAATTTTCGGATGAAGTGCGAAAATTAGAAACGGGGGAGGCTGATGGAAAGTTCGAAAGTGAATGCAATGCATGAACTGTAATAAGAGTGCCAAGAATCACGCTATAGGGAAGAGAGACGGTCCCATCGTTAATCGCCGGGGAGTGTTCGAGTGCCGAGACAGGAAAGTGCAAAACTTAATGTCATGTCACGTTAAGTAAAACTGTATCATTAAGTACATGAAAAAATAAGTTTGGATTGGTAGAATGAACGAAAACGAGATCCAAGTTAGCTACGACTTTATTTGTATATTAATTATTGTAAACTCTATTTTAATTTAAATATATTTTCAGTTTGTAGTAATGAAATCTTTCTCAAAATTACATTCTCAATTGGCCGCCCCTCTTATTGCGAAATCAAAACAGCAAGTATTGATGAAAAGAAGCTTAACCTAAAATAATTTATGTGGCTGTGATCCAGGACGGGAAGTAGCAGGCTACAGTACAAATATTAATATAATAATTGATGTGACTATTTATACGTAAATACAATTGATTCCTCGCCCTTCTTGAGTCGATTAAAAAATTATACACCGTTCGTTAGTGTAAAATTTTGTCTCAAGGATTTGACTACGGTGTATATTATTTTTTAATGTTTTCTTCTGAACACGTTAATTTATAAATCATTGTGCGAATATCAATTATCGTTACTTTGAGACTCCCAACTGAAACATTCCCTTCTTATTTACTAAAAATAGGCTCCTTAAACATAAAATTTTAATTTCTTTAGATGGTAAATGCCAATTTATGGTAGACTGAACCTTTTTCACAACCTAACAGAATTGCCGTTCAGCCGTTTCTCTGTGTTGTTGTGGTATTCGGTCCTAAGACTGGTCTGATTCAACCCTCAATGATAACATATCCTGAGCAAGCCTTTACATTGCTGCATAGATACGATATCCCTCATCCTCTTTAATCTACTTAGCGTATTCCATTCATGACCTCGCTTTTCTGTTCTTACCCTCTAATGCTAATTTTACGAGACCTTCATGTCTCCAAACATGGCATAATAAGCTATCCCCTCTCTCGGTGCAAGTCCTCGAAATTGTTTTCTGTTCCCCAATAATATGAACAAATACCTTGCACAGTAAGCGGAAATCAGGTTTTGGAAAAATCGCCATTTCATCACGAGATGGCGTGTGGCAGTGTGATAATGCTATAAACCTTCTCACTGCACCATATTACGAAAATAGTTCCATTGAAGTCGGTCTGTTAATTGTTTTCATAAATGAGAACAAAGTCAGCCTGACATGTAGAAAGTAATTCTTTTCGTACCCGTTAATTCAAGAAATGTAAAATGAACCGAAATTACTAGATTCTTTACGATGCCCAGACAAAAATATAAATTGATTTACATAGATTAGTTGACATGTATATTCAATTATTATTCTCGTCAGACTTTTGTAATTGAATAATTCTAGTTGTATGTTATTCATTCTCCTATCAGTAATGTTGTAAGGGCTTGAACTTATTTTTCACGCAATTATATCGCTCAGTGCAGTGAATCTGTCAACTTGTAGCATTCGTTCCAGCCAGTAGCTGGGACTTGGGACCGTTTGATATGGCAACCAGCCGGAAGTCTCCACAGGATCAGTCTAGACTATACGCTGAAACTAATACGTAGCGGAGATCTCTGAGCTTGTCTGAGAGTAGTGCAAATCTTTACTGTTGCCATGGCACTTAATCCTAATCGGGTCGGGCTTGTTCGGTTGCCCTTTGTCGGGTTCGGGCTCGCGCAGTTCGTGTTGACCCACATCGTGCGCCAAAGAGCAGACGATCGATACTCTGCGTCTCGTGGGTCCTGAACCCACAACCCCTCACTGCACTCGCTCGTCTCCGACATTATAATTATCCTTCATACAGGCTTTTATAAAAGAATCAGTCAAGAGACAACAATCCGTTTACTAAACTTCTTAATGACTCCTTTAGACATTATGTGATGCTTAAGATTAAGAATAATTTTCCTTTCTGAATAGAATACATAAAAATACTTCCCCTAGGAAAGACTTATTATCTGACTAGGTGTCAAATTTTATAACCTATATAAATGAAGAATTAACGACTCGAATAACAGACATCTCACGAAAACTTAGAAGAATTTTTAACTTAAACTAGACGTTTCGACCATCCATTGTGGTCCTTGTCAAGATTTGAAACCAACTGACGACATAAAAACAAAGAACATGCAATCAGATAATAGCAAAATATAAAATTAAAAAAGATAATTTAATAAACCATTATATAATTTAATTATGAAGTATCCTGTTTTATATTAACGGTAACTTTATTGTTTTTAATATACAATATTTCATAAATTATTATTTTCTTGAAAATTATTTCATTATCGAAATTAAATGAGTGATTTTGGAGAGTGTTTGTATAAAGGACATTTTATATTAGTTTTATGTTCCTTAATTCTAATTAACAGAAACCTCTTAGTCTAAGCAATGTAGTAAAACAAACAATTATTTCTTCTTCTTTGGTCCTACAGCCCACTGACGGCTTTGGCCTACCGGGTCGATTGCGGACTGTCTTCTTACATGACACATTCCGTATTTGGAGTGATACGTGGTCAGATTTCTACAGAACATTATGACAGTCAAAGGTATTCTTTTAGCAAAGAATGATAAAGAATTGACAGATTTGTAGATTATCAAAATAATGTATTCCTTAAATAACATTTTAGATCTGATCAAAAAAGGGTAAAACAATATAATTATTTGAAATGTACTTTGAAACCCAATTATTAGCATCACCTAAACAGATAAATAAAATTGAAGTGTTTGTCCGTCTTCTTGAAGTTTGTCTCGAATAGGCTCCGAAACGGCTCAACGAATTTCAATGAAAATTTGAGGGCTTCAAACAGAAGTTTTAACTTAAATTTTGGTGATTTTTTCATTAAGATATCTTTCAGGGTTTATAAGATATTAATATTAAAAAAGTAAAAAAGTTATTATGGCAGGTTTCGTCACCCATACGCGCATCAAGATCTCAAAAAAAGGGAATCGTAAAATTAAATAAATATTTATTGCTCGTTTTTAAAAGCAAACATTAATAAATATAATGTATCCCAATAAATATACTAGGGAAAATGTCTGGTTATCGGACAACATACAAGTCCATAAATACTGTTTGCAATAAAGACGAGTCAGTACATTGTGTTTTTCTAAACAGTATTCAAATCCAACGACTAACTGCCAAAAACAAATTAAAAAATGGTGTTGCTATAATGCTTATAAGTAATGTAAATCCCCCTAAACTGTGAGGTGGGAGTAGGTTAGGAGTAGTTGCGTTACGAAGAAATATTATTAAATGAACAATAATGACCGGTTCTGGTAATGGGTTCCACTGATGTCAAAGAATTTCAGTAACTATACGTTTAATTCAAAAAGCTGCAGTTTGATTCGTTTCATATATTATTATTGCAGTGGGATGTAACGGACAAACACTGCTCAGGCATTTTGGTGGTGCGGAATCAAAGGAACGGGAGACAGCAGTTTGAGCCAAGGAACATAAATCCAAGACACCACGTCGCCGTTTAATAATTTCCCAATCTTTGTGTGAATTTGTTGACGTCGGGTGGTGTATCTCCCAATTATCACTATAAATGCTATTGGTGGATATACATCCCTGCCACCTTGGTGATATAAAGTGGGGAGGAAGTTTTAAAAAGGCAGGCGGACACATTTTTGGAGAGATTCGTGGTGGAGACTTTACAGATTGGAGATATTGTTCGAGAGCGGTGAGAGGAGAGATGTTTATCAGGTTTAGGAGGAGATTTCCTGAGGTTGTTCGAGAAGAGTGAGACGGGAACTGGCACGACATATTTGGTGTGAAATTCCGCGTGGAGCTAAACTTCTCACTCATGACTGTGGTTGGAATTGCGGCAAGGGGAGATTTTGAAATTCTTACTGAAACGGGAAGAATAGGTGGTTGGCAGCTTTGATCTGAATAGAGGACGAACCAGGAAGAAGCTGAAGCCTGCATTAACCGACACGGTAATTACATCTGTAACCCTAATTGCTGATTTCCTGTACTGCCAGGTCCGAGTATTTCTGTTCTATGAGAAGGCTCATAAATGCGACCATGATATTAGAGTTAAAATTGTTAGTTTTAAGAATTTAATGTTAAACGTTTTTTGCAAAATAGTTTTACTGACGAAAGAAGTGCCGGCATAAATATCGAAACATTAAACACTGTAATTCTTAACGTAAATATGTGTTTTCTTGTTAAAGTACATTGTTTTATTGTGTTTATTACAAATCTTATCATTTATTTAATTGCTGTTGTTGTGGCATTCAGTCCTAAGACTGGTTAGATGCAACCCATCATGCTAAACTATATTGCGCAAGTCTTTTCATTTCTTTATAACTAGCACACCCTATTTATTCCCTAATCTCCTTAGCGTATTCCATCCTTTTCCTCCCTCTTATGATCTTACACCACACACTTCCCTCTAATGCTAATTTTACAAGACCATTCTGTCTTAAAACGTGTTTAGTAAAGAGCTAGTATTATTGTATTCATTTATATATAAATTTATAATCATCTATTATAAAGGTCAATTTATACAAAATTTATCCCAAATCATCTCATTATAAAATTTTTATTGTTAAACAAATTTTACCTCTTTCTGATATTGTAACTTATATCTTCTTCTTCTTCTGGCTCTACAGCCCATCGAGGGCCTGGGCCTACCGTGGCGGCTGCGGACTGTCATCTGGCGTGACACATTCCGAATATGGAGTGATACGAGGTCAGTTTATCAATGCTCCAGCAACCTTAATCCCAGTCTTCGCGACGGCACAAACATCCAAGTCCACAAGTCCATGCCAGGATTCGAACCCGGGATTCCTGGGTTGTGAGGCAGCAACGCTAGACACCACACCACAGGAGGTCGGCAACTTATATCTACCCTTAGTATAATAAATAATAAAATAATTTTTGTTGAAGAACAACTTTAAAAATCAAACATCGTTGTACACTAATTTTTTCTTAAAAGTACAACAAATAATCCGCTTTCCTTTCCCAGTAATATTCATGAAAATAAATCAGGAAAACATTTAGTTCCGAGGTGTAAAATGAGAAATATTTTCTTATAAAAAGCTTACATAATTTATTGTTTTCAGATTTCTAGAATTTTGTTGTCCTCGTCCAAAACTCCTTTTCTTTTTAAATCGCTTTGACTGTATATTTCTAGCTCTCGGTCCGCCGTAGAAACTGGTTCCACAAAAATATTTACAGCTTTCAAAGTGACTGATCTACTCATAATTAAACAAGTGACTATGTTCCGCTCTCCAACGACACCCTCAGATATCTTTACATATTAATCCTATTCTGTCCGTTCTCGGCGGACCCTATTTCAAAACTATTTTTCTCCCAACAATATTTTGCAAACTTTTTGGAACTGCTATTCTCTGTATTATGTTGGTCCGTCATATTTGATAATGTCTCCCTCTTCATTTACTAATTTAATTTTGTTAGTTTTAATATCGTTGTTAATTATTTTAAAACGGAAAACAGATTACTTAAGGTATCCTTGACGAAACAGATCTCCGGTGGACGAATTCGTTGGGGAAAAAATATAAATATGCGGTGAATGTGTGGAAGTCTAGATTTTATTATGGCGCGGAGAAGGGCAGAGAAAATTATTTAGTGTCGGCTAAAAACAGGTGCGTATTACCACACATCAACATAGCTGAGAGTACGCCGACATTGAAAAGCACAGCGTCCAAAGCAAAGTTGGGACGTTAGGCGCAAGATGGAACACAAAAAGTCGGTGCTAGTCGCAGAATCCATCTTCCCTGGACAGCGAAGAATTTCGGCTTCCGAGGCGAGGTCAGCTTTCGGATCGTGCCACCCGTAGAAGAAACTCCCATTAACATCCCCAGTGCCAAACAGCGTGCGTGGTGTGGAAGGCATAAAATATTTGTATTGTGTTTTGGTCATAGACCGAATAAAATGTGGCAATTATGTACAAATGTGAGTTCGAATTTGAATTGCAGACAGTATTTAACATAATCCTACGCACCATTACAAACTCTCCCTGGTACCTTAGAAATTCCGTCATCCACCATAACATCAAACTTCCCAAAGAAAACTCCGTAATCTCCAAATCCATAACCTCCCTAATCAAAACCGCCCTCAACCACCCAAACCCCACGATCCAGCAATCCCTCCACCCCCACGCTTCCGTCGCCTCAAAAGAAAACTCCAAATCGATCTCATCCTTCCCCCTGATCATGCAGGGACCCCCTAACCCACCATACATCCTCCAATAATCAGTTCACTGCCTGTCAACCCTCACCCACCCACGGCGTACGCCTCTCAGGTACTCACAAAAATAAATAAATAAATAAACCAAACCCATTCTGCTAAAGTAGGTTAACCCACCCCACATGCCGACATATTAATTATAAACATTATTTAAATTTTGTATTGACTACTTAATGTATTTACTGTAGTATTATGGTACCAGCTAAAAATCAATACAATAAAATTAATAAAAAAATATATATTATTTAGAGATATTCTCAGTCCCTATTATTTTTTTTGCGTAAATAATAAAAACACATTATACCATAAAGGACTTTATTTGAACGTAATTAAAAATAGAGAACATTTAATTTTTATAATTTACGTAACATTCACTCAAAATGATTGGTTAGTCTGTGTTCTGATTATTTCAGTTATCTCAAAGTCAAAAACATATAAATAAATAACAGAAAAAAGTGTTGCATGGTGTGTATTTATGTGTTATATTCTGCTATGATCAGCGACGCCCAAAAATTTGGTTCAACCAAGGCAAGTAACTTCATTTGAACGGCAACCCGGGGTTGTTAAAGGATCTGCCGTATTGCGCTATCTCGTGCAATGTTAATTTTGTAATTTTACTCATGACCTATGTTACAATATATTTAAATTGTAAATCGGCCGTTCTCCGCGGGAACCCTACAGAGACTAATGCTTTTAAGAATCTCATACATCTGTCAAAGTTTCTGCGCCTCCACTATGTAAAATTTTCCACTGTGGCAGTTCTCAACAAAGATTTCCAGTAAGTTTCTGTTTCCTCGCCTTAAGCGCTCCGAATTACAAAATTTCAACTATCCTACGTCTTAAATTTACCATATAAACGAAGTTATTTCAAACGTAAAATTATTTTGATTTTATGTTTACTAGAATAATAGCTGACCGTCGGAACACATGCATGATTTTATTGTTTTAAAACGTCTATTTAATTAGCTTTGTGGTGGGAGTTTAATCAATTGCATATCGTGTCAGTTTACAAAAGGTCCAGAGGTCGCGATGAAAAACCCATGGCTCATCCGGCTGAAATATGTTAAACAGAAATTCACTATTTAATTTCATCATCTAGAGACTGAACGAAACTAGAGGTTATTCTTAGTCTCAGTAAATGGCCAGTAAATCGTTGTAGCTTAAAGGGAGTGAGATGGCGCGCTACAACTGTATGGGAGGACGAAGCTGCGGTGTTTTACGATTTGATGTAAATGTTGAGGCTCAGATGCTGTTCAGACACGCAGTCCTATTGTAAGTAGTTAAAGTTCGCGACAACCTTTATTCCCAAGGAGAATAGGAGGTGAGTGCCTTAAACGTCAGAATGATGGACCACAAGTATTCTGCTTCATTAAAGCTTCAACTGCGGTTTCTAGTATGGAGTTCTACAAATGAAGTCTTACAACTGTATTCCTTACATTCCGTTATGGGTAAGTGTTGCTAAAGTCACAATATTGCAGCGAATCGCAGAACGACTCAAACAGGGAATTAATGGACAAACATTAAAATTATAATAACCTGTTTTTTCCATTTTATTAATTTAACATCAATACAAATTTTAATGTAAATATCCGCATAGTAGTAATTTATAATGATAGTTCTTTTAACACAAGAAAGCCCTTTTCACAGGGAAATGTGAGCTCGTCCTCTGTGGTCATTATGTATTTAGAAAGCTAATAAAAGTCTATAAATGACTTTCCAGTTCAATACCCACTGTCAAAACTAATTTCAAGCTGAAATTATATTTATCTGACGTAATTAAATTGTAATCCAACATGCGAGCCATAATTTTCAGTAATATGTTTTATTAAAATGAATAATAGAACACAATAATGAAATATTTGCAGGCAATGATGCAATTTTTTCCACTGTTGTATTTAAATATAAATAAGACTTTCAACAGCTATGTGTATACTGTGTGTCTCAAAATTTTGTTACAGACTTCTAGGGGTTGTGAAAATAAGTGGATAAAGTTTTGAAAAGGAACCATGTCCGAAAACGTACCATTTGGATCCAAAATAAGTAAGACGATCGAATCAGTATCAAGTTTCCGGCTTTGCTACACTGAGATTTGATTATTTACGAAGGTTGTTCGATTACTTTGGTCAATTCTTATAAAAGTTTTGGAATTTTTTCTCTATCACGCCATTGTTGGTAAACATGATACTTTCAAAAATATTCCGTAAGGTTTGAAACATATGCGTCGTAGTTTATTGATCGCAACCTTCTGTTTAGATGTGCTGTTATTAATTTTCAATTGAAGGGTTGGACAGCCGCACAAATCAACACCAAATTGGGTGAAGTTCAAGCGGACTCTGCACCAGGATTGAAGACCATTTACATCTGGATTTTTAAGCGATGTCGCAGGAGCACAGAAGGTGAAACTCGCTAATCATGAAAGCATCCAAACGTTTACAATATTGTAATGTAAGATTGCAGATTAAACGTGCGTGAAGCAGCTGATGCCGTAAGCATCTCAACTGGACCTTGAAAAAGATTTATGCGCGATGGCTGCCGCGACTGTTGACATTGAACCAAAATCGGATTCGGGAAAATATTTCAATGCAGAATCTAGCGCGGTTTAGTCGTAACCCACTAAACTTTTTGCGCAGATTTGTAACCATCGATAATAAACCATCGCTACAATACAGAAACAATCAAAACAATGGGCAAAAAATGATTAAAGTGCGCCGAAAAAGACGGAGACCGTTTTGTCAGTTGGAAAAGTGATAGCCACTCCCTTTTGAGATTCGCAAGGAAGTGATGTTTCATCAGGACAATTCGCCAGAGCATGCAGCAGCAGTCTCAATAGTGAAAATATACGAGCAATGATTTGAATTCACTTCTCACTCACCCTATTCACCAGACCTGCCACCAAATGACTTCTTTTTGTTCCAGAATTTGAAAAATTGGCTTGGTGGGAGGAAATTTTCATCAAATGGGGAAGTGATGAAGACCGTGAAGGAGTATTTTGCAGTCTTAGACAAAAACTATTTTTGTTTTGTGTTGAAAAATACTCGTTGGGTCAAGTGTATAGCCAGAAAGGAAACTATGCTGAGATATACAGTAAATTGTCAAAAAAAAATTTATTACATTTTACCAGACTTAACAAACAACCCTCGTACGACGAAGCTGGACATAATCGTGGATCTAACGCATGTATAACGAAAGTTTCTAGCATAACATCACATACCATTGTTGTCGGAATACAACAATTGCTGCCATAAACGGGAACCTTGGAAGTTGGGAGTGTGTTCATGCCGTAAATCAGGAAATTTGAAATCTATTCGATCTTCAAACGTGATTTCTATACAACTGATACATTTCCGGACATTGGTTCCTTATCTAAACTTTACCTACAAGAAATACGTAACAGTAATTCTATCAGTTCGGCTGCAATGTGGGAGTAAAGAACACACTATTAGAAACGTTGTCCACAAAATGTTAATTATGTTTTGATATTTCAATAAATAAATTTTAAGCATTGTTAAATAAACTTTTATGTTTAACATCTTGTTCTCTTTGCATTTATAGATATCAGACATGTAAAATTTATACTTTTGCATCAACATATAAACTTAAAATATGTCCTGCTATTTTTTTATTAAAATATATTTCTGGCGCATTAGAGTGGTTTATTCACATGCCACGGCTATTTTTCTATGTCCAAAAAAAATAAAACAACTTTCCGTTCGTTGTGCTGCAGCACATAACATCTGCTGTTTCGCTTTAATTTCGCTATGAGCCACAGCATATAGGTCTAAAAAATTTCATGGCTGTTACATGAGATGTATCTAATGAAAAATAACTCACAGTAAATTAAAATTAACGACGATCATGAGCCTATTCGAACCTTCTTCTAGTTTTGATTAAACTGCTAATTTATGTAGTAAAATTAGTGAAACTTAAAACTATAAACGTGCCCTTAGTTTGAATATGAAGAAAACTTGTTTCCACGGCAGTATTCATGATAAAGTGAAGTTAATAATTCCAAGTTCCACTCATTTTATTATCAAACTTGTAAGAGTAAAATAAATTAAGGACAGGGGTAACTCAAATTTCGGCCAAAATCAGTATAAAATGGATTTTATAATTTTTTTCGTATTAATATGCCAATAAGCCTTACAGATCATATAGTAAAACTTTTAATTCGATATCAACATTTTTAAACGCTAAGGAGCAATCTGAAAGAATTTAATTCGAAATTAATAGCATTACTTTTTCAGAAAAATGTGTTTTTCTCAGCTTCATGATTTCTGCTTCCAAAAACCTTCTCTGCGTCACAAATATTAAGATATTGTCTTCATTCTTTTTGTACATAATCTACATGCTAATACTTCAAATACAAGAATTGGTTTTTGAATTGTTCAAGTAGTTTAGGTGAAACATATTTTCAAAGTGATGAAAAGTGCCAGTTTTTAAGAAACCGTATGAAGCTCTTAGTAAATAAATTATTTTCGCACCAGAGTTTCATTCAATTTAAAAATTATATTATATTTTATTAATGTAAAAAAGCTAAAATTTTATCAAATATGTAACGCAAGGAACATTTTCAAAGCTGTCAAATTTTGAAAATAATTTTCAAAATATCTCAACAAAAACAAGTTTACAGAAACAAAATTTTTTAAATAGCTACATACGTCTGTTTGTAATTCTCAGTAGTTTTTCATTTACAGGAATTTAAAATTTCAGTCTCCGAATTCGTTCAGTGTCTGTTATTGAGCCTAAACTACATTTTATTCTTTGAAATATCTTTTAGAAATTTTACAGTTAGATAAATTATACATTGTTTATTTTATATGATTAGACATAGATGAATAACCAAAAACATTATAATGTAATATTTGTAAAAATATAGGTGAGTCCACAAGACGGTCGTGGCTGTGGAAAGAAGATATAAAAAAATCAGTTCCCGTATTCCGTAAGTGTCTGTTATTGCGCCAATAGTACATTTTATTCTTTGAAATATTTTTTAGAAATTTTACAGTTAGATAAATTATAAACTGTTTCCTTTATTTTATATGATTAGACATAGTTGTATAATCAGAAACATTATATTGTAATATTTCGAAAAATATAGGTGAGTCCACAAGACAAGACGGTCGTGGCTGTGGAAAGAGGATATGGTTGTTTTTCGGCTGTTGGTGCATCCATGACCAAGATAAGTTATCTGAAGGATGTCAAATTCACAGACATTGCGCAAGGCCGCCCGAGGGCCAGATAAGCGGCGAGATTACGCAATCAATGCAACTGCATGAGTTGCCAAGGAGACATTCGTGATAATATTAACCTTACAATCGATACCATTTGCATACGCAAGTCTTCACAAATTACGCGGCCAATTTAAAATAACAATTCATTTATCTGCTACTACGTATTTATGTACGTAACCGAGGTGTCAGCATTCTTATCTTCTGTCTTCGTATGAAGCAAATTATTGAAAAAATAGGCCAAACCAAGGAAAATAAAAACAGCGCTTAAGGAGACTTCCATTGTAAAAAAGTTACTTTATGATGTATAAAAGTGCAGGGTCTCACAAAAACTTAGGTACGCAAATAACAAAAGACAGCTGTAATCCTTCCAAAGTAATGGCTTCCTGATAACACCACACAAAAGCCAGCCAAATGTGCGATTAGATTGCAAGAAGCTGGAATAATCATGCTAGAAAAAGAACTGTAAGTATTGGGGATTTATTTGAGTTGTAACCTTGTGTGGAAAGATAAAGAAACGTATGTACCTCGAATAGCACTGAAATCTGTTGCGTAATGGAATCGTAAAAATTGGTGTGTGATTCCTGGAATAATAAACTTAAAAATTTGTTGAATAGTAACACAAACATTCTTATCAATACAAAAATAATAAGATAGGCAAGGCCACAGGAACTATAATCTTACCTAATGCAAAGCTGGCGGAAGACCGAAATCTGAAAGATTGGCTGCACTTTTTCCAAAATGCAGACGGGAAAATATGCTCTAGATAACAATGGCAAAATTACTATATATTTCAGATAGTAAGTATTTATAATAATTTTGTTCCTCCTGTAATTAGTGCAACGTGTCGAAGAGGCAAGTTCTAAACTTACTGTGAGGAATCAAATATCAAGTTCGCAATAAGTAACTCGATTATTTATTTCTTGTATTCTGAGTTTTATAAAAGTTTGGCATATTTCTCATAGTTACAAAATTATCACGTAATGTTCAACACTACGGTAAATTCTAATTAATATAACCGCATGCACGTTTCAGAGTTAATAAAATCCATAATTTAATTACGGTCGTTGTAGGTTTCTCTCGCAGGTTTTTCTATCCAGAATGATGATGGGGCTTACCTTCGGGAATGCTTAGTTCGATCTATGGATTTTTAAGGTTCTAACATGCCAAGTCACCTTATTCGCTTTTGGGGGGTGTATAAACTGGTGTCACAGACCTTGAGTATACGGTAAGAGCTGCCTCCTAAACCTTGTGGAGTCACGGAGAAGGAAATGCTGCGACCCCACAGTAAACTTCTCTCCCGTAATTCGGAACGGCGTCAGAATAGTCGCAAAAGCCCGACATACCTGTTGCAAGTTTTCTTAGGGATTTCCCTGCATTTCGTTGGGGTGCAACACCGGGTAGGACCCTTACACTACAGTCAGGGGGTCCTAGTCAACCCTTTTCTATGTTGTTCTACCTTCCACATCCCCCTTTTTTCAATTCCTTTCCTATGTTATTAAAGGGAGTTGCCTGTTTCAGAATCACCCTTATGGCATCTTTCCCGAAAAAAATTTTATGACCGTTGTCTATTCCCCATTTCTAGCTTTTTATCGAGTTAATAGTGTTGCCGAAGTGTGCAAAAATAAATTGACTGATTTCACGCACTTGCAGCGTTAGTTCTCTATCAAGGAACTAGGACGCGCCATACACGTTAATTGAATTGGTAAAAAAAATTATGTGTACAAGGCTGGGAAAACAAAATGAAACAAAGTAATATTTGAAATAAAAACATACTATCAATATTAAAGTAAATCCCATAATACAATAGACAGATATATATATATATATATATATATATACAATATATATACATATATATACAATATATATATACATATATATATATATATATATACAAGAATAACCAAAACTATCTCTCCCACTTTGGCTACTTGATTTTCAGCTATTTATATTTATTTATGTTGTAACATGAAGTTACGGCTCCGTCTTTATTGACAGTAAAGCCGCTCCAGACAGAATTTTTGGCGGCTCCTTTGAGACAAGCTTACACTACATTGTAGTGTGCCACGAGAAGAGTGCAAATCCAGGCAGGGTGGCGCAAGTTTGGTGTAGAGCGTTCGGAAGGAGTGTCGGGTCTCAAAATAGCCAAGAAAATTGGACCGCCACACTGATTTTTGATTTATGTGAGTCAGTCTACGACGAGACACGGCGGAGAGTGGATGTTGTACTCAATTAATCATCACGCCCTGAGGATTTTATGAAATTTATTGCTCGAAATTAAAGTTGTTGTTATTAAAAGAATTGCGTTACTATTTTTTGACGCGTTGATTGCGTTACTTCAGGGTGGCTTAGTGGAAGTATGACTTAATGACAGATTTCATAAACACTAACTACAAATGACTTTAAGCGTTTGAATATAATGAAATAAAAACTTGGTTTACAAAATAAAAATTATTTTACAGTAATGGTGACTAACTTGATAACTGTTTCATGCATTCAGCCAATCTCACTTTATTGGTCGAAAAATAATCCATAGCAAATATAATATAGTTTTGCTTAACGTGAGGTCACAGTATATTTCGTATTTTCCCGCGCCAGGTATCGAACACTCCTGGGCGATTAACGAGACACCACCGCAGTTCTTGGCGCCAAATACAGCTAGATTATTTTATTAACTCTACGCAGTACTAATATTCATTTCATGGCATACTATTTTTAAGTCATGTTTTACGATCTTTTTTTCCAGCTTCTTCTTAATTCAACACTTCACTAGCTAAAAATTCAACACCCGCTCTTCCCGCACCACCAAACATCCTCACCTCACACCGCTGAACATTTATATATATATATATATATATATATATATATATATATGCGAGTGTTTTTGTGTCTTCATAATACTGGGTTAAACAAAAATATCCAATATGCCAAAGGTTTGTGTCGATTCTGTTTTTTTATGGCCTTGAAAAACTCGATTTTATTGTGGTTAAACAAAAGGTTCCATCAGTTTCGCTTATGGGTGAAGGGCAATGGGTAGGAAAAAGGACCCAGATGAGCGTCGAATTCGTTGTTTTGAGGAATGCACAGTTCAATAGTGACAGTCGCCGTAACGATTAAAACTCGTTAGATGAATGCTAAAAAAGTAACGTAAGAAGTTGTAATATTAATCCTAAGCTTGGTTTGACCATACAATTATCATAGCCCGTTGAAACCATACAACGACAGAAAAAAATTTCTTATTGAATGTACGTATTAAAAAATTGTCTTTTCAAGTGATTATTTTACAAGCACACTACACGGCAACGTAGGGGAACTCGGTGGCACTGGGATCGATTCCCGTTGAGGGCGTACTCCTTAGTTGAGGGAGTCTATTGTACGAATGCCGACGCTAAGCCCCTCATATAAATGTTTCGGGGAATTATCGTGTATTTTCGAAAACTTGTAAAATATTTTAATTCTGTAATTTAACATTAATACAAAAACGTTGCACGTTTTAATGTTTGTTTCAATATCTTTTTTATTGCATTATAGTGGTAATTTTAAATTTAATGTTTTAGGCAATAACAGTCTCTCGAAGATTCGTGATTAAAATGTCAGACGTTTTATAGGAAGGAGATATGATTGGATAAAAAAACTATAATTTTAATGGTTGTATTCTAACATCTGATTTTGTAATAATAGGTAAAAATTTACGACCGATTTCAGACTTAATTTTTTTATTCATAACAATTTCCAAAGATGAAAAAACACTACATTCCGGTACGTATTTGTACCTTCTTCAGGCTATTAACCTGTGGAGGATACGTCAAGATAAACGTTGTGTTTTTTCCTCTTTAGAAATTATTATAAATAAAAAATAAAGTCTGAAATCGGTCATAAATTTTTACGTATAATTTTAATGGTTCTTTTAGTTTGAATCAATTTTTTGTATCGCTTCAAATTAATTTTAGGAAAAACCATTGGTGATACATAAAAAAATAATAATTCTTTAATGTAATAAATTTAAACAAAATAAATCTTTCCCTCGTTGTGTATTCATATTTATTCCAATATTACATTTCAAGGACGATATAAATCCTCAAATAGTTAACAATAAAAATGTTCTGTGCTTTATTACTAAAACTCGAATGTTCCCATAGAATGCCCCGTTTTCATATGAACGTGAAAATTAAGAGGCTTAAGAGAGAAAACATTGCGTGAGTAGCTTATAAACCTTTGGGATGCCAGATATATCAAGATAAGAACAACAGTACATCGAGTAGAAATGGTTAAGGGAGAGAAGTATAATGCATAGCCCCATTGTTTGTTTGTTGACAAGAATTGAACAGTTTGAAATGCTTATTCATGTAAGAGCAGGTTGTATTGCAAATATTCTGAATGTGTACATGAGTCGGATATTGAAGAGAAAATCTCTCAAAGTAAGCAATGGATCCTTGCCCACGTTGTTTATCCAGGACCAAGTGTTATTGTGTTTGGTTGAATTAAACACACCAAAGTCGACTGTAGTCCAGCTCGTTGTTAATAGCAATATTGTTTTGCGAATTCAGAAATGGTGTTTACTTACATTACCTGCCATAACAAATGAATCCTCTACCTCAGTCCAAACAATACACAGACTAGTGTGTTTATTTCTCAACAATTAACTGGTCAACAAGCTACTGAATATTTCACAATTATCCTATTCTACGTGCATGTCTAAGAGATCTTAAATATTTGGATCATCATTGAGGGAAAATTTTAAGGTATAACTGGTGAGAAATGGCTTTCATATTTACAGTAAGGATGGGTCGAAAACATCTTAAACAAAAACAATTTTACGGCTACTTGCTAGCGTAAAATGTATTCAGAGAACATTGACGTATTCAAACGTATTGTTATCAGTCCGGGACAAGTTTTGCATCAAAAAAACTCTTCAGTAGAATTTAAGGGATGATTATTACAGATCAGCAGTTGTTTCGTCCCTGTAGACAATTATCCCTTCCACATTTCTCCCTTCTTTTACTGCACACATCAAACGCCATGCTATTTCTCGCTACCTATAACTGTATTTTTTGCAAACTATAACGACATATAAAGATGTTTAAGTTAAATTTTGAACACAATTATTCGTGTTTATAAGGTATATAAATTATTTCCTTAGACACAATAACTTTTGCCTAATAAACTCACAATTTCAGTCCATAAAGTAGCTTCGTTTCCTCAGATGATGCATTTAGTAAGTCCTTATTATCGACCTAGGAAAAATGTAAATAAATAGTACTGCAAATTTTCTGTGTGAGCTAAATTTCATATTTTTGATTTTCGCGAAAGACCAAGCCATTAATCACACGATATATTTGGCACACATACTATTGTAATAATCTAAAAATTGAATTTTAATGGCTTCATGGTTTCATGTATCTTATTTATCATTACAAACTGTTATTAAATAAACATTACAGTTTTCATTACAGAATCAGTTTATCGAGAGCAACTTGGTTAAAATCTGTAGGCTATCAAAAAGTATGAGATTATTAGGCTAAATGATCACACATCATGGTCAGTTTTAATAATGTTAAAGTACGAGATTTTATTCCTTTTTTAAAAAACGAGCAGAACAAAGCAGAACAGTCGTATTGGCTACATTTTCCCTCACACCAAAATATCGGGAATCAAGTTGTCCGCCTACACAACCACATCAACGATATTAATCCAATTGGCCGTAACCACTACTGCAGGATTACGTCAGTTTTGTTTACAGGTTTTGTTTAATTCCATAATTCCCTCCATAACATTAATAAAATAAATTTTTACACATGTTCTGTCTAAACATGCCAAGAAAAAAATAATGACTCGAAAAGCCAAAAGAAGGAATAGGCTGTTTGCTTAACGAAGTATTATAATACATGAAAATACATATTCCTGAAACTATAAAACAAAGGAAGTAGGAAGAAATTAGTTTTTATGCTGTTCTATATTTAAAAACTAATTTCATGATCACCCCAATCAGAAACGTATTTTATTTAAATAATTTACAGTACTATAGCGGTGAAATTGTAGAATAAAGTCATTGGACTTCAGCTTTGGAAACAGAAAAACGGAAAACATGTACATAGTAAAAATTTGATGAAGATGTCTGAGAAACGTGCAGAAACGTTTTACGTATACGAAACTGCTGTGGCGAGAACAGTATTCGAGAAATGTTTATCAACAACAATTTAATCTTAAAAATCTATGCTCTTTAGTTTTGTATAACAGTCTTAACATTATTCAATGCAAAGCAGATAAAGCACCATTTCAATACGGTAATACGTAATATAAAACATTGGCGTAGAAGAAATTGGGAAAAGCTGATTACTTGTCGATATATACTTTTCTTCTGGAAAATAATATGCTAGAATATGTTGTGTGATTACCATAGAATGAAACTTGTTTGGATATGTAGTTGCTTACCCTTACACACGTGGAAATAAACGTAACGTTATGTATTTTTTTTGTATATGTACAAATATGCGCATAGGTTTCAAAAAGTTGACAGAACTAAAATATTCCGTCAACAAATCTGTTTAACAACGAAACAGGCGTGGGTGTTTCGTGGTAGCCAAAAAGGTCAACACATGGAATTGAGCCAAGAAGCACGCTTTTCAAAGTTCTTACGCAGATAAGATTTATTACCAGTCATGCAGAAGGAACTTGCCAAAACACACGTGCAAGGCTATGTTCAGTGTTTTTGGAAACATTACTGACTTTTGAGTGTTATCTGAAGTAAGAATACGATTCATTACTAGCTATGACTGATATCTATGAAAATAAGTGGTTCAAACGGTCTTCTAATTATCAGTGTTAAAAACTCTGTGTTCCATAATCAAAATAAATTGCATAGCAACAGATTTATTGATGACGAAGAAAAAGATTTGCAATGTTACATACATATATTAAGTGCATTGCGTTCTTTGACCGTTTAAAAGTTGATGTAATGGGTAATAAAAACTCCATTACGGTCACTGTTTTGCAAGTTATTATATCCTAATAATATACAAATCAATCAATATATTGTTTATAATCCAATTATTAAAAAGTTTTATACAATATCAGACCTAAAAATTCATGAAAATGATATAAATATTTTTACATACCTTGTACGTATACACTATTTTATAATATCCTTATTTTCAGTCCGAAGTACGTAGTTAATATATAAAATATTTGTGTTTTTCTACATGTCGTCCGTTACTATCTGGCGAAAAACCTCAGTAGTATTTTGATAAATCTAATTTATAGCGAAACTATAGTTATCCAAGTCTCCTTTCTATACTCCTTGTAAATGTTTCTAGCTCTTCAGGTTTTCGTTGCTGCAGTTACTAACATTCCCGAGGAAATGGAGGAACGAACACATTGTATTTCATACAGCTACATAGGAGAAAATCACAAAGGTTTAGATCCGGTCTCAGTGGCCAACAAAGCAAGAGCAAATCTTTTGACCCACCACGGTCAGTTCAGAGATGGGTTAGACTATCGTTCAGGAACTGAAGTACGTTTTTATACCAATATGGCGGTGCACCGTCTTGCTTCATAATGAAGCCGGGAACTTCTTCAACCACTGTGTTGGCATATATCGGTATATAAACCCGTTAATCGATTCTTCGACGAAGAAAAAAGGAAAATGTTGGAAATGGCGCAGATTAACGTTCACTTTTGGAGAATCACGCTGATGTTCAATTCCACCATGTGGATTTTCTGTGCACTAAAATCGTAGACTATGGCCAGAAACGTGGAAAGTGGCTTCATCCGTAAACACAAGTCTGTTCGCGAAATCATTTACCTCAAGCATATCTTGCAAATTCTCCGAGAAAGTTTTACGGGACGGTTTGTCGTACGGTTATAACGTGTGAACCATCGAAGGGGAGTTCAGAACTCAAACGACGCATTGATTTTGTGGAACTCCGTAAAAAAATTTTATGAATTCTTTCAATAACTTCGGGTTCGACTGCTGTTTCTTTGACCAGGCAGCCCGATTTTCTAACTATTCAGTGCTTATTTACCATACTTCGTGCGAAAAGGTCTTCATGTGTTCATGAAATTCCTCATGATTCTCTAGTGCATATTTGAGTTTATAATAATTATATACATTTTTCGTTATTTATTAATAGAAAAGGAAATAATTTTAAAAGCAAAATTTATTTATGTTACTGAATAAAAAATATTGTATATGAATTATATAAAATGTCCTTAATCTTAACAGATTAAGATTTACATCATTCGTAAATATTAATTTACAGACATAACTCATGTTATCAAAAAATTATTTTATTAATCTACAGCAGTCAGACAAATAAAATATAGTAGTTTTGAACTTAAAGGGTTAAAACGCAAAGAGAAAGACGACTAAGCAATTCTCATTAGTATTTTATGTGAATTTATTTTAAATTCCTGTGTCCAGAATAAAATCTTTGGTTCCTATCACCTTACAATTCTTGAAATAATTTTCCATCAAGTTGGGAAATTGTGCATTAAAACTCTTTTTACATAAAAATAAAATTTCAATTTTACACAGAAAAACAATAAAAAATGTAATCCGGCAAAATGCAGAAGGTATTAATACTATTATATTCCTGACTGTCAGATAAGAGAAAATCATATTAATTTGGGGTTACAACATTTTGTTCATATTCCACTAAATTTAATTTTGTCAAAATAATCGCCCCACGTTAATTTATCCTGAAGAAACAGAGATTCCGATTCACTCTCTTACCAATTCATATATAGCAACGAGCACTTGGATCACCACCTGCACGATCTGATTCATGACTGAGTGATTCAAACAGCAGGCAGCTTTCAGATCTCAGGAGCGATTTGAACAAAAGAACTACCGCTCTTTCCTTCCGATAAAATGATAACTCGGCCTGCAGAGGAAGCCAGTTCTTTGAATCTGATCGCCCATGTCTACTACCCAGTACGAGGCCAGACCATTCTTTAGCCTGATAAAACTTCAGTTTACTCAATTATATTTTTCTCAGCTTATTTCAGGACTCGGTGAAGAGCGGATATTTGATGTCATGTCGAGGCGTTTCCAATCTGATTCATTTCTACTTCATCAGTATTAGCATGACCTTCGCTGGGAGATTTCTACTGGTTTTTGCTAAAAAAAAATTTTAGCTTGTAGAAGATTAATGTTTTGACGCTATATTGCGTGATGTATGATCGCTCTGTAGTTTATTTTACACCACTCAGAATAGTATTCACATTTTACTTATGTTAGTATTGTATTAAATTTTTGTAGACTGTCCCTTTTTTTCGGTAAAATGATGAATATGTAACCACGTGGGTGATATGAGTGGGCATTACTAGACGCATGCCTGGGGCTTACAAGCTACAGAGGTAATACGCAAATACGTGAGTGCAGGGGGGGAACGCGCTCAGCGTCAGGCACGCTGCTTAGGGAAACAATCTGCCTACGGAGGATCAATGTAGCGGTAACTTTATATCGTGGTGAATGGAGGGCTGACGCGAGAGAGAGGGAAGGGGAGAGGGGGGAGAGAGTGATTATAAAAATATATGCAGATAATGACCCCCTTACAGCTGCTGCTGCTCTACAAAATCATTTAAATAACCTTGAAGAATGGCTAGACTTTAGGCGTCTAAATGTAAATCCTAATAAATCAGTGCAAGCAAGTTTTACCGCCAGGAAAAAAAAAACTGTCCAAATGTCTCAATAAATAATACACCATTACCCATCACCAATGAAGTCAAGTACCTTGGTTTACTATTGGACTCTAAACTTACGTGGAAACCGCATTTAACATCCAAAAGGGATCACATCAAGAGCAAGCTTCGACAAATGCATTGGCTACTTTGCAGAAACTCCAAATTAAAAACAGAAAATAAAATACTCATATATAAATGTATTCTTAAACCCATATGGACATATGGTTCCAACTATGGGGGTGCACCAAACCTTCAAATTCAAAAATTATTCAACGTCTTCAGTCAGAAATCCTTCGTACCATCTTAAACGCACCCTGGTTCGTCAGCAACAAAACAATACACGAAGACCTAGCCATACCTACTATAGAAGAGGAAATACACGGAATCAGCACTAACTATCGTCAAAATCTCCCAGGACACCATAACGAAGAGGTCAGCCATCTAGCAAATGAACTAACCTCTCGTCGCAGATTGAAGAGGAAGCGGCCAACAGATCTGTGAAGATTAATTTTATTGTATTCATGTATCACGGAGCGTGATCACTGGACCACTTCTCCCCTTATGTGTCAATCATCCATCCAATTTGCTAAATGTTCTTTTGAACAGATTGTAAATATCTTAATAAATTTAAAAAAATACAACTGGATCATCTAAAATACAATTACCCGTGTACACAAGTGTCTCCATGGCTCCAAAGGTTCCCGTGTAGATTTATCTACGAGTTTCCCAATGTAGTCGTTGGTAAAGTACTCAATGAAACCATAAATTCCTCTAAGCCATCAACTAAATGCCACCGTAGGCATTGCCACCATCAGTTATAACGGCCAGATATTTTAGCCCACCATCCCATTAGAATCAGTTTGTTTTATAATAATTTTTATTAATATTTAATTTTAATAGTAAATTCCTTTTCTAAATGCCTAATTTTTAATGAGCAGGAAGATAAGTTGTATTTGTTGTATGTTAATTATATCATAAAATTTAATATTTCTTAATTTAAAGTAAAATCAAAATCAACCCATAAAACGCTGTATTCAAATACAACTGAACCATCTAAAATACAATGACACATAATGTACACATAACTGTCGTCTCGCACTGTGGTTGAAAACTATATACAAAGTGTTTTCTGAAAAAAAAACAGAAATGAAACAAAAAAACTATATATTTTGAAAATAATGAGTCACATAATAAATTAGCTCAGCATCATAGTTAGGCGGAAATAAAATAAATTTTAATGAGAAGAAATTAGTACATAGTAACGAGACTCACACAATGTGCGGTTCCTTGCATTAGAACTTCTTCATGTGCTGTAATAAATTACGATAATATAAAAATACAGATAAAACCAGATTGTAATAATAAAACATAAAATTATTAGAAAAATTATGAAGCATAGCTTACCATTTTTTTCGTGATATATAAACGGATTTATTTAATGTACACAAACATTAAGTATCTTGATTTTCAAAAATTAACAATGGAAAATTTTATTGCTGTGATTGATATAAAATTTCTGATAATAACAATTCATATATTTTAATTAAATTATTGGTATATTTACATAACTAGCCGTATTATTAGATCTAATGTGTAGCATTTTGCAAATCAAATTTATGGTTATTTAATTTTATATGTTTGAACTCTGAATAATTTTGAACGTTGAATTTTAAATTATTTTTTAGGGCAACAAAGCGAGTTTTTAATGGGTGCTTTATTTTGGCCGATGTAACAATCTTTACAATCTCAACAGTTGATTTTGTACGTAGCATTGTATGCTTTTTGAAACGTAAATTTTGTCTTTATTATACAAATGATATTTGTTTATTTATTTATGTTTTATGAACGTTGTGACCATTGTCTCAAAAATAATAAATAAATCTTTCTAAGGCTAGGATTTTAATTAATTAACCAAATAATGGTTCCGTTGACCGTTCATACATAAATATATTATCATAAAAAAATTACATTACGACACGTTTTTTATATGAAATAAATCAATGTTAAGATTATTTACAATATTTGGCCTTGAATTGGTTGGTTTACATACATGATGTTTTAAATTTATTGTGTTTGTGTCTCTTGAAATTATACGAGGACTTTTAATGATGATTCAACCCAACATTACAGTCAGTTACACCATTAATTAGTTGGTAAATAAATCATAGATCATTCGAATTAAGTTTTGACTCCAATAATGAATCCTTATTGCACATGAAAAAACTTTAAAATCACGATTTAAGTGTAGAAGAGACTATTTTGTAAAAGCTATGCTGCAAAGTTTGAATTTTAATAATAAACATTTTGTTATATTGTGGTTTGACTTTAAGGTTGTTTTGGGTGATTTACTAATTTGTATTCTATTCTAATTAAACATAATGTTTGAAATGTCTTGATAATACTTATGATAACAATATGCTCCAATTCTGGAATAAAATATCAAAAATTTTTACTCTTTCTTAGGTATAGCCATTAATGTAGATTAAGAAAATATGAATTAGAAAGAAGAAAATTTTACTTATTTAGAGAATGAAATTACAAAAAAAAATTGACGCAATGAAGACCAAGAAACAAACTTGCAATATTGAATATTGAATGGAGCCTAAAAACGTTCATTTTAAATCGTTTTTTTATATACCATGACATTTAATTTTAAGCAATAGGTAAAACTGGAAACCTGTAAAAAAATAAATGAATAAAAATGAAAATATTTGAGCAAATAATTTAGAAAAACGGATTAACATAACATTATGTTGAATAGCATGGCTATTAAATATTAAATCGTGTTAAGGAAATTTATTCAGATATTTCTGTAGTGTTAATAAGAAATAAGTAATGAAGCATTAAGTGGTAAATAGTAAATGGCCGAAATCCTCGGCTTTGCTCAGCCGACAGAAACGAATAGCTGCTCTTCAGGCAATTGAAAATCGTTTCAAAAGAACCGTGTTAATTAACCGTGAAGTGGAACACGATGGACAAAGGCTGCTGAATTCGTAAGTAGTACTTGAGCGCACCCTCTAAAATGGGGGATTCCCAGTCCCAAAAGAAGTAAAAAAAAGGAAGCTCTTCGCGGCTGTGTCCCAGGAACCAGTGCGTTGCCCGAAATTGTGAGGCGCGTCGGGGAATTCCCGGGACGTCGACCCTCGCAGCGAAGCGAACAAAGACGCCCTCTAATTGTCTTTTCGTTGGCCCGCCTTTCTCTTCCTGTTGCATCGAAAGAAATAAGATGCTCTATCTTACTCTACGACGTTCAGATGGCAAGCGAGGTTTGGAATAAATTCTAAAAATAGGCAACCTATAAATAAATTAGAGCATAACCTTTCCTTAAAGTACGACCAATTCAAAGAATAGGACCGATATAAATTGTTACATTGCACACTATTCTTCTGTCAAAACTATATAGACAGTTTATTCTTCTTCTGACCGCTCAGTTCGACCCAGAAATAGCCCTTCTATAACAATTGTTGGTTATTATATTTTTAGAGGGTGAGAAGTTACATGAGAGTGAATCAATAAATTTCAACTACCCTTCAATAGCATAGGAAGGGAATATGAAAGGGGGAACGCTGAAGGGAGAGGAAAGTAGCCAAGGGCTTCCAGGCTATAGTTTAAAGACCATAACAGGTATGTACATGAAAGCGATGCTGCAGAAAACCTAGAGAAACCTGCATCGGGAATTTCGGGCTCTTGGATACTTATCTCACAGCATGACAGGATAGGAGTTTGCTGTCGGCTCGCAGCATTTCCTTCTCCATACCTCGACAAGAATCACGGAAAACTCTTACCATATGTCCAACGCCTGCGACCCGAGAGCATACGCCTATCCAAACAGGTAGAGGTGACTCGGCACCTAAGAAGCTTAAAAATCCAGAGAGGAAAGGAAGTAACCTCCATCATAACTCCGTAGGGAGACACTTGCAAGGGCTAAGATCATCTCCCAAGGTGGTGAAGATTGTATTGATCATCATCTTAAAGGGGTGTAATAGTGGTGGGGATGAAAAAATCTTCCTGTGCTTCTTTAGTTGGTGAGTGTAAAGTTCAAGAAGAAGTAATTGTGAATATATGTATATATGTACGAAATCTCTATCATTTGTATAGTCCATCAAAATATTAAAATCCTAAACGGGTTTTCTTTTCATACCAATAGCGAATTTTTTATGTCTCGATGGAGATATATGTAGTTATACTTATAAAACTTTTAAACTAATAAATAAGATCAATTTGACAGAATTGTTTTTAATTAAATAAAAAATTGTTATAAATTTTTTATTGCGTGCAGATATTTCAGAAATAAATTGCATACAAACTTGTAAAATTTTTATTATTTCCATCAGAAGAGACGAATATTACGTCGTGCCCAATTAATATTTTATTAAAATATGGTTATTATACCTTAGCTGCTTTACTCATCTAAGGTTCCTCTTTTTACCGTTTAAAAATATTGTAACCCCTGAAAAGGTCCCATTGAAAAATTATTAAATAATAAATTTAATTTTCATTTAGCAACTTATTCAATATATTTTTTATCAATTAACTGGCCATAAATAATTCTATTAATTGTCGGACAATAATTAATTTTAAAAGCAGAATTATGTTGGTATAGTAGTCGAAAAAGATCTTTTAGAATCATGTTCAGACAAATTTCGACGCAGTTTTGTTATCTTTATGGAATTAAATACGGTCGTGAATATTTTCGTATATTCGTCTTGAAATTCTTGCTTCAACAATTGATGTTTTTCTACTGTGATTTCCGAACTTTCTAAGTAAAGCTTTATTCTGGCACCAGTGTCTGATTTATCAGCACGCTGAGTAGGCTTGAGCCTAAGGCGGAAGATATTAGGGATGACAAATTCGGGGAACGAGTTTTTGGTTAGCCGTTTTACAGAAATCTTTTCGGTTTTCCGATATCTTGCAGAAAGAAGTACGATGACACTTCCCTTTCATTAAACATTCCACAGTACAGCAAACTTTTATATTCTATGGTAAAACACCCAGTTCGTGGCCCCCAACCAGTAATCGGCCGCCGCCCACACTTTGTATGAGTGAGAAGAGAGTAGCATTGCGTAAAAATGGTGGTAAAAATTTAACAGCCTATGTTTGAGAAATGTGGCAGGCACGATAATCTCTTAAAGCAGCAGTGCACAACAAAGTAGAAAAAAAAGCACAAATTATTTTGACACACTGGTTCAGAAATAATGTATGGCGTGGCACATGGCGGTGTCGTTTTAGAAAGATATTACGTGATTCACTGAAACTCCTCAAACTTTTAGGTAACACGTCCTATGTATCGGAAGATATCAGTTTAGTCGATACTTTCATTGTGATAATACATCTTCTGAAGCACTCTTCTTATAGAAGTATTGTGTTTTACGTAAAAACTGAATCAAAGTCTCTCTCGCCATAACTTAATGAATGTCTACAATGACTCTCTCTCTCTCTCTCTCTCTCTCCGAAAAATGACTCAGTCTCTCTCCAAAATGTGCTTGGATTTTCTTCTCCAAGATCCGCCTCCGCACTTGAAATTTCACCCCCATGCATGTTGGGGACGTGATATTTTTACATCCTTATGGAAATGGAAAATGGATGCGTAATTTTTCTACGGCTGTCAGAAAAACTTTGGACTCACCTCTAGCCGGGAATCTCCTTGTAATGTGATGTATTGTCAGCGTAACTAAATAGTCAAGAACCCCGGGCATGCAGGGACGACGTTTCCGCTTTGTGCATTTCCTAACAATAAGCTTCTGCCTTCCACGTTGGGACGCAGGTCGGGCAGCTGGGCATCCAGGGCTAACAGGATATATGTATAGTAATTTCTTTCTGTCATAGTTGTCGTCTAAAGTTCTAAACGATTTAGCCCCGCATTCAATAATGTAATGCGCAAACCTTAACGTTTCCCTTCTTTCGATAAGATGACTCGTAATTCTTCAATCAGCCACATGCGTTCATTCATGATCCCCTACACCGTCTAGCTTGGATCTAACGTGTATTCCGTATTATGTACACATAAAATAGATATTAAAGATATATAATACTAAAACAGTTTTAAATTATTATGTGATACGTACCACAAACATATTCATCGACAAGATGTAGGTAGAAAAGGAGCAACATGAAATTTCGTTCTCCTACGACCAAGGTTATTCCAGGAAACATTTAGTTAGTAGCATTAGCCTGTTAAATAAGTATGAAATTATTACGAACGGAGTTCAGCTGACAACGCGTTTTATGCTGAACTTATTCCATGACAGTTCCGTTTCGGTGGCAATGTTCTCAACAGCTCTTAAAGCTGGCGTGTAATGAACAGATTAGTCGTCGGAAACCTGGTTATATTTGTCTATTCCCTCGTCTGTCCACAATAACACCGTTTAACATTGTTTCGCATTTTCCACAAATAACCACTACGAAATTAGCAATTCGAAAGAACGGGACAGCAAATCAGTACAAATGTATTCTCGTTGTTTGCATCAGAGTCCGCGTGAGGTGGTTATATTCCTGGCTTGGATGTCTCTCAGTGCGATTAAAACACTTTGCATATGACCATGTGATTAGTCTTTGCAAATAAAAATTTGCTTTCCCATACATCCGCACGTGAATCCGTTATTGACTACTGAATACAATAATATTACATTGTAAAGTATTTGCAACATTTCTGCCGACGTGACATGATCAATCTCTGGCGTTAAGATGTGCGTCTTCCTTTCAGCGACAGCGACAGCGACAGAGTAAATTACTGGAAATCACGCGACTCTACCCACTATGAAGGATATGACCTGATTCATTCAACATTCTCCAACTAGTCAAAGAAAACAACTGGATGCTTCTTCAGACGCTCAGTACTTTGCCCTCCAAACACTAAATATCAAGTAGCTGACATAAGAGAGTATACACATTAAAATTATTATATATTATATATTTTATATATATATACACTAAAAACATATACAAGTCTTTTAAGAAATTAAATATGTATTGTTAATGCTCTAGGTCTGATATTTTTATTACTACCTTCTTAATCCCAATTTATTACGTATGGAAAAGCGTGTATAAAAATATTTACATTAGGCCTGGGCTTGTTAATAAAAATTCATATTTTGTATATTTTTACTTAATTTAAAAATAGGTAGTCCCTTGTTTCTGTAGCTCATTGAGGGCCTTGGCCTACCGTGTCGACTGCGGACACATGACAAATTTGGACTGATACGTGGTCAGCGTATCGATTCTCTTAATCCCGGTCCAGTGACCATGACGACACAAACATCCACGCCCATATATCTAGGTGTTAGATACATGAAATTACCATATATAATTAATTTACATTTCTTTGAGTTTTAATAGCACTTTATCACACGAAATATTTACTAGATTAAAAGAAATCCTTTAAACACAGTCGCAAATTCTTAATTAAAAAAAACAGTGTGAAAATTATAATATTGTCTAAAATTTGTATTTAAAGAAATTTTATTGTAGGAGTCGATAAATCGATACCACTAATGATATTCCCACTGCAATCACAACATTTGTTTTAGAGATACGTTTATTAAGTTCTTCAATACTTGTGTTGTGTGAATATGATTATGACCTATGGTCGAAATATCTCGAATTTTTTAATCAGAAAGAGACTTCAGGACTGTATTAATTGGCATTTTAAGTTAGTTGTAATTATTTTAAGTAATAATTAAATAAATTCTACGTGAGGCTATTCATAATTATAAAAATATATGAATAGTTATAATAATGACAATCGAAGTTCAATCTTCAAAAATTATATTCTATCTAAGTAAAAGAAAACCAAAGTATGCAAGTCACGTACAATGTAAATGAATAGTCGTTAAAGACAAAGACATTTGTGACTTAAAATAAGTTTAAACGAAATAATGGAAAGTTATGGGATTATTCCTGATAGTAGAGAGTAACTATAGTGACAAACTATAGTAACACTTTATTTAAGTTTATATTTTATGGATTGTAAACCTGATTGGTTTATCGAAGCAGTATCACTTCAGTTCAAAATGTTGGAGGATATGAAGGACTATGAGAAAACAAGCATTTGAGAGTGCGGTGAGGGGATCCTTACTAGTTAGTCTGTAAGATGTTAGTCTGAGTAGTGAGTCTGAAATGATAGAAAGAGGATAGCAGAAATTTACTTGGACTCTGAGTCTGAGTCGCCCAGCTGGTTATACCTGCCAAGCCAGTACTTCCTCTTCGTCAAGCTAGCTGACGCCACCAAAGGGCAAAAAATATTGTATCGCGAGATAGAGCATAGAAATTATATATATATATATATATTAAAAATAATTAAGTAGGATTTTATGTCTCTGGAAAAAGAGTTAAGTTTTGTTCTAATCATTTCACAAAATATATTATAAAATTATTAATAATAAATCAAATTGATTCCTGGAATGTGTATGCAATAAAATTCATTTCACAAGGTCTCTCACAATTCTTCATTTCTCACCTAGATGCTCCCTACATTGTAAATGAAGAAACTCATTAGCCTTCGAAAAGTTGTTTTTAATTTATTAAGTATTCAATATACAAAAATTTCTCCCTACAGGAACTACTTTTCCCACCTTCAAATTTTTCTATACATGTATATTTATTCATCACTATTCACCTTATTTAAGACGTCTAAGCGTTTATTAATTTCTATGTACCCTTGCTTTCAATTTTCGATTCTATAAGACCTCATTTCTCGTCAGCAATGAATTTACTCTCACCTTTAACCAGTTGCTGTAGGTTTTGGTTTCTATATGGCCGTATTGTTGTGTCCCCGTCATAATGATATTATTCCCGAAGACTAGGCTGCAAAAGTGCAGCTCTATAATGTCACTGCAGCTGGCGGTCTGGCTTTCGTCTCGGGCTGCTTTGATGTGCGTAGTATCTGGAAGGTTGAACATGCCCATGGAGCCCGTTGGTCCATGCAAGGATTACGTTAAAATTAACCTACTAGTTTGGCTCCTATTACTGCAGCTATTGGGTTTGAAGTCAATCTATTCACGGCACGTAGTGCTTTGCCAGCTCGTTAGATGTTCAAACAATCCGTTGCTAAAGTGACCTAGCAGCATGCCATAAAGTATTACAATAGAGACAATAATTATTAACCACCCGTACAAACAATACCAGATACCTTCAGGGTTACGAGAGGACATTACAGTAAAAAAAAATATTAAACAGAACACAGATCATTGTAGAGTAACCGTTTGATAATTTTAATTTGAGTACTTCCAGTTTTTAAATAATGTTCATTAAATGTTGGCATTGAATTCGATTTCAATGTCAGGGCTTTCACGTTCCCCTCACGATTGATAACTATCAATGTACAATCAAATTAAAGCCACCGAGATTACATCTGACAAGTTTTATTGCGTGAAGTTAATTCGCAACGTTGTAATTGTGCATTGGAAATAACAGGAATGAAATAATATAGCCACGCTGAAGGAAACGTTCTCGGGTACAACTGTAATTAAACCGCGACTTTTCGACGACCATCTGCGCTCTCGTCATCATCAGGCGAAGTGGAAGATGACGACAGTGCAGATGGTCGTCGAAAAGTCGCGCTTTAATTGCTGTTGTACCTGAGACGAAGACTCAGTAATTTTACTTCAGCAAATATACCAAGAAAGCTTTCAACCTGTAATAAAGTACACTAACGAACAGTGCTGCTGAAAATTAAGAAAATTATGAAAAATATGAGCGAAGAATATGTACTTTAATTGATATTATA
Source organism: Eucriotettix oculatus (assembly GCA_034510155.1). Classification (NCBI taxonomy): domain Eukaryota; kingdom Metazoa; phylum Arthropoda; class Insecta; order Orthoptera; family Tetrigidae; genus Eucriotettix; species Eucriotettix oculatus. The sequence continues at coordinate 58,128,625 of CM067376.1, forward strand.
TATATATATATATACGAAAATCAACCCATTTTTAATTAAGTTGCACTCATTGTCAGAAATATCGTGAAATTACGCCATGGGTGAATCGTATACATTATTTTTAGATATTTTGTTTCATCACTCAAATATACATTTATTTGACGAATTTGTATTAATAAAATAAACACGCAAACTTGTATATCTTAAAAATAAATTTCTTATATAATACATAATGAAATATTTTTTCACTATAATTCGTAAATAAAAGTTTATCTTTATGCAACGTTAACACTTCGAAAATTATAAATTAATTAATATGTACCGCTGATGAAACCAGTAAGGAAATAAAATTCTTATCCTCACGTTAATAATTCGGAAATTATTAAATATTATAAATCAATATCCAAAGAATTAACCAAATTTGTCATTATTCTTATTCAAGTAACTGTTGGTCTATATTGTTACTCCAAACATATTTTTAAACCTCTAAAAATCAATTCATCATTTATATTATATCATCATTATTGACCGACTTAAAAATAATATTTTAATCTTTTGAGCAACGTTCATGTTCCAGAAATGGAATTTTCAATTCAATATTTTTATAATTTCGGTTTTAAGTGTATTAATATTTTGCGTCTTTCGATAGCTCAGTCCTCACTTCCGATTACTTGAATCTCCTGTATATTTCTGTATTTTAATAAAAGTTCATCACAATAATCTTAACTACAGATTATTTTCTGTTTCCCTTAATTCTAAGATAATAATTATTCACAGCCATGTTAACCAAAACTATAATGATAAAATCTAATGTTGTAGAATAAGAAAGGCTGTATCTTTGTAATATTTTTTTACAAGTTTAAACGCGTGGACTAATTTTAACAAATTTTTCTGCTCATATTTGAAAGCCTCTGACGTCACCGAAATTAAAGTAGGAATCAATGGTAAATGCGGCGTATTCCAATCTACTTTCTCCTATGGTCACATTTCATCAGCCACATCCCTACAGAATGTTTTCAAACTCAACCTTTGCCGAAGTACACGTTGGATTACAAACTTAAGGAAACACCGAAGAATGATTAAAAAACAATAAGCAAACGTTTTTAATAATTTAAGTACCTATATATATAATAGCCCTGAGTAACGCTCTTCGTAAAACGCTAGGGTACATTCGGTTTTAGCTTCGTCAAAGAAACCACGGTACAGAGAGTAAACTTGAGTTCAAAGTAGTTACTTAGTGTTACTACTACTTTTAAAATGTTTATACTTCTATAAAAATAATCTATTTTACGAACTGAAGCTTAATATCTTCATCGAAATAAATTTCAAGTATAAACTTTTGTTTCCATTAAACCTAGCAGTATTAATTCAATAGATTCTCAACCTATTATACGAACAGAAATTTAATATTTCCAACCAAATTACGAACACATGGAATGGTGATAATAGTATATACGAAATATTTTATTAAACCCTTAAATTTTTTCCGCATTTTAAGAAACCATGGATGATTTCAAACTATATTTGCCTAAGACAAACTTATAAACTAATAATATATATATAATTTGATAGAAGTTTTGTCAAATGCGTGAGTGATAATTTCGATAAACTTGATTCTTTTTATTGTAGGCTTTTGGCATCATTGTAGAATTGCAAAGTTGTTTAAAATACAACTTTGTAGTCAGAGGTTATTTTTTGGGTTGACTGCGCATCATGTAAACGGCTTGAGATTGTTTCACGTAGTTCAATTATATATATATATATATGTTAATAATATGTAATGATAAAAACATAACTACATGCGGAATTTGGCAGTACGGAATCAAAGGCAAGTGGCGTGAGGGAAATTGAAAGTTACAGACAGGGGTAATAAAATCCCCAGAAATTGGTGCGATTGGGATTTTCTGAAGACTGTGGATTAGGCAGAATCAATTAGACAACCCTTGGAAGATAATTTATGTTTTTAGTTTATAATATATATACAGTGTATAAATTTTAATATTATCATAATTAATATTATGTTTTAAGTTTAAATAGTGTAGTGACAAGACAGTATATGTTTTAGTATTGCTCTTAGGAATATGCTAAAATATTAACTTGTCACTGCATCATTTGAAGTTATCACATGATATTTATTATGGTAATGTTAAAATAATACATAAATAAAATAATATAATTAAAAGGAAGATTTTATAATCTATATAAATTTTTAAAACGATAATGCTATTATTATCATAAATGAAACAGAAGACGTATTAAAATACTATCCTAAAATTTTAGAGTAGATCAAAATGTTAGAGTTATAATTGAAAATTTGTGGTTTTGGACTTACTTATCATATCTCGTTCTAAGAGATTCGAGAAGTCGATTTGAAAATTAACAATTAATATCGATACTTTTAGTGACTTAAATTTTGACGCGACTAAAATTTAAACCTAGTTCTGTACTCATTGAAAGTTTTTTTCAATGCAAATATCGACAACTCGTGGATGTATGTTGCCGATTGTGTTTGGTTAGCACAGGAGCGAAATATTTGTTGAACGTCTGGGACTCCGAAGTTCGATAAATGCCCTGTGTGGGCCAGCACAGTCTGGAATCATGTACATTCCACGAGAAAATTTAGAAATTATATATATATATATATACATACAAAATTTATTGACAACTGGGTGTATGTACAGTATATTTAAGATTGAAACCATGTTAGTACCAAATTTATTTTTATATTGTAAAAATTCCATAAAAAATTGTAATGTTTCAAATAATTTGTGTTTTTAAATTTTTAGATGGATTTTTTTGTAGAAACGACTAACAGTGTTTGTTATTCATTTTATAATAATAATTAATTGAAAAGTGCTGTTAATTTATAATAAAACTCTGTGAGAGAGAATCTATTTCTCGGAATGCAACGTTAGTAATCAAATATAGATGGAAAAATCGTACTGAGAATCTGTTTCTTTGTCTCCTACAGAAATCTGGGATGAAGCAGTGTGATTTGTCACTTCAGATAATACTTCATGGTCTAATTGTGGCTTTCTCTGCACTGTGTTCATGAACCAGATTAACATTTATTAGAATATAAACTTCTTATATTTTTATTTAACTTTTAACCAAGAATTACTGTTTAAAAATATTTAGATGACCTTGAGTCTGCTTCAAAATCTTGGATAATTTTCATCATCTCCAGTTGTTACGTTGTGGTGAATCGTTGCCTAAATTGTGACAGTGGTTTCTGTGGCTGTGTGTGTATTGCACTTCCGCAAATGATTCCCGAGGAAGTAAAGGCTTCCCGGAAGCAGAGCCTTCGATAACGGACACACGTGCCAATCACACAGGAACAAATCCACAATTCGCAAGACCTAATTGTCACACGAATACCAGAATATGTTGCACAAATCCAGGAAATAAAATAATAACACTTTATGGTACATTCATAATCACGCAGACCTCATGCAAAAGATTGAATTCTGGGACGAGCGGAATAGACAATCGAACTGGAAAATCGTGTTATATTTAAACAGGAATTCTGATAAACTGTCAATCATTACTGTATCATTGTGAAAACACTTCATAATATTATTGATAGGAATCATACTTTTTTATCAGTAACACTTCAATTATGCAGCCTACTTTTATTTTTCATATGGTTCGCTTATCTTCAATACTTTGTATGTCAATTCCATATTTATAATCATCGGGAATCCTTGACTGCACATTGAGGTAAATTTTTTAAAAGTGTTCCCAAGCTAAATTTTACTTCTGTATTGCTTAAATCGAGTAACAGACTTTTAATGACTATAATTTAATTAAAAAAGCTCCACGTCACCAGGGTTGTGAAAACAAAGAAAATTAAATCCTAATAAAACAGAGAGAGGATATTAAACTAAATTCAAACATTAAATTAATAAATTAACCAAAAATTTGAATTAAGTACACCAAATTTCGTGTGGTTGAGTTTTTCCAAGAATAATGAATCAAGAATGAAAATACTCTAAATAAGAGTGAAAGTATATAACGAAAAACTCGTAGTTCAAAAGATAATAGACAGATTCGTCTAAAAGCATAGATAATATAACAATTTAAATAGTTTGTTTCATATCAGAACAAAGTGAATTGTTAAATAATATTTTAATTCTTAATATATATTTCTTCGTATTTATGAATACATTTCTAAATCAGTAAATTTACTTATGAATTGAAAAAATGTAGTACGGGTTTTTCTAGAAGCTTAACTATGTTCCTTCAAAAACATAATTTAAATTATTATTTTTTCATAATCCGACTTATTCAGGTAATGTTTTGAATTTTTTTATCCAATCAATCGAAAAAAAGACAATGGGTGTTAATTTTATTGACATTGCTTTGTTATTTTCTGATAACTTTAATTATTTATTCACGATCTGTCCTATTCATTTTATTGCCAGATTAATTAATTTAAGAATTAATTACATTTATAATAATACAAAAAATTATGTCCGTCAGAAAGCTACTACAAAAAAATTTCAACCTTCTAACAATATATATTTATCTACAATATTTAGAATATTATTTAAAAATATAATATGCCTGTTATTTTCAAATGATTCTTTTTAGTTTGGGGAAATAATATCTTACCATTCTTCAATTTTTAAATGGTTTTTATAACTATAATTGTTCATTTTTCAAATTGGTTAGACTAAAATTTTATTAGAGAAAATTAAGCTCACAGGAAATTTCCGCTCATAATACATTCCTTTAGCAATCGTTCTTCGGATCTCAGCCACCATTTTAATTTTCACGCTACTATTATTTTAGATAAGGAAGTGAATTACTTAAAAATAGGTTAATCTCATAAATTCTCAATATCAAACCCAAGTGAAAGTGAAACAAGAAACTTTTTAATTTAAATACTTTTTTAAAATGGCTCACTAAACAATCTTTGTTAGTTGTAATTATTTGTTTATCTGTATATCTAAAACATTTGTCATTGTCCCAGCTATAGCTATCCAAAACACTGGTACGATTTTGAGCAAATTTGGCACATGTGTTCCTGAGGGACCGAAGTTCCTCAGGATTTTTAATGTTTTTAAATATACTAATGTTGTATATGTAAAAAAAGTGAAAAACATTTTTCACAAAACTTTTGGTGCCTCAAACACGCATCGATATCTCCTATATTCTTGACCTATAATATGTTTTTTAAATTCTAAAATTTCGCGAAGTAATTAACCTACCGTTGGCAAGCAGTCAACTCCCGGAGAAATAATAAACTTCTTTGGATCGTCGATGGGATGTGTACGAAAATTAGTTTTATTTTTCGCGTCAGGTATATTTAAATATTTAGTAAATGCTTATTTATAAAAGTGAATAAAATATTATGCATTTGATAGTGGCATTCATCATAGGTGAATGTATGAAATTAAATAAAGTGTAATAACAACAACACTATATAAATGTGAAAAAAGATCAAATATCAACAAGCCTCAGTTTTTCCAATTTTTGAAGAGGATTCTTTGGTAGTTTTCAGCCTCTAGTAAAAACCGTACTCAACTTGAAGACACGAGCAAGGGCATATTCTCTTTGTTTCACCGAGACCAATCAGCAGATATCTTTATTTCCAAGGTGGACCAACACTCTTCTCCCAAATCCTCTTGAGTTACAACACAATAAAAGACTCAATTTTGGACCCTGTAGTTCAAAAACTGAGGATTTTATAAAAAATTTGAGAACACGTAGTCAATTGTAAAATCGAAACTCAACAATTTTTTTCATATGTCCTTTTCTTCTCAGACCTACGGAAATGGGTTAAATTGGCATTCTATGTACAAAAAACTAAAATTTTAAGTACTTTTCGCCACTTTCACAACCTGTGATTGAAAATAGGTTGGATATGAAAACAACAGAATTAGATTTCGGCTCTTGGAAAACATATAAAACGAGTATTCTCTTTTGTCTAAAAGTGATCTCTCTGGATTAGAACTATGAATGAACAGTACCCTCATGACTTATCTTTAATTACATACCTGCTTTATTATTTACATAAACCCGAGCAACGCCATGTACTTCAACTACTTTTATTACCAATGTCACTACCTTTGTCACTTTATTTCATTCTGGCTAATGAATTGAAAAACATCAGAACTGTTTCTCCAAACGTCTGATTATTTCAAATTTGTATTTTGTAAATGTCAGTACCGGTAGTATACGTTATTTTAATTTTACAGACATTATTGTTGTTCTTTTATATTATTATTATTTATTATCATTTTATTTCTGTCTGGCTCATGCATTGACAAACATCAGAACTGTTTATCCAAACGTCTGATTATTTCAAATTTGTTTTTTGTAAATGTCAGTACCGGTATAACGTGTTATTTTATTTTTACAGACATTATTGTTGTTCTTTTATATTATTATTATTTATTATCATTTTATTTCTGTCTGGCTCATGTGTTGACAAACATCAGAACTGTTTCTCAAAACATCTGATTATTTCAAATTTGTTTTATATAAATGTCTGTACCGGTATTATTTGTGTTATTTTAATTTTTACAGACATTATTTTTTTGTTTTATATTATTATTATTTATTATCATTTTATTTCTGTCTGGCTCATGTATTGATAAACATCAGAACTGTTTCTCCAAACGTCTGATTATTTCAAATTTGTTTTTTTGTAAATGTCAGTACTGGTATTATATGTTGTTTAATTTTTACGGACATTATTTTTGTTCTTTTATGTTATTATTATTTATTATCATTTTATTTCTGTCTGGCTCATGTATGACAAACATCAGAACTGTTTCTCCAAACGTCTGATTATTTCAAATTTGTTTTTTGTAAATGTCAGTACTGGTATTATATGTTGTTTAATTTTTACGGATATTATTTTTGTTCTTTTATATTATTATTATTTATTATCATTTTATTTCTGACTGGCTCATGTATTGACAAACATCAGAACTGTTTCTCCAAACGTCTGATTATTTCAAATTTGTTTTTTGTAAATGTCAGTACTGGTATTATATGTTGTTTAATTTTTACGGATATTATTTTTGTTCTTTTATATTATTATTATTTATTATCATTTTATTTCTGACTGGCTCATGTATTGACAAACATCAGAACTGTTTCCCCAAACGTCTGATTATTTCAAATTTGATTTTTGTTAATGTCAGTACCGGTATTACGTGTGTTATTTTAATTTTTACGGACATTATTTTTGTTCTTTTATATTATTATTTGGTCTACTTATGTATAGGTTTGAACTAATTCCAGCTTCACTATCTGCTATAGAATCATCCACATTTCATAAACGCTGAAAGACAAATTACAGGGCATGTAGTATTCAAATTATAATATACGAGTCATCATCCCGTGAATAATATGTTTTTTCTATTGTTTGTAAAAGTTCGGCTAAGAGAACGGTGCTGAACGAGGCGTTTCAGTTGGGTGCGTTGCCGTTGAGGAAGCTATTAGACTTTGTCGGAGAATTTTCGCAAGGGCACATCGTCCGTTTCCATTGCAGGGCTCCGCGTGTCACGCTAGCCCGGGTTTCGGGTTTCGTGCGTCTCGAATTGCTGAGCGCTGGCCGGTCCCGTCCACCAACTGACAGACACAAGGGCGACAAAATCCTGCCTGCTGCAGCAACACTACATCTACATTCACAAAACGTCATACAACTCATTCATCCCGGCCTCGGTTACATCACATGCACGGAGATCTCTTTCAAATAATCTAATACAATTATAGAACGGCTTTACTAACTTTAGGCAAAATATTCACACGCTAGTGCGAACAAAATCATTCAATATTTAAATAGAAACGATAAAAGTCTGAAAAATTCATCAAAATTGAGACACTATCTACTAAAACGCTTTCCATCAATTTGGTTAAAAAAAACTTTATATAAAGGTAAAAGTGTTTTCTTAAATTACATCAACGGCTGTCAATTTTTCAAGACTGGTACTTCTAATCATGAAATAATAATTAATTAATTAAACTAGACAAAGTTTCCAGAAATATATTTTAATCAAATAGAAAATACTCATCGTCCCTTTTCGGAACCTCAGCATGGTACAAATATGTAAAAAAACAAAAAGATTAAGAAAAGAAAATAGAAATCAAGAAAGAAATAGCAACAGGATGCCCTTGCTGTTTAACTTATATACACAGAACATGCGACGAAGAAGGTTAAAAACGAATAATTCTGCAAGGAGAAGAAATTAAACCCCTACAATGTTCCGATGATATTAAAGTATTTGGGCTGCCAGAAGAAGATGTGGAAACCGTAATAAATGGAATGAACGTGGTCCTGAAAAAGGATTCATAGAGAGGAAACCAAGGTATTGGAGAGTAGTATGGGAAACAGTGAAATAACAAAGGCTGTTAGATTGGGAAGGGATGTTTTGACGGAAATTAAGGAATTCTGCTACTTGGGAAGCGTAATAACTAGAGATAGAAGAAGTGTAGCAGACATAAAGAGTAGGATATCACACGCAAGGAAGGCTTTCGCTAAAAAGGGGAATTTACTTACAGATTATATAAGTTTGAATATTATGTAATCATTGTTAAGAATGTTCGTATGAAGTGTGGCCTTATATAAGTGCGAAACGTGGACCATAGGAGTTGCAGATAGGAAAAGAATAGAAACCTTTGAAAAGTGGTGTTGTAGGAGAATTTTGTAAAATCAGTAAGGAGGAGTTCTAAGCAGAATAGGGGGAAGACAAACAATATGGAGCACGTGGACCAATAAAGGGGATAGATTAATAGTCCATGTTTAGAGACATGAGGGTCTAGTAAAATTGGCATTAGTGGGTAAGAACAGAAGAGGGACGCCAAGGATGTAATGCGCTAAGCAGATTAGGGAGGCTGTGTATGTGGTAGCAATGTAGAAACGCAAATGCTTGGCAGGATAGGTTAGCGTGGATGGTTGTATCATACCAGTCTAAGGACTGATTAGCACAAAACCAAAACATCGTTCCTTTTTGGAATCTCTGCTGGTGAAAATATGTAAACATTTTACAAGTTAGGACTTATAAAATTTAAAGAGAATAAGATTCCATAAACGCAGTTTTTATGTATTACTATTATGTGAAAATTTATTGAATATAACTATCTATTTTTCGAAATATTCGTATGTAGCGTCACGTGATTATTTAAAGAACAATAATTTTATATTTAAAATTTTACATTCATATTAAAATATCAGATGAATACTCAGAATCAAATAACCTAAATACAGGATAAATAATAAAATTACAGAGCGGTAGGTGACAAAGTGAGAAATTTAGAGGAAATTCGGAGCAACGAAAGTAAATATAATGGAGTATTTACAATTATAGTTATAAAAACCATTAAAGGAGTTAAGAATGATAAGATATTATTTCCCAAAACTTAAAAAAATCATTTGAAAATAAAAGAGATAATATAATTTTAAATAATATTCTAAATCTTGTAGATAAATATATTATGTTAGAAGGTTGAATTTTTTTTAATTAATTTACTTATAGTCGCATAAACAAAAATGTCATTAGTGGCATATACGAAACTACAATATCCGTTACATTTTTGGACTTAAAATTAACAATTTTGTACATTTTTACTTGTAGTAACTTTCTGATGGACATACTTTTCTGTATTAGTATAAACTTTAAAGAGAATAAAATTTCATAAACACCGTTTTTATGTATTAGAATTATGTGAAAATTTTTTGAATATTACTATCTATTTTTCGAAATAATCATATGTAGCGTCACGTGATTATTTAAAGAACAATAATTTTATACTTAAAATTTTACATTCATATTAAAATATCAGATGAATACTCAGAATCAATAACCTAAACACAGGGTAAATAATAATATTACCGAACTATAGGTGACAAAGTGAGAAATTGTGAGGAAATTCGGAGAAACGAAAGTAAATATAATGGAGTACTTACAATTTCATGGCATTTAAAAAGAAAACCATTGAGACGTAAGAAAGAATAATTTACATATTTAAATAAAGAACGGACTGTTTAATAGCGGTACTTACACGTGACAATCTTATATTTTCTAACAACTAATATTATTTACAGAATTAAATGAATTTAAAACAGTAATGTCAGTACCACTAGCAGTACATAGATTATATAAGCCTCTATTTTATTATTAAAAAGTTTTTCGGGGATTGGTAACGTGTTATGAAGTTTCCGTTACCCACGTTTAGAATCTTCATCGGCTCTTTGTGGTACATGATTTATAAAGGGAAGCAGTTTAAATTATTTTACTTATGAAATATAGTGTTTACCACTTATACCAATTAAGTGTTGCTGATCTCGGTTCACGCTTAATTTTACGCGTGTATCTTCGTATTTTAAACATATCAGCTTATCACCATCTACGTGGAACGAGAGGCAATTAGGCATGGCTTAATGTAACCTGCTTTGAGATTGAGCCGTTACCTCCGGAGAGACTATTAATTAAGCTACGCATGCTATATTGCAGATGAGATCAAAGTAATATCCAACCATGTCTTTGTCGCTCATTTTCTTCGTACTTAACAAGAAAATTATCCGGAAAATAATTTAAATATATAATTAATTCCCTCTCGATAACTCGAATTTATTGCCTCTAAATATTATGAGCTTCATGAAAATATTCCGTTAAAATTCGTACCGCGAAATAAAACAAATTACTGTTATGAAATAAATCTCACCGAGACTTCTGAAAATTTAACGGAAATACTTAATCATCTATTCTACATTGTTGGCAATTTTTAAAAAGAAATTAACTTTCTCTTGATTTGTGATAAAATTTAGGGGCGGAAAAAAACATTTTTGAAATAGCAATTTTGGTAATTTTGAAATAATAAAAATCGCTTCAATAAGACATAAAATATTATTTTATCCTATTATTTAGATAATGTAATATCAATTTATCTTAAAACAACAAATTTAGATTTCTGTGAATTTTTGAAAAAAAAATTTCAATTTCCCGTTATACCCTATGTAATTAAAATTCATACAATATAATTTAATTCAATTGAATTTAAGAAAATTCTTAAAATTTTTAGTGTTTTCTTTCTTTTTTTGCGTACGCTTGATCACTTTATCAATTTTTCCTTTCGCAGTGATATTTTATTGCAGCTGCTTAGTCTTTGCTGGCATTTTTCCCTTTCTCCCGATGCATTTAATTTTTATCTATTCCTTTTGAGCGCAGAATCTTGTAATTTATTCTTCTAAGGTGAGTCTGTCAGTTTTCTCTTTTTATTTTGAGGAATACGTTACATTTTGCGTTAAACAGTAGTATTACGTTATACTCTGCACGCAAGTATTAATTTAATTTTTTTGCCGAACCTTACTACAAGCAGATTTAAACCCAATACGTAACCTATATGCAGCTAAATACATATAGTTTACGAATAAATATCATTAAAGAGTTAAAAGCGAGCGATTTTGTGGCTTATGTTCTATCGAAATGCTGCCAAAGTTATAAATTCACAGATGTAAGATGCTAAAACAAGAAGTTCATTCCAAAAGTGCAGTCAGAACTTTTCAAGTCGGATGTCGGGATTTTTTCCTTGACCAATCACCATGTTCCAACCCTATTTACTCAACTTCAGTCAAGAAATTAGGGTATCCCGTTCTATCCGACTATCCGTTCCGTCCCGAGTTCCCCCATATCTTTATTATGATGACTTATTCGTAAGAGGTTTGCACCTTATTAAGCGTTATAATAAAAGCAAGGAAAATTTGGATTAAAGATAACTGCTGTGTATTTCCAACACAAGAAGTCAAAATTATAGGAGAAATATATTATACACAAACGTCATATAATTTTGTTGCTATAAATAACATTCAATTAATACGTATGTTGCAAATCTACAGAAAATCCAAAAATGTTACCAAATTTTCTTTAAAGGTTTGTATATTAAAAATGACGTATCTCTTGTTATTGTTGTTGTGGTATTCAATCCTAAAACTGGTCTGATGTAATCCTCCATGCTAACCTATATTGTACATTTCCGCATTAATACCATATCCCACATCCTCCATAATCTAAATAGCGTATTACATCCTTTGCTTCCCTCTTATGTTCTTACCACACACACTTCCCTCTATTGCTAATTTTACAAGACCTTCACATCTCAAAACGTGGCCTATTAATCTATCCCTTTTCTTGGTCAACCTCCTCCCCTATTCTACTTGGAACTTTCTCGTTAGCGATTTTATCCACCCATCTGATTTTCAGCATTCTCCTATAGCAGCACAACATCCAAGTTTCGCACCCATATAACGCCACACTCCATACCAACATTTTTAGCAATGATTTCCTAATATTCACACTTATCTTATCCGTAAGCATGTTCCTCTTTTTCGCGAAAGCCTTCCTTGCCTTTGCTTTTATACTACTTATGCCTAATATTCTTCTACACTCCCTAGTTATTACGCTTCCCAAGTAGAAAAATCCCTTAACATCCTTCAAAATATCCCTTTCCAATCCAACAGCCATTGTTATTCCAATGTTACCCATGCTACACTCCAGTACCTTTGTTTTCCTTCTATTAATCATCACATTGAATTCAATCTCCATGACCACGTTCATGCCAATTATTCATTTGACTCCCCTAATACTACAATGTCATATAAATTTCTTCTCCTTCCAGTATAATTTATTTTCTATATTCCGTTTTAGCTTTCTTCATCGTCTGTTCTATATATTAGTTAAACAGCATGGGCTGCAGATTGCATCCTTGTCTTACTCCATTCTTGATTTGTGCTTTATTTTCTTGATCTTCAATTATAATTACTGCTGACTGCCTTCTGTAGAGATTAAACGCCTTCTTTCTAAATATTTTATACCTGTGTTCTTCAATTTTAATCCTCTTGTTATTAATGATAATAAATTTACTTTAAAGTTAATATTCCTGTATACCCTACTCATTTTTTCCGCAAATAACACAAAGTTTAAAGTTTTTATGTTATATCTTGTGTTCGTCTAATTTATAGAGGCGTCGGCAACACATTTATTCCAATTGTTGATTACACTTTCCGTCAATGAATAATTGACGTGGTGGAGAGATTATACCTAATTTCTTGAGCATCTATATGAATGAAGTCCGGTAAACAACCTCATACCCTACACTCTTTCTAATTTCAAAAGAAAAAAAGGGGTGAGGATACGACGTATGCAACTAGTTCTGCAGTAGTTTTAAATAAATCAGGTGTATTGTAAATGAGACAATTATTTCTTTAAATCAATCGAGTGCATCTTTGTTTTACAATCAGTACTTGTGTGAATAATCGATAAACTATTATATGTGTTGCGGCCTTTTTTGACTTTTACTTTTATTTACTTCATTAAAATATAGCATATTTTAATTCTAGTTTTTTTTTGTTCGGTTTACTAATGTCTTTCTTGTAGTTATAAGTACATATGTAAGAGTAAAACACAAAGATGACATTGCAATTTTATTTTCGTGATGTAGGAAGTCTTGTGGCGGTTTTCTCCTATGTTTAAACTGTTCTTCTTTCCGTGTAACAGGTCGGGCAAGAGTTCACCGAGATCATTGCGAGATACTAATTTCCTTTTGTTTCTCCACTGTGGGCGCCTTCCTTTAATGGACTGGACCAGCATCGGTGGCGCTTTAATTGGCAATGCAAGCTCGTGAGAGAGTTGCCGCTTTGCCTCGGTCGCTTTCTGAGCAATGAACTTTCTTTTAACACCTGTATATTAGCAAACCTAACTACCTAAAGGGCAACACGGTGGAAGACAATGACACGTTGTTGCAGAGACCAGTGGAAAATAACTGAAGACTTAAACTTTCTGATGAGAAACAAATGCATGCAATTACAAATACCTTTTATTTCATAGCGAGGTAGACATAAAGATTGGCCCCCTTCTTAGAGTATCAAGTTAAGGAATATTTGGGGACAGAGTCCGAAATTTACTAGAGTTTAAACCTTGAAAAACAATAATAATCTATTACCATTTTTACTCGTCCAAAACAGTTATTAGCATGGTCATATTTATAAACTAAAATAAGTTTTTAACTTATTTTCTAAAATAACTTGTACATAACTTTATCACACACATTTGTTTTATCATAATTCTAGATTTGTTTTATTTATAATCCCTTAGAAGTTTGTTATCCAACTATAATACAATTATAAAACGGCCCTGTCACTAAATTTTCGTACACAGTGGTTTCTAAAATGCTCTTTTGTACTTTTGATATGGTTATGTATATTTTCTTTCGTAAAAGAAGTATTTCTATTATTTTTAAGTAATAGTATGACCCTTTACGTATAGGAAACTACAGCCAATAATTTTTCATTCCTGAATATAGTTCGACAACTTTCCTCCCTTCTGTGATTATTCATAATGTTTAAAGCATTTATTTTGTAAAGCTAAATACTCGGTTCAGATATTTTCAGAAACGTGGTTCTCACATTTCAAAGCCGTACTTCGTGACGTATTTTTTAAGATTCATTTTCCACCACAGTTCGTTAAACTTGGAATCGAATAAAATGCTTGAGTAATTCTTTTGTATACACGTTCAGTTTTTAAATTCCAAGTTTAGAAAATGAGAAATTATTGACATGCGTAATTGTATCTGAAATTATATTTATATCAATACTATTTTGGGTATTAATCGCGTGTGTTTAGTTTGAATTTGGTCTTTCAATGATAATTCTCTCCTCAGAAATATTCTCGTTTGATTTCTAATTGAGATTATGTTATTAATATAGATGACAAATTTCATCAGTCCATCTTATAAATAAACTTGGATTTTTATATCCATTTTCCGCATACAAATTTCAAGGCATGTTTAAGTTTCACTCAAATGATAAAGTAGGAAGAACATAATTTGTAATCAGTTGAAGGAGCTAAATGAAACTGCCTCATTCATTGAAACATGATATATTCGAAAACGTGCCGAGTTATTTTCTATTAAATAAGATCATCTAAGGTTTGAGAAAGATAGATTGGAATGGATTTTCTCATCGTAAAGAGCCCAAGACAAGAATATGCACGGAATATGGAGAAAGCACTGCGACGCTTGTAAGTATTTTCGAAAATTTATGGTGATTAATGATGACTTGGTTCATCAAGAAGAGATTGTAATGTTTTTTAAAGACGGATTATGAACTTGCTTCATTAAATAGTGAGTGGTAAATTAAATAATAATTTTGCTAAAATTCTGTAATATATTTAACAAAAAAAGAATTTTCTAATATGGCCAACACGTCTCTTTCCAGAAACGCGAAATGCTCAAAGATATTCCTACTTCACGTGGGAAATATTCGTGCGTTGCAATATCGTGACAGGCAAGTTATTTCTCTCGAAGGATTTACAACCCTGGCTGGACAGTCCTCACAGGACGCAGATTGGGATTTGGCATTTGAAATAAAAAATAAATGAATTAACCCCAATTAATGTATTGAACGTATGTACTTGGTACAGCATTTTCTTAAACGTCCCTCTAATATTTAAAATCAAGGTTTCTGCAAAAGTGTTGAATGACCTGCCTTGTAAAATAAACACACAATATATCTGTAAACTTGGTGTACAGTTTTTTCTGTTCTCTTGTTTGTTTGTTTCATGTATTGCCTGGAGCTACTACGGAAGGACAGTTTCCTGGTCGGGCAGCTCCAAGTAGTCCATTGCGTGTGTTTGTGTTTCTCAGTGTGTGCTTGTGATCTCTTGTGTGCGTTTAGTGTTTATACTAACAAGACTATATACATTTTCTTTTATTAATTTAGTTTAAGATTATTTGTAAATAATTATGTACCTTATTTTGTTCATTTGTAATGTATGACGTATCCTGTTTCCTCAATCGAGGACTAATGGAAACAACAATGAACCTAAATCTACAGTAGAAGATAAATAAACATATGAAACATTTTTATTTCCAAGGTTCAGCAGAGTATTTTTCATTCATCAATTTTTCAGAAGCTTATACCAACTTGGCGTTTTTTGATCTTCCAGGAGGTACTTCTTTACGTTCCGGTGTCTTACAAATTGGCTTCGTAGTCAACCACGTGTGTGAGATGCTAAGATCAATATTTCCTGAAGGGATTAGCAATTTGTAAGACAATTTTGAATTCCTTAATTGAGGGTTGCTTATTTAAGGCCTACAATTATTTTAATTTTCCAATTCGAAAATAAATTACATTTTATGTTTAATAAGTTATTCAATTGTTTTTATTTAATTGTTACATACACTTCTAGCTCACTGCACGTATGGTGAGTAATCTGCAATTTATATATATTACAAAACCAAGGTAATGGAGTGGAGTATTGGAAACAGTGGAATAACATAGGGTGTTAGATTGGGAAGGGATATTTTGACGGAAGTTAAAGGAATTCTGCTACTCGGGAAGCGTAATAACTAGGGATGGTAGAAGTATATTAGACGTAAAGAGTAGAAAAGCACAGGCAAGGAAGGCTTTCGCGAAAAAGAGGAACATGCTTACGGGTAATATAAATGTGAATATTAGGAAATCGTTGCTAAAAATGATCGTATGGAGCGTGCCGATATAT